>CM076579.1:800323597-801026869 GCA_034641835.2 Pinus albicaulis
TTTACTTTTATAACAACAATCACATAAATAGTTAAGTAAAATGATGATAGAACATACCAGTGGATCTATAGAAGACAAACCAGAAACATGAGAATGTGTTGGTGCGTTAAGGCGATCAGCAGGATGCTTCAACCAGCAAAGTCTTCTTGGTCGGCCAACCCAAAATGTGTCACAGCAGTCCTCAAATCAATTATCCAGTCAACTCAAAGTCAACCCCAGAAAAGTCAACGCAATCCAGAAAAAGTCAACGCAGGGAAGCAACAAGAAAGTCAACGCAGCTCCAACGTCGATCAATATTTTGACCTCGATTTTTGTGCCAATGAGTACGGCCTACAAAAATCGAATTCTCCACAAAATTTCAGCTCAAACGGACCATGCTTTGACCAAAGTCAACACTGGTCAAACTTGCCCAGAAACCCTAACTGCAAAAAATTTGCTGCGGTAAATTTCGTCCTTTAGCTGCAGTAGATTTCGTCCTTCTCACGTGGGAGATGAAACTGCTTCTCAAATGCTTGTAGATAATGAGAAGTGTGTGGATGAGATGATTGAAAAGCTCTCCAACGTTAACTGTATTTATATCCATCATTGAGGTGTGTGACACATCTGTTGGGGTTGTAAAACCTTAAGGCCGACCTGCACTTAAATTTATTATAAATAATAAATTCAAAATAAATGTTCTGCTCATCAGATTAAAATCAATTTTATATCGATTTTACACCTCTCTGAAAGAGGAATCCAACACAAATATTGGAATCTTCATCTGAGCATCACAAGATGGAGTTTGAACCTAGTTGTCCAAATTTAACACTCCCTCTCAACTAGGGAGAACTCCATCCACCAGTGCAATCAAACATCGTGCGTCATCCCGCCGTAACTTGCTTTGCTGGCCTCTTTATTTCAGAACAGAAGTGGGTTAGTCACAAAGACATCATCCCTCGACTGACAAATTCAGCCCAGAGGTCCGAAACCTCTATCGGACTCACAAAGAGTCTCCAACCAACCCTGAAGTTGGTTCATCTGACCCGAAGTCAGGCGGAGGTCCGAGACCTCACTAGACTTGATCCAAGATCAAGTGGTTGGACCGTGCCATCCTAGATAGAGAGTACGACAATCTCTGATGCGTCCATCAGTCTTTGCTACTGGTCTCTAGCTTTTCCCATCTCATTGGCCAAATGAGAGGTACTTCCCATGAGCCCTGAACTCAATGGGTAGGATGCATATGGGGCACAGATAATGAGAGGTGAACCAACTCAATAATCACAATGGTGGGGTCCAAGCACACCAACAAGGTTTGGCAAGCCCAGCCTTGTGGTTGCTCATGGCATCAAGTTGTCCCCCAAAGCCCCCAGGCTCCTCGGCTCATGGGCCAACAGGGACCCACATCATAGGAGTACCGTTCCACGATACCAAGTCTCTCACGGAAGGTTAGGAACTTGACCTTCCCCAGGGGCTTAGTGAGAATATCTGCGACCTGCTCATCAGTTCCTATATGATCGAGCCTTACGGCGCCTCGCTGTACCATATCCCGGATGAAATGGTACCTGATATCAAAATGCTTGGATCGGTCGTGGAACACGGGATTCTCGGTCAAGCGAATCCCACTCTGGTTATCACAGAGTATCACGGTGGTATCTAGCACATGTCCAAATAGCTCACTAAAGAGCTTTCGGAACCAAACTGCTTCACAACAGGCCATACTTGCTGCAATGTATTCGGCCTCTGCAGTGCTCAAAGCCACCGACTTCTGCTTCCTGCTCATCCATGAAATCGAAGCAGAACCAAGATTGAAGCAGACATCCAGATGTGCTTTTACGATCCACCACACTGCCTGCCCAATCGGCATCAGTATATCCACGGAGTGTCACGCTCCCGGCAATGTATCTCAGCCCATGGTTTATCGTGCCCCGAAGGTATCTCAGAAGATTCCTGGCACCAACCCAGTGAAAGTGATGAGGCTTAACCATCTGTTGACTCAAAGTGTTCACTGCAAAACATATATCTGGACGGGTGTTCACTAAGAACATCAAAGCCCCTACGAGTTGACGATACTCAGTAGGATTTCCCAATACGGGCCCAGCAGCGCTGCCACTCAACTTCTTGAAGTTGAGTTCCATTGGTGTTGACACAGACTTGCAGTCCACCATACCAAATCTTTCCAGAAGTTTCACAATGTATTTTCCTTGAGAAAGGAAAATCTCTCCAGGTCTTTGCTAGACCTCTAGGCCTAGGAAGTAGTGCATCAATCCTAGGTCCTTCATCTCGAACTCAGCAGCGAGCTCCCTCTTGCATTGATGTATGAGAGGGTCAACGCCTGTCAGGAAGAGGTCATCCACATACAGCACCAGAATGAGAGGCTTCCCCTGGACAACCTTGAAGTAAAGGTTCGGATCAGCATTACTTCGAGTGAAGCCCAGCTTCATCAAGTAGCTATCCTCTTGTACCAAGCTCTGGGTGCTTGCTTCAACCCATAGAGGGCTTTCTTCAACCTGCAGACATGAGTGTCCCGATCTTGGACTTCAAACCCCAGAGGTTGTTCTACATACACCTCTTCTTTTATTACACCATGCAGAAAAGCGGTCTTGACATCCATCTGATGAAGACTCCATCCTTGCGTAGCAGCAAGGGCTATGATTGATCGAATGGTGGTATATCGTGCCACAGGTGCAAATATGTCATCATAATCTACTCCTTCCTTTTGAGAGAAGCCATGGGCAACAAATCTTGCCTTGAACTTTTCAGCACTTCCATCAGATCCATGCTTGATCTTGTAGAGCCATTTCGCGGTGACAATTGATTTGTCCTTCGGTCTTGGAACCACATCCCAGACATCATTCTTCATTATGGACTCATATTCTTCGTGCATAGCATCCTTCCAGACTTGATGCTTCACGGCTTCTTCAAAAGATCCAGGTTTAGATTGTACAATAGTACTCATGGCAGCCAGATACCCTTGGTATCTACACGGCTTCTTGCTTTCTCGAAATGTCCCCCTCGGGGCAGCATGTCCCTCGGCATCTTCGAGAGTGTCCCTGAGCCATGATGGTCTCTTTCTCAGTGAAGGAGATGGATCGATTGGGTCCATTGGTCCTTCAACATCAGGCATTGTCTCATCCTGCGGTTCTTCTTGATTTACAGGCCTTGCTTCATGATTTTCCTCGAGATCTTGGAAGATCTCACTACTTTCTTCGGGAAGCATCTTCGTCAAAAGTGACATCATGGCATATCTCTGCACTTCCCTTTGACTGGGTACATAGACTCTATAGTACATAGACTCTATGGGCCTTAGAGGTTTCGAGGTTTTATTGTAGCCCACAAAACATTCCTTTGTATGCTTCCCGAAGCATCCGGCTTACTTCTCTTTTCTTTTGGCACATGAAAATAAACGGGACATCCAAAATTCCAAAATGTGAGACATCGAGGTTCTTAACCGGTGAAAACTTCTTCGGGAGTTTTTTGGAGTCCCGAAGGGGGCGGGAATGAGGGCATCGGTTTTGAATGTATACGGCGGTATTTGCGGCTTCTCCACGAAACTTTGGTAGACCTGGTCACATAGCATGGCACGGGCAGCTTCCACAATGGTCCTGTTCTTTCGTTCAACAACGCCATTCTGCTCAGGAGTATAGGCAGTAGTAGTCTCCCTCTTAATGCCAGCTTCTCTGCAAAAGTCCTTGAACTCATTTGACTCATATTCAGTGCCATAGTCGGTCCTCAAAATCTTGATCTTCTTCCCTGTCATATTTTCCACCAAGGCTTTGAAGGTACGGAACCACATGAAAGCCTCATCCTTCTTCTTCAAGAAGTATATCCAGGTTTTGCGGGAGAAGTCATCGGTGAATGTCATATAGTAAGAACATCCTCCCAGGGATGTCACGAGTAGCATACCAGATAGATCAGAATGGACCAGTTGCAAAATATCAGATGTCTTTGTGACACTTGAGGGGAAAGGTCCCCTTGTATGCTTTCCTTCGGCACAACCCTTACATACACCTTCATGATTATTTCCAAATTCGGGCATCCCTGTCACCACCTTCCTTGCTTCGGGAAGGGCCTTGTAATGAAGGTGTCCAAACCTCCAGTGCCATAGTTCAGTTTGTCGGATAGTATCACATGTCATAGCTCCTAGTGGACTTCTTTCAACCTAGTAGAGTGTTCCAACTCAAAAACCAATCACGATAACTTCCTTGAGATTCTTCTTCCACATGCGCACCTTTCCATCAGTGAATGCCACATTGAAGCCTTTGTCTTCGATGGCTGATATAGACACAAGGTTCTTCTTCAATTTTGGTACATAGAGTACATCCTACAAATGTAGGACTTGTCCTTGAGACAAGTGGAGGGTCATAGTCCCTGTCCCTTTCACGGGATATGTGGCATTATCTCCAAGGATAATTTCCAGATTAGTATCCTTCTCAACCATGTCGGAGAGTGCTTCCTTGAACCCAGTGATGTGTCTTGAGGCACCACTATCTATCAACCAGACATCCATAGTGTCGGGTGGGGATGCAGTAGAGAGGGCAGATACAAGAATGTATTCATTTCTTTTATCAATAACATTTGACTTCTCATACCTGGAGTTTCTAGACCTTTTGAAAGGTTGATTGTTTTCGCCAGAGGGAGCCTTCCTCTTTCCTTTGGACCTGTCGTTTCTTTGATTTCCATTCCTCTGGTTGTTGTTGTTGTCATCACTATTGGGAGAATCCTTCTTGAAAGGACATTCTCTAGCATAGTGACCAGGCCTATGACAAGTGAAACACTTGCCCTTCTTTCCTTGGGCCCTTGCTCTTCCTTTGTTCTTAGGACCACTAGAGTTCTTCTTTCTAGAATGAGCAGCGTAGGCAACATTTCTGTCATTTTTGTATTCCTTCATTCTTGTCTCTTCTTGCATGCATCTTGACAGTAGCTTGTCAAAGTTAGGAATTGTATTATTATTGAGAATGGTAGTGTTGAATACTTGCCATTCATATGGGAGCCCTCCAAGTGCGGTGAGTACCATCTCACGATCGGCTATTGTCTCCTCAATAGCCAATAGATTGCTCCTGATCTCGGTTAATTTCAAAAAGTATGTTTGGACAGACTCATCCCTGCCTTTCTTCAGATTCTTCAATTGATTCTTGAAGAATAGCACTTGGTTTGCATTGTTTACTTTGAACATTTGTATCAGCTTATCATACATCTCCTTGGATGTGCCTAGCTCAGATATGTAGGCAACCAAACTTTTATGTATGGATTCCCTGATCATTAGCTTTTCTTTGATCTCCCCCTTCTTATACTTGGTTTTAGCAGCAGCAGTAGCAGTGGATGGAGGTTCTTGTATCTTACCCAGTACATAGTCCATGAGATCATGGTCTTCCAATTTGAGATCTAATATCATCTTCCAAGCATGGAAGTCATCCCTTCCAGTCAGCTTGTCATCCTCCTTGAAGCCATAACTTGTGGAACTCATTTTTCTTAGTTGGTGATTGCCATAAGTTAGGGCTTGTCTTCACCTCAGCCCCGATACCATGTAAATTTTTGTAAATACTAAATGTTCTATGCTTGATGCAATTTTACTTTTATAACAGCAATCCATAAATAGTTAAGTAAAATGATGATAGAACATACCAATGGATCTATAGAAGACAAATCAGAAACAGGAGAATGTGTTGGTGCGTTAAGGCGATCAGCAGGATGCTTCAACCAGCAAAGTCTTCTTGGTCGGCCAACCCAAAATGTGTCACAACAGTCCTCAAATCAATTATCCAGTCAACTCAAAGTCAACCCCATAAAAGTCAACGCAGTCCAGAAAAAGTCAACGCAGGGCAGCAACAAGAAAGTCAATGCAGCTCCAACTTCGATCAATCTTTTGACCTCGATTTTTGTGCCAATGAGTACGGCCTACAAAAATCGAATTCTCCACAAAATTTCAGCTCAAACGGACCATGCGTTGACCAAAGTCAACGCTGGTCAAACTTGCCCAGAAACCCTAACTGCAGAAAATTTGCTGCGGTAGATTTCGTCCTTTAGCTGCAGTAGATTTCGTCCTTCTTCTCACGTGGGAGATGAAACTGCTTCTCAAATGCTTGTAGATAATCAGAGGAGAATTTTGCCAATGAGTATAGCCTACAAAAGTCAAACTCTCCACAAAATTTCAGCTCAAACGGACCATGCGTTGACCAAAGTCAACGCTGGTCAAACTTTCCCAGAAACCCTAACTGCAGAAAATTTCAACCAAGGCAGAAATTTCGTCCTTTACTTTAGTTGCCATTAGATTTGGATCCTTTAGGCTATGATGATTTGATATTCTTCTCATGTGGGAGATGAAACTGCTTCTCAAATGCTTGTAGATAATGAGAAGTGTGTGGATGAGATGAGTGAAAAGCTCTCCAACATTGACTGTATTTATATCCATCATTGAGGTGTGTGACACATGTGTTGGAGGTGTAAAACCTTAAGGCCGACCTACACTTAAATTTATTATAAATAATATATTCAAAATAAATGTTCTGCTCATCAGATTAAAATCAATTTTACACCTCTCTGAAAGAGGAATCCAATACAAATATTGGAATCTTCATCTGAGCATCCCAAGATGGAGTTTGGACCTAGTTGTCCAAATTTAACATAAAGGAAACATAATACATGCCTATTGAAATTGATGTTGTTCACATTGGTCCATAGACATTCGCGTGTACCTGTTCTAGAATCTCCTCAGGTCTCTAGTTGTGAAGCATGCACCCTTTGTGTGCCCTTGCTGCTCAATGTTGAATTATAGAAGACTTTTGGCTATCTCCCTCACAATAGAAGAAATAGCTGAAAACCCCCAACTATCTGTATATTATAATGATGGAGAACATGTAACAATCATAGTACAATACTCCTCACAAGTACTCAGTACTATCTCCAAAAGCTACACACAAACTATATGAGATTTGAACAAGTCAGGGGTTCAAATCTCCTCCACAAGTCTGCCTGCCTCTACTGCGCAATCCAAGTGAGTAATGAGTGAGATCCAAGTTCGAATCCCACTAGCTCCAACTGCACAATCCTCATTGGAAATCTCCATCAAAGTGTGTGAAAATCTCATGCACAATCAATGGTCACAACTGATAGTCAATCACACCCTTTCACCCACCTCTAACACTGGTCTCCACTGAACTATCCATGCATTGCAGTTAACTGATGTGTTCTTTAGTTGATTTATGAGTTAATAATTAGTGAATTAATTAATAATTAATTCACACCACTCATCACTAGTGTATTTTTCGGTTAGACTAAATACAACTAGTTCAACTAAGTTAAACCGAACACAACTCCACCAACTGTCTCATCAACTCCACCAAACTCTGCCACATGAGTTCTAATTGAAGTCAACCATGCAATAGCTCAACTAACCCCTAGGAAAAGCGTATTTCCTTCTGTCAGCTGCATGTGCCACATCCAAGCATCAAACTGAAGTGCTCCAAGAGGATAAGATAATGTTTATAGTCTAAATATTATTAAGGGTTAATAATATTTGACTGTTCTATTTTTAGCCCGGAAGTATAAAAATAGAAACCGCCCAATGTCTAAAAATAGAGGTCCATATATTTTTACCAACTCGACCAATCATCCACAAATAGCATCCTGCAACTCATAGACCATGATCCATATGTCTAAAAATAGACATAGTCTAAAAAAAGACTTTGCGCCAAAAATAGCCTGCGGGCCCACTTAGTGAAGGCGACTTCATTTCACTAAGCTCCATCATCTTGTTGCATTTTCAACAAAAACATCATCAAATTCTAACGAGTTACTTGATTAGAACGAAAGGGATATGGTACCAACTCTTGCTATTGGGTACTTGTCCTCATAGCCAAGTTCAACTTGAACCCTCGAGTCTTGTTTTAATAGACTTGAAAACAATTGTTGGGTTGATGTCATATGATTAGATGCCCCGCTGTCCACATATCATGCATTCCTTGGAATTCTGTTGGTATATATACCATTGACAAATATTTCTCAAGCTTGGTAGAAAATTTGTTCATCTGAGCTTTTGTATAGGCTACTATTTTCTTTTATTGCTATTTACATCTGCCCTTCATCTTATCTGGACATTGTGATGCATACTGCCTGTGCTTATGAAAAATGAAGCACTTGATTTTCCTCAAGTCCTTCGTTCTTGCCCACGAGGCTTACTAATTTTTTCACTTACTCTTATTGGGGCAAGTTCTCTGGTCAGCAACTTCCCCTCCACCACAATCTGGTATAGGTTAGGATCCGCCTCACTCTTGGAGAATCCAAGTCCGGTGAAATAACTGTCTATCCGTGTGTACCAAGCACGAGGTGCTTGTTTCAATCCGTACAGTGCTCTCTTGAGTCTGCACACATGCGACTCACTGCTGAAGATCTCGAAACCTTCGAGCTGCTCTATGTACACCTCCTCCTCAATGACTCCGTTGAGGAACGCAGTCTTCACATCCATCTGATGGATGTGCCCCACTATCTGTATTTGAGAGAGCGGGATCAAATCAGGTATGGAAGAGTACGCTGCGGCGGGTGCGAGTCTCCTCATGTCGATCCCCTCGATCTGTGAGAAGCCACGGGCGACAAATCTCGCCTTGTACTTCTCCACACTCCCGTCAGCCGCCTGCTTCACTTTGTAGATCCATCGCGAACCCACCACTGATTTCCCCTTCGGTCTTGGGACAATCTCCCATGCACTGTTTCTGACGATCGAATCATATTCTTCGATCATGGCATCAACCCATGCGGGTTCCTCCACAGCTTCCTCAAAAGAGGATGGCTCTGTCACGACACATTGACTCACAAGAGCCATGTATCAAGTGTACCGATCCGGTGACTGCCTCTGTCTGCGCTGTGCTGTAGGTGGTCCTACAACCTTCTCTGCATCTCGAGCCAGTCGCTCAGCTTCTGTAGTGCGCATGCGCCCTCTGATGGTTGGCGCTGCATGGGTGGTTTCTTCCACCTCCTGAACTTCCTCTTGTGGCTTATCCACATCCGGAAGCTCCTCCTTAGGAACTAACAGCTCCTCATCTGCATGCAAGTGTAGCTCCCTCTCAAGCGAACACTGCATGGCTTTCTCCTCCTGAAATTTTATATCCCGTCGCACAACAGTCTTGTGACTGTCTGACAAATACACCTGACAGTTGTGAGGTGTATCGGTGTACCCCACAAATATTCCAACCTCAGCAGTTGGATCCAGCTTCCTTCTCGCATCCTTCGTCACATGCATGTAGACAGGAGAACCAAAAATCCGCAAATGGGAAATATCAGGCCTCTTGCCAGAATAAGCCTCCTCCGGTGTACTCATGCCAAGAACCTTGTGAGGACAACGGTTATGCACATACACTGTTGTATTGCATGCCTCAACCCACAAGTGAAGGGGTAGGCCCTGATCATGCAACATCGCCCGTGCAGCACCCACGATCGTTCTGTTCTTCCGCTCAGCCACCCCGTTCTGCTGTGGGTTATGGGGTGCGATGAGCTCTCTCCGAATCCCTTCTGCGCTGCAAAAGTCCTTGAATTCAACAGAGATGAATTCACCACCATTGTCGCTCCTAAGAGCCTTCACATGCTTCCCCGATTCCTTCTCAACCAGCGCCTTGAACTCACAGAACTTTGAGTATGTCTCGCTCTTCTTCTGCATGAAGAAGATCTAGCACTTCCGAGAAAAATCATCAACAAAGATCACATAGTACTTGTGCTTTGCTGTCGAAGCTACTGAGAAAGGTCCACACATGTCTGTGTGAATTCTCTCAAGGATCGTTGTGGCGCGACTATCCTTCTCGTGAAAGGTGGCTTTCACAAATTTTCCCAAGGTACACCCCTTGCACTGATCTGACTGCGCAAGAGTGCCCTTAGGAAGCCCAGTAGAAATCTGCTGCAGTATCTTCAAAGCGCCATGGTGAAGGTGGCCCAATCTCCTGTGCCACATCTCGCCCTCATCATCCCGGCTCACCACTACTTCCGCCTTGCATGCCATTGTTGCGCAACCATCTACTTGCAACTGATAAAGGTTCTTGACTCGAACCCCTATCTTCCGGGTCTCTCCAGTTGTCTTACTGTGTAGGAAAGCCTTTCCTTCGCTGAAGACCACATCATACCCCTTGTCTTCCGACATGGCCACAGAGGTCAGATTCTTCATCAATCCTAGAACATGCAATACTTCCTTCAATACGAAGGGTTTACCAGACTCCCTCTCAAAGGAAATGGTACCGATACCGGTCGCACTGTATCTACCATCATCGCCCATCTCGATGTGCACTCCAAGATCTTTCTCATCCAGATCAGTAAACAAATCTCGATCTCCTGTCATGTGAAAAGACGCACCACTGTCCAGAAACCACACTGAACCCATCACACTTGAGACCAAGCATGCGATCAGCGAAAAATCCAGCTCAAACTGCGAGGCTAAGGCCTCTCCAGCTGCAGATCCAGCAGCTTGCTTATTTTTATTCTTCTGCGGACAATTTGTGGCATAATGTCCGTGTTGGTGACAGTGAAAACACTTCACCTTGGACATGTCCTGCTTCTTGCCTTTCGTACCAGAATGAGAAGCTTTCTTGCTCTTCCCCTTCTTTGCTTTGGCAGCCAAAGCGCAATTTTCTTTATCAGATGCCTTTGATGAAGATCCATCTCTGGTATTCCGCTTTATCTCCTCTTGCACAAGATCCGACCAAAGTCCCTCCCATCCTGGCAATTTCTCCCGACCATTGACAGAATCCTGATAGGCATGCCAACTCTTGGGAAGACCAAGGAGAGCCAAGCTCACCAGTTCCTCATCATCGACAGTCACCCCCACACTTCCCAGCTCTTCCCTGCATTGGATGAACTTCGTGAGATACTTCGGCATACTGTCGCCTTTGTCCATCCTAATATGTCTGAGTTTATCCTTGAGCGCCAACTTCCTCTGGTCGCTCTTGCTCTGGAATAAATCTGTCAACGCTTTCCACATCAAGTATGGAGAAGCTTTTCCATGCATGCTGGATACAATGTGATCCTTCACGCCCTCCAACAGAATTCTTCGACATTTCGCCATCTTCTTTTGCCAAGCCTCAACTTGAGCAGCATCAGTAGGCTTTGGGACCTCAGCTTCTATGAACTCCTTCAGCCCATTATCATCTAATACCGCCTCCATCCGGTCCTTCCATGCAACATAATTCGAACTGCCCTCAAGGGCATATTCCAGTCGCAATCCGTTGAAAGACATTTCAACTTTGGCACCAAGAAAACTACTGCAAATTCGAATTCCAAATTCTGCTGCAAATTCGAAGTCCAAGCTCAAAACCCAGCTGCTTCTGGATCTGTGAGAACAAATTATTTCTAGCACAGAGATCGACTGTAAGGGCATTTACTGGATATATCACCTTTCAAAGAAAGGATGGATCCAGAGGCTACCTGGCCCGTTACAGACTCTGTCTACCGAAAATAATTGTAATCACTGTAATACATCCGATGATCAATTCTGCTCTGATACCATGTAGAAATTTGAATAATTTGCTGAGTTATTCACCGAGATTATCCTGATTACACACTATTTAAGCTGCATGCATAATACATAACCTCTTCTACAATTGATCATCAATATGCGGAAATAGAAAGCAGTTGCATGCGCTCATTAAAACACAATCAAGCACACATATCAACACAGGATGTAATGGGGAAAGCAATAGCTGAAAACCCCCAACTATCTGTATATTATAATGATGGAGAACATGTAACAATACATAGCACAATACTTCTCACAAGTACTCAGTACTATCTCCAAAAGCTACACACAAAGTATATGAGATTTGAACAAGTTAGGGGTTCAAATCTCCTCCACAAGTCTGCCTGCCATTACTGCACAATCCAAGTGAGTAATGAGTGAGATCCAAGTTCGAATCCCACTAGCTCCAACTGCGCAATCCTCATTGGAAAACTCCATCAAAGTGTGTGCAAATCTCATGCACAATCAATGGTCACAACTGATAGTCAATCACACCCTTTCACCCACCTCTAACACTGGTCTCCACTGAACTGTCCATGCATTGCAGTTAACTGATGTGTTCTTTAGTTGATTTATGAGTTAATAATTAGTGAATTAATTAATAATTAATTCACACCACTCATCACTAGTGTATTTGTCAGTTAGAATAAATACAACTAGTTCAACTAAGTTAAACCGAACACAACTCCATCAACTGTCTCATCAACTCCACCAAACTCTGCCACATGAGTTCTAACTGAAGTCAACCATGCAATAGCTCAACTAACCCATAGGAATAGCGTAATTCCTTCTGTCAGCTGCATGTGCCACATCCAAGCATCAAACTGAAGTGCTCCAAGAGGATAAGATAATGTTTATAGTCTAAATATTATTAAGGGTTAATAATATTTGACTGTTCTATTTTTAGCGCGGTAGTCTAAAAATAGAAACCGCACAATGTCTAAAAATAGAGGTCCATCTATTTTTACCAACTCGACCAATCATCCACAAATAGCATCCTGCAACTCATAGACCATGATCCATATGTCTAAAAATAGACATAGTCTAAAAATAGACTTTGCGCCAAAAATAGCTTGCGGGCCCACTTAGTGAAGGCGACTTCATTTCACTAAGCTCCATCATCTTGTTGCATTTTCAACAAAAACATCATCAAATTCTAACGAGTTACTTGATTAGAACGAAAGGGATATGGTACCAACTCTTGCTATTGGGTACTTTTCCTCATAGCCAAGTTCAACTTGAACCCTCGAGTCTTGTTTTAATAGACTTGAAAACAATTGTTGGGTTGATGTCATATGATTAGATGCCCTGCTGTCCACATATCATGCATTCCTTGGAATTCTGTTGGTATATATACCATTGACAAATATTTCTCAAGCTTGGTAGAAAATTTGTTCATCTGAGCTTTTGTATAGGCTACTATTTTCTTTTATTGCTATTTACATCTGCCCTTCATCTTATCTGGACATTGTGATGCATACTGCCTGTGCTTATGAAAAATGAAGCACTTGATTTTCCTCAAGTCCTTCGTTCTTGCCCACGAGGCTTACTAATTTTTTCACTTACTCTTATTGGGGCAAGTTCTCTTCACCACCCTTCTTGCTAGCTTTTGATCCCATTTGAGTCTCCTCCTAGTTGCAGTGATTCCATAATCTTTCAAAATTAGGAAGGTTCTCACAAGCACAATACCTTTGAAAAATGGTTCCCATGAATTTGGGAATCCATTCATTACCATGTTCACTAGCTCTGCATATTCAATCTTCTCCTCAACTACTTTAAGTTGATCACAAATTTGTGACCTTCATAAGGTATTTTGTAATTGAATTTGATCTGGTCATCGTTATGGCTTTGAATTTGTTCTGCAATATCCTTTTCTTGTTTATGTTCTCACTTTGGTAGAGGCTAAGCCATGGCAGTGAACATTTCCTTGCCCACTTTCCTTTCAGATAGGTGGGGAATTTAGTGATCCTTAACTGCATCCACATTCATCTGCTTGGCCTATACTTTCTTCTTCTTGTGAGCTTCCAACTACCTACGGATCTATGGTCCAAGGCACAACATCCTTGACAATGTCCCAAGGATCATTTTTTTCCAATAAGAGTGTAACCATCATTTTTGAAAACAATAAATTAACAGCACTATTGAATCCATCCTTCAATATGAGGGCTAGTTAATGCCATCTTTGAGATCTACTTTACAAACTCCCATATATAAAATTAGTCCTTAAAAAAAGTATAGAAACTTTTAAGTGTTGGTTCTTGTTTTCTGTAGTTGATAAATTGTTGCAAACCGTTGAGAATCCTAGTAAGAGAAGTAACACTAATATCATCTAGAAAATTCCAGCTGTAGGTGACAACTGCTTATACAATCTTAGCTTAACAAATAAATTTCTGAATGTAATTAACACATAAATTAATTTCAAATCATAGAATCGATCACATAATAGCTATGTAAATAGTAGAAGCACAAAATAGCTTCACACATACAAGGGTAATTTCTCTTTCAAAAATAGTTTTGCATTCCTTATTGAAAGTTTACAAGGAAACCTCCATAACATGTCAAATGTAATGTGCTTGAGGGATTGATTGGCCCAAGGGACAGAGTAGCCTATCGATTCTTGTAGGCTATAGTCCTCGATAAAGGGGAAAACCCCTAAATACCCAATGTTTGGGCAGGTTTGGGGCAACTAGGACAAAAAACCCAAAGTTGGGGTTTGATGTGAATTTCACTCAACTAATTAAGGAGAAAATCCCCTCAAGGAAGTCTATAAATACAACAGAGTTGGATTCATTTGGATCGTCATTGGATTGGATCATTTTGTATCCGTTCTTCTTCGAGCTTGAGGCTCTGAGGGTTTAAGACTCCTTTCTCTTCAACTAGTTTCGATGGAGGTGATCCCACCCTACCTAGTCCTAATTTCGGTGGTGAAAGATTCCACCCTAATTAGTTTAATTTTTTCTTTTTTCTACTTGTTCTGGCACAGGGTGTCTTCTATCTAAGGAGCAACAAAGTGTTGGTAGCAAGAGAAAGTAAGTATCCTAAAGACTGGACGCAAATCTGTGTGGCAATTATTTGACCAGAACGAAGTGGTATGACAAAATAAATTCACCTAAAGCTATGTGAAGCCGATTCCTGGGCAGACCAAAGGGTTTAAGGCTCAAACTCTTGCAAAGACATTCTATGACAGAGGGTTAAACTCTTTAAAGTGGGTTGAATATATTCCTGATGTCAACGACTGAATTTGTGGAACAAAGCTTTTTGAAATTGTAACTAGGTTTGATCTTCATAATTATTGTATTTCATTTAAAAACATAAAGAAAAAAATATTACTATTATTTTTTATCAAGCTTGTTCTTTATGCTTTATTTTTGGTCAAAAGAAAATACCAAGGGCATGTTCTTCGTGACCCTATAAAAAGAAGAAAAATTTGAATTTTTTAAATGTCATTTGTTCCTCCAAGTTGCTAAGTTGGCCCTCTAGGATTACAAATCAGCTTGCTCAAGTGTCGTCTTTTCGCATGTGGAAACAACTATATATTAGCACCTATCCTCGATAGTTTTGGCCACTATTCGGTGATCCTCTGAGGTAGAACAGTTTGGGTCTGTGTCATGGATTCCTGAGGCATACATGACAGAGTTTCTGAGACACATCAGCGGAAAATTTAATGATAAAAATTGTCTGCAATATACAAAATATCTAAAAGCTCTTTGTGATGGAAGTTTCTGTGATATATTTCTATGTAATGCGAAGATCCTATGACATATCTCTCTATAAATGATGCGAGTTCTTGTAGCACAATTCTCTACGCTAATGTGAATTTCAAAAGGACATTATATTATGGAGATGTGAGTTTCTAGAAATACATTCCCTGTGTGATGTGAGCCGTCTGAAGTATCTTTTCTCTCTGAGATTTGAGCTGTCTGAAGCATCTTTTCTCTGTGAGATTTGAGCTGTTTGAGACACCTTTCTTAGCGTAATGCGAACTGCAGGAAGACACCTTTCTCTGTGTGATGCGAGCTACAGGAAAACATCTTTTTTTTGTGAAATGTGAGCTACCTTCTTTTGTGTGACGTGGCATCTAAGAACAAACGTGTGGCAGAGTCATTGACTATCTAATGGACATAGCATAACAGAGGTTGGAGGGTTGACTTGGCACTTGGATCACTAGTTTGTTTGACTTGGATTTCCCTTGTTGACGAAAAGGTTATTAGAAAGGATTGACGGGTTTTCCCCTTTTGGATTTTTCCCTGGCCTTTGGCGTAATCTCTGGTGTTTCTTGTCTCCTTTGCATTATGATTTCTATTTTCTTGTATTTGAATGGTAATTGCTTGATGAATAATAAAGGAAAAACTAAGGAAAAAGACTAAATGACTTCACAAGTAATTATCATGTTAAGAAATTCCCCCTTGCATTGGAATTTCAACATGGTATCAAAGCTATGGTGAAGACAGGAGCACTAATGGAGAAGCCCTAAGAAGAGCTAAGACTGAAATATCTGAAATTTATCCTGTGGAGGGAGTCCAAAACTCTGGTTACTATCCTATGCGAAGGACCTAGAATTATGAAATACATCTATATGAAGAAAAAGATGACTTGGAAGAAGGGCTACATATTTTATGTCATCTCTAATGATATTCAGGACTATACTATAGTATATATCCTTAAAAGAAGAACATTCACATCTCTCATTTGAAGCCTATCAACACACTCACATCTGATCTGAAATAGTAGACCAGGTTACAAGGAAATTTGGGAGGAAAAATCTGAAATATAGGTTTGAGACAAAAATATTATGAGGTACATATGCGAGTTATCTATGGTGGATTTTGAGGCAAAATTCTCTGCAAATAATACAAAGATAGAGGCACAAGTTCTGTAGAAAAATGCGAAAGGTCTGAAGCTTTGTTTCAGTAACATAATGCAAAGTTCTGAAGCTTTGTTTCAGTAACAAAATGCAAAGCTCTGAAGCTTTGTTCATGTGGTTTTGAGACACAAAATTATGTGGCCTATGCAAAGTTATGGGATTTAGGGAGAGGCCAAAACTTGGTCATCTTGGAGACTCTTTTTTTGTAAGCTTGGTAGGACTACATCTTCATCATGTCCAATATATCACCACGATCGGGGCAGGGAATTGAACCGGTGAGTTCACATCAAGGAGTGCCTTAACAGAACACCCGATCGCCGTCTATTCAAGACCCGTGGATGGTCATCCTGGAGACTTACTTATGGATAGTTTGAAGTAAAACATCCATACCTTTTTCCCTATGACAATGAGTTTCTGAGATGCACCAAACCTCTATGACACACGACCTAATTGATGGACTGGATCTATAATCAATAAATTGACATATTAACTTTGTGCTGACCTGTGAATGATGATCCAAATTCCTAATTGTTAAGACAAGTCATGTGCATACAAAGTCTGTAGTGTCAAAGGCTAGAGGCACTATGTTTCTATGAAATAATCAAGTATGATGCAACATCTAATTTCAAAAGAAGAGTTTTATTATTATATCTATTCCTCTACGTACAATCTATACCAAGAATTCTCGGAACAACGAAGTATTTACAAGGACAAAGACAAGGGTCTAGACTTGTGACAAATTTGAACCCTTTGTGGTGGTGGCATTCAAACCTACTATGGCACTATATTGCAATGGCATTTGATTGTTTTGTGGCACTGTGATATGAGAGTTTTTCTTGATGCATCTTGAGAACTAGACCAATTGAAGGCCGATACTTCTCAAGAATTATGAGAGCTTTCGCAATAAGAACAAGGATGAAGCATCAAGCCTCAAGCTTATAATGTTACAAGAGTGCTGTAGACAAAATCTGAAGACAAGGGTCATTCAGGAGGATAGGTAGGGTTGAGATAATATTCCTCATAAGGTACGTACAACCTTTTGTTATTAGCTAGACGTAGATTTATTTGAAAGTTCTCTTGCAACTATGATCTATGACAATTACATTGCATTAAATGTTGGGCCTTGTAGGTCATGAAGAAGTCACATCTAGAAATTAACATGTAGAATAATCTTATGCTTCTTTGAAAGGATTTGTATAGATCTATTAACATTTGAATCGTTTCCTTGCATGTGAAAGACTAGGTTTTTATGATGAAATGAACTCCATCTCATGTATAAAGGACTTGTCAAAAGCATCTCTAGGGTTTTGTAACTAACTCATTAACATGCTTGTAGAATTTGCAATTCTTAATTGGCAGGTCTTGAAGACTTTGGAGAATTTAGGGTTTGTAAACCTTGACAAAGGTTTGGATCAGAAAACCCTGGGAACAAAACCCTAACTAATTGTTTCCGTTAGGCAGGGCTCGACCCTAGGGAGGGAAATTCATTGCTTGACCAACGGGAGAGGAATGAAGTGCTCGATCAAAGGGAGAGGAACTTTAGTTGCTCGACCACATGGGAGAGGGTGTGCAAGCAAACTCTCGACCAACCCCCCCACCAAATAAGTAAATTAAGGGCCTACCTTCCTTAGGAAAACTATCTATCTCTTGAAGATGACAGAAGTGACATCATGCTGATGTTAGAACAAGGTTGATGAAAATAGTCCAGGGTTAAGAGGGAGCTGACCTTTCTCAAAAAGATAAGTACCCTAATCTCCTTTCTTTGACTACTACTGTTGCTATTTTGTCTATGCAATTTTCCTTTTGTATTTTAATAGTATTCTAATAAAGCTTGTAGGTCAATAATTGCCTAAGCTTTGACAATTGATGAACGAATGTAGCAAAGAATGAAGACTTTCCTAGAAGAAGGAGAAAGCAATTTGAAGGTTATATTAAAGAAGTTAACACTTAGCATCAAATGGCGGCATGAAAACAAGAATTGAGTTCACTTACCTCAGTCAAAAAGAGGGAGCTGCAAAATCTTGGATGGATATGAGCTGGTTCAATTCTTGATTTATTTGATTCAAGAACACATCAATTACGATGGCAATGATGCTGATAAAGATACTACCAATGGTTGGGAACTAGTATGATTTATTGGAAGAGTATGAAGCTGAATTCCATTACAATGCGAAGGAAGAAGAAGTGAAGTTGTGAAGAAGTTTGGCTCCATAAGGTGTTTGATGAACTACTTGATGATATGTTGGATTCGATTATGATATTGATCAAAGTTGCATGAAGATTGTCAGAGAACCAAGAAGGTTGAAATGCTTTATGATTTGAGAGTATGATGCAGATAGGAGTCGAGAAACTACAACAGATCTCCAGAGGACGAACAAGTAGCCGATGTATTGATGAAGTTCCTTTTCATAAAAATGTGTGAGTATTTTTGAGCCAAGCTTTGGCTTGTGGATAGCTCCTCTCTAGTTGAGAGGCAGTGAGGGTGGACACGTGTTCTCCATGTGTCACATACTATGGTTAGGACCAACAATCGTAAGCATAGTGCATGAACACTGGTAGGGAGAATGGTGGATTGGATAAGCATCTGGGAGCGATATTCTTTGAAGATCTATACTGTGACCAAAACTAATTGTCGTAAGTCAAGTAGATTGATCTAAGGTAAGAATAGTCTTGAGGATTGACATTTCCTAGTGTCAAGTATTATGACAATGGATTAGGAAATGGTCCTATGAGGGCATACCTTGGTGAACACCCTGGTGGGGTATGTGCCTTGAGAGGTGGTGGTGTCCAAATTTATGCCTCCCAGCGTTGTGCTTTGATCTTGTGGAGAGATAGAGCGTATTTTCCTAGGCCTTGATGTTTTGACAATGTTGGATATGATGATGTAAATCATCATTGATGCTTTTTAATCCATATCCTTCTTATACAAGTTCTCAGCTTAAGAATATCCTAATAAGTCATTATGAATACCTTGCTAGTTAAGAGGGAGTGTTGAATTTGTAACTAGGTTTGGTCTTCATATTTATTGTATTGCACCTAAAAAAATATTATTATTATTTTTTATCAAGCATGTTCTTCATGCTTTATTTTTGGTCAAAAGAAAAAGTCAAGGGCATGTTCTTCGTGACCTTATAAAAGGAAGACAAATTTGAATTTTGTAAATGTAATTTGTTCCTCCAAGTTGCCAAGTTGGTCCTCCAGGATGACAAGTCAGCTTGCTCAAGAGTCTTGTCCTTTCGCATGTGGAAACAACTATATATTGGCACCTATCCTCCATTTTGGCAACTAATCGGTGATCCTATGAGGTAGAACAATTTGGGTTTGTGGCATGGATTCTTGAGGCATACACCACTGCATTTCTGAGACACATGAACGGAGATTTTTAGGATAAAAACTGTCTGCAATATACAAATATCTAAAGGCTCTCTGTGATGGAAGTTTCTGTGATATATTTAACTTTGTAATGCGAAGATCCTATTACCACACAATCTAGCAGGGGTCCAAGGAGGGGGTTTCAAAGGGACTACTACTAGACTAAGTGAAAACAATGGGACAAGGACCTACTATCACCTCAGTCAATGTCCCTTGCTCTTAACGGAATTTCATCGACGGGAGGAGTCTCGGTAAAAAGGAAACCACTAGAAAGTTAAGGTCAACAACAATATACAATGTGATTTCCAATGCCCATTCAAAGGAGAGGCTCATATAATGGCTTGCTTGCTTCAAAAGCATGTTAAGGGCTCTCCGAGAAAGGCCTATAGGGAGGGAGGCCTAGACCTAGGTGAAAAGGATATTTGATGAAGAGGGTATGCCTAGATTAAAGCTTCCTAAAGGAACAAAAGGATCTCTCTTAGGGTTTTGTGAGATAACAAGCATGCAAATGTTTGGGACCACAAGAGAGACCTAGGGGATCCAAGTAAGACCTAGGTTCTGGATGATCATCAACAATATGACTAGGTCATGCAAGGAAGAGAAGAAGTGTCAATGAGCGATGAACTTCCAACGAGTTTTTGATAACTAGTGACCTTAGAAAATGCCACTAACCAAGAAGGTGAAGGATAAAACGATCTTGGAGCTATGGCTTGAGATTTCTCTCAAACTAGCCACGAGAATTGCTTGAGACTTTGAGGGTAGCTAGAGGAAAGGACAACGCATTAGTGCACTAGTTCGCACCACAAGGAAGTGCCTCTATTACAATTCACAGTAGGCCCTAGCTAGCCGTCTAGGGTTAGGGAAAAAAAATTAGGAGGAAAGAAAAATGGTTTTAGGGTTGATCATCAAGGATCTAGGACCAGTGCCTGGCTATAGGGAAGATTGGAGTCAAAATGATCAATATTTGGGAACTTCGCTCTTCAAGGAGGCCTAAAGAAGTAGCTTCACTAAAAATGGATGCCACTACACGACAACTTGAGACTTTTATACTTCGATGACAAAGATTATGGAGTTTCAAGGATGCGAGTACATAATTCTCTAGGAACATTCATTCATTTTTGTTCAATGAGTAATATGTGCAAAAAGTTTCAATAGCTTCAATGATTCCACCAATTCACCTTAATTATGGTACATTATCTCACCATAAGAAAATGATTCCATGCGTTAGACACTTATTAAGAGAAAATATAGCATTATATTGCACTTACCAAACAAAGAAGAGTATATCCATCCATAAACTTGCCCAAAGAATCTCCAAGAGAGATAGCGAAAAATTCCACACATCAAAATGCATTTAATCATCCAAATCATTCCACAAATTGCAGGTTTGGATTCTTTAGAGAGATATATCCCAAATCCCAATGATGATGAATGCTACAACGAGGCTCTCATGTATTTATATGAGCCTTAGGGGTTCGAATTATGTCTAATTAGCCTAATGATGCCCCTAGAATAAAATAAATTGCAAAATAACACTATACATTGGTGACAAGCCCACCAAATAGCTCCAAAAGTGAATGACAAGCCTCTCAAGAGGGACGAAATGATAAAACAATAGCCAATAGGGCCGTTGGAAGGCCAAATTGAGTCCCTCGTGCCAGAATGAATAGGAGGACCCCAACAACAATGATAAAGGGGGTGGCCCCTTAATCTCCAAGCAGATAACTTGTGGTGCTCCCAAGTGGCTGTGGGGGCACAAAGAATGATCTCATAGGTCTCCAACTAGATCGAACAAGTCTGTGATCCACCAATAAGGACTGGAATGATGATATAAGCCCTCCCATGTCTCTCTATGCGAACAAAACCTTGTCTGGGGCCTAGATCAACTGCCAAGTGTGTGGCACATGTGTGTAGCTAGTTGGGCAATGTGGTATATGTGCATCATTATCATTGAATAACTGAGCACATCCTAGCAATAGGTGGTGCTGAAGGATCCCATGGTGTGGCTATTTGCTCTCTACTGTGCAGGAAACCCATGGCTCTCAACGCTCACTCGAAAAATGCCATCATGACCCTCTAGAGGGCTTGGATCCTGTATAGGGAAGCCAAACCCCAAGATGAAGACCCACTTGCAATCCTGTATAAGATCCAATGCGTTTCCTCACCTTCCAGTACAACAATTCATTAGTGCAATTAAGTAAAGGAGCTTACAAATCAGGGAACCAAGTGGACACCTCATAGTGGCATGCCCATGGTACATTTGTCATACAATAAGTGTCATGTGATATAATGATGGAATAGAGTGGGGTAGCAGGGGGAGGCTCTAAGCCACATGCCATGGTACAAGGGAAACAATAATGAGGGAAGGCGACATGGGTGTATGGATGTAGAAGGGAGTAATCGTGGTACATGAGTTACCTTGACCTTTGTTTTTCCACCCTTCTTCATATGCCTTTTTCCCTTTATTGATTTTCTTTTATAACTGCTTGGGGCTTAAGATCCCATGGTGTGGCTATTTGCTCTCTGCTATGGAGGAAACCCATGGCTCTCAATGCTCACCCGAAAAAATGCCATCATGCCCCTCTGGAGGGCTTGGGTCCTGTATAGGGAAGCCAAACGCTAAGATGAAGACCCACTTGCAATCTTGTATAAGATCTAATGCGTCTCCTCACCTTCTAGTACAACAATTCATTAGTGCAATTGAGTAAATGAGCTTACAAATTAGGGAACCAAGTGGGCACCTCATAGTGGCATGCCCTTCCATAATGGGCCTTAGAACGTACAAGTGTCTGTAGGTTCAGGAGGGAGGTTAATCAAGAACCCTATTAGGTGGTTTCAACCTCCAAGGGAGTGACATGCCCATGGTACATCCGTCATACGATAGGTGTCATGTGATATAATGATGGAATAGAGTGGGGTAGCAGGGGGAGGCTCTAACCCACATGCCATGGTACAAGGGAAACAATAATGAGGGAAGGCCACACATGAGTGTATGGATGTAGGAGGGAGTAGTCGTGGTACATGAGTCACCTCGACCTTTGTTTTTCCACCCTTTTTCATATGCCTTTTTCCCTTTATTAATTTTCTTTTATAACTGCTTGCGGCTCCAGGGAATGAGAGCATGATGTGAATGATATAGCAGTGAATACCCCCTTAAGGTTGGGCAGTTCATCTCCCACCAGGGGTTTGGACAATCATGGGTTCCATAGTGATGCAGGGGGCCCTAAGAACGAGGGTGATGGCCATGATGATAAGGGGTAGAGCTCATGCTTAGCTTTTGCCCACGAGTAAATTTTTATGTTTTGACCATCTTTTGCATTTTATGGTACATTTCCTATTGTAAGTGGCCAAATTATGCTTTTTAATTTCTTTTTAATTGCATCGACCTACAGGGCATCGTTTCAGGCCTGACCCAAACTGTGGATGAGGGAAGGGCGAAGCTAACTCCTTATCGACCCAATAGACAAATGTGGACCTAGATGGGAAACATGTGATAAAGGGCTATAATGAGCTGGGGGGAGTGATGTATGTGGTGTCGGGAAGTAGGACCACGCAACCAAAATCAAGGTTGCCATGTAGTACCACTCATAAAGCTAGTAGTCGATAAAGGAGGAACCCATGGGACCAAGATACAAGACTAACGACCAAATTGGACAAAGGGACAAGAGTACAAACCAAGCCCATTCTTTCCATCGAATCCCCCCTACTAATCCATGTCCAAATGTGTCCATGACAAGTAAGCAAAAATACCCAATTACATAATTAAAGTCATACCTTTGGGGTTAGAAGGCCCACCATAAAATACGATCATAACATGTGAGCGAGGGTACATAATGGAAGGTTCAGGTGGCGGAGATGGTGGCACATCAAGCTATCTGGGGCTGCAAGGGGTTGTTGGCTGAAGACAATCTAGGAGAAACATTTCTCCTATGGGTGTCACCCATTGGTGGTGGGTGACATATCTCTCTATGAATGATGCGAGTTCCTGCAGCACAATTCTTTGGGCCAATGTGAATTTCAGAAGTACATTAGATGATGGTGATGCAAGTTTCCAGAAATACATTCCTTGTGTGATGTGTGTTGTCTGAAGTATCTTTTCTTTGTGAGATTCGAGCTGTCTGAGACACCTTTTTCTGTGTAATGCGAACTGTAGGAATACAACTTTCTCTATGTGATGCAAGCTATCGGAAGACATTTTTCTGTGAAATGTGAGCTACCTTCTTCTGTGTGACGTGGCATCTCAGAACAAACATGTGGCAAACTGATTGACTATCTTATGGACAAAACATAACAGAGGTTGGAGGACTGACTTGGCACTTGGATCACTGGTTTGTTTGACTTGGATTTCTCTTGTTGACGAATAAGCTATAAGAAGGGATTGACATGTTTTCCCCTTGTGGATTTTTCCATGGCCTCTGCGTAATATCTGTCATTTCTTGTCTCTTGTGCATTATGATTTCTATTTTCTTGTATTTGAATGGTAATTTCTTGATGAATAATAAAGGAAAAACTAAAGAAAAACACTAAATAAATTCATAAGTAATTATCATGTTAAGAAATTCCCCCTTGCATTGGAATTTCAACAAAGCTAATCTTGAACTAGCCACAATAGTTTGAAGGTTTGCTCATACCAATTCAGAGCCTCGCTGTAGGCAAGAATGAGTCTGGAACAGGCCGAAGGCTTGAGGTGTGATGTTCCTTTTTCTGGTGTTCCTTATGCCATGGTTAGGATGGACTTTCAGGCAGTGTTGCTAATATCGGCAATATTTTGCGAAATGTTGTGAATATCGCGATATTTTCAAGCAAATGATATTTCGCCAAGTGAATATCACGATATTTTCAGATTTGAAAATATCACGATATTTTCAGATTTGAAAATATCACGATATTTTGAAAATCTCGGCTAAATATTGTGATATTTTGATAATATCGGCTAAATATTGCCATGTTTTGAAAATATCGACTAGATATCATTATTGCTTTATATGTCTAAAAATTTGAAAAAATTGATTTTTTATGTTTGTCGATATTTTTCGATATTTTGCCGATATATTCGCCAATATTGCCGATAAGATATTTTCAGGACCCTCGCTGATATTTTGCCATAACCGATATTTTCAACACTGCTTTCACGGTTGGAGGTAGATAGGTCACATGTGCAAGTTTACTTCATCAGCGGGCCCATGGGGTTTTGGAGATGTTTAATGGGGTTTTGTGGAGTTTCTATAGGAGCTGATGGCATTCGCTTGGCTTATTCCATCTTCGACACAACTTGCCTTTTGTTCCATTGCATTCCGACAACTTTCGAAAAACAGGTTATTATTAGGCCTAACTCAGTTAATTACGCTTTAGGTGGCATTCTGAGAGGAATACTTGACGGAACACCTTAGTGTAACAACTTCTTGGAACCGGAACAAGAATATCTACAGGATGGGATCGTTAGAAGTGATTTTCAGTGACCCGAGGAGGCTTGGTGGCCAATTTACCCTTTTCCCACATTAAAAAGAATATTTTAATTCAAATAAAAAGAGGGAAAATTTCTCCATGATTAATATAATAATAAAATAGGAGGTTCTAGAGGGGCCCATCAGATCTATAAGAAGTGGAGGAGGCCATTACATGACACCTTGGATTTGATCTTTCTTCTTGTATGAGAGGTTGAGAACCTGGTTATTTACTTCATTGGTAGCCCCAGGACGGAAACCCTCGGGTGATTCAGTGAGATTGGGCGAGTACCCATCTCCCCTCGGTGATTCATCCAGAATTCACATGAGAGTTCAATAGTGAATTTTCAGTTCAGTTTTGGAGGGCCAACAGAACATTAGAGCAAATCCTTGAGGCTAGTTTTCCATCTCAGCTATTTTATTGCATCAACATGTAAACCCTCGTTGCTATTATAATAAAAGCTGAGATTATTTCTGCTTATCGTGTTATTGAATTGCATGCACTATATGTTGAGATTTTGTGTATTTGGAGTAGCATCAGTTGTGCTCTAGCTCCCAAATTTTGTGGAGGGACTAGAGTTCACCTGATCTACAAAACTAGAAATGGATTTGGGAAATTTCATTTGGTTTAGGAGATATTAAATTAATTAATTATTTTAATGTATTTCCTAAGTTAAACTTAGGAAAATAAAATAATTAAAGTGAATTTAATTAAACATGTGATGAAATTGTCTTAAGTCACACGGATCAAGCTTTCTTTTAATCTTAGCCATTGATTCAATATTTGATCATGGCCATTGATTTGTCAACGAGAAAAGTATAAAGGAAAGGCTTGGGGTCATTTGTAAAGACACCTAGAGGCAGAGCACTGAAGCTTATGCTGAGATTCTAGGGCAGGGTTGCTAAGAATACTCAGAAGTGTTTTTAGTTGCAGAGAGGGGAATCTAGACCAAGGGGATGATCTGATCCCAGGGTCTAGAATACACAAGAGGCAGAGAAGAGATCAGCTCAAAGACAATGCAGAGGAAGGCAACAACAACAACAGTAGCAAGGACAACGTAATTTTTAGGAAACCCTTCAGGAGTTACGCAGAGACCCTTAGGGGCAGCGTAGTGATTGCGTCACCCATTTTGGGGTAACGCAATCCCTTCCGAAGCAGCGCTGAGGGTTTGGAGGCCATCCAAGGCTGATGTAGAGGCTTTTAGGGGCTTCAGAGGCTGACGCAGAGCCTTTCAGGGGCAACGTTGGGGTTTCTAGGCCTGGATCTGGCAGAGTTCTATAAATCCCGTTTGAGGGTGTGTATCAGTTAGTATTTTGGCCCTAGATCAACCAAGAGTTGTAGATCTAGAGTTTTCTTTGTCGGGTTTTCCAGATTTGGAACCCAAAAGTTGTGTATTCAGAAATATTCTTAATAATAGAACCCTCCAGCAGCCAAAGACCGGTTTTCCCACATTGGTTTTTCCAGGGACAGTTTGTCTAGAAATAACTGTGTCACTTTGTCAATGTGTGCATGTGCTTATTCTAGATCTGAATTGGTAGAGATCTGTTATGTGTTTTGCTTCGATGTTAACTTGAAGTTATTCAGTTAATAACTTATCTAAGTAGGAGGAGCTTAACCGGATTAACAGTAATAATTTCTGCATAAGAATTAAGATTTAGAAATTTCTACATGGTATCAGAGCAATTGCATATCTAGAAGGGTCACTAGCAGGAGAATCTGAAGGATCTAGCTGCAGAAAGCAACAGAGAAGCAGATCTGAAGGGACAACGCAGTTTTCAGGAGCAGATTCACGCAGAGGGAAGGGTGACGTTGTCCAACGTTGTGTCCTAACAAGCCCACACAATTATTGTGCAGAGGAAACTCAGAAACAATGCTGGTTGGGTCTGAAGCTAGCCAGTGTGATTCAGATCTGAATCTGTCAGATCCAGAAAAGTCTGCAGAAAAGCTACAGAAATTCAGAAGAGCTGGTGGGGTTAAATTTCTGAAGTTTTCAGATTTTTTAGCCTTAGCACAAGTGACAAAGATTGGGAAGAGATCAACTTCTCAGAGAGTTTCTTGCCAAAGGAAACTTGCAGTTTGATTAGAGGATCAAAGAAGAAGCTGAATCATGGTTGATTTGGTAGATTTCCAAGGAGGGAAATCATGTGTCAGAGGGAGCAGAGGGTGCCCAGTTCGTAAAGGACCCTAGATCCAGATCTCTAGTATAGAGAGGAGGAGCTCCGAGACATTCTGAGTAGATGACTCCTCATGGACTGCGTGATCAGGATAGGCTAGAGGGCCTCTCAAACTTTTTGGTGTGGAAAGCAAGGATCCTGATTGTCCTTGAGGCATACGGTCTAAGAGACCATGCAGAGCAGACTCTGGCCGCACCGATAGATGCGGATCTCCTATGGAAGCATAGGGAAGCTGCTAGGCATGCCAAGCGACTGATAATGGACAGTATCAAGGACCATATTGTACCACACATAGCTGAGAAAAGGACAGCTAACGAAATGTGGAAGGCCTTGACTTCCCTGTATGAGGGAAAATCAGTCCAAAGAAAGATGTTGTTGGAGGCCCAAATGAGGTCATTCATGATGACCAAGGGAGAAGACATCGAACATTTCCTCTTCAGATTGCAGTCAATCAGGGATCAACTGACTGTAACGGTGCAACCGTAGATGATGCAGTGATAGTCAGGACTGTCCTCAATGCAGTCACAGATGAGTGGGAAACCTTTGTCCAAAGTATCTTGGGCAGAGCGGACCTCCCAGATTGAGACAAATTGTGGTCAATCCTACGGCAAGAAGAACTACGCAGATTCACCAAGACGCAGCACAACCCTGGGTTGAGCAAAGTAAAGAAGGAAGAGGAGGAAGAGGCAACCTTGGCATCAAAGAAGCAGTCGAAGAAGAAGAAGGATCTTTCAAAGATCAAGTGCTTCCAGTATGGCGAAATGGGACATTTTGCCAGCCATTGTCCAGAGAAGAAAAGGGACAAGGAAGCATCTTCTTCCAAGGTAGCGGTGGCAGATGATGGGTCAGGAGATGATGTAGCCATGAATGCTCATGAACCACAGAGGTGGGGTGACATGGACATGTAGATGAGCTACATGGAAGAGAGGCGAGATCCTTGAGTAGCTCATCTCTTGGATCAACAAACGAGCTACGGTAGCCTTAAGATAGTAGCGGGACAAGTGGAGCAGTGGGTGCATAGATCACAGATGAGGCAGAAGCAGAGGCAGATCTAAAGGCTGGGAGGAGCAGCGCAGAGCAAATCGGCAGCAACATAGAAGAAGTAGCAGCGCAGAGGCTGATGTGACTTCAACAGCGCAGTGCAATGCTGCTTACGCAGTGCAAAGTTGCAGCAGTGCAGAGCGCTTCAGAGGGACAACGCAGTGCAGTAGCAACGTGATAGATTTCAGCACAAGGAGCTGATGTGACTTCAGTAGTGCAGAGGAAGTCTGATTACGCAGGCAAAGCTATAGCTGTGCATCGTTCTTTAGATGCCAGCACAGAGCTGTAGCCTATGGAGCTTCAGTGATGAGGATGAAACCCATCATACTTGTTTGTCAAAGATTGGGTAGGAGATTCAGTTGTTTCTCTCAACAATTGAAGTTGTAGTGCAACAAATCAGTAGTGGCAGTGCTATGAGCTGCACAAATGCAACATATTGAGAGGGAGCTGTAGTACAGAAGTTGCAGTGGCAGTGGTAGAGTCATGGGCAGCAGTACAAAATGGCAGCAGCAGTGCAGAGTTGAGTGGCAGGAGGCCGAGCTTCAACAGCACAAAACCATTGCCCAAAATCATGTAATGCATAAGTGTGATGTGTTACTAGAGCACACCCTTGATGCTAAGAGGGAGTGTTGAGATTTTGTGTATTTGGAGTAGCATCAGTTGTGCTCTAGCTCCCAAATTTTGTGGAGGGACTAGAGTTCACTTGATCTACAAGACCGAGAAATGGATTTGGGAAATTTCATTTGGTTTAGGTGATATTAAATTAATTAATTATTTTAATGTATTTCCCAAGTTAAAACTTAGGAAAATAAAATAATTAAAGTGAATTTAATTAAACATGTGATGAAATTGTCTTAAGTCACACAGATCAAGCTTTCTTTTAATCTTAGCCATTGATTCAAGATTTGATCATGGCCGTTGATTTGTCAACGAGAAAAGTATAAAGGAAAGCCTTGGGGTCATTTGTAAAGACACACAAAGGCAGAGCACTGAAGCTAAGCTGAGATTCTAGGGCGGGGTTGCTAAGAATACTCAGAAGTGTTTTTAGTTGCAGAGAGGGCAATTTAGACCAAGGGGATGATCTGATCCTAGGGTCTAGAATACACAAGAGTCAGAGAAGAGATCAACTCAAAGACAACGCAGAGGAAGGCAGCAGCAATAGTAGCAGCAAGGACAACGTAATTTTCAGGAAACCCTTCAGGGGTTACGCAGAGACCCTTAGGGGTAGCGTAGTGACTGAGTCACCCATTCTGGGGTAACGTAGTCCCTTCTGGAGCAACGCTGAGGGTTTGGAGGCCATCCAAGGCTGATGTAGAAGCTTTTAGGGGCTTCAGAGGCTGACGCAGAGTCTTTCAAGGGCAGCGCTGGGGTTTCTAGGCCTGGATCTAGCTGAGTTCTGTAAATCCCGTTTGAGGGTGTGGATCAGTTAGTGTTTTGGCCCTAGATTAGCCAGGAGCTGTAGATCTAGAGTTTTCTCTGTCGGGTTTTCCAGATCTGGAACCCAGAAGTTGTGTATTCAGAAATATTCTTAATAACAGAATCCTCCAGCAGCCAGAGACCGGTTTTCCCACATTAGGTTTTTCCGGGGACAGTTTGTCCATAAATAACTGTGTCACTTTGTCAATGTGTGCATGTGCTTATTCTAGATCTGAATTGGTAGAGATTTGTTATGTGTTTTGCTTCGATGCTAACTTGAATTTATTCAGTTAATAACTTATCTAAGTAGGCGGAGCTTAACCAGATTAACAATAATGATTTCTGCATAAGAATTAAGATTCATAAATTTCTACACTCTATTTGTTCTATTTTACATGGCAATCTTTTGTTAATTGAATGGTAATTTTATGGATAAATTTTGGTTGGGTTACATTTCTGCAAAATTAGTCAAATATACCACTTGGGATATTATAGTGGTATTAGAGCTGGTGATCCTGCCAGCCTAGAGGGTTTCAATTTTTATTGCAGATCAATTCAAGGGTTTCATGATTTCTTTTATTTTGTCGGAGTCATTATTTTGTTGTAGGGGAATTTATTTCATAAAGACGGGGCAAAGATCAAGTTTTGTATGAGGAGGCCAAATATTTTATTTCAATGGCCAAATTTTTAATGTTTCCAAAGGGGGGCGAGAATTACAATTTTTTTTTTTTAAATTGAAAAGTCGTGGTTGATTTGAAGTGGGGTTGTAAAAGGTATCGACTCTTTTTAAAGACCGGAAACCAAAATCATAAGTGGAGCCTCGAAATATTATTTGTGGAAGGTTGTGTTAATTTTTCCATAGTAAGCTGAATTTATTGAAGAAAATGGTATTTTCGGGGGTTTGAATTAGGTTGCACACAATTTAATATAGAGGCCAAATTTTTATTACAAGGTTTAAATCTTTATTTCTTGGACGAATCATTTGCTAAAAAGGGGTCCGGAATTTAAATCAATTTATTAAGGGGGCCTTGGACAACTATATCAAGCCAAAATTATTCATTGGAAAAGTTGGAAGGAGATCGTTTTGCCTTTGTGCCAAGAAAATACCGCGGCTGAATTATCTTTAAAAGGGGCAACATTTATATTTTTGCAACGACCGTGGGTTGAATATCTATTGTCGAAATCACATTTATTGTTTAGTTATTATTTTAGAAATTCAATGGTGCTGGGGGGCTGATATTACTCCTTGTAATTGATCTGGTCGATTTCTTTTTGACAATCCGACAAGTCGAGTATCCACCTGTTTCCGGACACTGTCTTGGAGATCGATTACTCTTGGCTCCATCAACAAAAGAACAAGTTATACAGGGAGCCAAGCTTCCAAACTAGGATGAGTTACTGAGGTTATGGGCAAATCTGGAGGTCGAATCTCTCTATAATCATATTGTTGGCCGAGTTTCTTCATAACAATGTTGGATTTATCAAAAAGATTGATTTTCATTGTTCTTGGGGGTCAAGACCACCATTCATGTTGAGAAATATTTAGGGCAATGATTAGAGTGATTTATATTTCTTTGATAACTGTTTGTGATGTCTTTTTACTCATCTTACTTATTAGATTCTCTTATTATTATTATGGTTGTGTATCATCAAACAACTACCAGAAACAAGAGGAGAAAGAACACATAATATAGACTGCAAACCAGGGCCAAAACCTCTCCTCTGGAGAGGAAAACTTGTAAATCTCTTCTCTTTTGTATAGATCCTTCAATTGACGAATTCCAAGACCTTTAGACCAAGATCAATACCCTTCAAGACCAAGTCCAACCTAGATGATGTGCTTTCTTTGTCCAAGTTAAAACCAGTCAAATCTCTTCCAGTAGCACAACTTCGACCTCCAACTATGGAATTTTAGCCTCCACTACAGAGCTGAAATTTTTAGTCTTCTTGTCGCTGCTTCTGCCACATGTGCGAGCTCCTTTTAGCCTCCTAGGACTTCATTAGACCTTCGCTTGGGTTTCTCTGACTTCTGGAGCTTAAGGATGGCTTCTTGTGACCTTCGCTTGACTTTCTTGCCTTTTCTCCTTCAAGATCAAACTTGTAGAGGAAAACCTTAGATCTTCGGCAAAAACCCTAGCCTTCCTTTGCACGTGTGAGAGAGAAATAGCCAAAAACCAAGTCTTCTTTGTCCTCTTCCTTCTTCGTTGCCTTCTTCCTCCTTCCCTTGGATGAGTGAGTGATGAATGTGTTTCGAGGAGGTCGAGTTTCCTCTTTATATAGGCTTCTCAAAGGTGGATGCGGCTGCTCAAATTAGGCCGACTTGATCTTGGAGGGTATTTTGACACTTTTAAGAACAAAAATAATTTTCTTTACAAGTTACAATGTGCCCAAAGGGGTCTTCAACTTATGACAATGACTCTTTTGACTTCTTGACCTAGGACGAACCCTAAAAGCTCTCAATGGGTGCTTGATCTATAAAATAAAATACCTTGAGCATGAAACCCATGCTCCAAAAATAATAATAATATTTTTCTTTCATTTTACAATTTACAAGAATCAAAAGTACATTTCATATTTATCAAGACTGAACCTAGTTACAAATATTTCAACACTCCCTCTTAACTAGGGAGGTATTCATAAATGGTACATGGCCATTCTCAGTTTGAAGAGATCTCATAAGAAGAGTCGGATTGGTAACCCATCTTTATTGCATCATATCTACCAACATTGTCATATAGTAAGGCCTTGACTAACAACTCTATCTCTTTACAAGATTAGAGCACAATATTGGCGAGACCAATGATTTATAGACACCATCATTATTGTTTCTCAAGTTACATACTCCACCCAGGTGTTCACAGAGTATGACCTTCCTTGGACTATTCTTATCTTGGATAGCTAGTCCTCAAAGAATATCAGTCCATGGCATCTCTTATCTTGGATGCCCTACCTCATCCTTAAAGAGTATTAGATGCCATATGCTTACCCAATCCTCGATTCTGTCTTCCCAAGTGGAGACAAAAATGATGTGCCTATCTCTCCCTCTTAATCGGGGAGGATACATCAACCAAACCAAACCTGTCTCTTAAATATACAAGCTTCTTATTAGGAAGAGATTTTGTCAATATGTCAGCTACTTGCTCATTGGTGGAGATATATTGTAGCTGCAACACACCATCTTGTACTAGCTTCCGAATATAGTGATAATTATTGTTGATGTGCTTTGTCTTTCCATGAAATACTAGGTCTTTAGACAATCGTATACAACTGATGTTATCACAATGTATCACTGTAGGGTCCGTTGGCCCTTCGAACAGGTCGGATAGCAACTTCCTCAACCAAATCGCTTCTTTGCTTACTTCACAGGCTGCAATATACTCAACCTCAGCACTACTCAACACAACCGTGTCTTGCTTTCTGCTCATCCATGAGATCATGGAGGATCCCAAACTGAAACATCCTCCCGTAGTGCTTCTTCCTTCTTGCTTGCTGCCTCCTCAATCAGAATCTGTATATCCAATCAAGTGGACATCATCCCTCCTATCATATTTCAGGCAGTAGTGGATGGTACCTTGTAGATATCTAAGTATATGTTTTGTTGCTATCCAGTGATCATGCTTCGGCTCCACTTGGGACTGATTAAGAACATTTATTTCAAAACATATGTTTGGTCAAGTATTCACCAAGTACATCAGTGAGCCGATCAATTGTCTATACTTGGAAGGATCTATAGGGCTCGATTCAAAATTCCTTAGTCTTTTCAAATTTGTGATCACCGGGGTGGTCATAGGTTTGCAATCCATCATGTCAAACTTCTTTAACATCTTGATCACATACTTACCTTGACCTAGATAAATCTCATCAGGTCCTTGCTAGACTTCCAACCCCAAATAGTAGTGCATCAACCCTAGATCCGTCATGTCAAATTCTACCACTAATTGCTTCTTACATTCTTTAATTCAACCTTCTACACCTGTCAAGAGAAGATCGTCTACATGCAAAAGAATGATTGCTGTTCTCACTTCACAACCTTAATATAAAGGTTCAGATCAACATAACTCTTTGTGAAGCCTAATCTCTGTCGGTATGCATCCATCCTAGCATACCATGCCCTTGGAGCTTGCTTGAGGCCATATAATGCCTTCTTCAATCTGAAAACATATGCCTTTTTGTCCTTCACTTCAAACCCCAAAGGTTGCTCTATATAGACTTCCTCATCAATGGTGCCATTTAGGAAATGCAGTCTAGACATCCATTTGGTGGATGTTCCATCCCATCGATTCTGCCAAAGAGACCAACGAACGAATGGTATTATACCTTGCTGTTTGAGAAAATGTCTCTTCATAGTCGATGCCTGCTTGTTGAGAGAAGCCCCTAGACACAAATCTTGCCTTATATTTATCTATACTTCCATCTACTGCATGTTTGATCTTGTAGATCCACGTGGAAGTTACCACATATTTGTCGGCAGGCGTAGGCATGATCTCCCAAACTCCATTCTTCATTATAGATTGATATTCTTCATTCATGATATTCTTCCATTCTTGGTGATTGACAAATTCCTCAAAAGTGGATGGATCTGCTTCTATTAGTTTTGTCATGTAGGTTGCATATCCAGAATATCGTTTGGGCTTCTTGCTTTCCCTGAATGTACCTTGAGCTGTTCCATGACCTTCTGCATCTGGAAGTGTTGACTTTAACTAGTTAGGTCTTTTTCTAGATTCAGGGATAGCCACAAGTTGTATAGGTTCACTGGGACCTTCATCTTCGTGATTTGATTCTTCTTCTTCCTTAGCAACTTCTTCTTTGAATACATGAAGTTCTTCATCACCAAAGTCCATAGGGAGATCCCGTGACTTCTTGAATGTAATACTTTCGTCAAATATCACATCTCGACCGACTTTTATTCAGTGTCCTTTTATCTAGATCCTATAGGCCTTAGAAGAATTGTTGTAGCCCAAAAATGTTCCCTTCATGCCTGATGGATCTAACTTATTTCTCTTGTCGTTAGGTATATGAATATAGACAAGACAACCAAAAATTCAGAGATGATCCATGGTAGGTTTCTTCCCAGTGAACATATCTTTGGGAGTTTTGTTATCTAGAGACCTATGAGGACTTCGATGTAATGAGTAAAATAATGTAAATAATGATTAATTATTTAATTAGTAATTAGGTTGAAGGGGCATATCTGATGAGACATGACCTTTCATGAAGAGGCACCTGCCTAGGTATATAAGAAGGGCTCATTTGTAACATTTAGATTGTAAGGTCTATGGAGGCGGCGTAGTGGTAAGGTCGCTCTCGTAAAGACGGACAGGTCCTGTGCTCAATCCTAAGCGAGGGCGTGGCTCGCCGCGAGAGATTAACCGTTCCGGGCCAAGCCCACGACCTTTTATACAGTGACATGTGGTTTAACGGTAAGTTTCGCTGGGTGAAACCCACGAGATGGAGGTTCAAATCTCATTGAGTATATGCCCTGTTGTGTCTTGGCTAGAAGAGTAGGCGACCCCATAGTGGACGTCTCGGCTCCTGTTGAGGCATAAGTTAATTGCTATTGTGTGGCTTGCAGGTTGTTGCACCTAGCCTAGGTTTATAGTGGCAGCCAGTAGGATTTGATCCTGGGCCCTTGTTTAGGATAACTCTCACCAGTTACCGATTATCCTAGATTGAAAAAAAAAAAAAAACATTCAGATTGTCAATTTATTCATCATACTATTTACTATAATATTTGTATTCTCAATGGATACTTTGAAATTCCAAGTCTTTTGGAGTATTTAACTTGAGAAGGAACTTTGTTCACTTCATTTGGTATCAGAGGAGTTCGAGCCTTCGGCTGCTTAACTGCAGCATAGAGCCATGCTCTCCGATCGAGGTCTTTGACTGTAAAATTTGTCAACATTGTTGCCATTGAAGCGTTTCGCTACACTTTTAGAGTTTCTCCGTTTGCTGATTTTAGGCCTTGGCCATTTTTAAAGAATTAAAAAAAGAAAAAAGGGATATAGGTAAAAAGTCAAAATTATTGATTAAAAACAAGAGAATATATATTAAAAAAAAGAAAAAAAGAGAGTAAAAGTATTCTTACTTGGGCCGCCAACACTAATCTTGTCTCCATCGCATGATTGAAACAGCAGTTGACAACTCGACCGGAGCAGCAGTAACCAACCGACCACACTCTTCACTCCGGAACCGCCCGCTTGAGCTGTCGTAGCCGTCGCACAACTGCCACCGTCTAGGCCGCACGCCACCGTCGCAGCCCGACCCTCTATCTACAACCTTCTTCTCTTCTTGGAGTCAGATGTCAACGTCACCGCCAGTCACCTCTGCCTCCTGAGTATACGCTACCGTCAGCCACAACCGTTGTTTTACGCTTGCTACAACTGTTGTTCCATCCCAACAATCGTTGTCCTGTTCCAACCACCATCCACCGTTGTTGCCCTTGTCCGCTATCCTTGATCGCTGCCATCTCTCAATCGACAACCATTACCTCTATCCCTGTTGATCGCACACCATAATCATTACTTCCTTCGCTGTCTGTCCACCGTCGAGTACGCAATCTGCCCGTCCCTGTATCATCGTATAACTCAAACCACCAATCGAACCATTGTATCACTTTGCCTTTAGATTTAAATTTTCACCAACAAAATTACAGTGAAATCCTTCTCGGTAAACTAGTCGGCCTAGCTTGCGGAGTGCCTAGCCTGGAAACGCTGCCTATCAATTGCTTGACAGTCACCGCACTCTTCATGCGGGGATGTCCACCCTCTAAGAACAATTCTCATTCCTGATTTTTCCAAACGTTGCAACCGCCATTTTTACGGTGCCTTTACATTAGAACGTAGTTCCTATAGTTTTATTAAAAGAACAATAAATTAACTATTTAAATAAGGGACGTGACTATTGGGAAGTGAAGTTTGAATAATGGACATGACTGTTGGAAAGTCAAAAGTTAAATAAGCTACGTTTAATTAAAAATCAGGGAAGTAATTCTTGAAAAACCAAGGGAAATATATTAAAGGAATATAACAAGTGATATATACCATAGAATTATAAAATGGTTTTGCAGTGTACTTAAAAGAAAAAAAATAGTAATTATAATATTATTAAAAATATAATAATAATAATAGTATATAAAAAAATAGGAGTAAGTATTATTACTGGAATTAAAAGTAATAGGAAAAAGAAAAGTGACTTTAAAAAAAAGTTAAGGTTTTGCAGTTGGAAAAAAGAAGTAGAAAAAATGGAGACCAGTAATGAAAGGTTTCCTAAAACCTTTAGTAAATGTGTTGATACACTATTTAAAATTAAAGGATCACTTGCAGGGAGAGATATTATAATCTCTATCAGTCCTACTGAAGGGAGTAATTATGTTAGTCCTAAATGTGCTAAGCAATTAGTGATTCTTGAATCGAATATAATTGAAACAAACTTTGTTGACACAAGCGACAAACAATACGACATAAATAATCTACAACTAAGTATTGGGGATTATACTTTTATCTCGCAATTTACCGTGAAATCCTTATTTTTTAACGATAGTGACATTGTGTTGGGTTCACTCTGGATGGAAACCCTAGGTTCATTTATCCTAAATGCGAAAAAGAAATTTTTGACATTCACCTAAAAAAAAGGAAATAACGCTACAAGACGTTAACTTGAAGCCAAATTCTGTGACGCCTGAAGACATACAAGAAATTTCAAAAGTAATTTTTCAAGAAGGTAAAAAGGTGATACAAAATATGCAAAAGGAAACTGACAAAATCACCACTAACAAGAATGAAGAGGTTGCTCGCCTTAAGGACCATAATGAAAAATTACTAATGCAAATTAAGAAGCTGAAGAAGGATAAGAAGTCGTTGGAAAACAAGGTGCAACAACTTGTTTAAAATGAAGCATTGAAACCTTCAAATGTAGAAATTCAAGTTGATGAAAAGACATCAAATAATGATCCAGTCAGTAACACAAATCCAGAAAATGACACAAACAAGATAAGTTAAACTCGAATCACTAGAATTCCCTATCGACATCCGAATCATGGAAGTAGACAACTCGATCAAGCTACGTATCTAGAACAGAATCAACAAGCTCATATTGCGAAGAATACTAATGTTGGTGCAGTCCAGTTATGTGATAACAAGTCGTCACAAGTTGCCAGTCATCATAAGATTCCACAGAAGATTGATTTAGGATGGTTCGATCCATTCTTAGTGCGACAGTTTTGTTTGTCACTTGGGGGATCATATCAACTTGTATCGACAAGGATGACTGCCCCAAGACAAGAAGACATTCGTAGAAGAAAAAAGAATCAAGGCCTTTCATCAACAAGCTTTGAGGACAAAGATTTTTGAGGAGGAAGGCAATGTAATGAATAAAATAATGTAAATAATGATTAATTATTTAATTAGTAATTAGGTTGAAAGGGCATGTCTGATGAGACATGACCTTTCGTGAAGAGGCACCTGCCTAGGTATATAAGCAGGCCTCATTTGTAACATTCAGATTGTCAATTTATTCATCGTACTATTTAATATAATATTTGTATCTTCAATGGATATTATGATATTCCAAGTCTTCTGGAGTTTTTAACTTGAGAAGGAACTTTGTTCACTTCATTCGATTTTGTATGTATACAACTATCTTTGTAGCTTCACCCCACAAAAATTTCGGTAAATCTTGATCATGTATCATTGCTTTTACACTTTCTTCAATGGATTGATTCTTTCGTTCTGCAACTACATTTTGTTTAGGATTATATGGGACTATAAACTCCATCTTAATCCCAAACTCATTACAAAAAGCGATGATTTCCTTAGATGTATATTCTCCTCCATTGTCAGATCTTAATATCTTGATTCTTATTTCTGTAAGGTTCTCTACTTCAGCTTTGAATTCTTGAAATTTGGTAAATACTTCGTCTTTGGATTTCATTAAGTAAACCCAAGTTTTCTTTGAATGATCATATGTAAATGTGACATAATATAGATGAACTCCAAGTGACTTAGGGGTCATAGGACCAGAAGCATAGGAATGGATAAGATTCAAGATTTCTTTTGACCGTGAAGCACTGCTTCCAAATGGTATTTTGGCGTTCTTACCCAATGCATAACCCTTGCATAATCTTTCATGACCTCTTTTAGAATTCCATCTACTATTGTGTTTAGGGTTGGAAGGATCTTGAAATGGAGATGATCGAATCTTCTATGCCAAAGTTCACAAGGGCTGATTTCAATGTGAACTAATGCTTGGGCAAGAGGAGATAACAACCTGTAAAGTCTTCCTTCACGAATCCCAATTACTCTTCATTTTCTATGCTTGAGTTTTGACCCCATACTACAAATTTTCCATCAATGAAAGCCACTCTATCACCTTTATCTTCTAAACTTAAAATTGAGAGTAAGTTCTTATGCAAACATGGAACAAATAGGATGCTATTGAGATGAATATTGCCTCCATTTTCTAGCTCTGTAGAGGTGGATGTAATTCCCCGCACAGAATACCTCTTATTATCTCCAAGTTCCACAATGTAAGAAGACTTCCTTTTGATAGTCTTTAGTTGCTTGTGATGAAAAATCATATGCCTTGATGCTCCACTATCGATCACCCAAATGTTCTCATCTTGTGCCTATGAGTGCTGATAAGAGTCCCTTGTCTTTTGTCTCGGTCACTTCTTTCTTTGGAGTAAATAGGAGATTCCATACTTCTTTGATACCTTCCTTGAGGTGGCTTGCTACCTTTGAACACTTCTTGAGAAACTTCTTCATTGTAGTAGAGATATTCATAATGCCCTTAGCCAACCTTGGCTCTGATACCATATTGAGAAATCTTTAGGGCAATGATTAGAGTGATTTATCTTTCTTTGATAATTGATTGAGATGTCCTTTTACTTATCTTACTTATTAGCTTCTCTTATTATTATTATGTTTGTGTATGATCAAACAACTGCCAAAACAAGAAGAACAAGAACACAAAATATAGGCTGCAAGCCAAGGCCAAAACCTCTCCTCTTGAGAGGAAAACCCGTAAATCTCTTCTCTTCCTTATAGATCCTTCAATTGATGAATTCCAAGACCTTTAGACCAAGAACAATACCCTCCAAGACCAAGTGCAACCTTTCTAGATGATGTGCTTTCCTTGTCCAAGTTAAAACTAGTTAAATCTCTTCCAGTAATACCACTTCGACCTCTAGCTGCAGAATTTTGGCCTCCACTGCAAACTTGTAATTTCGGCGCTCCTACAGTTGTTGCTGCCACACGTGTGAGCTTCTTTGAGCCTCCCAGGACCTTCTTAGACCTTCTCTTGGCTTTCTCTGACTTATGGAGCTTAAGGATGGCTTCTTGTGACCTTTGCTTGACCTTCTTGCCTTTTCTCCTTCAAGATCAAACTTTAGAGGAAAACTCTAGATCTGCTGCATAAACCCTAGCTTTTGTTGATTTTTGGTAACATCGGATGTGCTCTAAGCCCCAAATTTTGTGGAGAGGCTTAGACACATGCATTACAAATAACCCATGAATTGTTTTGGGAAATTCCTTCCAAAAACAACTTTATAAGAAAAAATTATAATTTTTAATGAGGACTGTAAGTATAACTTAGGAAACTAAAATAATTAATCAATATTAATGTAAATTGTGGATGAAACTTCCAGAAAATGCAGATCAAGTCTAATTTAATCTTAGCCATTGATTGGAGATCTAATCTCCGCCATGGATTTGTCAATGAGAAGACTATAAAGGAAGGCTTGAGGGTCATTTGTAAGATACACCGCGTGAATCTAGTGATCGAATTCTTTTGACGGAGCAGTGCTCGGACAAAGATCGAATCTAAGTGATTCCAGTGCAGTGATAGGTAGAGACAGTTTTGGTCGGATGATCTTCTCTGGGACCAAGAATACAAACAAGGGAGGCAGCGGAACCAACAGAGGAAGCAACACAGTCTCCAGAGAGTGCGGCACAACACCTAGAAAGGGTGATGCAGGCCCACGTAGGGCACACGCAGAGGCAACGCAGTGTTTTCGAGGAGTAGTCCGAGATTTGCTGGGAGATTGGGGTTCTGAGCCGGGAGGGCTGCAACTAGACTTTCCGAGGGGCAGATCGATCCCAAAGAGGAGGTGACGCAGTCCACAAAGGTCCCCACGTAGGGCACACACAGAGGCAACATAGTGTTTTTGAGTAGTCTAAGATTTGTTGGGAGATTGGGGTTATGAGCCGGGAGGGTTGCAACTAGACTTTCCGAGGAGCAGATCGATCCTAGAGAGGAGGTGACGCAGTCCACAGAGGTCCCCACTGCAGACTTGAAATTTAGGTGCTCCTGCAGTTGTTGCTGCCACACGTGTGAGCTTCTTTGAGCCTTCCAAGACCTTCTTAGACCTTTGCTTGGCTTTCTCTGAATTATGGAGCTTAAGGATGGCTTCTTGTGACCTTTGCTTGACCTTCTTGCCTTTTCTCCTTCAAGAACTTGTAGAGGAAAACCCTAGATCTGTTGTAGAAGCCCTAGCCTTTGTTTATTTTTGGTAACATCGGATGTGCTCTAAGCCCCAAATTTTGTGGAGAGGCTTAAACACATGCATTAGAGATAACCTAGAAATCGTTTTGGGAAATTCCTTCCAGAAACAGTTTTATAAGAAAAAATAATTATTTTTAATGAGGACCCTAAGCCTAACTTAGGAAATTAAAATAATTAATCAATATTAATGTAAATTGTGGATGAAACTTCCATAAAAAGCAGATCAAGTCTAATTTAATCTTAGCCGTTGATTGGAGATCTAGTCTCGGCCATGGATTTGTCAATGGGAAGATTATAAAGGAAGGCTTGAGGGTCATTTGTAAGATACACCGAGTGAATCTAGTGATCGAATTCTTCTGACGGAGCAGTGCTCGAACAATGATTGGATCTAAGTGATTCCAGCGCAGTGAGGGGTAGAGACAATTTTGGTCGGATGATCTTCTCCGAGACCAAGAAGACAAACCAGAGAAGTAACATAACCAATAGAGGAAGCAGTGCAGCCTCCAGAGAGTGTGACACAGCACCTTGAAAGGGTGACGTAGGCCCACGTAGGGCACACACAGAGGCAACATAGTGTTTTCGAGGAGTAGTTTGAGATTTGCTGGGAGATTGGAGTTCTGAGCCGGGAGGGCTGCAACTAGACTTTCTGAGGAGCAGATCGATCCCAGAGAGGAGGTGATGCAGTCCACAGAGGTCCCCACGCAGGCCTATGCAGCTACTGCGCAGAGGCAGCGTAGAAGGTGTTGGGGTTTCGTCAATTTCAACTACCGGATCAGTCGAGGCTTGCAGTGTGAGCTTAACTCACTATATTGTTGTCTGCTATGATTTCTCTGTACTAGATAGCCAGCGAGGCATCCAGAGATTGTATTAAAAAACTGTTGCTTAATAATAACAAACCCTCAGATTTGCTGCACTAGTTTTCCCACATTGGGTTTTTTCGAGGACTTTCGTCCAAAATAAAGGTGTCCTATGTGTGTATTGTTCATTGCTCAGTTTCCTTGTTTTAGAATCATAAGTAATTAAGTGTAGGCTGCTTCAGTAATTTGCTTCAATATTTCATGAAGAAATCTGAAATTCTGTAATGTAAGTTACAAATAGAAGTAAATTCAGCTGGTTGCAGAAGGATTCTGGAGATCATTTAGATCTAGGAATTTTCACACTTCGCACGTATGAGAGTGAAATAGCCCAAAACCAAGTCTTCTTCGTCCTCTTCCTTCTTTGCTGCCTTCTTCTTCTTCCTCCTTCGCTTGGATGAGTGAGTGATGAATGTTCTTCAAGGAGGCCGAGTTTCCTCTTTATATAGGCTTCTCAAAGGTGGACGTGGCTACTCAAATTAGGCCGACTTGATCTTGGAGGGTATTTTGACACTTTTAAGGACAAAAATAATTTTCTTTACAAGTTACAATGTGCCCGAAGGGTTCTTCAACTTATGACAATGACTCTTTTGACTTCTTGATTGAGGACAAACCCTAGAAGCACTCAATGGGCTCAATGGGTGTTTGATCTATAAAATACAAGACCTTGAGCATGAAACCCATGCTCCAAAAATAATAATAATAATTTTCTTTCATTTTACAATTTACAAGAATCAAAAGTACATTTCATATTTATGAAGACCGAACCTAGTTACACATTTTTCAACATTTCAAAGAGGAACGAGTTTCTTTCTAGGACTACGTGCAAGATGTTGTGGGTTTTGGGTCGTTCCTCTATCAATTGAACGTATCAGTCTCTTGCTGGAGTCTTTACATTGTATAAGGGGACGATTTGTGGAGTCTGTTATTGGAGGAAGAGGTTAAAATTACCTCTCTGCGTTTTTGTGAAAACTGAATTAAATCTCCATTGCTAGTATGAGTAGAAGCAAGGTCAAATCATATTCTTGCTGACCGTACGTGTTACCTTTGTCATTTCTTGTTGAGAAAACTACTGCGCAGGAGTGGTATGAGCTACCAAGGCCACAAGTCATCTATTCCAGAATAATCTCTGTTGGATGAGTTCGCCGTTGAAGACATCAAACTGCTTGTCTAGGAGGCTGCAGCCATTTCCAGATCTGTTGTTGGGCAGATTTGGGAATCGAACTCAATGTGGAAAAAGTCGAAGTCGGGATTAAATCGGCAAGGGTCTAAAAGTTGAAAAACTCGATAAAGTTTGGAGTTTTTTGAAAAAGTCAGCAAAACTAAAAAAATACAAAAATATTCATTTTTGGAAAAAATCCTGATTTAAAAAAATAAAAAATTATTAAAGAAACTACCTCACACGTTTTTTTCGAAAAAGTCAGCAAAAGTTCAGGACTTCGAGGATAAAATCACGACTTTTTCAGGGATGAAAAAGTCGGCAAAAAGTCAGCCGATAAAGTCGGCTCCGGGAAAAATTCGGGATTTTTTCAATAAGTCGGGACTTTTTGCCGACTTTTTCCACACTGATCGAACTACCAAAGAGAGGTTGTAAGGACTAGCTCCCTTGCTGAAGAACAAAGGCGTGCAACTGAAGATTGAATTCACTGGTTCATTATGCATGTTATTATATTCCATATCTTGTAACATTCTATCTGGCTACAAGAAGATGGGCCTGCATTCATTTGTTGACTACGGTACGGAAGAAGACAAGTTTTGTCTTGTGGTTGGGTTGCTGCTGCTTATAATCAGGTTCTAAAGTCCACATTTATATTATGAACTTAGTAGCTGTGTATTGATGGTAAATCTGGAATTTTCTTTTTGTCTTCCCGATGAGGAAGGATCAATGATTCATATGGCTGAAGTATTTAGTATTTTTTGGCTGATGTGATTCATGTGATTGATATTTATTAGCTGGTTGTTTATGCACGCTATTATTTAGTTCCGTCCTTTATTTTTCATGTAACCTGGCAAAAGTACACCCACAACAGTTTGTAACCAAACCATTTGACGGAAGGCATCACTAAAACCTTAAATATAAACCCATGAAATTATTGATAGGTTGGGGATTGAATTACTGTAGTTGTTTGGTATGCCACTATTACGATAAGCCTTGTAATAATGGAGTTTTAAAAACATCTCATACACCAGCACAACAATCCCTCATTCAACTGCAATATAGATCCGAAAATGGAATCGGCTAGTAGACCTTTCTCAAAAGAGATCCATGCCATTCTTAACCATGAGAAGCCAAGAGCTTTGCAGAAGAAGATGAGCAGCCAAGAGCATTGCAAAAGAAGCCAGAGATTGGGCACATAATCTTTAAACTTAGGACAGATTTGAAGCACATGAGGGTCACATGGAAGTTCCTTTTCCAAACTAGATGAATTGGATGCACTCCTTTCCAAAGTGAACTAGATAGAAGGAGAGAAACTAATTTTGTCTCTAAAGCCAACTATGCTTGCTCTCATAAAACACAAGTTCTTGGGGGAACTCTGTGAAGGGGTCAGACTTCGAGTTGCATCATGTCTTAGTAACATTATGAGGTTGACCGCACCTATACCTCCTCACAACACTGATGTTATGAGGAGAGTTTTCAGATTGATAATAGAGACCTTTTAAGACTTGGGTAATTCTGTGGGCTTACCTTTGGATAAAGCCTCTGGATTTTGGAAGATATGGCCAAGCTTTGAATCTATGACATCATGTTTGATCTAGAGTGCGACGACCTGATTTTTCAAATGTTCCAATCCTTTTCAGCATTAAGAAACATCATCCAGACACAGTCAAAGGACACATGCAGTCCATCTTGTCTTTAGTTATGGGAGACCGTGATGCTATCTGCAAGAAGTTACAATCGAAGTTGTTGGACATTTGGAGAGAGGAACAGGTGGTCTCCCCTGCTGCTTGGTTGGTTGAGCATAATATTAGACTGTTCTAGAGACAATTGACCAGGGATGAGTTGCTCAGGATTGGTGGACCATGTAGCAAGAATGAGTTAAGGAGGAAGGGTCTTTGCTTCACCTACAAGGAACCTTGGGGACTTGACCACTCATTTAGGATTGACATGAAGGGGATGGCAGAGGTAGATCAGGAGGAGGCCCCCTCTAACTTTCTGACTGAGCATTCTTCTTTTTTAGTTGAGTCCATGGGTTCTTATGGGAATGCCTCTGAGGACCACAAGCACTCATGTGGAGTTGATGACAGTAGCCCAAATATGCATCCATATGTGGTGGAGGAGTATGATGAGCAACCGATTGTTCCCACGAGGGAAGGAGACAATGGAGCAAATGAGCATTTGATGTTTCAACATAGAGAGCACATAAAGGAGCATGAGTTAGATGATACACACTGTGTGTGAGGTAGGCCATTTTTGGAGGGTCAGCTAGTGGCTCATGTTGAGACCACGGAGGATGAGCAAGACACCCTAAGGGCCAACCATTGGTGAGGAGTAGGCAGATGTAAGCCTCAACCAGGGAGGTAGTATTTGCAGATATTGGTCATTAGGAGGTGTTGGAACCTGATAGGACAATTTTGCAGGTGGCGAGTGGACTAGTGGAGCATGGAGTTTTTGGTCAGATGAGGGAGGCTCTTTTGGAGACAGTGATGCATCCATCTTTGGGTCTACCCCATGACGAGGTGCAGGTAGAGGTAGTGGCAGCTAGTGAAACTGCAGTATTTCCAGGCAATGGCTCTCTCCAGGAGTACATAGATAGGGCGTGTAGCATGGGTTGCCCACTTATAGGGAGAGAGGCAGGGATTCCTAGATATATCTGTTTGATTGGTTGAGCAGAGCTGCAAGAGTTGAGCATGGTACAACACAATGGACTCGTACCATATATAGGTGCACATGCATCTGATCCTTCCCTCAAGATGGATTGGTGGGAGATCATTAGTTGGTATCCTGTTGGTGGCACGATATTCTCAACCGGGAGCATAGTGCAGCAGGGACTCGTAGACATGAGGAGTACTACATTCTACAGTAGGTAGTGGGAACCAGGTGGGCAACTCTTCCACGTTCCATCCTAGCATCAGGAGAGTAGATTGACATTGGATTGAGTCAGGGGTTTGATTGGAGAGAGGTGATGAGTTGCTACGCGGTTAATAGTGATAAAGTTTGGGTACTAGAGGATAAGTGGTTCCCTAAGGCTTTGATCTTTGGCCTAGGAAAAAGTGTCCAAATATATTTATCTTTTTCTCCTAAAGTGACTTTATAATTGGTAAAGTCAAATCTAATTTAAAAGTGACTTTATAAGTGATAAAGTTACTAAGTCTAATTTTAAAGTGACTTTAATAAAGTCAGTGTGAAATTAGAAAGTGAAAAGTGATTTTGGAATAAAAGGCTAAGTGGGTCTTTATTAAAGTGGGGTGAATTAAAAAATAGAAAGTGATATTTAAATGCACATTTAATCTCAGCCCTAGATCTAAAGATATTTCAGCGATTGGATTTAGGGATTCCCCAAAAGTCACCTACGGTTAGGTTAAAGGAGGAAAAGAAGAGAAAAGGTCATTCAGTCTTTTATGTGCAGATTGAGAGAGAAGGAGAAGAGAGCAAGAAGATTTATGAGTAGAGAAGTCGAAGGAGAGCAGAACCTTGGCACACATACTGAGGCAGCATTCAACAAATCTGTACATCAAGGTTGGCACACAGCTCAAGGCAGTTTTGGGCATGGTTTTCAAGGTAGAATCATACAACAGCTTCAACATGCATTTCTAGGCAGTTGTACAATAGTTTTGGCACAAATTTTGAGGTGCATTTATTGCTGATTTTGAAGCACAATTTTTGAGGCAGTCCATACAACGTACTGCTGTCCCTGTGCATAGAAACCAAGGCAGTAATCGTACCACATTTATTGTTGTCCCTTTGCACGCAAATCAAGGAGGCCATACAACAACATTTATTGCTGTTCCTGTTTTACTGTTTGCACAATTTCTGAGGCGGTGGTTAAGCATGGAAAATGAGATAAGTTTTATTTGTTTGGTAGCTGGAATTTTTTGTGTATTTCTATTTCACTATAAAAGCAAAATTATCAGAAATAAAGAAGAGTTCTCGAATTGGTTTTCCCCGAGAGTTGTAGGGGGTTTTTCCAGGGTCATATTGACAAAAAATCAGCGTGTCATTTTCTGTGTGTGGCTGAAATAATTTCTGAGTTTTATTTCTGCATTTTCCAGCACTTCAAAATTTCCATAATTTGTGTTTTTAGAAATATTTATTATTCCAGCTTGTTGAATGTATGTTTATGGGAATGGGCATTTAATTAAATGGGAGTAATAAGGAGAAACTGATAACTGGGGTTGGGCTCAAAATTTCTATATGGTATTAGAGTTTGGTTGGCTGAAAAGTGCAGTTTGAGACAGCAAGTGAAAAATTACAGTAAGCTGATTTTTTACACAGAAAATTGAACCTTTACCACAACATTGAAATTTTCAGTTTGTTAGGACAACAAGCATGTCTTTGGGCTTGAGGGTGGAGGATAGGTTGGATGGGTAGAGCAACTACAGTGCATGGAGGGAGAGAATCCAAACTTCAAAGCATCTTTGAGGAGGCAAAAGTCTGGGGCATCATGGTTCACACCGCACAACGCCCAGTAGCAGTGCCTGCTGACCCTGTTCAGCTGGCAGGTTTTAATAAGAAGAATGCCAAGGGAAAGAGACTGATTCTGGATGGTGTTAAAGACCATGTCATTCCTCATGTGAGAGGAAAGACATATGCACAAGAGATGTGGACAACCTTGACCAATCTCTACTAGAGTACCAATGAAAACAGAGAAATGGTCCTAAGGGAGAAGCTGCAAGACTGATAGTGTTGCAACATACCTCACAAAGATCACTACTGTGAGAGATGAGTTGGCTACTGTTGGAGAGACCATTCCACACACTGAGTTGGTGCAAACATGGGAGAGTTTTGTGGATGGGATTGTTGCACGAGAAAACCTTCCCACTTGGGAGAGGTTGTGGGATGATTGCATTCAGAATGAAATAAAAAAGAACCAGCTTGGGATAACCAAACCAGTTGAGGAGGATGACAATGTAACATTGTTAGCAAGGGGGAAGAAGGGCAAGGGAAAGAAGCAAGCTTCCACAAGTGTAGGTGGCGGCAAAGGAAAAGGTAAAGGTAAGCAATAGGTGAACAAGGAGAAAGACTTTTCCAAAGTCAAGTGTTGGAATTGTCAGAAGTTGGGACACTATGCAGTTGTGTGTCCGGAGAAGAAGAAAAAGGGAAAGGACAAGACCATGGCAGCATCAACAGAGATAGAGGACTTCTCGGAGAGCTTTGATCGAGAGTTTGGGTTCATTGCTTTTGAGTCCATTAGTGCAGGATCATCTGCGACATAGGTTGAGAGGGAGTGTGCACTTCCCTCCACTAGCGGAGCATCTTCAAGTATTTGGTATGTTGACAGTGGGGCTTTCCGTCATATGACAGGAGTTCATGAGTACTTCTTGGAGCTTTCAGAGAGTGGCACTGATATAGAGGTAGTACTCAGAGATGGCAACATTGTTAGAGCAGTCGGTGTGGGGACATTGACATTTGATATGGAACCCAAACCTCCCTTGAAAGTGTCGGATGTTCTATATGTGCTAGGGATGAATAAGAACCTTATATCCGTCTCAGCATCGGAGGACAGAGGGTATGAGTTATTGTTGAGGAGAGGACAGATGCTTATATATCCCAGGGGCACTCCAACTTCTTCAATTAGAGTGATTGGTGTGCGCCATGCCAAGGTGTACAAGTTTTCATTTCAGCTCCTTATGGCATTGAGCAGTAGTACTGGCAACAGAGCTAGCAGTTCAGAGCTGTGCGAGATTTGGCACTGCAGGATGGGGCACATGTATCATGGGGCCTTGAGGACATTGCGGGAGATCACTATAGGTGTGCCAGATTTCAGTTCTGATCACCTAGATACATGCAGAGGATGTGCTATGGGGAAGTTTTCCAAATCCCCTTTTCCGGTTTCCCACCAGTGACAGCAGATCGACTGGGATTCTTGATTTGATTCATATCGATGTGAGTGGTCGGATGTCTCATGCTTCCTTGAGTGGATATGAATACTATGTTTTTGTGGGCAGAGCACTGTAACATTGCTCTGTATTTGCAGAACAGGAGTCCACATCGTGCTTTGGGGCATGTGACTCCAGAGGAAGCTTTTTCTGGGAAGAAGCCTGATGTTGGTCATTTTCATATCCTTGGGTGTATTGCATACTCCTATCTACCCAAGGAGAAGAGGACCAAGCTAGAGCCCACTGCAGAGAAGGGCATCTCTGTGGGATACAGTGAGACCTTGAAAGCCTTTCAGATTTATATTCCTGCATGGAGGAGAGTTGTTGTCAAGCGAGATGTGAAGTTCAAGGAGGACAGGGCTTTCAGGAGGTCACAGGAGTTAGAGTATCTGGATTCACCAGACCCTCAGGAGCAGCTGAGTCAGTCACAGGGATCCAGTGGACAGGGATCAAGAGGTACATCGATTACGGTGTGAGGCCCATTAGTGAGCAGTGGGTCACAGAGTCAAAGGGGTGGTGCTTCAGGCAGCATGCAGAGCAGTCCGCAGAGCAGTTCACAGGGTAGCCCATTGATGGACAGTTCACACGGTACTTCAACATCTACAGGCACATGTTCAGGCAGGAGGACAACAAATAGACATTCAAGAGTTCAGGCTTCTGATGAGGATGAGCATTCTCCCTCTCCAGTGGAAGAAGTATGCTTGGGGAAGAGGAAGCCCAAGTGGCTTCAGGACACCTTGAGAGAGGTCACATCTGTTGCTGGGCCGAAGAGACAGGTTAGAGAGAGCAGACCACTTGAGCGGTTCTGTAGCTATATGGCAATGGTTGTCAGCATCGTTGACTTTGAGCCTTCTAGCTATGAGGAGGCAGCTAGCCAGCAGGTCTGAAGAGAGGCCATGTAGGAGGAGTATTCTTCTATCGTGAAGAATGATGTTTGGGAGGTGGTGTCGAGGCCTGAGGGCAAATCCGTGGTTACTTCTAGATGGCTTTACAAGATAAAGCACGCTGCAGATGGCACCATCGAGATGTTTAAGGCTAGATTTGTGGCTAGGGGGTTCTCCCAAGTAGAGGGAGTTGATTATGAGGAGACCTTCGCTCCCATGGCTCGATATAATTCCATTTGCTCCATCATATCGATAGTAGCATAGATGGGTTGGAAGATCCACCAAATGGATGTGAAGACCACATTTCTCAATAGCTTCATACAGGAGGAGCTGTACATTGAGCAATCGTAGGGCTTTGAGGTGCATGGGAAGGAGTCCCATGTATGCAGACTTAAGAAGGCACTTTATGGCCTGAAGCAAGCTCCTAGAGCTTGGTACTCCAGGATTGATACGTACTTGCAGGAGATGGGTTTCACAAAGAGTGATGTAGATCCGAACCTATACTTTATTGTGATAAGTGAGGAGCCTCTCATTCTGGTGCTATATGTGGGTGATTTGGTCATTATAGGCGCAGAGAGACTCATAGAGGGCTGCAAGAGAGATCTTGCTTCAGAGTTCGAAATGAAGGACATTGGCTTGATGCATTACTTTTTGGGATTGGAGGTGTGGCAGGAGGAGGGGCATCTCTTCCTGGGACAGGGGAAATATATTGTGGACATTCTTAGCAGATTTCACATGGAGGATTGCAAACCCATGTCGACACCAATGATCACTAACTGGAAGAAGCTTCACGTTTCTAATTCCGAGTTGGTGGATCCCACACTGTATAGACAACTGATTGGTTCCTTGATGTATTTGGTCAACACTCGACCAAATAATCAACATGATGAGCCAGTTCATGTGTGAGCCAAGGAGAGTGCACTGGGTTGCTGCAAAACACATTTTGCAGTACTTGCAAGGGACAGTGGATTATGGTCTGAATTATAGACTGGGAGATGGAGTGAGATTGGCAGGGTACACTGATTCTGATTGGGCAGGTTGTGCTTTTGATAGGAAGAGCACTTCAGGGTGTTGTTTTGGTTTGGGTTCGGCAGTTGTGTCATGGTTCATCTGAAAGCAACAGTCAGTAGCATTGAGTTCAACAAAAGTAGAGTACATGGCAGCCAGTCTAGCTAGTTGTGAGGCCATATGGCTTCGCGAGATGTAGTTTGGCTTATTTGGTCAACTGTTGAGACCTTCAGTGATTTACTGTGATAATCAGAGTTGCATTAAACTCACGGAGAATCCAGTATTTCATGACAGGTCAAAGCATATCGGGATCAGATATCATTTCATCAGAGATTATGTTCAGAAGGGAGCTGTGAAGCTTGAGTATATTCCCACAGATGAGCAGGTAGCGGACATTCTGACCAAAGCCTTACCATGGGGCAAGCATGTTTACTTCAGAGACAAGATGGGGGTGGTGAGGAACATTATCCTCGGTAAGAGGGAGTGTTAAAATTTAGGTACCAGAGGACAAGTGGTTCCCTAATGCTTTGATCTTTGGTCTAGGGAAAAGTGTCCAAATGTATTATCTTTTTCTCCTAAAGTGACTTTAAAAGTGGTAAAGTCAAATCTAATTTAAAAGTGACTTTATAAGTGATAAAGTTACTAAATCTAATTTTAAAGTGACTTTAATAAAGTCAATGTGAAATTAGAAAGTGAAAAGTGACTTTGGAAATAAAAGGCTAAGTGGGTCTTTATTAAAGTGGGGTGAATTAAAAAATAGAAAGTGAGATTTAAATGCACATTTAATCTCAGCCCTAGACCTAAAGCTATCTCAACCATTGGATTTAGAGATTCCCCAAAATTCACTTAGGGTAAGGTTGAAGGAGGAAAAGAAGAGAAAAGGTCATTCAGTCTTTCATGAGCAGATTGAGAGAGAAGTAGAAGAGAGCAAGGAGATTTCTGAGCAGAGAATTTGAAGGAGAGCAGAACCTTGGCACACATACCAATGCAACATTCAACAAATCCGTACAGCAAGGTTAATGCATAGTTCAAGGCAGTTTTGGGCACGGTCTTCAAGGTAGAACCATACAACAGCTTCAACACGCATTCTAGGCTACCGTACAACAGTTCTGGCACATATTTTGAGGTGCATTTATTGCTGGTTTTGAGGCACAATTTTTGAGGCAGTTCGTACAATGTACTATTGTCCTTGTGCACAGAAATCGAGGCAGTAATCATACAACATTTATTGTTGTCGCTTCTCACGCAAATCGAGGAGGCTGTACAACAACATTTATTGTTGTGTTTTTTGGGCACGAAAATCAAGGAGTTCGTACAACATTTATTGCTGTTCCTGTTTTACTATTTGCACAATTTTCGAGGCGGTGGTTAAGCACGGAAAACAAGATAAGTTGTATTTGTTTGGTTGCTAGAATTTTTTGTCTATTTCTATTTCACTGTAAAAGCAAAATTTTCATAAATAAAGAAGAGCTCTCGAATTGGTTTTCCCCAAGAGTTGTAGGGGTTTTTCCAGGGTCATATTGACTAAAAATCAGGGTGTCATGTTTTGTGTGTGTTGCTGAAATAATTTCTGAGTTTTATTTCTGCATTTCTAGCACTTCGAAATTTCCAGAATTTGTGTTTTTAGAAATATTTATTATTTCCAGCTTGTTGAATGTATGTTTATGGGAATGGGCATTTAACTAAATGGGAGTAATAAGGAGAAACTGATTATCGGGGTTGGGCTCAAAATTTCTACAAATAGAGCAACGTTCATAACCGAAGCTATAGCACAGCAAGAGCCACAAAGCATTGATGCCTGTTCTTGGTGGCATTGGGATCCAGTAGGATTTGTTGATGACATGTTCAGTTAGAGATTGGTCTGGTATCCAGGCATTGAGGTGTTCGCTCATGGCGGGTTGACACAGAGGCATAACATCACCTAGTGGTTTGCATGGGATTCAGGCATTGGGTCTTAGTTGCATTGGTCCACCAGATTGATCCATAGGTTTGGATTGCTTGAGGGCAAGCAAACTTAGGGCGGGAGAATTTGTGATGTTCGTTTTTCTGGTGTTCCTCGTGGCATGGTTAGGATGAACTTTTAGGGTAGGAGGCAGACATGTCACAACTGCAAGTTTACTTCATTAGCGCGCCCAACGACTTTTGGAGATGTTTCATGGGGTTTTGAGGAGTTTCTATGGGATTCGATGGCATTCGCTTGGCATATTCCATCATCTGCACAACTTGCCTTTCGTTCCGTTGCATTCTGACAACTTCCAAAAAACAAGGTTATTATTGGGCCTAACTCAATTAATTACACTTAAGGTGCCATTCCGAGAGGAATACTTGACGGAACACCTTAGTGTAGTAGCTTGTTGGAGTTGGAACAAGAAGATCTACAGGATGGGATGTTTAGAAGTGATTTTCAGTGACCTAAGGAGGCTTGGTGGCCTATATACCCTTTTCCCACATTAAAAAGAACATTTTAATTGAAATGAAAAGAGGGAAAATTGCTCCATGATTAAAATAATAATAAAATAGGAGGTTCTAGAGGGATCCATCAGATCTATAAAAAGAGGAGGAGGCCATTACAGGACATCTTGGAATTGATCTTTCTTCTTGTATGAAAGGTTGAGAACCCAATTCTCTACTTCATTGGTAGCCCAAGGACGAAGACTCTCGGGTGATTCAGTGAGATTGGGTGAGTACCCATCTCCCCTTGGTGAATTCATCCAGAATTCACAAGAGAGCTCAAAAGTGACTTTTCAGTTCAGTTTTGGAGCGCCAGCACAACATTGGAGCAGATCCTTTGAGGCCAATTTTCCATCTCAGCTATTTTATTGCATCAACATGTAAACCCTCGTTTCTATTGTAATAAAAGCTGAGATTATTTCTGCTGATCGTGTTATTGAATTGCATGCACTGTATTTGTTCTATTTTACATGACAATCTTTTGTTAACTGAATTGTAATTTTATGTAGAAATTTTGGTTGGGTTAGATTTCTGCAAAATTAGCCAAATATCTCGCTTGGGATATTGCGTGAGGCCACTACAGAACGTTGAAGACAACTCTTGGAAGGACTTCAAGCAAAAATTCAGAATTCGGTCACCCTATAGACATCTCATTATCTATTGTGAAGCAACTCTAAATATACTCCTGAGTCTCCATTGCATTTCGGACAACCCCTGTGGTAGAAGGAGGGTGTCATGTTGAATTCAAACTATCCAAACAAGTAGAAGTAGTTCGACTCATCAATAAGGTTCTAAATTAGATTAGCATTTTTTATACTTGGTTGATTTATGCTAGAATCTGAATCATATTTGCACTAGTGGAACTATTCTATGCTGAAGTTTGAATGAAATTCGTATTGTTGGATTGTCTTAGAATTGGTTGGTAATTGACAGTTGGAGTTGGACTATGTTAATCTTTTGATTTGTTGAACAATTGAACTACATGATTGACTATATTGATAAAAGAATGGTAGACATTTCTATTTACATTGGAACAGCCTGTGTTTTCTCTAATCAGAAAGGAATTTTGCTGGTTGCTTAAGAAACTCTAGGCAAAAAATTACCCTAGTATATTACAGTGGTATCAGAGCTGGCTCTCCTGCCATCCTGGAGGGTGTTTGAGGATGGGACAACTGGAAGCATTTTTTGGGAAGGAGTATGCAGAGTCTTGGAGGAAGCTTGAAGAGCAACAAAGCGGAAACTGTTAAAAAATTGTAATACTGGAACAAAATGGCTCTTACAAAATTAGAAAAATTGGACAAAAAGGCTGCAGCACCTAAGGAAAATGGAGAGGATAAGAGCACACAACAGAAAGCAGTTATAAGGAAATGGACAAATATTTTGGCTAACTGCAAGAAAAACAAATTGAGTGATACTAATAGTGAGCTCAATACAGAAAAACAAAGTACAGAAGAAGCTGGAGCAAGGATGAAGGCATACCTGGAAAAGTGGTCATTGTTATACAAGAAGCAGACAAGTGCCCTCGAAAATCTAATAAAAGAAGAAAAGGAGCATGATGATGATTTTCAAACATTTGCTTCAGATCATTTAGAAGTTATAAATGCTAAATATGGAAAAGATATAGGACAACAAGTCTGGACTAGTCAATCTGGCTGCATAAGCTGTGATTCAGTGGAAGAAGAAAAGACTGACACCATCAAGCAAGAAGAAGAAGATCAAGGTGCTATCATCTCTCTAGTGTAGCAAGAGAAGCAGCCAAGGCCCAAATCTTTTTCCCCAAGGGTTTCCCCTTGCAGCCTTAATGGCTGTGGAAAGACTTTTACAAATGCTTTGAGGAAGCATTCACATGTGCATCAGGACTACATGTTTGTCTTTATGAAGGATGTGGCAGGAACTTTCTAGATAGCTCCAAGTTGAAGAGACATTTTCTCATCCATAGGAGAGAAAAACATTTTACATGTTCACATGAAGTTTGTGGGAAGGCATTTTCTTTGGATTTTAACTTGCGTGCACATATGCGAACACATTCACCAGAGAACTATCATATTTGTCCATTTGAAGAATGTGGAAAAAGATATGCAGGTGAATGCAAGTTAAAAGTTCACATTAAGTCCACGCATGAGAGGAATTTGGCTGATGCAGTGAAGCTACCCCCTCAGACAAACAGATTTTTAAATTTCTTCAGGGTGTCAAACCTTCTGATTGTTGAGTATTCGTTGCTTAAGGAAATGATTGGCTTTCATTTCAAAATGACAATGAGCAGTGGCAGTATTATTAATGTGCAGTAAGAATGGGCTATTGTCAATAGGGCCAGGAAAGACAAAATTCTTGAGATGGAAAAAAGTTGGGCTATTATTTAAAAAGCTTTCTTACAGCTAAGAAGCCGGTTGGAAGATCTCAACTGTTAGGTGACCGCAGACGAGAGAGTTGTTATTGGCACCATCACTTCCTATGTGTGTGATTACACAATTGTCAAGGAACCATCCTATTTTGAACAAGTCTGTTATAATAAACAATCCTACCCCATCTACCTCTATAGTAGATACCAGGATTCCATTAAAGAGTAAATCAGCTCAATGGTTTCACCAGCTTTGAGGGAATAGCATGATGAACAACTATTGTTGAGAGAACTTGTCAAACGCGTTAAAATTTACAAGGCGGTGGTCCATTAGATGGTCATTTTCTTCTGACATTTAGATCTCCGCTTCAGTAAGTTTCCCTTCGTTCCTTCAGTTAGAAAAGTTTGAATAAAGCACTTCTGAGCCTTAGTTTTTTGGGAAATGGGAAGTAATGTGAAGAATGCAGTGATTGTTCTTATTGATGAAGAGCATGAAGGAGAGCCAAGAAATGACTCTTTTGAAGGATGTTGTGGGCATTTTTGTGGATTTCTATACGGATTTTGAAGTGGCCATGTTGGAACATACTGGAGATTTCTATTCTCGGAAGGCTGTTTCACAGATTTTAGAAAATTCCTATACGAACTATATGTCAAAGGTAGATGAATCTCTGATACACAAGAAGGAAAGAGTTGCCAGATATTTGCACCAGAGCAGCGAGCAAAAGATATTAGACAGTGAAAAATGGACTCTTCCCATTACATGACACATCTTCTTGAGGATGAACATTTGGGATGCCTTGCGTTGCTTCAGGAACATAGATATAACGAACTGTTGATGATGTGGAGGCTACTGGATGGAGTACCCAATGGTTGGGAATCAATTGCAAATAGTTTTAAGCAGCATGTTATTAGTAAAATAACACCACCTGTTAAACAAGATGATGATGCTGTAAAGCAGAATGCAGGGAGGAGGGATAAAGGTCTATTGTTGCAGGAAGTGTCTGCATTGGTGAAGAAGGTCATAAAATTACGTGACCAATATATGAAATTTGCAAAACATAACACTGCCTTTTCTGGGGTTTTTAAAAGAAGTATTTGAGGTGTTCTGTAATAAAGGATTTGCAGGAAGTACCAGTGCCAAGGTTACTTGGGAGCGGGAGCGACATTTTCAGGAACTCCTGGTTCGGGAGTGGATCAGGGAGCAAATTTTTATATAACATATATAATTTTATATTTTGATGCATATATAACAAAACCATGTAGAATGATGAGTTAAATATAAAAAAGCGTAAAAACATAGATTGAACCATATAACATCAATCACCTAGAAGTTATAATCTTCATCAACCACGTCCACAAGTTAGTAACATACAACATATTGAGTCTCATGATTCATCAATCTTAAAGTTTCAAGCTTTCAAAATTCAATATATAGCATTTATCATCATTGATCACCAAAGTTGTATTTGTAAACTAAGTGTAACCATTACAACAAAGAATATCTAACATGAAATGAAATGTTATAAAATGAAATGAAATGAAGCAACTTTCAACTTTCACGAAACATCGTATTCATAGTTCATTACCAATCAGTTATAATTGCCAACTTCAAACTTAAATTTTCATATGCTGTTTACAAGAAATATCATAATAAATATGAAAGAGTCAACAGTTATAAAAACTACTAGAAACTCGAAAAGACAAGTAAATCTATTATCTATAGCTAATGCTTGGGCCTCTTGCTGCCACGAGAAATGTCTAATTTTTTAGTCTTGTTGGAAAATCAGGATCTTTGTCATTAATATCACCCTCTAAGCATTAATATCCAGAGGTATATTTGTCATACCTCTGGATCTGTATAGGGATCTTTGTCATTAATATCACCCTCTAAGCATTCGCTCCTGGAGCGTTTTCGAGGGAGCACACTCCGGGAGCGGGTTCGAGGAGGGGGGGTGCTCCCCCGCAACCCTGACCAGTGCAGAAAGGTTGGCCACACCATGTGATACTGTACACAAAGAGAATAACAATAATGAAAAGTTGAGTGGGGATGATACAATTGAAAATATGGTTGAATTTGTAGAGTATATTTGGGATAAAGATCTGTTTGTTTATTCCTACAAGGAAAAACTAATTTGTAGAATTCTATTTGACAAAATTGCCAATGTTGGTAATGAGCATAGCATATTGTTAAAGCTTGAAGCAGAAATGGTGGTCAGTTAACATCACAGATTGTTGGCATGCTCATGGATTGGACAGGATCGCAGGAGAGACAAAATAAATTCGAAACATATCTTAAAATTAATAGAAATATCCATCTTCGAATAAAGTTTACTGTTACAGTACTGACAACCGGATTTTGGTCAACATACAAGTGCCCTCAGATTAATTTACCTTTAGAGATGGTTGGATGTGTTGATGCATTGCAAATTTTTACCCTGGGTAATCCTCAGTTTTCTGAGCATGGATTTCATGAAGGCATCAAAATGGTTGAACTTCTGCCTGATCTGATTTATAATATCAAAGAAGGAGAACAAGTCAACATCACTCAGATTTGTCATTGCTTGGGGACAAGCAATGGTGGGAAGGGTTACTGTAATGTCCCTGAGGGATTAATTGGCCCAAGGGACAAAGTAGCCTATCGATCCCCATATGCCATTGTTCTCAATAAAGCGGAAAACCCCAAAATACCCAATATTTAGGCAAGTTTGGGGTCGCTGGGCTAGGAAACCCAAATTTGGGTTTTGATGTGAATTTCACTCAACTAATTAAGGAGTTAATCCCCTCAAGGAAGTCTATAAATACAAGAGGGTTAGATTCATTTGTATCGTCATTGGATTGGATCATTTTTGTCTCCGTTCTTCTTTGAACCTGAGGCTCCGAGGGTTTAAGACCCCTTTCCCTTGGAGTAGTTTCGGTGGAGGTGGTCCCACCCTACCTTGTCTCTTTCCTTCTAATTTCAGTGGTGAACGATTCCACCCTAATTAGTTTAATTTCCATTTTTTCGATTTGTTCTGGCACAGGGTATCTTCTATCTAAGGAGCAAGAAAGTGTTGGTAGCAAGACACAGTAAATATCCTAAAGGCTGAATGAAACTCTCTGTGGAAATTATCTGATCAGAACGAAGTGGTAGGGCAAAATAAATTTACCTGAAGCTACATGTGAACGTAATTTCTGGGCAGATCAAAGGGTCTGAGGCTCGAACTCTTGCAAAGACATTCTGTGACAGAGGGTTGAACTCTTTAAAGTGGGCCAAATATATTCCTGAGGTCATCGACTGAATTTGTGCAACAAAGCTAATCTTGAACTAGCCACAATAGTCTGAAGGTCTTCTCATACTGGCTCGGAGTCTGAACCTTCACTGTGGCCAAGAATAAGTATGGGACAGGCTGAAGTCCTGAGGCCACTATAAAACCTTGACGACAACTCCTGGAAGGACTTAAGCAAAAATTCAGAATTTAGTCACCCAGTAGACATCTCATTATCTCTTGTGAAGTGACTTGGAATGTAAGATCCCCCTACAAGGGCTCTAAGGCTTGATTCTGTTTTGGCACAAATCGAAACTCTGTAATTTCTTCAAATCTTATCTCTTTCTACATCTACAGCAATCTTATTAACACCGAAGCATACCATAGTATATCTGACATCTTTTCTGTTATGAATTTCTGGCATTAATTAGCTGGTTTGTGATTACTCAAGGATTCTGTCTCTGGTTTAGTTTAACCCCTATCCAGAAGGTGATTCGAGAGTCAATTTAACGAAGGGTGTCAAGAGCTGAAAGAAGATCTCTTAAGAATTTGCAGCTCTCTTAAGAAACCGCAGATCAAGGTCAGAGATTTGGATACCAGTATTGAGCATTGAAGATTCGTAGCAGGATTTGTAGCACAAGTTGTTGGTGATGCAGATGTCAAGTAATGAAGTTGCCAAGGTTTGGAGTTTCTAAGCGGAGGTATGATCTATATGTTAGTAACCTTGTTGACTCTGATGACCTAACAGTAACCACAGTGATTGTGACCTAGAACAGTGATATTGCTTATTATAGTTGTACTATTGATATAGCAGTGACTTGATTGTATAGATATGATCTATAGGGAGCTTGCATAACAGTGCACCTTCGACGGTGATTTGATGTCTACTGCAAGATCCCTTACATAATCATGTACTGGGATGGTGTACTTAACGACTGAGAGTATTCTGGTTAAAGGCAGAAGGGAAAAAGGCTGTTTTACGGTCTAAATCCAGAAGGGCTGTGCAATTTTCTAAGTCAATTCAATGATATATGTACTGCTAGTTGAGCTTCTGGCATTATTTTCCTGATTGTAGATATTCTTTTAGTCCTCCCAAAGTATCAATGAGCATGTAAACTACCTTCTTTGGAGATATCTAAAATACCCAAAACAAGACATACATATACAGAATTAAGGTTCCTTACACAGACTTAATTTAATTGCAGAGAAAGATATTCGGCAGTGCTGTATTACAATAAACAATTGCAGTAAAATTGAATGAAGAAACACATCTGTACTCAAAGGAAAATACCTGAAACGCTGATGCTGATATTTCAGACTGTGGTGATAGTTCTCCTCCCAATGATGTTTGATGAACAGAACAGATTACCCAAAAAAACAATCCTCCCAGCCGATCTAGGAGCAATCCTAGACCCAGAAGAGTGATCTTCTGCCCCCGTGCCCAGAATCCCAGAACGGTGAAACTCTCCTTTTAGAACTCTGTGTATCCTTCAATCCCCTGTTAGCCAGAATGCAGAAATTTTCTTCTCCCCCAAAACCGTCCCCTTACTCCTGCACATCCTCCCCCTTATAACCATCTCCCACCGCCTTTCACTCCCGAAGATCTTTTCCATATTTATGAAGGTTTGCCATCATTTAAGGCGACCTTATCTTCATTTAAGAGTCTATTTAATGTTTGAGATACGTTTTGGGATTAAGTGAATTAAATATCTTCGTTGAGTCTTTATCCACTTACGTAGAGGAGATGACTTTATGGAGGCTCACTTTGTATTAAGTTTGTTTAATACTTAATTAATTTGGTTTAATTAACTGTTTTTATTTATAAGTTAGAATTGGATGTGATGACTTTATGTTTGTTTATAACTTAATTAATTTTCCTTAATTAATTTATATTATTAATTTATTGGGTCAGCCACATACCATTTTAACGATTATATTATTTATCAATCTGGTATGGGTCATTACATACTTCCTCCCTTAGGAAAACTTCGTCCCGAAGTTAGGGCTTCATATACTTATTGATAATTATGTTTTTAGAGATTAGGGCACAAGTGAGAAGGTTTGTATTTTAAGATTGAATTTTCGTTTGTATATGCATGTTTCTTTTTCTTTGATATTTATTTGTTACTTCAGAACTCAACCGCCTCTGTAGACTATTCTATAACCACCCTGTCCTTCCTAATCTCTTCCAGTCCCTTCCGATCCGTCCTCTACAGGAATATGACATGGCATCAGTTTTACTGATTCATTCATAGACCTTAAGGATATCAGCGTGGATTATATCGACCTGATATGCTTGTAGGCATCTGGCAGTCATCATCACACGTCTAGGGGAGCGTGACTCGCACAGTCCTCCCATGACTCCAGGTATTGGAGGATAAATAGTGGGCAACACCTCCACCCCTCCTAGTAGAACCAGGGTCAACACCCTATCATGGAATCACATGGAGTCTCAACGTTCTGGGATTCTGTCATCACGTCTATTGTTTCGGTAACCTGTGTTCTGCGAAGCAATCACTGGTACACAATCTGCAATGTAAACACTTGTACACATATTACAACATATGCATCTATATTGTTCATAACCAATTGTTACCCATATAACAACCTTTACATACTCAAAATATTTTGATATCTATGATATTAATCCAAAATCTTAAAAGAAAATTTGTTACATAGGTATCAATATGTCCCATAAAATTTCTCATTTCAGACACTGCTTCTGTTTAGTTTACACATGTTCTACTTATGATGCATTGCTTTACCCCTGTCAATTTATATATCAATATATTTCATTTTCATAGTCTTGCAAATGTCAATTTAAATGACATATTGCATATTGGTGTCCATGCACCAGTGAATTTTAAACAAACAACATATATCCAGTATCAGTAGAGTGAAGTAGCATTCTAGACTTATGGGTATCCATGTACCAGCAAGGTAAATATAAAAAAAAAACGCATTTTTACATAGTGTTTCAAAATGTCAAGTAGCAAAATAGAGCAGTTATATACATAAAAGTTTTCAGTTCTCAAAAATTAGCAGAAGTTGGGGTAATTCTGGCAAAAAGTCTCAGCATCCTCCCAAGTTGCTGATCCAGGGCTATACTTGTCCCACTGGACTTTCACTTGGTCTATCCGGCGGTTCCTGAGCTGTCGAACCCTACGTTCCAGAATACGTAACGGTTCGACCGTTAGGGTTTCCTCGTCCGATACCTGCAGTTCCTTCCATTGAAGGTCATGAGATTTATCAGCAATATAATGTCGTAAGGCAGATACATGAAATACATTATGAATTTTGTGTAGGTGGGGTGGCAGTGCAAGACGATAAGCGACTGGTCCAACTTTTTCCAGGACTTCAAACGGTCCAATAAACCGGGGGGATAATTTTGTCCCCTTCCCAAACCGAATGGTACTCTTATTTGGTCTGATGCGAATGAAAACCTGATCCCCTACCACATAACTTCTATCTGTCCTGTGAGTGTCCGCATAACTTTTCTGTCTATCCTGAGCCTCTTTTAACCGTTGTCTTATCAGTTTTACCTGATCCTCCATTTCTTGGATCAAGTCTGGTCCGACGATTATTCGGTCTTCTAACCTGTCCCAACTTAATGGCGTTCTGCAAGGTCTTCCGTATAAGGCTTCAAATGGCGGCATCCCGATCGAACTATGGTAGCTATTGTTGTAAGCAAATTCCACCAAGGGTAAGTACTTCTCCCAACGTGACTGTTGGTCCATAACATACATCCTTAGCATATCTTCGAGCACTTGATTTACCCTTTCTGTCTGTCCATCGGTCTCAGGATGATAGGCAGTACTCAAATTTAACTGGGTCCCCAAGGCCGACTGCATACAGTTCCAGAACCTTGATGTGAACCGAGGGTCTCTGTCAGATATAATTTTCTTAGGTACTCCATGAAATCTGATGATTTCATTTATGAATACCCTAGCTACATCAGCTACTTCATAAGTATCTCTTACTGGAATGAAATGGGCGCTCTTTGTTAATCGATCCACCACGACCAGAATGGCATTATGCTTTTGTTGCGTAAGAGGCAGCCCAACGATAAAATCCATAGAAATTATCTCCCATTTGGTCATAGGGATGTCATGAGATTGTAAGAGACCCGCTGGGTGGCGATGATCAGCTTTTACCTGTTGACACTCAAGGCATCTAGAAACAAATTGGACAATGTCATTTTTCATGCCTGACCAGAAGAAAAGTCTCTTGGTGTCAGCATACATCTTCTTTACTCCAGGATGTGCACAATATACTGCTCGGTGTGCTTCCTTCAAGATGGTGTTTCGGAGATCTCCACTGTCTGGTATATACATCCTTCCGTAAAATCGTAGAATTCCGTCCTCTTCTAAATCATACCCGTCGAACTTAGGTTCCTTCGAATGGTTGCCTTCGAGTCCTGACCTTACTTTTAAGTACCAACTATCTCTTACAAGATGTTCAAGCACTTGATTTCTCAAGTTCACTTTGATAGGTACGAGGGAGAATATTCGGGGTCTTCTACTTAAGGCATCCGCTACCACATTCTCCTTCCCTTTGATATATGAAATGGCAAAATCATATTCGCTTAGGAGTTCACTCCATCGTCTTTGTCTTGCATTCAAATCTCTCTGGGTGAATAAATACTGCAAACTTTGGTGGTCACTTTTAAGCACAAAGTTTTTCCCCACCAAGTAATGTCTCCACATCTTTAAAGCTAAGACCACCGCGGCTAACTCCAAATCATGCGTAGCATAAAGTTCTTCATGAGTTTTTAATTTTCTCGAAGCATATGCTATTACGCCTCCTTCCTGCATTAAAACTGCACCTAACCCTTGTTTAGATGCGTCAGTACACACAGTAAAATCTTTATCCATATCTGGTACCCGTAAAATTGGTGCACTAGTCAATAATCGTTTAAGTTTAGAAAAAGCTTTATCACACTCCTCAATCCACTCATATTTAACACCCTTGCGCTGAAGGTTTGTGATGGGTTTTGCAATCTTGGAGAATCCTTCCACAAACCTTCGGTAGTAACCTGCTAAACCCATAAAACTACGTACTTCATGTGCATTCTTAGGGATCGGCCACTCCCTGATTGTATTTACCTTTTCAGGATCTACAGAGATTCCTTCGCTAGATATGATATGACCTAAGTAATGGATTTCCTTCTGAAAGAAAGCGCATTTGGATAATTTTCCATATAACTTGTGCTCTCTGAGACAAGATAACACTATCCGAAGGTGCTCTTCATGCTCCTTTTCATTCTTAGAGTAAATGAGGATATCGTCCAGGAAAACTTGTACAAATTTATCAAGGTATTTGCGGAGAACGCTATTCATAAGGTTCATGAAGACTGCAGGTGCATTGGTCAACCCAAATGGTACCACAATGAATTCATAATGCCCGAAACGAGTTCGGAATGCAGTATTAGAAACATCACTCTCGCTTATCCTGAGTTGATGATACCCTGATCGCAGATCGATCTTTGAAAATACCGTAGCACCTTTCATTTGATCAAAAAGGTCGTCAATGCGAGGCATCGGATACCTATTCTTTACCGTGGCCCGGTTCAAATCTCGATAGTCCACACATAGTCGTAATGAACCATCTTTCTTTTTGACGAAGATTACCGGAGCACCCCATGGTGAAACACTGGGTCGAATGTGCCCTACATCTAGCAGTTCTTTTAGCTGTATCTGCAGCTCTTGAAGTTCCGGGGCAGTCATTCGGTAAGGAGCTTTAGAAATAGGTTCCGTACCAGGTTTTAATTCAATGGCGAGGTCTAGCTCTCTCCTAGGAGGTAGTCCAGGTAGTTCCTTTGGAAAAACATCCGGAAATTCTGCTAGAATCGGATATTGATCTAAGGAAGGCCCTTTTTCTTTGCTCACCATTTGAACGGCATATACTTGACAACCCTTCCTCAAGCACCGCTTCATCTGCATGGCTGAGATGAAACGCAAGGATACCTTTCTCTTAATACCTTGAATTTGGATCGTCTCACCCACATCATTTACGCAAAGTATTGTTTTCCCGGAACAATCTACCCATGCTCGATGAGATTCTAACCAATCCATTCCTATCACCAGGTCGTAAGTACCTAGGGCCGTGACATAAACTTTTAGTTTGGTCCAACAGACTCCTAGATCAACTTTGCAATCTTCCACACATAATTCTACCGATTGAAGGTCTCCTGAAGCCATTTCTACCTGTCTAAAATCGTCTTGTTTGCAGGCTGCCAACCCACATTTGTTCAATGCATAAGATGAAATAAAACTATCAGTAGCTCCAGTGTCAAACAAGATTTTGAGTTTTATTCCGTTGATTGTACCTGAAGATTCCACTACCGTGGATTGATGCGCCGCTTGGTTGTTATTGACGACAGCATGGATTCTATGATCGCTTTGAGCATCTGATGACAGCTCTTTTCCTGTATGCTGCGAGTTCTCCGGTTCTTTTCCTGTTCGCAGCGAGTTCTCCGGACAATCCCGGCGAAGATGGGGTCCTCCACATCCCCAACAGTCCACTCGGGTTGGTCCTCTTTCGTTTGACTGAGAAATCCCCGACCAAGAACTCTGTCCCCTTGTGTTGCTTCCTCTCCCATTCCTTCCTCGATTGCCCGTTCCACGAGACCTCCACGCACTGTTGTTTGAAGACCCGGAAGTTATTGCGTTTATGGTCCTAGGAGCTCCTGCTCCCGCTCCTCTAGGGGTAAACCTGTTACCATAAGGAGGTGGTCTCGAGTTATTTCCACGGAAGAAATTTCGGGGAGTCTTTCCAGTAAATGCCTGCGGTATAGATTCAGCTGGCCTGAAATCCCTTTTAATTCCCAAATGCTCTTCTGCATAACGAGCACATTCCACTGTCTCCGCCACCGTCGGTGGCTTCCACATTCTTACCATGGCTCTGATCCGAGGATTTAACCCAAATATGAAACGCTCGGCTTGGCGTTCATCCGTGTCTAGATAAGGGACATACTTCACAAGTTCCATGAACTTTGTCTCGTATTCTTCCACGGTTTTACTCCCTTGGGTTAGAGTATGGAAGGCTCCAGCCTGCTGTTCTTGAAAGAAAGGCGGCAAGTACTTCGCACGGAATCGGTCCATAAACAATTCCCAAGGAACGGTATCCGATGTCAGATGCAGCTGTTTTTCCATATTCCTCCACCAAATCAGAGCATTCCCTCTGAGTTGGAATACAACGATCTTCGTTTTAGAAGTTGAAGAATATTCTCTTAATGCAAAACATCGGATCATCCCTTCCAACCATGCTTCGGCATGCTCTCCACCTCGTCCTCCAGAGAATTCCGGGAGTTTAATCTTTTGCAGTTCCCGTGAGATATCTTCCCTGTGGGGTTTGTCATCAAAATCCCTTGGCCTTTCTGAGTGCCTTTCCTCTGACTGACGTCGCTCCTCCTTGTTTCTGGTCGACTGCGATCCTTTCAAGGTTTCCATAATGGCCTCTAATGAGCTCATCACAGTAGTGAGATCAGGCGGAGCAACAGGGGTTGACGGCGATCTTGATGGTGGTGAAGGCGATGGTGAAGGTGGAGGTGGCGGTGCTGCATTTCGCTGGCGTTGCCGCCTTTGGTACGTGTTCATCATGGTAATTTTCCTGAAATGCATAATAAATTCATGAGGAGTGGATAAATTTTTAGACTGACAAAATATAATTTTCGCAAGATTAAAGCTGGCATACGGGTATAGTTCTTTTGCTATTTTACCTGCAGGCAGGTCTTACTGGTACCGAGGTCAAGGAGGGTGGCAACGCGACCTCCTTGTCCTATGCAGGGTAATGTATGCTTACTAAATCTAGAGTGAAATGCAAGGTTTAAGACCTATTTAATCCCGACTTAACGTGAATCATCTGATTAGGTATTTTAAACTATTTCATAACTTAACTATAGTATTAATGCAGCACAATGCACATGTGATCAGAGCACACGATGCTATCATTTACTCTTTGTCTGATGATATGTTATATAGTTTGAACGTCCATGTATACCTTATTATATAAATCCTGATTTTTAACATATTAAATTTGATTTACACCCTCAATGATTATTGACTAGATATATATGTATATACACATACCATATAAATGACGAACCTATTTTAAGTTTCAATTTTAATACATATACCATATAACTTACAAATCTTTTTAAATTTCAATAAAATGCATTAATATATGTACATACCATATAGATTACGAACTTTGTTTAAATTTCGATTGGAACATGTTATATATATATATACCCATATAACTTACAAACCCTTTTCAATTTAAAACGCATTAATCGATATATACATATATCGTATACCTTACAAGCTTTATTAAATTTCAACTTAAAACTCATTAATCGATATATACATATATCGTTTACATTACAAGCTTTATTAAATTTCAATTTAAAACGCATCATATATATATATCATATCAATGATAAACTTGAGTTTAATTTTAATTTGAACGCATCACATATATATATATATATATATATATATATATATAATGGCAAACTTTATTGTTTAATTTTTAAATTGAACGCATCACATATATATACCTACCATATGGATTACAACTTGGTTTAAATTTCAAATTCCACGTATTACATATGTATATAAATGACTAAACACACATATACATATATATATATAATAAATATTTTATATAAATCGTTTTTAAATATTAATTAAAAAAAACCATTTATAAATACTACAATCCGCATATATGATAAGGTTCATGGATTATGTTTAAATATATCAAAGTCCGAATCCGTTTGTATATGGTATAGTTTATAAACCATGGTTCGATGGAATTAATGCAAGGTCCGTTGAAAATGTAATATTATGCCAAAGATTTTATATAAAGGATTAATATGTAGTGTTAAACCAAAAGTATACGCAAGGGCAGAGTTAAACGCAGTACATACCTATAACGACAAACTTGATTTATATTTTGATTTAAAACGCAGTGTATATAGAAAACGTATATTTGCCGCATTCCTTCCAGAATGAGAAAACGGTATGCCGCATTCCTTCCAAAATGAGAAAACGGTATCTGAAGAAATAATTCAACGTGAACGCGCCAAATCTCAGAACCTGAACGTTTATACACGGTAATTTTATTAACGTGCTCCGGTTTGTGCAGCCAAATTTTATACGATTTTTATTTTTAATATACGTAACTTAAAGCTCTGGTCCAAAAGGCGTCGGTTCCGGTTCAAATCACACAGCTGTCATGTGGAAGTTTAACTAACCGGATGTTTTTATACGCCAAACAGATCCCGTGTCGTCTTCAGCAGAGCTTTCATTCGTGGCTCCACCTTGCCCTCGAAATTTTTGACAGCACTTCATGTAAAATCCAGACGTCACTTTCATATCCCTAACAGAGATCTTATTCGTACGACATTTACAGAGCTCCACTCTTTAAATTTACGTTCGTGTCTTTTCAGCGGCTTGATTACATATATTTCTCACTCTCAGTTGTGTGAAGAAGTCCATCAGTAATCCAAACTGCCCCTGCCTGAACTGAAATGGGAGAAGGACCCAGTGCACGATAAAAAGGGAATCTTAACTCGTTTAATCTGTGTTAATTATGGTGGTTAGGAATCACTACAATCACGTTTCTGTTCTTTCAGCTACAACCAGAGGCTTTATTTTTACTCGGTGCAGTAGATTTAGGTGGAGACTCTGTCGAACGGATCTAAAATCAGCTGTTTGTTGTTTTCGTAAGGTTAGTCAGAAGGTAATTGGTCTGTATATACTCGAGTTTTTGAACAATATAATGGTTAATCAGTAAATTACCTGCATTCTATGCCTGATAAGATGCATTTACTGGTTCCACCTCACTTACTGTATAATATTCATTGATAAGTATGCATTGATGGATGTTTTGTTTCCTGTGCCAGGCACTAATTTTCTTTGTCATCCTAGAGCATATATCATGTTACGTTAAAAGATTATCGCAGCACAGCTAACCTGTTTCTGGTTCAGTGGAGACTAGATATGTTTCAATGTCACATCAATCAGCTGCTAAATTTTCCTGCTATAGACTGCAGTTTCGCAGAGGTCTCAGGGCCTACTAGGTCAGAAGGTTTTGAACGAATTCCTCTGATACCAAGTGTAAGATCCCCCTACAAGGGCTCTAAGGCTTGATTCTGTTTTGGCACAAATCGAAACTCTGTAATTTCTTCAAATCTTATCTCTTTCTACATCTACAGCAATCTTATTAACACCGAAGCATACCATAGTATATCTGACATCTTTTCTGTTATGAATTTTTGGCATTAATTAGCTGGTTTGTGATTACTCAAGGATTCTGTCTCTGGTTTAGTTTAACCCCTATCCAGAAGGTGATTCGAGAGTCAATTTAACGAAGGGTGTCAAGAGCTGAAAGAAGATCTCTTAAGAATTTGCGCCTCACAAAGAAACCGCATTAAGGTCAGAGATTTGGATACCAGTATTTGAGCATTGAAGATTCGTAGCAGGATTTGTAGCACAAGTTGTTGGTGATGCGGATGTCAAGTAATGAAGTTGCCAAGGTATGAAGTTTCTAAGCGGAGGTATGATCTATATGTTAGTAACCTTGTTGACCCTGATGACCTAACAGTAACCACAATGACTTTGACATATAACAGTGATATTGTTTGTTATAGTTGCACTATTGATATAACAGTGACTTGATTATATATATATGATCTACAGTGAGCTTGCATAACAGTGCACCTTCGACGGTGATTTGATGTCCATTGTAAGATCCCTTACATAATCATGGACTGAGATGGTGCACTCATTGACTGAGAGTATTCTGGTTAAAGGCAGAAGGGAAAAAGGCTGTTTTACGGTCTAAATCCAGAAGGGCTGTGCAAATTTCTAAGTCAATTTCATGATGTATGTACTGTTGGGTTGAGCTTTTGGCATTATTTTTATGAATGTAGATATTCTTTTAGTTCTCCCAATGTATCAATGAGCATGTAATCTACCTTCTTGGAAATATCTAAAATACCCAAAACAAGACATACATACACAGAATTAAGGTTCCTTACACAGATTTAATTTAATTGCAGAGAAAAGATATTCGGCAGTACTGTATTACAATAAACATTTGCAGTAAAATTGAATGGAGACACAAATCTGTACTCAAAAGAAAATACCTGGAACGCTGATGCTGATATTTAGGACTGTGATGATAGTTCTCCTCCCAATGATGTTTGATGAACAGAACAGATTACCCAAAACAACAATCCTCCCAGCCGATCTAGGAGCAATCCTAGACCCAGAAGAGTGATCTTCTGCCCCCGTGCCCAGAATCCCAGAACGGTGAAACTCTCCTTTTAGAACTCTGTGTATCCTTCAATCCCCTGTTAGCCAGAATGCAGAAATTTTCTTCTCCCCAAAACCGTCCCCCTTACTCCTGCACATCCTCCCCCTTATAACCATCTCCCACCGCCTTTCACTCCCGAAGATCTTTTCCATATTTATGAGGGTCTGCCATCATTTAAGGCGACCTTATCTTCATTTAAGAGTCTATTTAATGTTTGAGATACGTTTTGGGATTAAGTGAATTAAATATCTTCGTTGAGTCTTTATCCACTTACGTAGAGGAGATGACTTTATGGAGGCTCACTTTGTATTATGTTTGTTTAATACTTAATTAATTTGGTTTAATTAACTGTTTTTATTTATAAGTTAGAAATGGATGTGATGACTTTATGTTTGTTTATAACTTAAATTAATTTTCCTTAATTAATTTATATTATTAATTTATTGGGTCAGCCACATACCATTTTAACGATTATATTATTTATCAATCTGGTATGGGTCATTACATGGAATATACCCGAGTCTCCATTGCATTTCGGACAACCCCTGTGATAGAAGGAGGGTTTCATGCTGAATTCAGACTGTCCAATCAAGTAGAAGTAGCTCGACTCATCAGTAAAGTTCTAAATTAGATTAGAGTTTCTTATACTTGGTTGATTTATGCTAGAATCTGAATCATATTTGCACTATTGGAAGTTTGGAACTATTCTGGAATCGATTATTCTATGCTGAATTCTGAACAAAATTCGTACTGCTGGATTGTCCTGGAATTGGTTGGTAATGGATAGTTGGAATTGGACTACATTAATCTTTTGATTTGTTGAACAATTCAACTGCATGATTGACTGTATTGATAAAATAATAGTATAAATGTCTATTGACACTGGAACAACCCGTGTTTTCTGTAATCAGAAAGGAATTTTGCTGGTTGCTTAAGAAACCATAGGCAAGAAATTACCCTAGTATACTACACCAAACTAGTAGCTGCATGGGTAATCAAAATCACCTTAGAAACATATTTGCACAAAACTTAAGAAGAAATATCCTAGAAGGAAGATTGTAGTGCCCTTGCTGTCCAGATTGTATGATTGTACATATATGTTGTACGACTTTATATGAATGTATGGATTTTCTGTATGGCTCCGTATAAGTCTACAGAATCGTTGTACAACTGCTGTATGGGGGACTATTGTACGGCCTCTTTTCTTTTGCTCAAGCTCCTCTCCTGCTCTTCATATTTTCTCAACTGGCTGTTGTCTATGTTTGACAAAAACTGTTTGAACTGTTTCTCTTGACCTGTTTTTATAGTTTTAGTTGAAACCCTAATCTCTCTATTTGATGTATGGTTGAGATTAATCCTATTGCAAGTTATTGATGCATGAAATACACTTTATTAGATTTAACAACTAGATATAAGACTTTTCACTCTTTCCTAAAGTGAGTACAAGAGAGAGTTACTTTTTGAAATTTCTTGAACTACTTCTAGCATGTTGAGACTAAACTTGTGTAAAAGTTTTTGTTCGAACTATATTTCTCAACAATAAGCATATTGCTACTCTCCACTATTCTCGACCAGAAAGATTTTCAATTTCCTGATCTAATAATTGTTCAATTTGTAGGGGTTTCATGACATTAGATGTGAATTACAGATGACTATGAATTGTGAATCTTTTTGTGTATTAATGTCCTTGCAAAATTATGAATCTTCGGGCTCATCTTCCGTGGCTTGTATGACACATTAAATTCAGGTATTCTCAACTTCACAAATGATCAGAATATTGTGCTCTACGGAATCTGCGGAGAAATGATTTGAAGATTATGCCCACTGTTGTTTATACTATTGGTCATTCTTCTAAGAGCATTTAGATTTACTTCACGATGTTTTTTGAATATATATTTGGATTGTTGAGTTACATTTCATTGTCATGTTTTTGCCTTTATATGTAACTGATTTATGATTATGACATGTTAAGTCTTGTTGCTTCCTACACCTGCACTTAAAGTGGGAAAGTTTGAATACCCAACGGCAACCTTAGGGGATCTTAGAAGTGTTGGAATACTAAGAGGGGGATGAATCAGTAAATTTATTAAATTTTCAGAGCATTAATAATGAGTAAACGTCAACTCATCAAGAGAACAATGCACAAGAAGTTTTCAGGTGGAAACCCTTCCGGGAGAAAAACCACCGAACGCTTTTTCAAAAAATTTTATGAGTATAAAATATGCTTTAGCTCCAACTGAGAAAGGGAACCCCCAACTCACTAGTACCCTAGAAAAAAGTTCAATTTATCAGCTCCAACTTAAAGACAATCCAATGTTCTGGTTATACCAATTGCCACTGATAGGATGCTCCAACACCCTGCAAGCTCCAACTTGCCCTTGCACCACCCTGGCACCGTGAAGTATTTTTAGGCTACAACCTGAAGGAGACTTCAAAATCTTGCCTTGCACCATCCAACCACCCTCAAATAGTAAAATGAATAAGATAAATTGTGGGCTGTCGTACTAGGGACCATGACCCACTTACAAAGATATTCAGTGAACCCCAAACCTAACTTCTGCAAAATGATATGACAACGAAACCCTTTCTGTCATATTCCTTCAACTGTTGCATATGACAATGAAGCCAAATATGCTAGTGACCAAGTGGCTGTCCTTAATTGTTACTGCCAAAGTCTGATCCTGATCAAAGACCTCATTCAATCTGGAGATACTCTGAATCTGTCCAAGAAACCCTTACACCAGTCCAAATTTCAATGACAATTTATGTCTGTTTGAGTAGTTAAAATGTCTTAGAGCTCTATTCGCAGATCTGACCACAAGAATTACTGAGATATATGATGACTAGGGTCTGTTATATGTTTTAGAACTGTTTTCCACAAATAAGCTCAAGATATGATCAAACCTTACGGATTAGGGCATAACTCCATTTCATATTTTTCGAGGATAAGAAAAATGCTCCTTAATTTCTGCGCTTGATTTAGTGCTGTAAGACACTGGTTAGGGTTTCTTAGAGAAATTGAAACATACTTCAAAAGTGTGCACAACTAGCTACAGGTGGCCAACGTATAACTCTCAGAGAACAAGCACAGCTAAACAAGAAGTTTCAATGAATTGTGGATTGATGAAGTCCAATCAGGTTGTTATGTTGCTATAGTCAAATCTGACCTTCTTTGCCTTTCGATCAATTGCAATTATATCTCAAACGATATAGCTGAATTTTCCTTTCAGATAAGAGCACGTTAATCACCAAGCATTTGATGTTTCAACGGGTCACTGTGATGCAATTCGATGAACAGAGAGACAAGTTTCACATAATCTATAGAAGCTTGCATATGGATTAAACATAACATGGCCAAGCCTGATCACAGAGAGGCTGAAACTCAAATGGCACTAGTTTGTATCATATCAGTGTTCAAGCTAGCCCCAAAATCAGTCATCAAAGGGGCTGAATAGCCATCTAAATGCCCAACGAATGCCACAGTCAGTCCTCCCAAAGGGCTGCTTTAGATCCACTCTTGAAAGAATAATTTTATAACCAAGCAAAGTCTTAACAAATTTCAGAGGGTTTGTATCGTAGCAAGAGGCTGAAAGTTTGAGAAATAATAGGGCTGCATGTCTTCAATCATCTGTTTTGATACCCGCAACAGGAGAAATAACCAACAAACCATCTCACACTGCCTCAAACTTTAAAACATTCCTCAGATGCCATGGATCAGCTGCTTAACGCTTTCAATATGATCTCAGAAAGAGACTGTAATAGACTTGTGCTTGTACCTGCAAAACAAGTGTAGATGCCCCAACGAAAACCATATCCAAGAACAGATAAATCCTTCAATTCTATGACCTTTGCTCCAGATTTGCTTGACTACCGAAGGTCGAATTTCAAAGATGAATGTCAGAAAATATGCGTGCTATCTCATATGTGTTGGAGAGAAGGTCAATGTGTTTATATAGATTTGGAGAGACATTTTGAGAGGCAGCCGACTGATATTCAGGAGAAAAATTTTAAATTTCGTTCGGAGCCAAAAACTCGTTCCTTGAATTAGGCTCACTTATATTTAAATTTAAATTTCCCTCTAATTTGAGAGCCATTTGAATTTGAAAATATTAATAAAATTTTCTTTTGACTTCAATTAAATTTACCTCTTCAAGGACATCCTTCTTATCCTTATTAGATCTGCCATAGACTAACCAATAATATGTTGCCACATTATTGATTATCCTTTTGACCACAAGCTAGGGACATCACTTAAATTTGACATATCTCTCAAACCGTAAAGAGTCTCGTGACGTGCCACATACCGTCGGAATTGATATGGCGAGGAGAATCCAATAAAAGTGACCTTGAACACAAAACCTTAAATTTTCTTGTTATATTTGTCATCAAAAGTGAGGCATTCTTCTGGTGCTGCTTGGGTTGACATCAATGAGAACCACATTTCAACAATAAGGGCTACCCACTATCACCATAGTAACTCTCACTCTTGTTGAAAAATGGTAGCTACGTTTAGTATTTTCATTATCAAATTCAAAGCAGAAATGATTTATTTTCTTGTTGTCCAAGTTGGCCTCAAATAGGCAAGTCGACCCCACCACTTAAAGGGTTTGACCCCAGGGTCAAAACCCACGTCTTGAAATAGATATAAATTGGCATTTGTTGGACCTCATTTGGTATCATCATAAACTCATTCATTCGACCAATCGCAAGGAGATCTGTTCACACGTGCGAGGAAGAATAAGAAGAATTATCTCTGTGTTGACTAGCAACTTGTGACCTCCGTTGAACAACATTGACTTGACCAGATTTCTGCTGTTTGACTGAGCTTTGGAGGCCAACTATTATGTGGTTCGTTGACTGTTCGTTGATTGGAGTTTTGTCTTTGTTCTGGGCCATTGACTGAGGTTTGACTGTAGGTCAATCACTGAGATTTGACTGAATTCTCTGTGGAAATTATAGGCTTGAATTTTGGCCCTTTGACCAGTAGCCTTAGGCCAAAATTCGGTCCCTTGTGCAGACTTTGACTGTGAACAAACGTTGACTTATTCTCTCTTATTTGACTAGTTTTGACTTGGCATTTATGATGTCTAACATTGGCATTTTGACTGAAATATTCTGATGTCTAATTGATGAATTGAACTCACTCTCATAAGAAATGATTGCTGGGTTTTCCCCGTTAGTGGGGTTTTGTCCTAAGAAATTTTGGTGTCTCTTGTTTCATTGTTTCACTGTGATCTCTATTGCTCTACTGAAGTTAATGGTTGAAATTTTGAAGTATAGTTGCTTAATGATTGAAATGCTCTAAAGAAGTCAAAATTGTATCATTGGAAGTAGTTATCAGTTTGAAAATTGTTCTAGTCTTGTTTGCATCTAGAAAATCAACAATTCTTAGTTTAGCTTGACTCTCCTCTCACTCTTTCACTTTAGCCCAACTCTTATCTAGCGAAAAGGGGGTATACCCAGATAAGATATGATAAAATTTAAAATAAAGTGGATGGTGAGTTGCCAAGACGTAACAAACAATGTTCTTATACATAGTGAAGAGATTTAGAATATCTGAAATATAAAAGTATCCATCACAGGATAATATATATATATATATATATAATGTTTGATTACAAATGAGATATGAGACAATGATTTGATTACAACTGAGGGTCTTGTATATATATACCTAGGAAGATACCCTTTCATGAATGGTCATGTCCTTGGAGGCACGTCTCTTCTATACTAATCACTCGTTAATTATTCATTATTACATTTATTATTTATATTTATATTATTTATATATATATATATTTTATTCATAACATTGCCTTCCTCTTCAGAAAGCTTTTTCCTCAAAGCTTATGGTTGACAAGGCATGTTATCTGTTTTTCTGTCTTTGTAATCTATTCACATCTTTTGGAATTCTTTGATTTTTCATCTTCGTGGATACAAGATGATAGGATCCTTTGATTGATAAACAAAATTGTCGAACTGAGAAGGGATTTGACCATCCTAAATCAATTTTTTGTGAGATCTTGTAGTTACTGGATCTTTCAGATGACTTTTTATCATAAGACTGAATTGTGGAGACATCAACTTTGTTTGGAACACAAGTCACTTGTTCAGATGTAGAACTCAGAATATCCACAATAGTCATTTTTAGTCTACGTTTCGAGTCTAAATCAAGACTCATCATCAGGACAACCTACTAAGAAGAGAGAGGATCAGGGTTAATAAATAGTGGAGGGAAAGAAAAATGAAAGGGCCGACCAACTCTTAATATTTGTAAATTAATTAATGTATTATTTTATATTTTATTTATATTCATTACATTATTAATGCAGTGATATTTAAAAATATTTATAATTATGGTTTATTTAAGTTATTTATATAAAATTAGAATTGTATGTTAATACTAATTTTTTTTGAGGATAATGATAATATATATTATAATGGGTGAATAATAAATTATAATTATTGATTATAAGGGTCTATTCACTATTTATTTTATTAAAGTGATTTTTTATTAATAATAATATATATTTAATTTATATTTATTTCATTTTTAAAGCAGTGATATTTAAAATTTTTTATAATTAGGTTTTATTTAAGTTATTTATATAAAATTAGAATTGTATGTTAATTCTAAATTTTTTGAGGATAATGATAATATATATTATAATGGGCAAATAATAAATTATAATTATTGGTTATAAGGGTCTATTCACTATTATTTTATTAAAGTAATTATCTAAAAATGACTACTGTGGATATTCTGAGTTTTACATCTGAAAAACTACACCACAGAAACCTCCAATCTAGCATAAGTCACTTGTCTCTGGTCTGAGTGATATAGATTTGTAGATTGCCTGAGATGTCTGTGTTTATGATTTAGGTGTAGAGAAGGAGTTCTTGTGCTCTAATTTCCCCTTGTCTTGTTTTTGTCAACTTCCTAATTTACTTCAGACATTGTTGTTGTTGAGTTGGTTACAAAATATTCATTTGGAATTTTCATTGTTTGAAATGCAACATCTGAGTGTGTTTTTTCTTCAATCGACTTGTCTTCTTGAGTTGTGATATTTACTAGATCATTATTCATTCCTTTCCCTTCAACTTGAATTTCTGCAATTGAAGGTTTTGCCGCTTCCTTCTCAATAAGCTGTTGTACCTTGTTTTCCAAGGACTTCTTGTCCTTCTTAAGCTTCTTAATTTGTGTTAGTAATTTTTCACTATGGCCTTTAAGCCGAGAAACTTTTTCATTTTTGTCAGAGGTGATCTTGTCAACTTCTCTTTGCATATTTTGTAGTACTTTTTTACCTTGAAAAATTACTTTTGAAATATCTTGTATGTCTTCTGGTGTTACTGAATTTGGCTTCAATATAACACCCTGTAGTGTTATATTTTTTTTTTTGTATGAAAATGTCAAAAAGTTCTTTTTCGTATTTAGGATGAAAGACCCTAGAGTTTCCATCTAGGGTGACCCCAAAATAATATCACCCCTTCACTCTATAGGGATTGAATAGAGAATTGCGATATGAAAGTATAATCCCCAATGTTTAATTGTAATTCGGTTATGCCATATTGTTTTTATCCCAACTATCTAATTTTTCGATTATATTTGACTCAGGAGTTACCAATTGGTTTGTGAGTTTATATAATTTTTATTTTCAACAGGAGAGATAGAAATAATATCTTTTCCTACCAGAGTCCCCTTAATTCTAATAGCATTGGAGCAATGCTGAGTGAGGTTTCTAAAAATCTTCTATTGCTAGTCTCCATTTTACTTTTTAGAGGATGAGCTTCGGGTTTAAAAGTAACCCTTTTTTTATAAACTCTTAAAAACTTCATCATTTAGTCATTTTTTTAATTCTTTGATATAATATCTTCCCCTTTTTTTCACCCTTATATTTTATTTAATTAATAATAAGTTTTTTTTTAATATATATATATATATATATATATATATTTTTTTTTTTTTTCTCCTTGGTTCTTGATATATATATATATATATTTTTTTTCCTTGGTTCTTGATATATATATATATATTTTTTTTTCTTTATACTTTATATTATATATCAAGACTAATTTAATACTATTATTTAATATTATATATATATTTTAATGACCTTATAAGGTTATTAACTCCTTATAACATGGCCCTCAACGAATGCAACTGTACAAATAGATATACTGAATACATTTTTCTCTTCTTTGTACGAAGGCACGATTGATGGTGTGAAATTCATAAGACAACAATGTGCACTATGACTGGGATCACGAAATTGAAAGGGTGCAAATTGATATTATATGGTTGAAATTTGTACAACAAGTGCAACAATATAACCATATGGTAGAATTGATGGCGACTAGGATGAGTACGACACTTTGGTTGTATTGACATCAAGCGACAACAACAATTGCAAGGTTGGTTGGTAGCAATGATGATGGTGTCGTGGGTTGGTTGAATGGATGACTGTGCTTGTTGCGGTGGTGCCTAAAAACAGTGGCTGTTGCTGGCAGCAAGTGAGAAGACGACTGCGCATGGGCACAGGGGCGACGATGAAGAAGATAGGAGCGTCACCTGTGTATGAGGGATGACCGCTGGGGTTGCAACTGTGAGCCAGTGAGGTTGTAAGTTGCGGTGGTGAGCTGTGCTATTGGTTGCGGCTTCAAATTGGAGCAACGCCCAAGTATGTCTTTGTTTATTTTATTTTATTTTTATTAATTTTTTAAAACTTTTATTTGTATTTTTTTTTTACATATAACTTTTTTATTGTGTTTTTTTGACTTTTTTTAGATAATACTTCTTTTAATCTTTTTTTCCTTTTTGTTTTATTTAATATATATTTTCTCTCTGTTTTTTTAAATAAATGGCCAAGGGCCTGATGGCAAAATTGATGATCTCCAAAATTGTGTAGCGAAACACTTGAATCACGACGGTAACAGGGTTGACGATAGGTTGATTACCAAAGGCCGAATCAGACTAGCTTTTTGCAGTGGTTGAGCAGCTAGAGGATCAAACAACTTTGATACCAATGTAATGAACAAATTTTGTATACGTAGCAAAGAAATTTAGAATATTTGAAATATAAAAGTATCCATCGCAGGAGTGAGTATATATATATATATATATATATATATATATATATATAGATATATATATAATGCTTGATTACAATCTAGATATGAGACGATCATTTAATTACGATTGAGGGTCCTATATATACTTAGGCAGGTACCGTTTCATGAATGGTCATGTTCTTAGAGACATGCCTCTTCTATGCTAATCACTAATTAATTAATCATTATTACATTTATTATTTATATTTATATTATTTTTATATATATTTTATTCATAACATAAGACTAGTGCCCATCAAATGATTATGGAGTCAAGGAATTCAAACAAAGAGGGTTTTGAGTGATATGGAAAAGGTGTAGTCAAGCCATACATTGATGTGCTATGACTAGTCCAAGTGGCTTTTTTAGGTTATGTGAGAGTACTTGAGGACCCCTATGCAAGATGCACCATCAACACTATGAATTTGCTGCCAAGAGACAGTGTTCATTCATAAAATAATGAAGGAAAACTATAACATTAAGAAAAATGAATTAGGTAGACAACCTTCTACTAAATGAACAACCCAACCAAATTTGACATCATCACATCCAACCTCATAATATTAGTAAGTCATAACACTGCTAAATGAATAACCCAACCAAATTTGACATCATCACATCCAACCTCATAATATTAGTAAGTCATAACACGAGCCATACCAAGTCTGTCATTATTGCAGCAAATTTTCCTGTTATTCCAGATTACATCAAACACCAATGAGGGTTAAGAACCTCACACCTAGCCCCTTATCCGTAAAGATTTGCCTTCTAGTGACTAGTCTAGTAGTAAGATACAATAGCCACTTAAACATAAAACCAAATCTTTTAATATAAAATATAAGAAGAGTGGAAATCTCACATTTGCATGACCTTTGACATTCTTCTCCTACATGGTGTTCAACTAGGTTTGGAGGGGTTTATCCCGTCAATCCAACTATGAAAAACAAAATGAGGGAGCTATTCTTTAAATAGTGTCGCTAACTCAACCTTTTACGATAAAATAATATTATGATGGATCTTGATCCGTACTTTCTCCAAGGAAAATAATAAAATATGGGCCATTCTCTAGAGCCATGCTTTTCTCTAAGGAATAATCATAGTCTAATACATTGTAAGCTTCTGGATTCATGTTTTGAAGTGCATTAATTATATTATCAACCCTGGATGCCCCTCCCTCTAAAGCTCTTTATTGACCTTGAAACTGCCACTTTAACTGTGTTGACCACTCTGTGTCAACAACCCCATAGCAGTACACCCATTTTTTCGCAAAAGGGATTTATAATGTTCAAGTGCTCACATCATTCAGATTTCATCATCAATCGATAGTTTGTTAAAGATGTAAACCCATTTTGCATGTTTGTAATGTAAATGATCTTAGTAAGACCATGTATGTAACAACTTAGGTAAACTTATTATTTTGGTGACAATTTCTATCTTAGGAGGTTTTTCGTCTCACTGATTCATCTGTGTCTCTTGACACAAATGATCGACAGAGTTTTTCCCTCCAACTTCACCCCAAAGCTAGGGTGGATTTTGTCGTCAAGATATTAAGTGAGTCCTAGTGTTTTTTATCGAGTCTTTGTAAAAGTAATTTGGGAATAATCCTAGCTAATTGGCTAGATTTTTTTTTATTACAAATTATTTGGTTTACATCGTATTTTTTGAGTCGCAACATTGGGTAGATATTTGAGGGTCTATGACAAATGATTGTTCCCCCCTCATTGGTTAAATGTATTTATCTTATGTAAAGTGTGATAATTCCTTAAATCTAAAATCCTATTGCAACAACTGGTATTAATTCTTCTAACTGATAAATTAATTATTTAGTTTATTACTACGGAAACATCGAATTAAACACACTGCAACCTTCATTAAATAAACTGCAGAAAAATACAAGTGCGGAAATAAAACTAAACAAGAAGAAATCATAGACACATCTGACACCATTATTTTTGGACTAATGTCCCTGGAAAAACCCAATGCAGGGAAACCGGTGCAACAGCTGAGGGTTTATATATTATGCAGTAATTTTATGAATACAATCTTGGATGCCTTTTTGGCTATCCCTGTAGAGAATATTGTTGAAAAGTGTAACTAGGTCGGTCTTCATGTTGACTATGTAATTATGTATATATGTAAAGAAGATGTCAAAGATAATGAAATGTATTCTTGGTGTACTTGCTTCATGGGTTTCATGAGAAAAATTTTATTATTATGTAGATAGACTTCTTCTTGATGTCTATAGGGTTTTGTCTTCTAGTATAATTAAGAGTCATCATTATGAAGTATCTAGTTTGAAGATGCCTCCAAAACCTTGTGGAAGAAGGGCTCATAACAGCCCTCAAGACAACTCTCATTCAACGCTGTAAATGATGTAATAAAGTTGGTTGATAATCAGTAATAAAGTCGGCCTACTAGTCCGCCTAAAAGTTTGTTGTAAGGACGGCCTAAAAGCCAGACTGTGCACTATTTATAGCCCAGTCACTGCGGCTCATCAACACAGGAAAAATTGCGGATTTTCTCTATGATTTCCACAGGAAAAATTGCGGATTGTTAAGAGGTGAAAGTGTGGATTTCAGAGGATAAATTTGCGGATTTCAAAAGGCTAAAAGGGTGCATAATTAAAGAAGTATATAAGTGTAGATCGCTGAGATCTGGTACAGGGTTACAATGCGGATATCACAACATTTGTTTCAAGGAAGAATCTGCGGATATCACAGAAGTATTGCATACTCCTTTGTGACACCAAGGAGAGAAAAGAACTTGAATCATAAAAGTCAAGGTTCGGATCTGTTTGAAGAAGGACTTACTAATTGTCCTAAGGTTAGACTGTGGATGCACCTACAATACCTGAAGGCAGTAACCTAAAGAAGAAAGCAGTCTTAAAGGAATAAGGTTATAAGTGTATGCAAGGTGAAGAAGATTCAGTCTCCAATAGTTGACTAAGTATTAAGAAGTGAAAATTGGAGACCGAGTTCTCTAGTACTAGTATAGGTCAGTGTAAATTGGAGCAAAAGAGAAGGATAAGTGTTGGAGGTAGTCAAAGAAGTAACAACAAGGTCTTGGAGGCATTCATAAGTCAAGGATCTAAGTCTAGGTCATGGTGCTTGCCTGTTGAAGATTTATAAGAAGAATTCTCTGCGGGTTTTCCTCTCCAAGAGGGAGAGGTTTTTCCCTGGCTCTAGGAGCCTAATCTTTGTGTCTTGTGTTTTTGATAATTGACTCAATGAAAGATTAACTTAACTAAAAGAAGAGAAGACATAAGTATCTCAAGTAAGTTCACAAGTAATTATCAAGAAGAGAATTTGTATTAACCTACGGCCTTCCAAATTCTCAACAAATATGACTTACAAAGAGTTAGTGAGAAAAACCTCACACTGACACTAGGAGCCCAATTGGCCAAAACCCCGGATGGCAAGCCCTCCACTGCCTTTGCGCAGTCTCTACGTCACTCTGCGTGGGGACTGCGTGGCTTTTGCGTTCTGACACTTCTGTTGGCTGGATCTGACCCTCTGGCCCCTTTCGTCTCACACCTCGACTTTCCGGCATTGGATCTGACTGATCCTCAATTGAAAATCGAACTTCCTTTGGGCCACTGCACTGCCACTACTGGCTCTGTGCAGTCTCTACGTAGCTACTATGCTGCCTCTACTGGTACTGCTCTCTGTCTTATCTGCTATGTATTCTTCGACTTAGGAAAATCTCCAATCGGAATTACTGCTCCTCTCTGCAGGAATCCTCTCGATCGATCTTCTCCCTAAGCATTGCTCACTAAAGAATTTCAATCTTTGGATTCTTTCTCCGTCTCGGTGTATTTTACAAATGACCCTAAAGCCTTCCTTTATAGTCTTCTCGTTGAGACTTCAATGGCCAAGATTAGATCTCCAATCAATGACTAAGATTACATTTAGACTTGATCTGCTTTTTCTAGAAATTTCACCCACAATTTAAATTAATACCCATTAATTATTTTAATTTCCTAAGTTAGACTTAGGATCTTCATTAAAAATAATTAATTTATAAAATAAAACTGTTTCTGGGTGGAATTTCCCAAAACAATTTCTAGTTTATCTGTAATGCATGTGTCTAAGCCTCTCCACAAAATTTGAGACTTAGATCACATTTGATGCTACCACAAATCAACACTCCTTAGTGAAGAATGTGCTCTAGCAAATATGCCCTGCTACGTACTGCGCTGACTCTAAAGCATCTCCCTCTATGCTGCTGATGTCTGACATGCTGTCCACCAACAACTGCGCTGCTGCTAACCCTGCCATGGTCAACACTGCCTCTGTACTGCAACTCCCTCTCAAATGCTGCATCTGCTGCTAGCACTGCCACTACTAACTTTGCACTGCAACTCAGCTGCTGAGAGAAGCAACTGAAAAACATCCAACTATCTGAACAGGTGTTCAGGATGCATCTCGATGCTGAAAGTCTGATTGCAGCTAGTCCCACGCTGTCCCTCTGAAACATTGCATTGCTGCTGCTCTGCATTGTGTCCCTCTACGTTGCTGCAACTCTTCTCTGCGCTGCTCAGATTTAGTGCTGCTAACCACTGCATTTGTCGTTTCTGCACTCCTCTGCATCGACTGAAAAACTCCTCCAGCATGCTACTGTTGATCTTGGGCACTCATAGCAAGGTCATGATCCAAGAGGTAGACTCCTCAAGGATCTTGCCCATCTGCAACTCTGTTGAGCTACAGTTCTGGATCACCCCATCGTTCCATGGAAATATGTAGGCAATCATTGGAAATTTCGATCTACTCATATTGCTGCTGCTATTCCTATGTTGATGCTTCTGCACTGTTGCTGCAACTACTGCAATAATAAGTCTGATCTCCTCAGATCCTAAAGTACTAGCTTCCATAGGGGTGCTTCCTCTGAAAGTAGACTCCCTCTGAGTCTCGATCTCCCAATGGGAAATCTCTCTGCTCCCTCCTGGCAACTCGCACTGACCTCTTGTGCTGGAAACTGGATTGCGTAGCTTTGCACTAGGAATATTTTGGTTGGAATTGCGCCCGCATTCTGCAACTGGGCAATTCGCACTGCCTGTGTCACTGCCACTAGTTTTGCAACTGTCTCTTGGGTACTGACTGCAACTAGCTATGTAGCTATCATCTGAATGAATGACTACATCTGATGACACTATGATCCTTCTTCTACTGATTTTGCTGGGCTCCTATAGCAAGGATATTGATCCATGTGAGAAATCTACAGCAAACGGATCTAATCTATTGCTCTTCCATGGATCCTGCCCAACTGAGGTTATTTCTGTCGAAAAAATAAAAATAACTAGCTCCCTCTCTCTCCTTTGCGCAGCTGTTGGGCTGGCCTATGCACTCCTTGATGGAGATAGTAGATCTACCACACAATACTGCTGCTCAGATATCAAGAACTAGAATTCCCCGGCTAGGAATTCTCTGAGGAAGATAATCCCCCACACGCTGTCGATTTGCTGCCTCTAACCCTCAGCTAGCTCTACGCACTCCCTGCTGGAGTAAGCCAAATAAGTCACGAACTCTGTTGCTTTTGCACAGGAAATCCAAATTTCTTGGGCATGAAACTCTCTGAGGTCAGAAATTTCCAAAATGTCTTCAGATCTCTCTTCTGACGCTTTCTGCACCAGTAATCACTGCGACGCATAAAACTGCGTCCCTTTGGCTGCTGGTCTGCTGCGTTGCTCCCTTTGTCTCCGCAAACAGGAAAATCATACCTCTCTGTCGACTCACCCAGAGAAAGTTTTCCTAGCAGTGACTAGCCCTCCTAGCTTGGTCTGCACAATCACCCGAGAGATAGATCTGTTTCTTACACAACTCTTTGATCACGACTTTACCAACGCTCGATCTCCAGATATGTCCTTCTGTTCCTCCTGCACTTCGCTATAAAGCTCTGATACACTGTGAGAATTCCTTAAATCTAGAATCCTATTGCAGCAACTGGTATTAATTCTTCTAACTGATAAATTAATTATTCAGTTTATTGCTACGTCAACATCGAATTAAACACACTGCAACCTTCACTAAATAAATTGCGGAAAAATACAAGTGTGGAAACAAAACTGAACAAGAAGAAATCAGACACATCTGACACCGTTAGTTTTGGACTAATGTCCCTGGAAAAACCCAATGCAGGAAATTCGGTGCAACAACTGAGGGTTTATATATTATGCAGTAATTTTCTGAATACAATCTAGGATGCCTTTTTGGCCCTACAGAGAATTTGTCTGACAAAGAGTTAGTGAGAAAAGCCTCACACTGACAATGGAAGCCCAACTGGCCAAAACCCCAGCTAACAAGCCCTCCACTGCCTCTGCGCAATCTCTGTCACTCTGCGTGGGGACTACGTGGCTTTTGCATTCTGGCTTTTTAACTGGCTAGATTTGACCCTTTAGCCCTTTCCAGTCTCACGCCCCGACTTTCTGACACTGGATATTATTGATCCTCAGCTGAAACTCGAACCTCCTCTGGGCTACTATGCTGCCACTGCTAGCTCTGCGTAGCTACTACGCTGCCTCTGTTGGTACTGCTCTCTGTCTTCTCTGCTATGTATTCTCCGGCTCACGAAAATATCCAATAGGAATTATTGCCTATCTGTGAGAATACTCTCGATCGATCTTCTCCTTGAGCACTGCTTACTAAAGAATTTCGATCTCTGGATTCTTTTTCCGTCTATGTGTATTTTACAAATGACCCTCAAGCCTTCCTTTATAGTCTTCAAGTTGAGACTTCAATGACAGAGATTAGATATCCAATCAACGACTAAGATTACATTTACTTGATCTGCTTTTTCTAGAAGTTTCACCCACAGTTTCAATTAATACCCATTAATTATTTTAATTTTCTAAGTTAGACTTAAGGTCCTCTTTAAAAATAATTAATTTATCAAATAAAACTATTTCTGAGTAGAATTTTCCAAAATAATTTCTGGGTTATCTGTAATGCATGTGTCTAAGCCTCTCTACAAAATTTGAGACTTAGAGCACATTCAATGCTACAACAAATCAACATAAAAAGGGTTGGAAAAAATCATTAATCCCTTATTTGTCAATTAATTAAATTTTATGGCAAAAATAAACTAAAAGTCCTAAGCCAAAAATTTAATTAATTTGATTCAAAAAATAAAATTTTCTAGCAAAAATAAATTAAAAATTATAAACAGAAAATTTAATTAATTTAGGTCCTAGCAAAAATTAAATTCTCCAACATTTAAGTTTGTGGGTCTTAAAGTTTTTAATTTTTGGAGGTCCCCGACTAAGGGAATATTGAAAATTTCAAGATATTTTGAACCCTTGGGCCATAGTAGTTAAGTCAAAGTCAATTTTTTGAGGCAATTAACTCAAAATAATCATTTTTAAGTTAATTAAAATGAAATTAAAAGTAAAATTCGATTTTTTTCAAAAGGTAAGTTTATTTCAATGTTGATGATTAAGAGATCATTTGATCTTCATCAACGGTTGAGATTGCTTGGACGGGGATCAAACAATCTAGTTGTTGGAGAATTTATCTATAAATTAGAGGTCTCTCTCCATTATTTGGATCCGATCATTCAATCGTGTACTTGCTCTGAAAAGCTCTTGTAACTTTTTTTGGTTAATAAAACACAAAGACTTTGGGGTTTCAGACTGTAGTGTTCCTCTTTCAGATTTATGTGGTAATATTGTTTTTAATACTCTGCTGCTTTTATTTGCATTTGTTGGTTAATAAATTTTGATGATTGATCTGTGCACATGTATCTTGCACAAATTTATGTGTTTTTAAGATATCGTTTTGGTTTGATAGAACTAGCAGGTATCTCTATTTCTTGATGATCTTATGATTATTTTGAATCTCTATTAATCTAATGTTAAAATTTGGGTACTAGAGGACAAGTGGTTCCGTAAGGCTTTTGATCTATGGCCTAGGGAAAAGTGTCCAAATTTATTTGTACTTTTCTCCTAAAGTGACATTATAATTGGTAAAGTCAAATCTAATTTTAAAGTGACTTTATAAATGGTGATGTTACATTCTAATTTTAAAGTGACTTTATTAAAGTCAATGAAAAATTATAAAGTGAAAAAGTGACTATGGAAATAAAAGGCTAAGTGGGTCTTTATTTAAGTGGGCGAGTTAAAAAAATAGAAAGTGAGAATTAAATTCACATTTATTCTCATCCCTAGATCTAAATGAATTTCAACCATTAGATCTTAGGGTTACACAAAAGGTCATTTAGGTTAAAAGGAGAGGAGAAGAGGAAAAGTTCCATTCAGTCTTTCATGAACTATTGAGAGAAGAGAAGAGGATAGCAAGGAGAATAATTTTTGAGTAGTGAGAAGTTGAAGGAGAGCAACATCTTTGGCACACATCCCAAGGAGATATTTCAGCAGTCTGTATAGTAGCATTTATTGGGCACATTTACCAAGGCATAATTTGTACAATAGTTTTGAGCACAAATTTCGAGGAAGGGAGAGGCACAAAAATCGGGGTGAGAGGACAACAAACTAAAGGCACGAATTTCGAGGCTGCTAGGCATGATTTCTGAGTAGCTAGGTATGGTTTTCGAGAAGAAAGTACTATATTTTTCATACAGTCCGTACAACAGTACGATCTCTCTACGGATTTCAGGGCATGTTTTTCGAGGAGTCTGTACAACATTTAATGTTGTTATTCTCTACTGTAATTTTTTGTTGCTTTTGGCACGTTTTCCAAGGCGAAGTATAAGCACGGAAATCGAGATAAGTTGTAAATTTTGGTTGCTGGAATTTTTACTGTGTATTTCAGTTTCTTTGTAAAAACATTTTCAGATATAAAGAAGAGCTCTCAAACTGGTTTTCCCCAAGAGTTCTAGGGGGTTTTTCCAGGGTCACATTGACAAAAAATCACTGTATTATTTTTTGTGTGGCTGTCATATTTTACTATGTTTTATTTCTGCATTTTCTAGCAGTTGTGAAATCTCCAAATTTGTGTTTTCAGCAATTTCTGTCATTTCCAGATTTTAGTATTTATATCATGCTTGGATTTAAAACTATATGCATGGAGTGATAAGGAAAACTGAGAACCGTAGTGGGGGTTGAAATTTCTACATGGTATCAGAGCTTGGTTGGCTGAAAATTGCAGTTTGGGACAACAAAGTGAAAATCACAACAAACTGATTTTTACACAGAAAACTGAACCTTGACCACAGATTTGAAAATTTCAGTTTGTTAGGACAACAAGCATGTCTTTGGGTTTGAGGGTGGAAGACAGGTTGGATGGGCAGAGCAACTACAGTGCATGAAGGGAGAGAATCCAGAGCATCTTTTTGGAAGCAAAAGTCTGGGGCATTATGGTACATACCACACAACACCCAGTAGCAGTACCTGTTGACCATGTATAGTTGGCAGAGTTTAACAAAAAGAATGCTAAAGCAAAAAGACTGACTCTGGATGGAGTTAAAGATCATGTCATTCCTCATGTGAGAGGAAAGACTTATGCACATGAAATGTGGACAACCTTGACCAGTCTCTACCAGAGCTCAAATGAAAACAAAAAAATGATCCCAAGGGAGAAGCTGAAGGCCATTAAAATGGCTAAAACCGATAGTGCCACAACATACCTCACAAAGATCACTTCTGTGGGAGATGAGTTGGCCGCTGTAGGAGAGACTATAGCACCCATTGAGTTGGTGAGGATTGCCTTGAATGGTATTCCCAAGACTTGGGAGATGTTTGTGGATGACATTGTTGCACGTGAGAACCTTCCCGTTTGGGAGAGGTTGTGGGATGATTGCATTCAGAATGAGATCAGAAAGAACCATCTTGGGGCAGTGAAATAGGTGGAGGAGGATGACAAGGTGACATTGTTAGCAAGAGGCAAGAAGGGCAAAGGAAAGAAACAAGCTTCCACAAGTGGAGGTGGAGGCAAAGACAAAGGTAAAGGTAAGCAACAAAACAAAGAGAAGGACTATTCCAAAGTCAAATGTTGGAATTGTCAAAAGTTGGGACACTATGCAGTTGTGTGTCCATAGAAGAAGAACAGGAAGGGGAAAGAGAAAACCATTGTGACTTCTGCAAAGATAGAGGGCTTCTCAGAGAGCTTTGATCGAGAGTTTGGGTTCATAGCTTGTGAGGCCACAAGTGCAGGATCGCCTGCCATATAGGTTCAGAGGGAGTGTGCACTCTCCACTACTAACATAGCATCTTCTAGCATTTGGTATGTTGATAGTGGGGCTTCTCGTCATATGACAGGAGTCTGGGAGTACTTCTCAAAGCTTTCAGAGAGCGATACAGAGATGGAGGTAGTACTTGGAGATGACAACATTGTTAGAGCAGTCGGTGTGGGGACATTGACATTTGATAGGGAACCCAAACCTCCCTTGAAAAGTGTCAAATGTTCTATATGTGCTTGGAATGAAGAACTTGATATCCGTCTCAGCACTTGAGGACAGAGGGTATGAGGTGTTGTTCAGGAGAAGTCAGGTGCTTATATATCCTAGGGGAACTCTAGCTTCTTCAGCTAGAGTGATTGGTGTGCGCCATGCCAAGGTGTACAAGTTCTCATTCCAGCCCTTGATGGTATTGAGTAGCAGCACTCGAGATAGGACCGACAACAGATCTAGCAGTTCAGAGTTGTGCGAGATTTGGCACCGCAGGATGGGGAACATTAATCATGTGGCCTTGAGGACATTGCGAGAGATCACAACTGGTGTGCCAGTTTTCAGTTCTGATCATCTTGATGTATGTAGAGGATGTGCTATGGGGAAGTTTGCCAAATCCCGTTTTCCCAGCAGTGATAGCAGAGCGACGAGGATCCTTGACTTGATTCATTCCGATGTGAGTGGTCGGATGTCTCATGTATCCTTGAGTGGTTATGAGTATTATGTTTTATTCATTGATGACCACTCTAGGAAGACCTGGATTTATTTCTTGAAGACCAAGAGTGAGGTCTTCAAGCGGTTTCAAGAGTTCAAAGCTCTTGTGGAGACCCAGACAGGTAGGAAGATCAAGGTCCTCAGGTTGGACAATGGAGGAGAGTATACCCTTGGTGAGTTTGTTGATTTTTGTGCTGAGGCAGGCATTAGGAGGGAGTTCACAGTTCCTTACAACCCCCAGCAAAATGGGGTTGCGGAGAGGAAGAACAGATCCATTGTAGGGGCTGCCAAAGCCATGCTTCGTGATCAGGGGTAACCTTTATTTTTGTGGGCAGAGGCCTGCAACACTGCCATGTACTTGCAGAAAAGGAGTCCACATCGTGCCTTGCGCAATGTGACTTCGGAGGAGACTTCTTCTGGGAAGAAGCCTGTTGTTGGTCACTCTCGTATCTTTGGCTGCATTACATACTCCTATGTTCCCAAGGAGAAGAGGACCAAGCTAGAGCCCACTGTAGACAAGGGCATCTTTGTGGGTTATGTCGAAACTTTGGAATCTTATCGGATTTACATTCCTGCGAAGAGGAAAGTTGTTGTCAAGCGGAATGTGAAGTTCGAGGAGGAGAGAGCTTTCAAGAGGTCACGAGAGTAGTATCTAGATTCACCAGATCCTCAGGAGCAGTTGAGTTAGTCACAGGGATCCGATGGTCAGGGATCAGGAGGTACATCGATTACAGTGTCATGTCCATCAGTGAGTAGTGGCTTTTAGAGTCAGGTGGGTGGTGTTTCGGGCAGCATGTAGAGCAGTCTGTAGAGCGGTTCACAGGGTAGTCCACTGATGGACAGTTCACACAGTACTTCAGCTTCTACATGCACAAGTTTAGGCATGAGGTTGGTTGGCAGGCCTTCAGGAGTTTAGGCTTCTGATGATGACGAGGATTCTTTCACTCTGGTGGGAGAAGTTTGCTTAGGGAAGAGGAAGCCCAAGTGGCTTCAGGACACCTTGCGCGAGGCCACATCTGTAGCTGGGCCAAAGAGACGGGATAGAGAGAGTAAACCATATGAGCGGTTCTGTAGTTATATGGCATTGATCACTAGCATCGTTGATACTGAGCCTTCTAGCTATGAGAAGGCAGCCAACTAGCAGGTTTGGAGGGAGGCCATGATGGAGGAGTATTCTTCCATTATGAAGAACGATGTTTGGGAGGTAGTGCCGAGGCCTAAAGGTAAATCATTAGTTACTTCCAGATGGCTTTACAAGATTAAGCATGCTGCAGATGCCAGTATCGAGAAGTTAAGGCTCGGTTTGTGGTGAGAGGGTTCTCACAGATAGAGGGAGTTGCTCCTATGGCTCGGTATACATCTATTCGCTCCATTATATCGATAGCATCAGAGATGGGTTGGAAGATCCACTAGATGGATGTGAAGACTGCATTTCTCAATGGCTTCATTCAGGAGGAGGCTTATATTGAGCAACCGCAGGGCTTTGAGGTGCATGGGAAGGAGTCCCATGTATGCAGATTGAAAAATGCACTCAATGGTCTGAAGCAAGCTCCTAGAGCTTGGTACTTGAGGATTGATACGTACTTGCAGTAGTTGGGTTTCACAAAGAGTGAGGCTGATTCGAACCTATACTTCATTGTGGTAGGTGAGGAGCCTCTCATTTTGGTGTTGTATGTTGATGACTTGGTCATTACTGGTGCTGAGAGACTCATTGAGGGCTGCAAGAGAGATCTTGCTTCAGAGTTTGAGATGAAGGATATCGGCTTGATGCATTGTTTTCTAGGATTGGAGGTGTGGCAAGAGGAGGGGTATTTCTTCCTGGGACAGGGGAAGTACATTGTGGATATTCTTAGCAGATTTCACATGGAGGATTGCAAACCCATGTCTACACCGATGATTACTAACTAGAAGAAGCTTCACGCTTCAGATTTCGAGTTGGTGGATCCTACTTTATATAGACAACTGATTGGTTCATTGATGTATTTGGTCAACACGACCAAATATATGTTTTGTAGTTAACACTATTGAGTCAGTTCATGTGTGAGCCCAAGAGGGTGCAGTGGGTGGTTGCAAAACACATTCTTCGTTACTTGCAGGGTACAATGGATTACGGTTTGGATTATAGACAGAGTGATGGAGTGAGACTGGCAGGGTACACAGATTCAAATTGGGCAGGTTGTGCTTCTGATAGGAAGACGACTTCAGGGTGTTGTTTTGGGTTGGGTTCAGCAGTTGTGTCGTGGTTCAGCCAGAAACAACAGTCAGTTACATTGAGCTTAGCTGAGGCAGAGTATATGGCTGCTAGTTTGGCTAGTTGTGAGGCCATATGGCTTCGCAAGATGTTGTTTGGTCTATTTGGTCAGGCATTGAGACCTTCAGTGATTTACTATGATAATCAGAGTTGCATAAAACTCACAGAGAATCCAGTTTATCATGACAGGTCAAAGCATATCGGGATCAAGTATAACTTCATTAGATAAGATAAGATCAGATAAGATAATTTTATTAATGTCCAACGAATGACCATAAAAAGGTCAATGGGACTGTCGATTACAATGGTTACAACATGCTCAACCGGTGGACGAAACGGTCCCCTTCCTTTATAAAAGCAGGAAATACAAAACTACAGAGAGTGTAAATGTAAAGTAAAACTAGGTGACTAAAGCATCTTGACAATGAGCTGTGATGAAGAAGTCCTAGAGGAGAAAGAGGAGCTTCCTGAAGTGGTGGGAGACGCCTTTTCTTAGCATCCGAGGCCGATCGAAGAGGACTGAAGGAAACTTGTCAATGTGGAGGAACTGGACTGCTGCAGTTGCCGTCTGGAGGATTTGGGGTGCCCCCTGGAGGGGGGTCTGGTTCTGGATCACTGATAGGGTCTAGTGGGACGAGACCTTCGGATTCGCACTGCTCTGGAATCAAGGTCTATGTCCAAAAGGGAGCAGTCAAGCTTGAGTATGTTTCCACAGATGAGAAGGTAGCAGACATTTTGACCAACGCCTTACCATGGGGAAAGCATGTCTATTTCAGAGACAAGATGGGAGTGGTGAGGAACACTTTCCTCATTAAGAGGGAGTGTTAAAATTTGGGTACCAGAGGACAAGTGGTTCCCTAAGGCTTTGATCTTTGGCTTAGGGAAAAGTGTTCAAATTTATTTGTACTTTTCTCCTAAAGTGACTTTATAAGTGGTAAAGTCAAATCTAATTTTAAAGTGACTTTATAAGCGGTAAAGTTACATTCTAATTTTAAAGTGACTTTATTAAAGTCAATGAAAAATTAGAAAGTGAAAAAGTGACTATGGAAATAAAAGGCTAAGTGGGTCTTTATTTAAGTGGGTGTGATAAAACAATAGAAAATGAGAATTAAATGCACATTTATTGTCATCCTTAGATCTAAATGAATCTCAGCCATTAGACCTTAGGGTTACCCAAAAGGTCATTTAGGGTAAAAGGGGAGAAGAGGAAAATATCAATTCAGTCTTTCATGAGCTATTGAGAGAAGAGAAGAGGAGAGCAAGGAGAAAAATTTCTGAGCAGTGAGAAGTTGAAGGAAAGCAACATCTTTGGCACGCATCCCAAGCAGATATTTCAGCAGTCTGTACAACAACATTTATTTGGCACATTTACCAAGGTAGAATCCGTACAACAGTTTTGAGCACAAATTTCGAGGAAGGTATATGCACAGAAATCAAGGTGAGAGGACAACAAACTGAAGGCACAAATTCCAAGGCTACTGGACACGTTTTTCGAGTAGCTGGGCACAATTTTCGAGAAGAAAGTAACACTGTACTTTTCCATACAGTCCATATAGCAGTACCACCTCTCTGCGGATTTTTGGGCGCATTTTTCGAGGAGTCTATACAACATTTAATGTTGTTATTCTCTGCTGGAATTTTCTGTTGCTGTTGGCACGTTTTCCAAGGCAGAGTATAAGCACATAAATCGAGGTAAGTTGTAAATTTTGGTTGCTCGAATTTTTATAGTGTATTTCAGTTTCTCTATAAAAACATTTTCAGAAATGAAGAAGAGCTTTCAAACTGGTTTTCCCCAAGAGTTGTAGGGGGTTTTTCCAGGGTCACATTGACCATTGACCAAAAATCATTGTGTTATTTTCTGTGTCTGGCTGTCATATTTTACTGTGTTTTATTTCTGCATGTTCCAGCAGTTGTGAAATCTCCAAATTTGTATTTTCAACAATTTCTGTCATTTCCAGATTTTAGTATTTATATCATGCTTGGATTTAAAACTATATGCATGGAGTGATAAGGAAAACTGATAACTGGAGTGGGGGTTGAAATTTCTACATCTAACAATCAAATCTAAGTGTGCAGAAGTTATTATTAAGGATTTGGGCGTTTGGAGAAATCCTCAGTTGGATCAACTGACTCTCAAATTACAAAATCTAAAAAGCCCACTGTTTTTAATATCTGAAGTCATCTTATAAAATATTTTATTTGTAGGGTTTTTCTTGGTCTCGTGCCTCTTTAAAATTTTCAGTTTATTTCTAAGTTTGTGCAAAATTGTTTAAATCTGGCTAATAGAGGGCTTTGATTTGCAGATTTGCTAGATCTGTAGAACATTATTGTAGATTTGTAAATATCAAATTTCTTAATTCACTGGAGTTTTGGGTATTTCATATTTTTTGTATATACATGTTTTGGGGTTTCTATATTTTATCTGTGAAGGGACAGATCTGAGGATTGCCGACGATTTCTGTAGATTTTGGAGATAGATCTAGGTCATTGAGGGCAAGATCAGATCTCCATTTTATTGGCAGGTTGAAGAATATTTTTAGAAAGGAAACTTGATTTGGGTTCTGCATATTTTCCGAAAGATCATGGGCAATTTTTTTTAGGGCTTGGAGGCTTTGCGCTGGCCATCTCCAGCCCCCTGCTTTCCTTCTTTCCACTTGGCCTAGATCACGGGCTCCCCTTCTTTCTCCATTTTTCCTCTCGGTCTGCCTTCCTTTTCTCCCTCACGACATCCTTCCTTTCCTCCGCTTTCTTTTCTCCCTCTCCCTCACAGCATCCTCCCTCACCCTCCTTCTTGACTTCCATTATCTCCCTCTCTCAACCTCTATTCCTTCACCTTCTTTCACCATAAATTTTCACGGAAAATTTCTCTTTAAATTTCAACAAAAAATTTCTCAAAATTTTTTCTGAGTTGGCTTTTAGATTTGAAGATCTTCAGTGACTTGGGCAGCTTATCTCCAAGTGTTTTCAAGCCCCTAGGGGCTAACTGGTACATAACCTCTAAAGCCTTCCCCCATTTCATTTATCTGATTGAAAGCAAGACTAACACTGGCATAGAGTTTCAATTAGCTGAAGTGTAGCAACAAATTTACTTTGAAACTTTTGCATGCTAGTTGACAAATTTCTGAACATTATCTCACTGCCTTTTCAGTAATTTATTTCTGAGTTTTAAGATCAAATGCATCACTATATTTCTGAACATTATCCCCAAAAATAATAATATATGACCAGAACAAGGGGAGCACTCTTGAAGTTGAGCGGCTATCCTTCATGGGTTGATGAAATAAGGTCAACATCACCCCTTAGAGGTAGGACGTTTCCTCAAGATCAGGGAATTGACCAAGTAATGTGCTACTTCTAAGGTTTAACACTCAAATGATAATAACCAGCTGCATGAAAGGGTGGAATGCCTTGTAAAAGGGGCCTTGGACACTTTTCTAAGTGGAACGTTTTCCTCCACCACGATGTGAAAACGAAAAGAATCGTACCACACACTACGGCGTTATCTCTCCAAGGTTGACAAGATATTAATTTATGAAAGACATCCTATTTATTCAGCCATCTAAGTAACGAAAGAGACCTCCAAAATCAGACCTCAATCAAGCGGGAAAAGATGCTTAGTTCTGATGTTTATCCTGCCCTTATTAAATCTGCACTACTGTACCCTGCTGACTGTGCGTTTATTGCTGGATTAAGGCTCTTCAAAACTTTGTTTTAGGCATATGATTATCAGATTTGAGAGGCTAATGTACTGGTCTGCTTATGTTGCAAATAAATTCTGCTACAACTGTATCTCCCATTAATAAAGATAAACAGCCACCCTTAGCAGCATTATCTCCATGCTCGCAGTGTTCTGATGGCTGGTTTTCACTCTGAAAACGACTCCTTTTACACTGAGTTTTTGGATGCTTTTAGTGAAGAAGTATGATAAACATACAAGCCTGGAGCATCAATAATATGGCCAAAAGTTGCCTGTTGTTTTAAGTGCTGTTGAAGGTGCTAAAGGGGTCCTTTAATCTAGTGTACCCAATCAGCCCATGAAAGTGCTGTTATATACAGCCAGTTTGAGGTGCATACACAGGTTGTACACAAACCTTATTGCTGAACCAATTTGCCTCCATTTGTGTTCTGCTATTTCTGTGTTCTTCCTTTGTTCTTCAAACATGAAATCTGGCAAAGAGTCTAGAGGTAAATTATTTTTTCCAGCTGTGGAGTTCTTCAAAACAGCAATAGTACTAAAACTGGTAGACCTGAAACTACAAATTCTCAGCCAACAAATTTACCATATCTGCGTGCAAGAACAACACACCAAGTCTGGAATTAATAGCACCCAATCTCCAAATCAGGTGTCAAACCAAGTCACCTGATACGGGGATACGGGGATACAGGGATACCGGGATTCGAAGAATCGGATACGGGTACGGTGACCCCGGAACAGGAGACTTCTGGGATACGATACGTTATATATTATTTTATTAAAATATATATATTTTAAATATATATATATATATATATATATATATATATATATATATATATATTAAAAATTAGATATTTTTTACACAAATTCATACTTAATTCATTGATTTAAACATAGATTTATCTATCATCTTAGATAGTCAAGGCTTTGTTTGAGTGATGGGTACATTTTTAGTAGGGTCATGATAGAGGAGTCGGACAACCAATGTCACTAACATCAAGGTACATAGAGGGATTGGTGGTTTTGATTAAATACGAGTTCCACACCCCAATACATGACAAAATTGACAGAAAACATTGCAGCAACTCAATCCCCGAAAGCCCCCAAGCCTGATAAGTCTGCTGGATTTTGAATGAGATCTAAAATTCTACTTTCTCCATATGAAATCCAATGAGGTCGGAACCACTCTCAAACATCCTGAGTCATTTCATGGTAATGTTAAAAATTTAAGTAAAAGGATTATCCTTTTACTTTAAGAATTTAACATTACCATGAATCACATATAAACACTAGGGCTATAGGCTTGATGCCCTCTCGTGAAAAGTCCCTCTCAATTGGTGAAAAACAATGAGCAAAAGCCCCCCTTTATAATAAAAAAACAACGCTTTTTTGAACCCGCGGGCCCAGCCGTATCCGGTTTTACGGGATACGGCGTATCCGAACGGGGTACGGTCGGGATACGCCGTACCCCGTTCGGATACGCCGTATCCGTTGAATTGGGGCAGAATCCCGTACGTATACATACCCGATACGGGGATTCGGGATTCGTGGCCCCTTTTAGGCGAATCTGGTGACTTAGGTGTCAAAGTTATGTCTCCTCTTTAACAATAATGCTTGAAGCTTCTTCAAACTCAAATGCCTCTGATGACAAAGCAGTAATAACTTCATATTATTACTGTAGTAGAAACCTCTTTGGGTGCTGGAAAGTGTGTCTCCACATACTTAAAATTCATATGCATTGTGAGGGGTAACAAGATTAATGGCTTAACCAATAGAAAGATTTCTCTCCGTTGCGTTTCACTGAAGTATGCATGTCTTTCTCTTGGGTAAGCAGTATATTTGAAGGTTGTAGGCAGTTGTAGGTTTCAGTGCAGTACTGCATGAGTTAAGTTCAGTTTCTAGCTATGAAAGGGTCTTTGTTGGGTCATCACATTATTCAGTTCAGTTTACAGTACCAAAAAGTTATGTATCTAGGTAATCCCCTTATGAATTACTTATGTGAACAATGTAAATATGAAATATGCTGTGTTTAAAAGTATTGAACTTGCGACTTTTTGCAAGCTTTGTATATATGATATCTTATTAGAAGTCACATTTACTGCAGTTTACTGCCCGTGTTATGTTTTCCCTGTTGAATCTGTGTATGCTGCAAAATAATTTCAAGCTTGCTTTTATTATGTTACACAGTTAGTTCTTGGCTCTGATGGAGGGTAGGATTGATGATGCTTCAGGTGGTTCAGGATCATATAAGCAATAGTAACAATGGTAATCAGCACAAGGAGAGGAGTGAAAAGGGGAAAGCAAACTTGTGAGAGAAAGGAGCAGGAACCATTGTCTCTTCCTCAAAACAGCGAAGAAAAAAATAATCACAACAATGGAAGCCAGTTTAAGGACTTTGACAATCAAAAAGGGGTGAAGCGACGCAAAGTAAACAAGGAGAAAAAAGAAGTATCTCCCATTAACAAAGATAAAGAATGCCATGGTAATGATCTTCATTCTCAATCTGTGGAATTGGCAGATCAGAGAGAGCTTTCTGAGTTAAACCACTGTGAAGGTTTGTTCCTTGAACCTGCTATTCTAATTCTTGAATCATTTCCTTTTGCAATAAAAGCGCTTCGAGAATACATCCTAAGAGGTTGCACCCTCTAGAGGGGAATATATCAACTCATTCTCTCTTTGGATATAAAGTTTGATGTTTCCTTTTGCCAACTAAATATTTTGCAAAATCTGTTTTTTCTTTCTTATACAGTTTTAGTATTTTGTCCATCCTTCTATATTTTATGGTTTGATTGGATTTTTCAAAGTGTCTTTCTGATTGTAATGATCTCAGTAAAACGGCGAATTGCTGCTATCCAAGCAATTAGAGATGCACAGATTGAACATGTTCTTATTCAGCTGAGACTAGCACGTTCAATGTTTTCAAAGGAACAGCTTAGTATGCCACTGCAGCAGTTCCTGAAAGAGTATTGTCCCAACACTATTGCAGTAAAGAATGCAGAAGGGATTATTGAGTTGGAGAGGAAGCCCCGAAACAATGATGTGGCTGGTAGCTATGTAGATGAGAGAGAATGGCGAGCATCAAATGGGTTTCAGGGATCCGTTGGTCCTCACACATCCCTTGCTGTAGACGATCAAACTGCTGTCATCCCAACTCCCATGGGTTTCCGTTTTAGCAGTTCAGCAGGTTTGGATGTAAAGGTTTGAAAAATGATTGTTTGATTTGAGTGTGGTTTTTATTAATAATAGATCTTATCATGTTTACTGTTAAAAATAATTACTAGAATTAGAAAAAGTGCATTTTGTCCTCTGATATGGAAGGGCAATTGGAGAGTCTTCCCTTCTTGCTTGGATGGGAAGGGTAAGCTCTGCTCTCAGATGATATTCTTTTTGTACTAACTCTTGTGATCCTTGAAATTATGAGTTTCTTATATTATCGTTGTGTTTGGCAGTGAAAGATAGCTTCCTGCAAAGCATTGCTGTTCATATGTCAAATGCTGTAAGTTGCTTGGGACAGCAAGTGTATTGGCTATTTACTTTTGATTACTGTCCCTTTCTTTTCATTCTGTAGTTTTTCTCATTTGCTGCTTAAGCTATCTGACACTCGTCTACAAGTTGATGCATGTCGTGAGAGGTCTTGCTATATAATATATTTGAAATGATTTTTCAATTTTCAGTATGTTTCTGAACTGTCAGGTATTTGAAGAGAATTCTGAAATCAAAATGATGGATGCAGAAAGTTCATTCCAAACGCCCCACATGGTACATCTCATCTGTTCTGGTTTACATTTACCTGTCACTTTGGTCTTATGTATGAGAATGCATGTCATGATTGCAGTTGCTTTTGTAACTTGTAAGTAGTCTTCAAAAGACTTGTGTTTTAATGATGACTTTATGAGATATTAAAGCCTTTCATTTTGTAAGAAGATGAAAACATCTTTCAGTTAACCTTTTCTTAACTCAGCAGATTGTTCTCCTATCTTTTCTCATTCCTTGAGCAATTTAAAAATAAAATAAAATGAAATTGTATATGTTCTCGAATCTCCAACAAACAACATGTGGACTCAGAGTACATGCATATCTGTACCATGCTTTTAATTGTCATATCACTACCATGGGATAGGAGTCCAGGCACATATTTCTCAGATCATATCCATTATTAATCCAAGGCCTAATATGAACATAGATACAAACATAATGAAAATTGATATAATTAATCACCTCAAGCATAACAGTGTTAGGTAGTGTTATTCGGATAAATCCCTCTTGCGGACAAGAGCGATCTCTCTAGAATCCTAAAGGAGAACTAGAAACAAACAGACATAAGAATATCTCTTTCGCTAAGCTAACTCCGTTCAGATTATTAAAACTAAAGGAAGAGGATGATGCTCTAACCTCTTTAACGAATTGCTTGATGAAGATCCCCACAATCTGTTCCGATGTAGCTCTTCAATGCTTTGAAGAAACCTGAAAACACAAACATACATAGGATCAAAGATATATGTAGTATAATAATCTAAAACAACTTAATCTAATGATCAAGGAGATTAAAAATTGAAATTATCTTAATGAATACAAGAGCATAAACCATTCATAATTCCAATAAGACAATACGATGAGAAAAAATATCCAGATGTATTATTCATGGATAAAAGAGAATCCTTACAACCAAGCCTTGATGTCGTGAAGGTTCCTCCCAAATGCCTCTAATCTTCCTCCTTGGATGATAAGCTTCCCAATCAAAATTACCAGCATAAGACTACCATAAGTGAACTCTCCTAACCCTGAAGTGTCAGCTCAATTTATAGGACAAATGGAGGAGGTTTCAGATCCACAAATAGTGGGATTAGGGTTCCATGATCCAAGGGAATTAGCTCCATGCTTAGAGGGGTTTGACTCGAACATGTATGACTCAGAAGCTTCTAGTCGGGATATATGTGCCCAACTATGATTCTAGAACTTACTTCTTACTTTTTATTTTTACTTTACTTTGAGTCAGTTGTACAGTTTTTAATGGAAAACAAAGCGCAAAACTGCACAGGAAATTATGGTAGTGATAGCGCATGCGCGACAATTGATTAAGAAAAGTGCACAAGTCATCATTAAGAGGTCAAAGAGCCATTTTACCCAAAATTCATGATTTTGTCAAGGAATATGAATATTTGACTTGCAAAGGAGTGTACTGGAACATCAGTATGGATGGGGATAGATCCATTTTAACTGTCAAGTGTCATGGTGACAAAATGATGTGTAACAAATTGTGCCCTAAAGTGCGAAGTCTGGAAAGTCATTTAAAATATTGAAGCTCTTTATCATACCAAAGATTGGATCAAAGACACTGGTTGGAAACCTGCAACGAACGTTCACGGATTACACTGCAAATATATATAATCATCACTGAGGTAGGCATTCACATACTCAAAATAAAACTAACTCAAAGTACTGGTACAAAAATAGCCTAGAATCATATCAATAATGGGCACAGTATGGACGCAACCATTTGTTATGAATTTGTTAACACAATCACATATGCATAACTCCTCGCAACCTGGATGGATGAAACTAGATCCAAGGTATTGATCTCCATCTCTCGATAAGTACGAATCTAACCATGCGAATGAATGTGTCGAAGTCGAACACGGTAGAAACCACTTGATTACCGGTTAATGATGAAAATCGTTAACAAGTGCGAGAGAAACCACCAATAATGACAATGAATTTCAAGGTACTACAATTTAGTCTATGAAGTGTGATTAGATGATCTGTAGTCGAACACTCATAGAGTCACTCGATCAAAGGTCAATGATGCAAACCTGTCATTGAAGGCGAGAAACCTGCTATTAGGGCATGCAGGCCTCAAGGTACTGATAGGGTTTCTGGATCAACTTCCTAGATAATGAGTTGAAGTTGATAAGAAGTGACCTGTCGCAAAAGGGCCTACGACACGAAACTTTTATGTCAAGTTGAAGAAATGTTTTTTACAAGGATTGACTCAGGAATGGCCAACACGAATGGTGGCTAATATTTGCAAAGGAACATGAATTGAGGTTGAACTTCTCTTGAACACATAACGACACGGCAATTGACTTGGCAACATTTGACTCATTGATAATACCCAAAACCAGTTGAAGATTTTCAATGAGCTTCGATTAACTGTAAGACAAATGGATTACCCAACCCAGACACAAGTGTGACAAAGTGCTGTGTTCAAGAGCGACATGCTACTTTTAAAACGAATACAAAGACAAATACCTTTTCCCAATTTCCCCCCCCCACCCCCCCATTACTGGCAAGTACCTCTTTATTTTTTTCAATCTTGAGGAGGATAACATTTGCTTGTCATATAAGCTCATCCTTCGGATGAGTCCTCTAAAGTATTTTTAACAAACCCTAGGTAGGAGTGTTTCAATATTTTTCATGTTTAAAAAGTTTGAAAAGACACGAAAATAAAACTCAATCATTTTTTTCAACGTAGATTTTTAACGAGCTCAGAGAAAGTAAAACTCAGTGTTTTTCAATTTTAGGGAGTCAAGAGAAAAACATAAGTAAACTCCATAGTGTTCTTTTATGTAAATTTAGTCTCTTAAGCTCGGAAAATGATAAAATAATGCAAGAGAGAACTCCATTGACCATGCTTAGTCATTGTATACCTTTTTGGTAAATAGTCTAGTTTGGTCCGGAAAATGGGTAAACTTATACCGAATAGACCACTGTTCATTTATTTTAATGAGTTCGAATTGTCAAGTGCTCGACAATCTTTTCATGTTTAGGGAGTCTGAAAAGGGCTTAAAAAATGACTCCAAGGTTTCGCTTTTTCGTGGTTTTCAAGAGTCTGAAAAAAGTGATAAAAGTTTACTCATAATCAAAATTATTCATTTTTTCATTTCAACCTATATTTTGCACTTAAAAACTCAATAAATCATAATAACTGCTCTTCATTATGGTAAAAATATTGAAAAATTGACTTCCAATAGTTTAAAGTCATAAAATAATAATATTTTTTTCACCAAAAACTTATAAAAGTTGAAAAAGGTAAGTTATTTTCACTATTTGAGTTTTAAAACAGTTTGAGAGCAGTAAAAGGGTTTTTACCACAAAACTTCTGTAGCTGATATCGGGCAAACCAGTGAACCAATCGATGAACCGTCTTTTCCAGGTAATAGATCTCTTCGATATCTTGCATTTCAACTATTTGAATTTCGTTTTTAGGCCTTAGAATATTTTTTTGGGGAGGTTTATGGTTTTAGAAATCACCAATGGGGGTGCATGGTTTTTTCTCATTAGTGTTGCACACCTTGATAATTTTTTACACATAGAACTACGTTGGCTGCGTAGTTTTTCGCCTGAAAAACTGCGCAAAAATGCATTGTCTATAAGGAAAAGTTGCGCAAGCGCTGTTGGCTTTCTAAAACACGGAAAACCAACCTAAAAAACCCTCGAATTTCTTTCACACAAGGTTCTAATATTCCTAAATTGTCATTTTCAAGGCGTTTGAACCAATCATGTTGGAGTGGAGAGAACGAGAGCATGAAACTCAAGATGCAGAAGCCATAGATCGTCCGACAACTTTGCAAGCTCTAAAAAATTGTGGCCTCTATAAATTTTGGCCCATTCCAGGGATCAAAGCTCAAGTGGAGCTAATGACATAGCTAGTGAGGGTCTGGGATATCCAGGAACAATGTTTTGTTATTGGTGATCATCGGCTTGTTATTGACTCTCATGTTATTTACTTTCTCACTGGATTGTCCCATAGAGGACGTGATATTTCTTTGTTTGGCCAGAGGCCTGGTGGGGAATCTACTCTCTCCTACATGCCGCGATATTGTGCTCCCAACTCAATGCTCAAAGATGGCCGGATAGATATCAAAACTATTAAACACACACATTAAACACACAAGAATAGGGAAAATGATAAAGATAAACGTTGATTGCATTTTATTAACCATAGATGTGCATTTATAATACAATGTGGTGACCCTTGGATTCCACATTCCAAGGTCACTTGGATTCCTTTTGTCCATTCTGCTTCCACACCTACCCATATAGGATTAGGTGTCCAAAATTACCCCCCTTAATCCGAAGGGGTATGTGTGAGTCCAAGAAGAGAGCTATAATACAAATCTGCAAAATATGCATGGCAACACTTAGGCTGAATGAGCTCTCTGAAATGTTGGCATAAAGAGGTGGTTTAAGGATGACCACCAACACTGGAACGCTTAGTGCAGTTCTCGGAACTTTTCCAAATCTTGCAAGAAGCTGCGGTCTTCTGCTAGAGGAAGTGTCCCTCATATTTGAAGAGGGAGACCTTCAACCTAGAAGAAGGGAGGTCTACAACTCATGATGGTTTAAGGATGACCACCAACTCTGGAATGCTTGATGCATTTCTCGGAACTCTTCCAAATTTGGCAAGAAGCTGAGGTCTTCTGCTAGAGGAAGTGTCCCAAATTCTTTGAAGAGGAAGAAACTCAACCTCACATAGATGGTTTAAAGCCGACCACCAACCAAAGGCATGCTCATGGGCATTCGTGTCTCTGGCTACAACTCTGGATCTGGAATGACAGATTGTGGCTTGGGCTCGCTTGAATTGCTATGTCTCTAGCTACAACTCTGAATCTAGAATGAAAGATTGTGGTTTAGGCTCGCTTGATGTGGCTTCAAAGCTTGTAGATGACCACCATTTTCCTCCCTGTCAGGTACAAGGTGAGATATTGGCGAAAACTCAACTGCAAGATTGTTCAATATTCTAGAACAAGTTCTGACATATGACTTAAACATCTTCTTGGCTGTTGATCCCCATTGCCAAGAAGTGATCCATCCAAGATGAATCTTTGTTCTTGCAGAAGGCTTGTTTCTGAAGCATTTATGTGAAGAATGGGTGTGTTGACCACAGTGCTTGCATGGGTGAAGATCAAAACAATGATCTTTCATATGGCCAACTCGATCACAGTGTTGGCATTTTACAATCTGTTGTCGTTGCTGTGGAAGAGGAGTGAAATCTAAAACAGCTAATGGTGAGCTCTCATGAAGAAATCTGGCACTTTGAAATTTGATGGGTTTGGAGTAGTCCGAAATATGAAAGGACAACTCCTTGTCATATCCAAGACCCGTTTTGTGCTTGTTATGGACATGCTTTTCCAAAGGTCTGATGATGGGCTTGGAAAGCGCAGACTGAATTTCGACACCTACATGCAAATCTGCTCTTGTATTGGGCTCAATGATCTGAATAGTTTCTTGTTGCTGATGAGAGTTTGTCAAAATGTTCTGAACAAAAACAGGTCTAGAATGATGACTCTTCTGTTTTAATTTTTCTTGCTAAAGTTGAGATTCTAGTTACAGAAAATCAATTTTTTCATGTGCATTTTGCAGACAAATTTTAATGTCCATGAGAGTGCTTTTGCTGATTTCTACCATCTCATCAATAGTGGAATGAATTAAGGTATTCAATAACTCTAATGCATCATCAATTCGATCCATTTTTAATAACAATGCACTTGCAAATATCTCACACAATGCCAAATGACTGCAACTTTAAAGAATATAAATAGTCCCTAATGCTTATGAATAATGTGCATCAATATCATTCATTAACTCCTGGGTTTCCATCAACAGTAATAGGAGTAACAATTTCACTTTGCAATATTATGGACGAGACTTGAATGCTCATATATATATATATATATATAGATGCTTCGACTATGGTCTGAACAGATATTCTTTGAACTTGGCACTTGAAAGAAAACAATATGCTCTCAATACTCGTATAAATGGAACAGTGATTGGAGATCCAAGCCTTCATGCAACTTCTAGCTACTTGTATTGGACCAATGACTTCGGAGAAGAAATACTCATATCAAATCGAGATAAAAAACTGGAAGAACAATCAAAATGATGTAGGGAAAAGGCAGAAGTGGCAGGAAAAGAGGCTCGAGGCTCTCGAGATGAGGCTTCAAGGTCATGTGGAGGCAACACCAATATAGTGCATATATACTCCAAAAATCAATGCTCGGACAATGTTCAATTCAAACCTATGTATGAATCACCAGGAATAGCGCATGGAGATGCTCAAACTATTCAAAACATTGCATAGAACATGTCTCTGCAAAGAGCCATTATACTAGTGTTGGGGATTTTAGACGAAGGCAACACAAATCAACACATATATATATCACCTCGCATCATGGCAGAGTCGAAATTTACTGTTAATTTAGATGGACTTTGCAAATTGTAACTTTTCTCTCTTTTCTCTGCAAACGATGGGTTCAAATAATATTGCAAACACTTACCAGGAAGTTCACAAACAATGTCTGGAGGAGCTAAATCTTGTAGTGCTATCCAACAGTTTTTCTGAGGGGCGTAATTCTGCATACAAGACAACCCTTCAATGGACTGTTAAGTTGAGCGAATGTTGAAGCTGGAGAGATGTCATGTGTCAGTGCAACGCTTTGCCCGTGTTGCCAGCCTCTTCCCTATGCAACACATTGTACACAGTCGACCTTCCTCCCACGGCCATAACTCCTTCGGAATATGGCACCAACCATATGGTGTGTTGAGGGACTAGAATATGGCACTGACGGTGGAGAGGGGTGTCAACCACTATAACGAGAAGTGATTATCGGAGGTTTTGCAGAATTGGAGAGAGAGAGCAAACGAGTGGTTGTCTTGAACCAAGTGACTTGTAGTTTTCACATGACAATCGTATTCATGTCTGGGAGAAAGAAGGTTAAAGAGCCCCAAGTGTTTGAGATGGTGAGCAAGTGTTTTGAGTGGCACAATACTCGCATCCTTCAATGACACCTTTGTGCATGTGACTGATTTCTCTGGAAAGGAAACACAAAGTGTAGACTACGCAATCTGCAGTGTGCAAAGGTCCCGGGGAGGAGGTAACAGAGGTTGACTATGGTATATATTAAAACATATGTGAGTGTATGTTGGAGTCTGAGGGGGAGCGCAGAGTTGGAGTTGATGAAAAATAGGGAGTTCACCACTTTATATGTCGATTTCATACATTTCATGCAGTTTGATGATACGTTGCAGTAGGCCATCTCGGACGACTATTTAAGGTTTGAGCCATACCACTGCTGAAATTGGCAAACTGGTATCTGTAAGTGGGGTTGTGACTCGAACAAGTGAGGTTTACTGTAAAAAGCGGAGTGTAGATGCCATGGTGGGAGCCACTAAGTTGACCCACCGTGCAAGGGGACGAGTATTGGCTTTGTGGAGACACTAGAGAATGATCTTGCTGGGTTACGGAAATAGGGCGTTGATGCACTAATTCCCTTGGGTGGAGGTCGCACTTAGCGATCCAGACATAGAGCAAAAACAAGTTTCAAATACGGTTTGGAGGGTCGTGCATAGGGCTAGAGGATAAACAAATGAAACGGCTTGGAGGGTCTTGTCTAGGGCGAGAGGATAAACGTTATGCCAAAAATGTTATTTTTGGAGCCTGGCCAGAGAAAACGCAGACTAGAACACAACTCAGTACCGCAATACACGTTGGTTAAGCACTAAAAATTAAATGTCTTTTCAGAGGAATAAATGGAGTGGTCAGGCATGTGAGGTAAGAAGGAGACATTTTCTACAGAACAGGGTAGAGAAACGCTTAATCATATTTGCCGGCTTTGGTAGACTCGGGTGCCTTATTCTCCTACGAGAAACTTAGCTAGAATGGCAGAAAACTGACAAGAGTTACGAGGGCATAAATCTTAAAAATGGAGCTGGCAGAATCTGAAAATATCAGGGTCTCACCTGCAACTCTGATACCATGTTAAACACGCATGGTAAACACACAAGAATAGGGAAAATGATAAAGATAAGTGTTGATTGCATTCTATTAACCATAGATGTGCATTTATAATACAATGTGGTGACCGTTGGATTCCACATTCCAAGGTCACTTGGACTCCTTTTGTCCATTCGGCTTCCACACCTACCCATAGAGGATTAGGTGTCCAACAAAAACTATCCAGCGGCTTGATTTGAAGATTATCGCCTTCATAGTTACAAAACTGTGTGGTAGTGCAGCTCCTCACGTGGCTACAAAGGCCCAAATGTAGAATGTAGTTGAGTGTTCAAAGCATGGTTACTTGGGAGTGGGAGCGAAAGAGGGGAGCAGGAGAGAGAGCGCCATTTTCAAAAGCTTTCGGTCTGGAGCGTTTTTTTTTAAATATATATATTTTTTATATTTTTTTATATTTTGATGCATATATGTCAACAAAAGCATGTAGAATGATGAATTAGACATAAAAAGCATAAAAAACATAGATTGAACCATATAACATCAATCATCTAGAAGTTATAATCTTCATCAACCACGCCCACAAGTTGGAAACATACAACATATTGACTCCTGAGTCTCATGAATCATCAATCTTAAAGTTTCAAGCTTTCTAAATTCAATATATAACATTTATCATCATTGATTTCAAATTTCAATATATAACATTTATCATCATTGATTCATTGATTTCAAAATTCAATATATAACATTTATCATCATTGATATATAACATCTATCATCATTGATTCATTGATCACCAAAGTTGTACTTGTAAGCTAAGTGTAACCAATAACCATTACAACAAAGAATATTTAACATGAAATGAAATGTTATAAAATGAAACGAAATGAACATTCATGAAGCATTATATTCATAATTTATAATGACTTATAAACTTATAAATGCCAACTTCAAAGTTTCACCTTTCAAATTCAAACTTCAAACTTAAATTGTCATATATTGTTTACAAAAATTATCATAATAAATATGAAAGAGTCAAGTTTCAGCTGTTCAACAGTTATAAAAGTTAAAAACTACTAGAAAATAGAAAAGACTAGTAAACAACAAATCTATTTTATCTATTGGCTGGCCCCTTGCCACGCCCACAAGAAATGTCTAATTTGTGAGAACCAGGAGGCATTGGTGGTCTTCTAGTACTCTCAGGAGTACCACGACCATAACTAGAAGGCGGAGCGCAATGTGAGAATATAGGTGGAGGCTGAATCTGCAAAGGAACAATAGTTGGAAATCGAACATTGCACTGGCACCCGCACTGCTATTGGATGGTGGGACTGGCCTTGTGTGTGGCGGTGGCATGGCTGCTGTTGCTTCATCATCATCCCTCAAAAGTTCTGCTTCCAATTCTTGTTGTAAAATGTAACTAGGTTTGTTTTCATGTTGACTATGTAAATATGAAAAGGAGACAAAGATAATAAAATGTATTTTGATTGTACTTGCTTCATGGGTTTCATGAGCAAGATTTTATTATATAGATAGACTTCTTCTTGATGTTTATTAGGTTCTTGTCTTCTAGGTATAAATAGGATTAAGTGTCAATATCATGAAGGATCCAGTTCAGATGAATATGCTCCATGACCGTGTAAAGAAGCTCTCAAACAACCCTCCTGAAGTGTTGGAAGACAAGCGCCTAAAATAGCGAAAACAACCTACAACTATATTGGAATCTATGCTGGAGAAAAGAAGCTACCAAGTCGGCCTAATTACCTATAGTATGGTCGGCCCAATAGCTGGACAAGTCATATATATATCAGTGTTATCGGAACCAAACCGGTTCTGAAAAACCGGCCGGTCCGACCGTTTGGAGGCAAAATCGGTCTATACCGGAAATGACCGGTTCGGTATTGAACTGGCCGGTTCCGTACTGGTTCGGTTTGGACCGATTCAGAGACCGGTTCCACCGGTTCACAAGCCTGGGCACTAAAAAAAATATTTTTTTTCTTAATTTTTTTTTAATATTTTTAATTTTTTTGTTAAAATTATTATTTTTCCTAGTTACTAACACTACCCTAGGCCCCCCCTAAAGCTACTTAAACACCCCCACTCCCTCTATTTCACTCACACTATTCATTCGAGTCTCTTGTAATTCTTGAGCTGAGTTCGGTGAGGAGAATTCAAAGAGTTTTTTATAGGGTTGTTCTAAGGGATTTTTTTGCAGATTTGAGGAGTTGATTGGAGTCTTGCAAAGTTGTTGGGTTGGGAGATTTTCAAGATACTTCAAAGATTTTTTTTTTTCCCAAAGATCTTTGGGTTTTCTTCAGTGGTTTTTGCAACTGGTGGAAGATTTTTTTAAAAAATTTTGTTGGAGTTGCTACATAGTTGATTTCAAAAGATTTTGGAGCTGATTTTTTCCAAAATTTCAGAGGGTAAATCAAGGGCCATGGGAATCAAGCCATAATCCCAGTGTATACTTGGATGCTACTCATTCTTCAGATGAGGATAAGGAGGACGATCAGGATGATGATTGATGATCGATGATTTGATCATTGATTTGTTGTAGCTGTAGCTTGTAGTATATAGGCCTTTTAGAGCCTGCTTCTTGATGTTTGTAACATTTTAAGTTCAACGATGTTTTGTGTAATGGCTGTATCCATCATTTTAAACAAAACATTGATCTGATTTATAGATTTAAACTGATTTATAGAGTTAAACAGAAATTAAAATGATTGGATATTTAAGCAGCTAAAACTTTGAATTTAAGCGTACAATTTAGATATCAAATGCATAGAAATACCATGTGTAAGGTTTCAATTCATCATTTGAAATAAAAACACTTATCTGATTTCTTAATTTAAGCAGAAATTCACAGTTTAACTAAGTCCTAAGTTCACAAACAAAATAACTAGTTGATGCAGAGAGGAATACTTGGAATTATGAGATCCAAACCAGAATTTAGTTGATGATGGCTAAAACCGTGGTCCTTCTCTTCAGCGCTAGAATTTAGTTGATGATGGCTGAAACCGTGGTCCTTCTCTTTAGCGCCAGACAGATTTCAGAACCAATCTGTTCCTCCCAGCCAATTTAGGATTTAATCCTAAATCCAAAGGACGCCTCCTCTGCCCTCGTGCCCAGAATTCGGAGAACAGTGAGTCTCCCTTCCACAGTTTATCAATTTCATCAAAAACAGCTTACCCCCTTCAAGCAGAATTTAATAAAACACTCCCTTGATCATCACCTCCAATTTCATGCAAGAACCAAAGACCCCCATCTGTTCATGTCTCATCGTTTAAATAACCTTCCCCTCCACCGCCCTAACATTACGCCACCGCCACAACTCCATTGGGATTTTATTTTCATTAATGTAGGAATGAGTGTTATTTATGGAAATGTCATTCAAATAAATGATGGTCTGAATTGTCTTTATGGGAATGTTATTCGAATAATGAGGGTCATAATTGTCATATATGGTTGTCTTATTCAATGTTTTTATTTTAATTAATTATTCTTTTAAATTTAATATGGTTGTCTTATTCATGGTGTTTTTAATTTAATTAATTATTCTTTAAAGTTAATTTTTATTTTTGGATATTTATATTTAACTTAATTATCTTCATATTTTAATTATGTTCTTTTACGAGTCCAATTAAATATAAATATACTTAGCTATATATATGTATATATATTTTAACTGAGGTTTTTTTTATCATATTTTGGCGAGGACAAAATATAAGGAGGTTTTCAATTTGTTTTCAAACTTGGGAAATCTTAAGTATTAGCAGGTACGTATACTAGTGCGATGTGCACGATATACGCATGTGTAGCTATCACATGCGTATATCGTATACATGCTAATATTATTTTGCTTATAACTTGGGAATGGGTCGTTACATACTTCTTCCCTTCGGAAAACTTCGTCCCGAAGTTAGGGTTTCATATACTCATATCAATAATTGTGTTTTAGAGATTAGGGTGATTGTAGAAGACTTGTATTTTAAGATTGACTTTCTGTTTGAATATGTATGTATCTGCAATTTAATTGTTACTTTCCATCTCAACTACATCTCCAACTATTGTAAAATCATTTTATCCTTCCCAATCTCTTTCATCCCCATCCAATCCGTCCTCTACAAGAATATGCCATGGCATCAGTTGTACTGATCCATTCATAGACCTTAAGGATATTAGCGTCGATTACATCGACCTGATATGCTTGTAGGGATCCGGCACTCATCATCACAAGTCTAGGGGAGCGTGACTCGCACAATCCTCCCATGACTCCAGGTATCGGATGATAAACGGTGGGCAACACCTCCACCCCTCCCAATAGGACCAGGGTCAACACCCTATTGTGGAATCTCGGGGAGTCTCAACTGTTCTTGGAATTTTTTCATCATGTAGATTGGTTCTGAAATCTGTATTCTGCAATGTAATCACTTGTACCCAATCTGCAATGTAAACACTCGTACACACATTACAACATATGCATCTATATTGTTCACAACAAATTGTTACCCATATAACAATCTCTAGACATTCCAAATATACTGCTATCTATGATATTGATCCTAGAACTTATATAACATACTTGGTTAAAATACTTGTCCACATATGTATCAATATGTCCAATACAATTTTTTTTTGTTTAGATATTGCTCCAGTTTAGTTCATGCATGTTTCATTTATGATGCATTTGTTTTAACCATGTTCAACCTTTATAACAATATGTTTCACTTTGATATTTAAAATGTAGTTACTCTTCTATTTCTTTTCCTTCAATCATATGGAGATGCAAATAAATGAATTGATAGAAGATGTCATTTATAATTTGATCTATGATCTAGATTTCATATTTCTGCAATGGTAATTTAAATGACATAAGGCATGTTGGTATCCCTGTACTAGTAAAGTCAAACAATAGCATATATTTGGTATCACTAGAGTTAAGTAACATCCGTTCTTTATGGGTATTCATGTAACAAGAAGTAAAATTCATTCTTACGTGATAATTCAGAATAAATTTTAAAATATCAAAATAGAGTAGTCATATACAAAAAAGTCTCCAGTTCTCAAAATTTAGAATAAGCTGGGGTAATTTTGGCATAAAGTCTCAGTATCCTCCCAAGTCGCGGATCCATGACTATATTTGTCCCACTGGACTTTAACTTGGTGTATCTGTTGGTTCCTGAGCTGTCGAACCCTACGTTCCAGAATACGTAATGGTTCGACTGTAAGGGTTCCCTCGTCCGATACCTACAGTTCCTTCCAATGAATATTATGAGATTTGTCAGCAATATAGTGTCGTAAAGTAGATACATGAAATACATTATGAATTTTGTGCAGGTGGGGTGGCAGTGCAAGACGATAAGCGACAGGTCCAAATTTTTCTAGGACTTCAAACGGTCCTAAACCGAATGTGGTGCTCTTATTTGGTCTGATGCGGATGAAAACTTGATCTCCCACTACATAGTTTCTATCTGTCCTGTGAGTATCAACATAACTTTTCTGTCTATCCCGTGCCTCTTTCAATCGTTGCCTAATCAGTTTTACCTGATCCTCCATCTATTGGATCAATTTTGGTTCGACGATTACTCGGTCTTCTAACCTATCCTAACTCAACGACGTTCTGCAGGGTCTCCCATATAATGTTTCAAATGGCGACATCTCGATTGAACTGTGATAACTGTTGTTGTAAGCAAATCCTACCAAGGGTAAGTACTTTTCCCAGTGCGACTGTTGGTCCATAACATACATCCTTAGCATATCCTCAAGTACTTGATTTACCCTTTCTGTTTGCCCATCAGTTTCAGGATGATATGCTGTGCTCAAATTTAACTGAGTCCCTAAGGCTGACTGCATACAATTCCAGAATCTTGATGTGAACCGAGGATCTCTATCTGATATGATTTTCTTAGGTATTCCATGAAATCTGATAATTTCATTTATGAATACCCGAGCTACATTAGCCACTTCATAAGTATCTCTTACCGGGATGAAATTGACACTTTTTGTTAATCTATCTACCACAACCAAAATGGCATTATGCTTTTGTTGCGTAAGTGGCAGCCCAATGATAAAATCCATAGAAATTATATTCCATTTGGTCATAGGGATGTCATGAGGTTGTAAGAGACCTGCTGGGTGACAATGATCAGTCTTTACCTGCTGACATTCAAGACACTTAGTGACAAATTGGACAGTGTCGTTTTTCATGCCTGACTAGAAGAAGAGTCTTAGTGTCAGCATACATCTTCTTTACACCAGGATGGGTACAATACACTGCCTTGTGTGCTTCCTTTAAGATGGTGTTTCGAGGGTCTCCACTATCGGGTATATACATCCTTTCATGAAATCGTAGAATTTCGTCTTCTTCCAGATCATATCCTTCGAATTTTGGTTCCTTTGAATGGTTGCTCTCAAGCCCCGACCTTACTTTTAAGTACCAACTATCTCTTACATGATGTTCAAGTACTTGATCTCTTAAGTTCACCCTGATAGGTATGAGGGAGAATATTCGAGGTCTTCTACTTAAAGCATCTGCTACAACATTCTCCTTCCCTTTGATATATGAGATCACAAAATCATATTCGCTTAAGAGTTCACTCCATCGTCTTTGTCTTGCATTCAAGTCTCTTTGGGTGAACAAGTACTGTAAACTTTGGTGGTCACTTTTAAGCACAAAGTTTCTTCCTACCAAGTAGTATCTCCATATCTTTAAAGCTAAAACCACCGCAACTAACTCTAAATCATGCGTAGCATAAAGTTCTTCATGGGGTTTTAATTTTCTTGAAGCGTATGCTATTACGCCTCCTTCTTTCATTAATACTGCACCTAACCCTTGTTTAGATGCGTCGGTACACAGTAAAATTTTTATCCATATCAGGTACTCGCAAAATTGGTGCACTAGTTAATAATCTTTTAAGTTCAGAGAAAACTTTATCACATTCCCTCTACAAACTTTCGGTAGTAACCTGCTAAACCCATAAAACTACGCACTTCATGTGCATTCTTAGGTATCGGCCACTCCCTGATTGTGTTTACCTTTTCAGGATCTACAAAGATTCTTTCGCCTAATATGATATGACCTAAGTAATGAATTTCCTTTTGAAAGAACGCGCAGTTGGATAATTTTCCATATAACTTGTGTTCTCTGAGACAAGATAATAGTATCCGAAGATGCTCTTCATGCTCCTTCTCATTCTTAGAGTAAATGAGAATATCGTCCAAGAAAACTTGTGCAAATTGGTCGAGATATTTGCAGAGAACGCTGTTCATAAAGTTCATGAAGATCGCAGGTGCATTAGTCAACCCAAATGGTACCACAATGAATTCATAATGCCCCAAACGAGTTCGGAATGCAGTGTTAGAAACATCGCTCTCGCTAATTCTTAGCTGATGATAACCTGATCGCAGATCGATCTTTGAAAACATTGTAGCTCCTTTCATTTGATCAAAAAAGTCGTCAATGCGAGGCATTGGATACCTATTCTTTACTGTGGCTCGGTTTAAATCTCGATAGTCCACACACAGTCGTAATGAATCATCTTTCTTCTTGACAAAGATTACAGGAGCACCCCACGGGGAAACACTGGGTCGAATGTGCCCTACATCTAACAGTTCTTTCAGCTGTATTTGCAATTCTTGAAGTTCCGGGGCGGTCATTTGGTAAGGGGTTTTAGATATAAGTTCCGTACCAGGTTTCAATTCAATGGTGAGGTCTAGCTTTCTCTTAGGAGGCAGTCCTGGTAATTCCTTTGGAAAAACATGCGGAAATTCTGACAGAATCGGAGACTGATCTAAGGAAGGCCCTTTTTCTTTGCTTACCTCTTGAACTGCATACACTTGACAACCCTTCCTTAAGCACTGCTTCATTTGCATAGCTGAGATGAAACGTAAGGATACTTTTCTCTTAATACCTTGAATTTGGATTGTCTCTCCCACATCATTCAAGCAAAGTATTGTTTTTCCGAAACAATCTACCCATGCTCGATGAGACTTTAACCAATCCATTCCTATCGCCAGGTCGTAAGTTCCTAGGGCCGTGACATATACGTTTAGTTTAGACGAATAAACTCCTAGATCAACTTTGCAATCCTCAACACTTAATTCTACCTGTTGAAGGTCTCCCGAAGCCGTTTCTACTTGTCTGAAATCGTTTTGCTTGCAGGTTGCCAAACCACATTTATTTAATGCATAAGATGAAATAAAACTATCAGTAGCTCCAGTGTCAAATAAGATTTTGAGTTTTATTCCGTTGATTGTACCTGAAGATTCCACTACAGTGGATTGATGTACTTCTTGGTTGTTGTTGACGACGACATGGATTCTATGATTGCCTTGGGCATCTGATGATGGTCCTTTTCCTATTCGCCGAGAGTTCTTCGGACAATCATGCCGAAGATGAGTCCTCCACACCCCCAACAGTCCACCTGAGCTAGCCTCCTTGAGTGTGACTTTGAATTTCCAGACCAAGAGCTCTGTCCCCTGGTGCCACTTCCTCTCCCATTGCTTCCCCGATTACCAGTTCCTTGAGATTTCCAAGGACTAAAGTTTGAGGGTTCAGAATTGTTAAAATTGGACAACTAGGTCCAAACTCCGGGTTGTGCTGCTTAGATGATGATCCCAATATTTTTATTGGATTCCTCTTTCAGAGAGGTGTAAGATTGATCTAAATATCATCTTGATCGGATGAGCAGAACATGTACTTTGAATTTATTCCACTTATGTGCTAGGTCGGCCTAGAATAAAATATAGACTTAAATGTCTTAAAGGACGTGTCACACACCCCCAAAGATTCCTATATATTGGAGAGACTTAGAGTTCATTTGACACACATTGTTGTGAAGGAATTCTCTCTCTGGATAGCGTTGGAGCTGTGATATATATGGACTGTTCTTTGTTTGGGTTGTTCTGGGTTATGTGTGACATGCTTGGCTAAATGACCTATTGGAGACTTTGCTGGTAGAAGCATCCTGTTGATCGCCGTAACGCCACCATTTATTATCTCTGTTTTGGCTTGTCTTCTATCGATCTATTACTATGTTCTATCTACTTCAGTATTGCGTGCCCTAATATGAAATGGCATAGAACATATGCAGAAATTAACATGGTATCAGAGACTAAGGGGAAGACAATGCACAATTTATGTTAAGAGCATCATCGATCTATTAGGAAATTTGGACAAGCATGGGTGAGAGGGCTTGTTGTCAATTCAAGAGCACCGAATTGCTAAAGGACAACTGCAGGAGGTGGGGTCGAGGCTCGTTTGAGGTGAGTCAGCCCTCAAAATAGGCTGTCGCAGACTGTTTGAGATATTCCGGTCAAGGTGGGTATGGAATTGATGCCAGATATGGATTTGAAAGGGCAGGCTGAGAGAGTTCGTATGGTTGTCAGTTTGATCGTGCTCCTGGTTCTGTTTTGTGTGGTGGAAGCACCGTCTGTCCAAGCGCAGATGTTGTCTGGGCAGGCCTTGATGGCAAGTAGTATCAACAACCCCTCCAAAGTCGATGTTGCTGTTGAATTAAAGATGGACGATTTTAACACTGCTATGGGTTATGCTAGTGTCTTGGGAAATTGTGGAGTTCTTCGTACATTGGTTGAAGACGTGCGATAATAAACTTTTAAATGGAACATGCGGGAGTATGGGGTCGTTTCTGTTTGACAGAGGGACCACTGGAGTTAACATGGATCAGGGCCCGTCGTCCCACAGGTTGCCCGAGTAGTAAGAACAGTTGGTACATTGGATTGCGAATATTCGGTGTTTGATCGAGCGAGAATTGTTCAAGGCACAAAGTCGATCTCTCTCTGTCTGGTGATGACGTTCCCTCTCTGAGCAAGTTGAGAATTAATTAGAAAGGGTGTCGATAGTAATAATTGCTTTGCACCAATGCAAATTCCTCACCATTATTTCGCTGTTCCTTGGTGCGCCGAGTTGCTAAGCTTTTGTAAAGCTCACTGGTATGTCTGTTCAAACCTCCACTCAACGACTTAGTTGCATCCTCTCAGCAGCAGTGTCAAACTAATTCGCGGAAGGAAGAACCTACTTCCGTGCTAATTCAATTACTGCAAACGGTGGCGAATGAATCTAAATTTCCACGAAAATCCGATATTTGTTGTGTCGATACGGGTTTGAACAACCCTCATATTTTTTTTTTGTTGATTATCGGTAAAACTTAAGAAAGGTAAAGTTTTTATTTTTGCGATGTCGGTTAAAGAGACGTCACCCGCAGGATGTCGATTTGTTCGCTGTCAGTCGGAAAATAGTCTGTGCCGTCAGCCGTCAATTTCAAAAGGGGTCTGCACCACATGACATCTCAGGTTTAAAAATTCGATGCTCATACTCCTTACTGGCCGTATTTCCAAATTGGCGATGTAATTTTCATTATGTAGATCTAATTTCTATAATGAGAAATGTATAGACGTGATCTCTATGATGACCTCAACCACTGTGATACGAAAGATCCATTTGTATATAATCAGTCTACAGGTATAGATGGAGCCTTGTAATTTTCCGGATGGTGATGGGTAATACTTTGTTTTTCGTTGAAAATAAATCAACAGTTACCTTCAACGCAATGAAGGGATCATGCGTTCATGCATCTCTAAGATGTCTTAGGCAAGAGCGAAGACAGATTTGATGCATTGAATCGGTCAACATTGCAGAAGAATGTTGCAGCTGTAATATGGTCATTGATTAAGCATGAAGCCTGGCCTTAACAAACCTGAGAAACTTGCACTGTTGTCTCTTATGGAGAATGCCGCAGACCCAAATTAATTTTGATGAAGGCAGTAGGCTGGAAGCTATACATAAGCTTACATGTTGTGTATGCTGATATCAAGTCAGCAGATGGGCAGCAAGGAAGGTTATAACAACAGAGCCTTATAAGGCATTTCTTTGAGGACTGTTAGAAGGTCTACTTGCAGGGATAGAAGGCCGAGGCTCTGGATATTATTCAGAACTGTTTTAGGGGTGGATAGCCCTGATAAGACGCTGTTACATGTCTGCTTGTATACCTGTAGGGTGCCACTACCTTTCTAAAAGCATTGTAACTTACCTCAAGGAGCTGTGTGAAGGGACGACCTCCCATTGAAGAGTAGTCGCAGCTCAAGGAAACAATTGTGGGCCAGATTTAAGAAATTAAGGTATGTCTTCTATGCTAACTTTGTATGAAAACTATATAGCAGTAGCATGGGATGACATGAAGACAACAACAAGTCTTGTTTGGGCAAATTTTTTTTTTTCCTATTACCCTCAGCATGAAGGAAGAATATCCTTTCTAGCCTATGAACTTAAGGAAGATTAAGGTAGAGCAATTTTTTTCTGGCCCTTCCATAAAGGCTGGGTAAAGGATGAGTCTCCTTAGGGATCATCACATAAAATCACAGGCGGTTATCACAGTTTTTTTTACTGTGTGCTCACTTTGTATTGACCTCACTTCTGGGATAGCCATTGGCCCAAACCAAAGTTGGACATAGACCTAAGGGGTTATTATGTGCAAAGGAAGCTGGAGTATTTATCCTCTAAGGATTCAGATCTGTACATTAACATGACACATGTAACATTTTATTGATGACTTGAGATTTATCCTGCTGGATGACTGGGGCTGAATCAGTGATGAGCAGGATTGGCCTGTATCATTATGGAACTCTGATGAGTAGAAGTATCTTATGAGTATGCTATATCTGCATAAGAGAAAGGTTTCACATAAGATATGGAGTCTGGACTGGCATGAAGAATGGAATATTCTGTGTTCTTTGAACATCTGTATAACTGGTTTCTAGACCTGTGCAATTGAAGAGACAAATCGCAAAACTGAGATCTGAAGTCTTGTAGCCCTAGATCCGTCAACTGTAGTTGGGCAGATCTGAAATTAAGACGCAGTGCTGGATAAGATGCCAGATGTAGTAGATGAAGCTCTCAAGTGCAGAATTATGAAAGAAGGGATCATGTTTGGATTCCTAGTTCTGTTGGTCACAGTAAAGAGGGATGTTTGAGGAAGCTCCAGCAGATCTCCGTAGAATAACTGGACTTCTAACACAAGCTGAGGCTTGTTGATATATTCTCCTTGTTGGACAGTGACATAGGTAGACACCTATGTAGCAGTAAGCATGTGACAGTAACAGTCTCACATTGGAGCGTAATGGTAAAATGTGTTTTGGCAGCTTTCAGACACATTGTTGGAATCTTGAACCATGATCAGCAAAGCCTGTTGGATGGCTTTGTCCGTGGGAGATTAAGTCACCTTTCCAAGTTGGTGTCTGGGATGACCTCATTTAAAATAGATGTCTTCTCTCTCGAGAGAAGCTGGCATTAAGAGGGAGAATACAACTGTATATGCTCCTGAGTGGATACCATTGTTGAATGAAAGAAGATCCTCATGACTCAGGACATATGGCTTCAGAGGGGGAAATTCCGGAGGAAAACCAAGAAGCCATATAAATACCAGGAGTATCTAGCCGCCATGAGTTCAATATGAGCCTAGATCATTTGGAGAAGCTGTAAAGTATCTAAATCTGCAAGGATACAAGGATGATGTATGGGATATGGTTCCTAGACCACAGATCAAAGATGTTGTCACCTCGATACAAAATCGAGCATGGATCTGATGGAAGTGCTAAAAAGTTCAAGGCAAGCTTCGATTACACTCTTTCACCTGTGGCCCGATATACCACCATTCGATCAATCATAGCCTTTATTGCTACGCAAGGATGGAATCTTCATCAGATACATGAAAAGACCGCATTTCTGCATGATGCGATAATGGAAGAGGTGTATGTTGAGCAACCTCTGGGGTTTGAAGTCCAGGTTAGGGACACCCATGTCTGCAGGTTGAAGAAAGCTCTCTATGGGCTGAAGCAATTACCCAGAGCTTGGTACGAGAGGATAGATAGCTACCTAATGAAGTTGGGCCTCACTCGTAGTAATGCTGATCTGAATCTTTACTTCAAGGTTGATAGTGAGAAGCCTCTCATTCTGGTGTTGTATGAGGACAACCTCTTCCTGACAGGTGCTGACCCTCTCATTCATCAATGCAAGAGGGAGCTCGCTACTGAGTTCGAGATAAAGGACCTAGGACTGATGCACTATTTCCTAGGCCTGGAGGTCTGGCAAAGACCTGGTGAGATTTTCCTTTCTTAAGGAAAATACATTGTGAAACTTTTGGAAAGATTTGGTATGGTGCACTGCAAGTCCGTGTCAACACCAATGGAACTTAACTTCAAGAAGTTGAGTGGCAGCGTTGTTGGGCCCATATTGTCAAATCCTACTAAGTATCATCAACTCGTTCGGGCCCTGATGTTCTTAGTGAACACCTGTCCAAATATATGTTTTGCAGTGAACACTTTGAGTCAACAGATGGTTGAGCCTCATCACTTTCACTGGGTTGGTGCCAAGAATCTTCTGAGATATCTTTGGGGCACGATAAACCATGGTCTGAGATACACTGTCGGGAGCGTGACACTCCTTGGATATACTGATGCCGATTGGGCTGGCAGTGTGGTGGATCGTAAGAGCACAACGAGATGTTGTTTCAATCTTGGTTCTGTTTTGATCTCATGGATGAGCAAGAAGCAGAAGTCGGTGGCTTTGAGCACTGCTGAGGCTGAATACATTGCAACAAGTATGGCCTGTTGTGAAGCAGTCTGGTTGCGAAAGCTCTTCAGTGAGCTGTTCGAGCATGTGCTAGATACCACGGTGATACTCTGTGATAATCAGAGTGCGATTCGCTTGACCGAGAATCCTGTGTTCCACAACCGATCCAAGCATATTGATATCAGGTACCATTTCATCTGGGATATAGTACAACGAGGCGTCGTAAGGCTCGATCATATAGGAACTGATGAGCAGGTCGCAGATATTCTCACTAAGCCCCTGGGGAAGGTCAAGTTCCTAACCTTCCGTGAGAGACTTGGTATCGTGGAACGACCCTATGATGTAGGTCTTGTTGGACGATGAGCTCGAGGAGCTTTGGGGGGCTTTGGGGACAACTTCTTGGAGCTATGAGCAACCACAAGGCTAGGCTTGCCAAACCTTGTTGGTGTGCTTGGACCCCACCGTTGTGATTATTGAGTTGGTTCACCTCTCATTATCTGTGCCCCGTATGCATCCTATCTATTGAGTTCAGGGCTCATGGGAAGTACCTCTCATTTGGCCAATGAGGTGGGAAAAGCTAGAGACTAATAGCAAAGACTGATGGACGCATCAGAAATTGCCGTACTCTCTATCTAGGATGGTGCGGTCCAACCACTTGATCTGGGATCTAGTCTTGTGAGGTCTCGGACCTCCGCCTGACTTCGGGTTAGATGAACCAACTTCGGGTTGGTTGGAGACTCTTTGTGAGTTCGATAGAGGTTTTGACCTTTGGGCTGAATCTGTCAGTCGGGAATGATGTCTTTGTGACTGACCCACTTCTGTTCTGAAATAAAGAGGCCAGCAAAGCAAGTTACGGTGGGACGACGCATGATGTTTGGATCTAGGTTGCGGGGAAGCTTCAAACCCCCTTTGCTCCCGTTTCCGAAACGCGCTTCGTGCGGGAGCGTTTCGGAAACGCTTGGAAACGCGCTCCCGAAAACGCTTCCTGAGGGGAGCGTTTTCGGGAGCGCGTTTCCGAACCTGTTAAAACGCTCGTTGTCTTTTCGGTAGCGTATCAGGAAGCGCTCGGAAGAGAACGCTCTCGGGGAGCATTCGCTCCCGAACGCTCCCCGGAAAAAAAACGTTTCCCGCCGTGCGGAATTTTTTTTAGGGGAAAAATCGAATTGTTTAAAAGGGGGGGGGTTTCATTTTAGTTTTTATTGTTTGTTCACTGTTGAGAGAGCGAGAGCAAGAGTTGAGAGAGCAAGAGTTGAAGGAGAGCGACAGCAAGAGTTGAAGGAGAGCAAGTGCCAAGGAAGGAGAGCAAGGAGCAAGGCAACAAGGAGAATTGCAAGAAAGAGGTAGGCCTTCTAATCCAATTTAGTATTTTCTAGGATGAATTTGTAGATTGTTAAATTGTTTAAAAATGAAAACTTGAATTTTTCTTGAATGTTGCATTTTATTGGATTTAAAACTTAAAAAATGAATTGTTTTTTTCCTATGTTGCATTTCCTATTTCCATTTGGCATTTTTCCATTTGTTTTGCAGGCTAGAAACTTGAAACTTGTTTCCATCATGGCTATATGGCTAGGAATTTTCCTCATGTTGGTTCCTTTCTTTGTGATAATGGTGTTGGAGAGTGCTAGAAGAAAGAGGCAAATCAGAGAAGAGGAGGATGAAGAGGAGGGTTATGGTGGATCTGAAGAAAATCTTGAAGAGGAGGAGGATTATGCTGAGGAGGAAGTGGGGAGTGGAGACCCTGAGAACATAGAATCCCCAACTAAACAAGACCAATATCCTTTGTGGAAATATGTTCAGAAAATGGAAGGAGGGAAAGGTGGTGGAACCACTAAATTTATTTGCCTCCATTGCAATAAACAATACCATGGTTCATACACCCGTCTGAGAAGGCACCTTTGTGGCATAATGCCAGGGGATGGAACTAAAAATCTTGGAATCAAAGTTTGTACTTTTGTGCCAGCACCATAGAGAGAGATATATAGGAAGGAAGAGGGGGTTGCCCTACAGAGATCATCTAAAAGATCTAGGGGTTTCGTTGATTCAGGCCCAACACATCATGGACAAACAAGTTCAACTTCCACCCATGCCAGTGGTTTTGGAAGCAGTGGCACTGGATTAAGGCATAGAACCATATCCGATTTCCTAGATGAAGGGTGTAGGAATGATGTGGATTCAAAAGTTTACCGGTTTCTATATGCATGTGGGGTGCCATTCAATGTTCTTCGCTCACCTTATTGGCATGAAATGGTTTCTGCCATTAATGATGCCGCCAAAGGATACAAAAGCCCTGGGTATGACAAGGCCAGAACCGTGGGTCTTGATCATGAAAGAGCTAAAATAAACAATTCTTTGGCTAGAATGACAAGTTCGTGGAATGAGCATGGGTTGTCCATTGTCTGTGATGGATGGACCAATGTAAAAGGAAAACCATTGATAAATGTTTTGGTTGTGTCGGTTAGTGGTGCAATCTTCCTGGCAGCATATGATTATTCAGATATATTCAAAACCGACATTAACATTGCAGAACCATTACTTGATATAATTGAAAAGACCGGGCCATACAATGTCATATAGGTCATCACTGATAATGCTGCTAACTGTAAGGCAGCAGGAGCAATTATTGAGGATAAATACCCCAACATTTTTTGGTCTGGGTGTTTGGTTCACACAATGAACCTTTTGATGCATGATATCATCAAAAACAAACAACCTCAATTCAAATGTCTTGGTGATTTGTACAAGAGGTAAAAAAATGATAAAATTTATTACAAATTATAGCAATACCCATGGGCTTTTTCGTACTCACTCCAAATTGGAGTTGTTGAAAATAGCAAAAACTAGATTTGCTAGCTATTACCTCACCTTCAGGCGCCTTTTGAAGGTAAGAGAGTCATTGGCTGCAATGGTATCAAGCCCACACTAGCAGCTATTAAAGGATAGGGCGACAACAATAGTTGACAGGCAAGGTTTCGAACATGTGGAGGAGACCGCCCTTGATCATCTGTTTTGGGCACGTATGAGGGAAATTGTGAGTTTTACCAAGCCCATTTATAACATGATTCGCTTTGCGGATACTGATAAACTAGTGATTGGAGAGGTTTATGAGCAGATGGATAGCATGTTGGGGCAAATAAAAGATATTGTTAAGGATAATGGTCCCAACTTGTATGCTATGATTCATGACTGTGTGTGTGCACGGTGGAATAAACTCAATGTTCCACTACATGCTTTGGCATATATCCTTACGCCAAAATATTACTCTCCATCTTGGTTGGGCCAACCTGCACCTGGAGGTGGGGTTAGGGTGAAACCTCACACAAATCCAGAGGTACAAGAGGGGTACATGAAGGCATTGGACAAATTGGTACCTGACAGGGAAGAGTGTGCTAGATTGCGCCTTGAATTAGGCAAATACTTCAGTTACACTGCTAACTTTGGTTCTTTCCATGCAATGGAAGACAGGGACAGATTTGATGCTCTCACATGGTGGGAAGCATATGGCGGCATGGGACTTTTGCCAAAGTTGGCTAAAAAAGTTCTCTCACAAGTTGTGAACACTTCTTCTTCAGAGAGGTGTTGGAGCACCTACAGCTTTATACACAATGTGAGAAGAAACAGGCTGAATGAAAACTGAGCTGAAAGCTTGGTTTATGTGCATTATAACTTGAGGTTGTTGAGCCATTACTGTGATCGGGCAAATGAGGATCAATCATACAGAGTCTGGGGCAAAAACCCAGAGGATGATAATTTGGAGGACGACACGTTACATCTGGAAGAATTTGAAGCAGAACTTTATAGGGATGATGATGAAGCATCAGCAACACCACCACACACAGGGCTAGTGCCACCATCTACTGGTAGCAGTGCGGGTGCCAGTGCCAGTGCCAGTGCCACTCCTCGATATCACACTATTGTTCCTTTGCAGATCCAACCTCCACCTTCTAGTCGTGGTCGTGGTACTCCTGAGAGTACTAGAAGACCAACATTTCCTCGTGGCTCACAAAAATTAGACATTTCTCGTGGGCGTGGCAAGGGGCCAGCCGGATAAAATATATTTGTTGTTTACTATTTTCTATTTGTTGTTGACAGTTGAACAGTTGAAACTTGACTCTTTCTGATTTCATATATTTAATGACAATTTAAGTTTGAAGTTTGAATTTGAAAGGTGAAACTTTGAAGTTGGCATTTATAAGTTTACTGTTTACAAGTCATTATGAATAATGAATATGATGCTTCATGAAAGTTATATGGTGATCAATGAATCAATGATGATAAATGTTATATAATATCAATGATGATAAATGTTATATATTGAATTTTGAAATCAATGAATCAATGATGATAAATGTTATATATCAATGATGATAAAAGTATATTGAATTTTGAAATCAATGAATCAATGATGATAAATGTTAGATATTGAAATTTGAAATCAATGATGATAAATGTTATATATCAAATTATCAATGATGATAAATGTTATATATTGAATTTTGAAAGCTTGAAACCTTCAAATTGATGATTTGCGAGACTCAAGAGTCAATATGTTGTATGCTTCCAACTCGTGGGCATGGTTGATGAAAATTATAACTTCTAGATGATTGATGTTATATGATTCAATCTATGTTTTTATGTTTTTTATGTCTAATTCATCATTCTACATGTTTTTGTTGACATATATGCATCAAAATATAAAAAATATAAAAAATATTAAAATATATATATATATATATATATATAAATGCTCCCGAAAACGCTCCGGACCCGGAAACTTTTAAAAATGGCGCTCCGCGCTTCGCTCCCGCTCCCGCTCCTGCTCCGCGCTCCTGCTCTCGCTTCCAAGTAACCTTGGTTTGGATTGCACTTGTGGACAGAGTTCTCCCTAGTTGAGAGGGAGTGTTAAAATTGGACAACTAGGTCCAAACTCCGGGTTGTGTTGCTCAGATGACGATCCCAATTTTTTTATTGGATTCCTCTTTCAGAGAGGTGTAAGATTGATCTAAATATCATCTTGATCGGATGAGCAGAACATGTACTTTGAATTTATTCCACTTATGTGCTAGGTCGGCCTAGAATAGAATATAGACTTAAATGTCTTAAAGGACGTGTCACACACCCCCAAAGATTCCTATATATTGGAGAGACTTAGAGTTCATTTGACACACATTGTTGTGGAGGAATTCTCTCTCTCTGGATAGCGTTGGAGCTGTGATATATATGGACTGTTCTTTGTTTGGGTTGTTCTGGGTTATGTGTGACATGCTTGGCTAAATGACCTATTGGAGACTTTGTTGGTAGAAGCATCCTGCTGATCGCCGTAACGCCACCATTTATTATCTCTGTTTTGGCTTGTCTTTTATCGATCTATTACTATGTTCTATCTACTTCAGTATTGTGTGCCCTAATATGAAATGGCATAGAACATATGCAAAAATTAACAGGAAGCTATAGCATTTATGGTCATGGTAGCTCCTGCTCTCGCTCCTTTTGGGGTAAACCTGTTACATAAGGAGGTGGTTTCGAGTTATTTCCTCGAAAGAAATTTCGGGGAGTCTTTCCTGTAAATGCCTGTGGTATTGGTTCAGCTGGCCTAAAATCTCTTTTAATTCCCAGATATTCTTCTGCATAACGAGCACATTCAACCACCTCTGCTACCGTGGATGGCTTCTACATTCTTATCATGGCCTTAATTCGAGGATTTAATCCAAATACGAAACGCTCGGCCTGTCGTTCATTCGTGTCTAGATAAGGAACATATTTTACAAGTTCGATGAACTTTATCTCGTATTCTTCCACGGTCTTACTACCTTGGATTAGAGTATGGAAGGCTCCGGCTTGTTGCTCTTGAAAGAAAGGTGGTAAGTATTTTGCACGGAATCGGTCTACGAACAACTCCCAAGGAACGGTATTTGAAGTGAGATGCAGCCGTTTTTCCAGATTTCCCCACCAAATCAGAGCATTCCCCCTGAGTTGGAATACAACGATCTTTGTTTTAGAAGTGGAAGAATATTCTCCTGGTGCGAAGCATCTTATCATCCCTTCCAACCATGCTTCGGCATGTTTTCCAGCTCGTCCTCTAGAGAATTCCGGGAGTTTAATCTTTTGCAGTTCCCGTGAAATATCTTCTCTATGAGGTTTGTACTCACAATCCTTTGGCTTTTCTGAATGTCTTTCTTCTAAATGACATCGTTCCTCCTTGCTACTGGTCGGCTGCGACCCTTTTAATGTTTCCAAAATGGCTTCTAATGAGTTCATCATAGTAGTAAGATCGGGTGCTGAAGCGACAGGTGCTGACGGTGATCTACGAGGTGGCGATGGTGATGGCGAGGGTGGAGGTGATGGCAATGCATTTCGTTGGCGTTGCCGCCGTTGGTATGTTCTTAACATTGTAAATTTTCCTGATTTTTGTAATAAAATAAAGGAGAGTCAAAATACGATTTTAAATTTGTTTTGTATAAAATCAAACTCTAAAAATAATTTATTCATAGTAGCATTACAAAAAAAAAGTAATTACTATTTTTAATAATAATATATATAAACAAAATATACATTATACTGTTTTAACCATAGATAAAAGTATTTAACTTTTACATCGTATACAGAAGCTTGTTTGTAAACTTTCCATATGCAAAACTATTTAATCTCAATCCATTTATGAAGTGAGTTATCTAGTTATGTAATTTAAATTATTTTTCCATTTTGAACTATAGTTTAATATATTACACATACTATCATAACATATAAATGCCAAACCTTATTTTAATGATACCACATTATAAGATTTCTCACCCTAACTTAGATGCCAATAAAACATACATTTCAAACTTTAATTTTCCATACCATATTCAAACTTGAATTTGTTTAATCTATGTGGACTTTTAGGTTATAATATAATATGTGGGGATAAATATTATTAATTTATCCAGAGTTAAGTGCTCATACCCCAATTCATAATTAACCTGATATGTGATATATTTAATATTATATTATAATTTATATATTTTAATATTTTATTTAAATCCAGATTACTTATAAATTCCTTAAGTTATTAAATCTGCAAATGATAGGATTTAATGTCATACGTGTTATATATTTATTTCAACCAAATGATATACTTAAACCATACGTTTTATATATATATATATATATATATATATATATATATATATTAAACCGAATGATATATATATATATATATATATATATATATTACAACCATACGATATATATATATATATATATATATTAAAACCACATGATATATATTTCAACATGTTTTTACAACCATACAACCATATATATTACAACCATACGATATATATGTTACGACCATATATATATGAAACGTATAAGGTATTACGACCATATATATTACAACCATACGATATATATATTAAAACCGCATGATATATATTTCAGCATGTTTTTACCAATGACCACGACACATAACCCCCGCCCGACATGACACCTTATGGGAATTATCGGTAAGTCACGCCTTTTCTTTAGGGAACTACACGCTGTGGGATGAGTTTGCCTCGGTGCCAAGAGCTCCCATACACACGATAGCCACGCTGGGCGGTGTTGGTGTAATCGGTCATGTTGGCCCTCTTCAAACAGGCGTGAGCCTTTCAAAATCGATAATCCACTATAAATATACTCGCGAAACCTCATTTCTAATCATAAAAGTTCTGTATATTATTCTGACGATCGTTTTAGAGGCGCCAACAGTGTAACATGGAAATTAGGCAGCCCCGCAACGGAAGCAGGCCTTTCTGCTCTCATTGCTATGGTGGCTTCATTGAAGAACTCGAGAATGGCAATCATAGCTTGTACCAAGAAGACGAAGCCGTGTCCTGGTGATGCAATCCCTAGTCAGCTCCGCTTCGCATCGGTTCTTCAAGCACTTATACTTCCTCCTCCACCGCCATGGTGCCCAAAAAATTGATTACTCAGCGGATGCAAGCCGGGGCTGAATAAACAATTCCCCGAATTCCCTCGCGTCATTCTCCACAGGGCCTTGGGGAGTAAACCATTTCCCACTTGACATAATTTGTATTCAATTTGGAGTGTTATATCGTTGGCAGGATGAAGTATAAGTCCTAGTGGTATGATTCTCGCTTTGGGTGCGAGAGGTCCTGAGATCAATTCTCGGAATGACCCGTGATGGAGTTTAACTCGATATGCATTAACATTACTCTCACACTATCTATCTATTCGTGCAGGAAAATTGCCAGGATTTTAAGTTTCATTATTGCAGATTTTAGTGGAAAGTGGTACATCAGTAGTGGCTTGAATCCATCATTTGATTGCCAGGTTCTTGAATTTTATCCAACATCGAAAAATCTCACGGCAAAGTTGTCATGGAGAATATCAACCCCTGATGGTGGCTTCATCACTCGTTTTGCAGTACAGAGATTTGTGCAGGACTCATCTCAGCCTGGAGTACTCTACAATCATGATAATGAATATCTACACTATGATGATGACTGGTCTCTATCTCTATCCTGTAAACTTGTACCCAAATGCATCACACATTTTAATTCTTAGCAGTATGTAGTGAAGTCATGGTGAAATGCATTTGGTTGATTTCATGGTTTATTTGGTCATATTTTCTTATTTAAACGTGGAAGGCATCAAATAAATAAAAATACTTTTCATGTTTACTGCCCTCAAGCTTGGCATTGTCAACAAGTAAATATTTCTTTTATTATCTTGTAGAACATTTACTAACAGATTTCATCTGATCAATTGAAATTCTATTCAAATGGTACAAAACACTGTTTAGCCTACTTTCATTCAAACGAACCTCTAAATGCTATTAGCAGAGTCTCATAACTGGCCTTTTCCTACAAGTCAACTCAAAAGAGAGCCCAAATATTTTCTTGGATCGTATTGCAGGGTCATTGTTTTCTCTAGAAAGCTTTTACACTTCAGAGATTGCAACTTTTGAAAGGACGTAATTTACTTACACTTGACCTATGGGTGATTTAATCATAGAAGTCGATTCTACATTTTTAACAGACCTAGTTATTCCTTTTGTGATTGGAAGGAAGTTTGGGAATATTTCTTGAGGATGAATGCATTTGTAATGTCTCCATTTCAGTTTCCTTTATAATACAACTAAGATGGATTTCCAGGGTTAGGTGGAAATCTACATGGAGAGAATAAGGTCAGAGATTGAGCTTCATAATTAGAAATTAGTATATAAACAATAAATTCAGGCAGATTTTCAAAATTTACAGTAGTTGCTGTTCTGTCTCTATCAAATTTTCTTCTTTGTTTTGTTATGACTTATAAGGATATTAAAAACTGTATCTGAGACTTTTATGAGAAAATTTCAACAAGTTGCAAAGTCAGATGACATGTTTCAGTTTATGATTTTTAAATTTATCTGAACATGCAAAACTGATATTGTATAATGCTTCCAACAGCGTGAAGTCTCATATTTGTGCACATTTTATTTTGTTTGTTTTTTTAAGTCAATTTTTCAAATTAGGCTCATGACACAGAAAGCCCCCAAATCCTATCATCACTGCTGATACACTAGGATCTCATGACAAACTTAGCAACAGGTGCAAACTCCGTATTTCAATTGCTATAAGTTGAAATAACCATACAAGTATCGAGTAGACAACAGCACATTTCAAAGACAGGGACTCTGCTATCGTGGAGAAGAAGTATTATTCATTTGACACATGGAAAACTGTTCACCTTAAAAGATCTAGTACAACCTAACATTAAATTTTGAAGTACCCTCAACAACAATAGCCATTGTTAAATTACTGGCTTGTTAACACTTTCAGCAAAGAGAAAAAAAACATTCAAGCAAGCAGAAACTTAGAAACAAAATTTAATGGGCCTATAAGGTCCCTAGTTTCAAATTCAAACTGTGGCTCTGATACCATGTGTAATGGCTGTATCCATCATTTTAAACAAAACACTGATCTGATTTATAGATTTAAACCGACTTATAGAGTTAAACAGAAATTAAAATGATTGGATATTTAAGCAGCTAAAACTTTGAATTTAAGCGTACAATTTAGATATCAAATGCATAGAAATACCATGTGTAATGTTTCAATTCATCATTTGAAATAAAAACACTTATCTGATTTCTTAATTTAAGCAGAAATTCACAGTTTAACTCAGTCCTAAGTTCACAAACAAAATAACTAGCTGATGCAGAGAGGAATACCTGGAATTATGAGATCCAAACCAGAATTTAGTTGATAATGGCTGAAACCGTGGTCCTTCTCTTCGGCGCCAGACAGATTTCATAACCAATCTGTTCCTCCCAGCCAATTTAGGATTTAATTCTAAATCCAAAGGACGCCTCCTCTGCCCCCGTGCCCAGAATTCCGAGAACAGTAAGTCTTCCTTCCACAGTTTATCAATTTCATCAAAAACAGCTTATCCCCTTCAAGCAGAATTTAATAAAACACTCCCTTGATCATCACCTCCAATTTCATGCAAGAACCAAAGAACCCCCCATCTGTTCATGTCTCATTGTTTAAATAACCTTCCCCTCCATCGCCATCGTATTCCTCCACCGCCCTAACATTACTCCACTGCCACAACTCCATCGGGATTTTAATTTCATTAATGTAGGAATGAGTGTTATTTATGGAAATGTCATTCAAATAAATGATGGTCTGAATTGTCTTTATGGGAATGTTATTCGAATAATGAGGGTCATAATTGTCATATATGGTTGTCTTATTCAGTGTTTTTAATTTAATTAATTATTCTTTTAAAGTTAATATGGTTGTCTTAGTCATGGTGTTTTTAATTTAATTAATTATTCTTTAAAGTTAATTTTTATTTTTGGATATTTATATTTAACTTAATTATCTTCATATTTTAATTATGTTCTTTTATGAGTCCAATTAAATATAAATATACTTAGCTATATATATATATATATATATATATATATATATATATATATATATATTTCCACTGAGGTTTTTTTATCATATTTTGGCGTGGACAAAATATAAGGAGGTTTTCAATTTATTTTCGAACTTAGGAAATCTTAAGTATTAGCAGGTGCGTATACTAGTGCGATGTGCACGATATACGCATGTGTAGCTATCACATGCGTATGTTGTATACATGCTAATATTATTTCGCTTATAACTTGGGAATGGGTCGTTACATTTTGCACTAAGTGCTATTTTGGTTGTATGCACTATTACTTGCTATATAAATGAGAACTTTTGCATATTTGTGTATAAATGGTTTGGATTCATATGGATGGACATAAATATATTTGTTTTTTCTTTAAAATATGAATATTTTATGTGTTTTTGGTAAACTGGTTTTTTTTCTATTTCCGGTTTTTCTCTGGTTCCGCTTTGGTTCCGACCGGTTCCCGGTCCACAAGGTTTTCCGGTTCGATGACCGGTTTGGTTCCGATAACATTGATATATATATATATATATATATATATATGACTGTTCTGTGGCTTATTTGGAGCACAAGAATTGCGGATAAGTCTGAGATTTGATAGAGTTTAAGGGAGCAGATCTAAAGGACAAAATTGAATCAGATAAGTCTGAGATTTGATAGCATTTAAGGGAGCAGATCTAAAGAACATAATTGAATGCAAATTCATTTGTAATAAGAGGTACAAGATTGCGGAAGATACAGAGGGTGCAAGGTGCAGATTGCGATAGAAACAAAAGAGTACATATTGCGGATAGATGAAATAAGGTACAGAATTGGTGCAGATGCGTTTGTCAATGTCAAGACAGTGATCTACAAGTGGTAGAAAGTAAGGAAGGTAAATCAGAGATTTACCTTCCGAACTACTTGTCAAGAAATTCAGTTGCAAGTGAAAAAAATTCTGTCTCTATACATTTGACTGAGTAGTTTGATAATTGACTTGATGAAAGATTAAAGAAGAATATACATAAGCAAGATCACAAGTAATTATCAAGAAGAGAATTTTTGTATTACTCTCAAGCCCTAAAATTTCTCAACATGGTATCAGAGCTATGGCAAAAGAAGATCACCTTATTGGAAGATTTTGGAATTAGAGAAAAGTTGCTGTTTGAGATCAAATTCAGAGAGAAGAAGTTTGGTGCTTTTACAAAGAAGAAGTTGGGTGCTATTGCAGAGATACAAGCTTGGTGGTATTGATACAAGTTCGATGCAATTTCAGTGATACAAATTCTCAACAACTTCAACATCGTGCATCACAATAATTGGGTCAAGGAAATCTAAGGGTCATCTTTGTCTATACTTTAGATAGGCCGAGGACTTCTTTAGTAATATACAGGTCTACCATACAATGCAGACAAGGGTGATTGAAAGGTTGCAAGGTGTGCTAAAAATCTCGGTCTTGAGCTAACAGATTTTAGATAACTTAGAGAAGAACTAAAGATATACATCAAAGCAACAAAGATCTTTGTATTGAGATCAAGGATAAGAAGACTGTAAGAAGCCAAGGCTAGAAGTGCAGAAAAAGGAGTTTACTACAAACTAAGCTTTCCTAGGACTGGTACAGAAGAGTGCAGAAAAGAAAGCTTTATCATCATTACAACAAAGATCTAATCCTTACCCTTGAAAAAGATCATTCAAAGAGAAAGCACTAACACATCTTTTCTCCACTGCCATCGAAGAAATCAAGCTGAAGACTTTATCTTCACTTATCAAGTACGTATCTTTCATTCTATAATCAAATTTGGTTAAATGACTTTGTTTTTGTAGGGAGATCTATAAGCTGGTTGGGTTACCAAGAATCCTTGCTTGAGGAGAATAGTCACAGTCCTCGAAGAAAGTAAAGTCATTAAAAGCCTATGAAGGATTGGAGACATCAAGAGAATATAAGATAAACTGAAAGAACTATTCTATGCAATAAATAAGGTTATGCCACTTAGACCAGATTTACACAAAATTGAGGTATCAAAGAATGAAGGGATATCTTCATAAGATCTCAACTGTGAGATATGGAAAAGACGATAAGATGGACAACGTAACAAATAGACAAGAAAATTATCTCATTCAACTAGTGGGGTCTATACTAGATGGAAAAAGACAAATCAAGGGCAAAAATGTTGAAGGATAAAAGACTCAAACATTTGCAAAAGGAAAAAGGGAAGTTGAGGAAATTACAAGAAAGATGGTCCTAAAGGGACAATCTCAATAGGAGATAAAAAAGAAGATTCAAGGAAAATCATGCAAACTTATGAATAAGGAATTGATTTCTGTTGGTTATATGATAGGAAGCAATGTAGCATCCTGATCTAAGCATGGCAGGAACTCTTGGTGAGTCAGCTCCTAGAAAACCTCTTTGACAAACCTTAAGAAAGCAGTCATCAAGAGCAAGGGTCATCATAGAAACATACTTCTGGGATGTGATGATATATTGATGAAACAAGCCAAGGGAATGAAGCTATTCATTCCTAAAAATTGCTACACGATGACTAAAGGGAAAAAGGTATGAGGTATGTATATATTTATATGCTGACATTGGATGCTGTAACGTCATATGGTTGCAGGTAATGAACTTATGTACTTAGAAGTATGGACTATAAAAGAGTATCTCTCAGTGCACGGACAGATGAAATCAACATAATATGTCCTCATGGTATATGAGGTGGTTGTTGAAAGTTCTTGGAAATGGAAAATGTGTAGAAAGGAAGAGATTATGAAATGCAACCATGTCTTGAGGAAGGTATCATTCAGAGGCCAAGTAGATGTGACTAGAAGATCTCCTGGGAAGATATGTAGACTCTGACGAAAGTCTGGAAACCCTTAGCAAAAACATATCATTAGGAGATGTGTCAATCTGTATGAAGGATACCGATGCCTACAGGAAGATGTCAAGGTGAAAGATCATCACTAAGGTAACTTTCGTTCTAAAAGTTAATATGAATATGTTTATCTAGATGAATCTGTGCAGGGCTGCTAATCATGAGAAAGGATGTATGATCCTTGGAAATGCTTCGAAGGAAAGCAACATGGCATAACAATGGACCAGATAAAGGAAGTCTAATGAATCGCTATGATAGCTGACATGACTCAGGATGGAACTGATGGATGATCTGTGCCCATGAAGCTAAAAGTTGGAGATTCCTCAATATTGAAATTCATGACATTGAGAACAAGAATTCTTCATGAGTAGCTGGGTGTCTCACCATTGCTGCTGAAGGTCCCTGGTTAAGAGGGAGCCTGATGGTAAGTTTCTTACTTGGAAGAAACTTGGTAATTCCTAAGGATGAGCTTAGGTACATTCTTTGTATAAGAATGAGTACATTCCCTTGTGGAATAAGGTCCTCCCTGGTTGAGAGGGAGAGATAGACACATCATTCTGGTCTTGGGAAGACAGAATGGAGGATTGGTTAATCATCTGGGATTCGATACTCTTTGAGAATGTGATAGGGCATTCAAGATAAGAGTAGTCGGGGACCGATATTCTTTGAGGGCTAGCAACCCAAGAGAAGAATAGTCCAGGAAGGTCATACTTTGGGAACACCCGGGTGGAGTATGTACCTTGGAGAGACAATGACGATGTGTCTATAAGTCATGTGTCTCGCCCAATATTGCAGGAAACATCCCCCTGGGCTCCAACCCCCGAAATGCGTCCCGTACGGGATCCATACAACAAAATGCGTTTCTGAATTTCTGAAACGCTTTTCGCAAAAAAAATTGCGTTTCCTGGAAAGTCGGATCCGTATGGCCGAATCCGCGTTTCCGTACGGCAGATGGCTGTACGGAAGCACCGCGATTCCTGTACGGATCCGTACGATTCGCGAGCGGTTCTGTACAACGCTGTACGAATCCGACTTGCGCACTAAAAAAAGCGTTTTTTTTAAAATTTTTTGGTTTTATCTCTTTTAGTTAGTGAGTTAGTCTTGGGTTAGGGATATGATGAAAAGGTTATAAGCTCTATTTCACCTATTATTTGCTCACTTGTGTTTTTGGAGAGCTTGGAGAGGAGAGGAGAAGAGAGCTTGGAGAAGAAAAGAGAAAGAGAGGAGAAGAGAGCTTGGAGAAGAGAGAGGAGAAGAGAGCTTGGAGAAGAGAGAGTTGAGGAGAGCTTGGAGGAGTGAAGGAGGAGGAGCTTGGAGGAGTAGAAAAGGGCTTCCATCTACAAGAGCTAGGGAGGTAAGTGCAAACCCCAAACTCTCTCATTTTTTTTGTCATTGTTTTTTGTATTTTCTCTCCTCCCTCTCTTACACTTTCCCATTCTTTCTTCTTGTACATTTATTTGCAGGTTGTCCATCATCTATATTCATACTCAGAGATGATGTTTCTTTGGGTTCTATGTATCATTCCACTCTTGGTTTTGATGATGGGAAGGGAGAGTAGAAATAGAAGAGAAGAACATGAAGAAGAAGAGAAAAGTGGTCACCATATGAGTGATCCAATGTATGATGAGGAGGAATGCTTTGAAAAGGAAGGGGATGATGAAAACATTGAATCACAAGATGGGAAAGCTGCATTGACACCCTTGTGGAATTATGTGACCAAACTTGAAGGGGGAAAAGGTGGTGGAAGCTACAAGTTTTTGTGCCCTCATGGTTTTCATGGAGAAAAACTATATAGCGGTTCATATACCCGTGTGAGGAGGCATCTTTGTGGGGTGATGGATAGTGATGAAAGAAAGGGTGCTGTGGGGATAGCAATTTGCCCAAAGGTTCCAGCTGAACAAAGAAGAAAATACATCCAAATAGAGGAGGCTGCACAACAAAAAAATAAAAAAAAATAACTCAATCTGAATCAAGTGCAACCTCTAGATTTGGTAGCTCATCTGCTCATGGTGTTTCTGCAAGTTCTGGAGGTAAAAAAACAATAGCAGATTTCCTTAATGTTGCTGGGAGGGATGATGTGGATGGAAAGATAGTCCGATTTCTTTGTGCTTGCGGTGTACCATTCAATGTGCTTCACTCTTCCTATTGGCATGAAATGGTAAAGGGCATCAATGAAGCCCCAAAAGGATACAAGTCTCCCAACTATGAGAAAGCTAGAACAATGTTATTAGAAAGAGAAAAAGGAAAGGTTCAAGCAGCTTTGACACGTTTTACAAATGAGTGGGTGGATAGTGGGGTATCCATTGTATCAGATGGGTGGACAAATATCAGAAACCAACATTTGATAAATGTTCTTGGTGTTTCTGCTACTGGTGCAGTGTTTATTGCATGTCATGATTCCTTCTTTGTCAGTGCAACTTCCCAAAACATTGCAGATCTCCTATTGCAATCAATTAGAGATTTTGGTCCTAGCAAAGTGGTTCAAGTGATCACAGATAATGCAACAAATTGTAAGGGAGCAGGCAAAATTATTGAGCGTACTTATCCACACATATTTTGGTCTGGGTGCTTGCTGCACACATTGAACCTTTTGATGCATGATATTGTGAAGCATAAAGAATGTGGGTGGATTAATGAGCTTTACAAGAGAGGGAAGAAGCTCATTAAATTTATCACAGGGCATACAAGGGTTAACTACTTCTATGGCACTTGCTCCAAGTTGCAGTTGTTTAAACTTGCAAAAACCAGATTTGCAAGTTATTACCTCACCTTTAGGCGGCTAGTGAAGGTGAGACAAGCTCTAACTAATGTGGTCACTGCTGAATCATGGGAAGAGATTAACACTGATAGAGATGGTGCTAATGCAGCAAAGGACACTATTCTTGACATGTTTTTTTGGTCACAGGTTAAATATGTTTTGCAATTCACCAAACCAATTTATTACATGATCAAGTTTGGGGATTTAGATAAGCCAATAATTGGGGAGGTGTATGAGCAAATGGATAACATGTTGGGGCAGATTAAAGACATTGTTGAGCCTAGAGATACCACCTTGTACAAATATATTCGTGCAGAGGTGGTAAAACGATGGGATATGTTAAATATTCCATTGCATGCATTAGCATATGTATTGACACCTAAATATTATAGTCCATCATGGCTTTCTACAACAACACCTGGGGGGGCGAGCAAGTGAAAACCACACCTAGATCTAGAGGTCTTAATCAAATATATGGATGTAGTGGATAAATTAGTCCTTGATGAGGAGGAGGCACACTTGGTATGGAAACAATTGAGCAGCTATACACTTTCCACTGGTCCATTTGGGAGCATGCATGCTATTAGAGATCGAGAGAGTTTTTCTTCTATGGAGTGGTGGAACATGCATGGAGGTGCTACTCCACTTCTACAGACTTTGGCATTGCGGGGGCTATCACAGGTGGTAAACACTTCTTCTGCAGAGAGGTGTTGGAGCTCTTATTCTTTCATCCACAGTGTTAAAAGGAACAAGTTGAGTTTAGACCGAGCAGAGAGCTTGGTTTATGTTCATTACAACTTGAGCTTGTTGCCCCATTACTGTGAAGATGCAAAGAGTAATAGAGACCTTAAGGTTTGGGACAGGTATCCAGAGGAGACCAATTTGGAGGATGGATTGTTGCGATTAGAGAAATTAGAGGATGCTCTTACCCATGATGTGTTGAGAATTTGTACGGCTTGAGATTAATACAAAAATTCTCTTCTTGATAATTACTTGTGAGCTTACTTATGTATTTTCTTCTTTAACTTAGTTAATCTTTCATCAAGTCAATTATCAAAGTATTCATTCAAATGTAGAGATAGAATTAGTTTTCACTTGTAACTGAATTTCTTGAAGTGTAGTTAGAAAGGTAAATCTCTGATTTACCTTCCTTACTTTCTCACACCTTTAGATCAGCGTTTCTTCTTATGATCACCGTCTTCCACTTTAGCAAATTCCTTTCTTCAAATTCAGAAATGTCCACATTGTACCCTTCCTGCACCTATCCGCAATTTTGCTACACCATTCCGCAATCCTGTACCTTGCTGTACCTATCCGCAAACTGTCCTTTCCTGTACCTTCTGCAGATTGTACTTCTCCTGTACCTTTGGCAGACTGTTCTTCTCTTGTACCTTCCGCAATCTACTCCCTCCTGAACCTTCCGCAATGTGTACACTGCAATCCGCATTCCTTATAACTGAGATCTTGATCGAAAATCTTAGATATGTCTAAATTTTGTTCCTGTAATTTATGCGAAGTTTACTGGCCTATTTATTGTTGATCAACCCTATAATTAGCCGACCTATTAGTGAACTGTTGGGACATATTTTGAGCCGACCTTTCTAGCATTTTCAAGCCAACTTTACAAGGTTTATCTCTAGCATTTTCGAGTTGTCTTGTCCACTATTTATACGCTGTTTTGAGGAGATGTTCCAATGCTGATCTTGAGCACCATATTTGTTGAGAGCTTCTTTACAAGGTCTTGGAACATATCCATCTGAACTAGATCCTTCATGATTTTGACACTTAGTCCTATTTATACATAGAAGACAAGAACCTAATAGACATCAAGAAGAAGTCTATCCACATAATAAAATATCGCTCATTGAACCCAACAAAATACATTTTATTATTTGTCTCCTTCTTTTCATAATTACATAGTCAATATGAAGACCGACCTAGTTACATTTTACAACATGATGATGATGATCGACTTGACATGCCACCCCCCACTGGTCTCGTGCTTCCTAGGTTCCATGGTTCAACACCAACAACAGGGGCTTCGTCTTCATCAGTTACAGTGCCATTGCCACAGCTTCCACAACCACCATCTTCTTCATTGCCACCACGTGGAGGCGCACTGTCATGTATTCTTTGTGGTGGAAGGAGGAGAGATGAGTAGATATTTTCAGTGTTCACACTTTGCTGCTTTTGTCATAGATTATCATTAGAATTGTAGGCTTGTTGTGAATTTGAACTTTTTTGGCTTGGTGGTGGCAAAGTGGCCTATTTTGTAAACATTATTATTTGAATTTTGGACATGACTAATGTTGAGTCTTGACAGTTGCTCACTTATAATATGCTTTATGTTTTATAATATGGTTAAATGTTTTATGTTTATCATTTATGTTTTATAGAATGCTTAATTTTTAAATGTTTTATGTTTTAAAATTTATAGTATGCTTAAATGTTTTATGTTTATCATTTATGTTTTAAAGTATGCTTAAATGTTTTATCATGCTTAATTATTTGTTGTATGTTTGTAATTGCTAGGATCTAGAATCTAGATTCTAGATTCCCGATGCTTCAATAATTAATTATTGATGTACAATGGAATCATGGATGTCATATCTATCTTGATTTATGTAAAAATATGCATGTTTTCATGTGTTCTACAACTAATATGGTATTTGGGATTGTTGTTTTGAATATAAATACAATATATATACTAGACGCTTCCGAAACGCTTCGCCTCTTAAATTTTTTGGAAAATGACGCTTCCACGTCCCCGCTTCCAAAAAACGTCCCCGCTTCGTGCAACCTTGGTCTCGCCAGCATTGAAGCCCATTGTCTCGTTGAAGAGATGGGGCTGTTAGTCAAGGCCTTGCAGTAGTACAATGCTGGTTAATATGATGCTATACAGATGCGATTACCAATCCGATTTTTCTTATGAGATTCTTTAAGTTTGAAAGTGATTATTTAACTATAGGAATACCTCCCTAGTTAAGAGGGAGTGTTGTAAAATGTAACTAGCTCAGTGTTCATGTTGACTATGTAAATATGAAAAGAAGGAGAAAAAGATAATAAAATGTATTTTTGTTGTACTTGCTTCATGGGTTTCATGAGCAAGATTTTATTATATAGATAGACTTCTTCTTGATGTCTATTAGGTTCTTGTCTTCTAGTTATAAATAGGATTAAGTGTCAATATCATGAAGGATCCAGTTCAGATGAATATGCTCCAAGACCGTGTAAAGAAGCTCTTAAACAACCCTCCTGAAGTGTTGGAAGACAAGCTCCTAAAATTGCGGAAACAACCTACAACTATATTGGAATATATGCTGGAGAAAATAAGCTACCAAGTCGGCCTAATTACCTATAGTATGGTTGGCCCAATAGCTGGACAAGTCATATATATACATGACTGTTTTGCGGCTCATTTGGAGCACAAGAATTGGGGATAAGTCTGAGATTTGATAGCGTTTAAGGGAGAAGATCTAAAGGACAAAATTGAATGCAGATTCATTTGTAATAAAAGGTACAGGATTGCGGAAGATACAGAGGGTGCAAGGTGCAGATTGCGGAAGAAACAAAAGAGTACAGATTGTGGAAATGACTGAAGGTACAATGTGTAGATAGATGAAATAAGGTACAGAATTGGTGCAGTTGAGTTTGTCAAAGTCAAGACAGTGATCTACAGGTGGTAGAAAGTAAGGAAGGTAAATCAGAGATTTACCTTCCTAACTACTTGTCAAGAAATTCAGTTGCAAGTGAAAATAATTCTGTCTCTATACATTTCACTGAGTAGTTTGATAATTGACTTGATGAAAGATTAAAGAAGGATATACATAAGCAAGATCACAAGTAATCATCAAGAAGAGAATTTTTGTATTACTCTCAAGCCCTAAAAATTCTCAACGTTCCATATGTACAGTGTCGTCCTCCAAATTATCATCCTCTACGTTGTTGTCCCAAACTTTATATGATTGATCCTCATATGCCCGATCACAGTAATGGCTCAATAACCTCAAGTTGTAATGCACATAAACCAAGCTTTTTGCTCGGTTTTCATTCAACTTGTTTCTTCTCACATTATGTATGAAGCTGTAGGTGCTCCAACACCTCTTTGCAGAAGAAGTATTTACAACTTGTGAGAGAACTTTTTTTGCCAACTTTGGTAAAAGTCGCATGCCGCCATATGCTTCCCACCATGTGAGAGCATCGAATCTGTCTCTGTCTTCCATTTCATGGAAAGAACCAAAGTTACCAGTGCAATTGAAGTATCTGCCTAATTCAAGGCGCAACCTAGCACACTCCTCCCTGTCGGGGACCAACTTGTCTAATGCGTTCATGTATCCCTCTTCTACCTTTGGATTTGTGTGAGGTTTGATCCTAACCTCATCTCCAGGTGCAGGTTGGCCCAACCAAGATGGAGAGTAGTATTTTGGCATAAGGATATATGCCAAGGCATGTAGTGGAACATTAAGTTTATTCCACCATGCACAAACACGGTCCTGAATCATTGCATACAAGTTGGGGTCATTTTCCTTAACAACATCTTTTATTTGCCCCAGCTTGCTATCCATTTGCTCATACACCTCCCCAATCATTGGTTTATCTGTATCTGAAAAGCGAATCATGTGATAGATGGGCTTGGTGAAATTCAAAATTTCCCTCACACGTGCCCAAAACAAAGGATCAAGGGCAGTCTCCTCCACTTGTTCAAAACCATGCCTGTCAACTATTGTTGCTGCCATGTCCTTTAATACCTGCTAGTGTGGACTTGATACCATGGCTGCCAATGACTCTCTTACCTTCAAAAGGCACTTGAAGGTGAGGTAATAGCTAGCAAATCTAGTCTTTGCTATCTTCAACAACTCCAATTTTGAGGGAGTGCGGAAAAGCCCATGGGTATTGCTATGATTTGTAATAAATTTTATTATTTTTTTTACCTCTCTTGTACAAATCACCAAGCCATTTGTATTGAGGTTGTTTGTTTTTAATTATATCATGCATCAAAAGGTTCATTGTGTGACCAAACACCCAAACCAAAATATGTTGGGGTATTTATCCTCAATAATTGCTCCCGCTGCCTTACAATTAACAGCATTATCAGTGATGACTTGGATGACATTGTATGGACTAATACTTTCAATTGTTTCAAGTAATGGTTCTGCAATGTTAATGCCGGTCTTGAATTTGTCGAAATAATCATATGCTGAGAGGAATATTGCACCACTAACAGACACAACCAAAACACTTATCAATGGCTTTCCTTTTACATTTGTCCATCCATCAGATACAATGGACACCCCATGCTCATTCCAAGAATTTGTCATTCTATTCAAAGAATTACTTATTTTAGCTTTTTCAGATCAAGTACCACGGTTCTGGCCTTGTCATACCCAGTGCTCTTGTATCCTTTGGGGGCATCATTAATGGCAGAAACCATTTCATGCCAATAAGGTGAGCGAAGAACATTGAATGGCACCCCACATGCATAGAGAAACCGATTTTTTTTTGAATCCACATCTTTCCTATACCCTTCGTCAAGGAAATCGGATATGCTTCTACACCTTAAGGAGATGTTTGGTCCAGGTGTGCCTCCATATCCACTGCCATGGGTGGAAGTTGATGGACTTCTTTGTCCATGATGTGATGGACCTAATGGTGCATAAGAATCAATGAAACCCCTAGATCTTTTAGATCTATGTAGGGCAGCCTCCTCTTCCTTTCTGTATTTCTCTCTCTTTGTTGCTGTTACACTTAAACATATTTTGATTCCTAGATTTTTCTCTCCATCCCCTGGCATTTTCCCACAAAGGTGCCTTTTGGCATGGATGTATGAACTTGTGTATTCTTTATTGCAATGGGGGCAAAGAAATTTAGTGGTTCCACCACCTTTCCCTCCTTCCTGCCTCTGAACATATTTCCACAATGATGTTTGACTTTGGTCTTGTTTAGTTGGGGTCTCTGTGGCCTCATGTTCTCCACTCTCCCCTTCCTCCTCAGCATACTCCTCCTCTTCAGGATTTTCATCAGATCCACTATAACCTACTTCTTCATCCTTCTCTTCTCTAATAGGACTCTTTCTTCTACTCTCCAACACCATTATTACAAAGAAAGGAACCAACATGAAGAAAATCCCTAGCCATATAGCCATGATGTTTCAAGTTTCAAGTTTCTAGCCTGCAAAAAAAATGGAGGAATGCCAAATGGCAATAGGAAAAAATGCAACATAGAAAAAAAAAAATTCAATTTTTCACTTTTCAACACACTAAAATGTAAGATTGAGAAAGAAATTCAAGTTTTCATTTTTGAACAACTTAAAAATGCAATATAGAAAATAAAAAAACTAGATTAGAGAGTCCTACCTCTTTGTCTTGAGTCTTGACTCCTTCAATCCTCCTTATTGCTCTCTTGCAGCTTGCTCCTTGCTCTCCTTCTCTCCTTGCTCTCAGACTCTCAAGCTCTCTCTCTTGCTCTCAAACAAACAACGACAACAACAATGAGGAGGGGAGGGCTTTTTATTAACCAACCCCCCCTCCCTCTCAAAAAAATTTGGAAAAATTCGCCGTCTGATTTTTTTTCGGTGCTGGGGAGCGTTTTTTTTGTCGGAGCGAGCGCTCGCGGAGCATTCGCTCCCGAGCGCTCCTTGAAACGCTCTCGAGAAAACATGGAGTGTTTATTCAGGCTCGGAAGCGCGCTCCTGAATGGAGCGCGTTTTGGGAGCAAGATCCGCGGGGGGGGGATTCCCAACAACCTTGGTTCAGAGGGCACTTTCTTTAACTGGTGTAATGGAGTGGTTGTCAACATGAAGGGACAACTAACTAAAGCTAAGGAGGGTAAACTGAAGAATTTTGGTTATGGTGCCATCCTTATATTGTTTGCTCTAGAGGGGATTCCACTCATTCCACAACAACATCTGGTAGATCCGATAGGACCTAGAGATCTATGCATGTTGCGGTGGGTTTCGTTGATGGTTCGCCATGGTGGTCCAGTTGTGAGATATACAACTCTGTTTTTTGTGTGGTCAAGAAGCTAAATTTTCATGGTTGACGACTTCCCATATGCAGGGATGGATTACAGGGGTGACCCAGACATGGCACTCCCAGCTGGGGTTCAGTGGGATGACACAAGTAAAAATGTCTCATTTGATGTTTTTGTGTTTTTTAACTTTTTATCTGTTTTTAATCATCCAAATCTAATTGTCGAAATGTCAATGCAGATGTAGGCCTAGTTCAACCAACAGGGCTACGACGGTTTGACCGGCGGGGGGACCAACCTATAGCAGCTATGCCACCACTGCCTAACACAACAGAGGCATTGACCTAGTTGGAGCACAACTTGGAGTGGCTTAACATAGATATTCCAGAGACTGGGACCGATGACTTACCTCTTCAATACCAGAGGCACGTGGTTGGGGTTCCAGGGCCATTGAGGCGATTATTGCACTGTGTGGCACATGCTATAGTCTACTACCATGATCATCATCATGGATAACTGATAATCATTCTAGGGCTACATTTGTTTTTTATATCAACGTATTCGGACAATAAAGGCTTCATAAGCCCTTTGGATGATGTATATTTTTTGACACACTTTTTGCTGGCCTGTTATTAAAATAATGATAACTGCTACTTTTATTTACTAAGTATCTTGTCCAATATGGATGGAATATTGTTTTAATTTACTTCAATGTTGCAAATGTCTTTTTAACACTTGATTAGCCAATGCATTAGCTAAAGTGTTTGAATTTCTTGAAATGTCTTGATATTCAATGTAATCAAAATTTCTTTTCAGGAGACAAACCCTTAAAAAACATTCTTAACATTGATGAACTTCTAACTGTACACCGTTTAGATGTAATACAATGAGTTGTGAATCTGACCTAACAATCAAACGTCGAATGCCAAATGAAATGACATCGGATAATAGTTCAATGACTGCACTATATTATGTTATGTTATTCATTATTTGACTAAGGCATATCCCATGAATAGAAACTAACTCATCAGTGGGTGAATAGATGACCCAGGCTGCAAAAGATAAATTTCGAGTACTACGACAAGCACCGTCAACAAAGCCAATGTAAGTTTGAGGGAACGTCGACATCTGTAGATCAAGAGTAATCAAGATAAGAATGAAAAGTAGTAGAGACTCGTAAGAAAATTAATTAATCCACGATACACACTCATAAAAATTATAAGTAATGTACAAGAAAGATCTCCACATGATAAATCATGCATAGTATCTCTTCAGATAGAGACCATTTATGGGCTCTCCTAAAGAGACACCGTCATAATCAACTAATTCAGAGGCCCCTTTTGAAAGTACATGTTTAATAATATAAGTGCCATGCCACATAGGTTCGAACTTACCAATGCCTAGCTTGTCATGTGCTTGGTCGTAGACTAAGACTAGTTCACCTTTTGAATAGACACGAGGATTGACGCTTCGATCACATTGAGCTTTAACACGTTTTTTATGAGCCTTGCTGGCCAGTGTAGCGTTGCGGTGTTGATTTTTAATGTACCTTGGACAAGTGCTTTCCCATGGGTTAGTCTCTACCTAGGGAAAAGTGTCCAAAATAATTCTTTTCCTAAGTGTGACTTTATAAAGTGAAAGTGACTTTTTTCCAAGGAAAATTTGTAATTCTATTAATGAAAATAAAATTACATGTTGCATCAGCTGGTAGTTTTCCGACAACCAGTCAAGACTGGTGTTCAATTTACATACAAGAGATCATAAAAATACAAAAGAGGAGAAGATCAAGTTTTTCTCCCTTTCTTCTTCTCGACCTTGTGCCATGCACCTTGTGATGGCGTAGCAGAGACGAGGGCGAGCTGATTTTCCTCTGTGTGCCCCATTATCCTTGTCTGAGTTTGAGGTATCTAATAAATGTTGTTGTTTAATCCCACTGTTGTTTGTATCCATAGACTCCTTTGTAGGCCGTTTAGGGGGCTTTTGTAAGTCAAAAGGATCTTGTGATTCATTCCCTATTGCTTCAAACTCTGTCGCTGGTTGTTCTTTCTCGTTGGGCATGGGTTCTTTGTAAATTTTCGTTGATGTTCTATGCTTGATGCAACTTTTACTTCATACCTGATATCAAATAGCAATCACATAAACATGAAAGTAAAATGCTGATAGAACATACCAATAGATCAACGAAAGACAAGCCAAAAATACACTTAACTTGATCAACAAAATATATGTGTTGTGGTGCGTTACGACGGTCAACCGGATGCTTCAACCAACAAAGTCTCTTCACGGTTAGCTAACCAGAAAGTGTCACACAACCCTCTCAGACAGCTTCTACAACAGTCAACCCAAAGTCAACAAAAGTCAACGCTGTCCAGTCAATGGTCAACGCAAAACAACATCAGCAGGAAGTCAACACAACCAAGTCAAAGTCAATGTCCAACCCTGGTTTTTGTGCCAAAAAATGTGGATTGAGGAGATCGAAGTTTTGGGAGAGTTTCGGGTCAATTTGACCAAGCGTTGACCAAAGTCAACGTTGGTCAATTCTACGGTGGAAACCTTAGAAAAGTCTGAAACCCTAGCTGCTGCTTTTTCCCACGTGTGATTGAAGAGAAGCCTCCAAGATAATGATCGAACGAATCAGATGCAGAGAGAGAATGTGTGATGAGTGATGGATGAAAATGACCTCCAACGTTGACCTATATATATCCATCAGTGAGTGTGTTTGACACCTTTGTTGGGGCTCCAAGCCTACATTACAATTCTGGCCGACCTTGCACATAAGTGGAATTAATTCAAAATAAATGTTCTTCTCATCGGATCAAGATGATCTTTAGATCGATCTTGCACTTCTTCGAAAGAGGAATCCAATAAAAATATTGGCATCGTCATCTGAACATCACAACATGGATTTTGGACGTAGTTGCCCAAAATTAACATTCTTCCACTTCTTCTGCATCCTCCTCTGGTTCACAGGGGGGAAATTGCCACCCTTTAGGTGCCTTCCCTTTTTTTTCTCTTCGGTTGTCTCTTTTTGCATCTGGACATGTGTTTTGTAAATGTCTGGTATGTCTGCAAATTTTGCATCTGAATGCAGTGTTTTCATAATCTAGGTGATGTATCCATGTTTGCTATTTATTTTTCAACTGAATGCTTTTCGACAATCCTTTGCCTGAGATCTACTTCCACACATATACGTGCAAATGTGTAGATCCTCTCCTCCAAACATTGTGTATCTGTTTTGATGTATCTCCCAATGATATTTCCAATGCCTTCAAGAACGCTCTCATTCCAGAAATGCAGGGGGAGGTTGTGTAACTGGACCCAAAACGACATTCTCGAGACAGACAATATTTGCATCGAAATCCAGAAACCATGGGGTAATGAAGAGTCCCGAGAACCCTAGAACCACGATCCCTCATGGAGTATAATGTCTCTGTGTTTTGGGGATGAAAATATGACGATGAAAAATCCTTTGGAGCAGAGATGAATTTCGCAGGCCATGGTCGTTTTTGTGAAAATCCGATGGTAGAGTTCCATTGGTTTTGGCCAAAAGCAGTTGAATCGGCATATAATTGCTTGTGCTTCATACGTGGTGCGATGTTCATCAATCTCTGGTATGTCTATGGATAGTTCTGAGGTGTGATTCAGTTGCTCTACTATGTATGGGCTCGAGGCGCTTCCACTGGTTCTATAGGTGCAGGATGTTCTTGTAGGAAGAGCCCTGTTTTGATGTGTTGCCCCTAGCACCCCTTGGCCTTTGGATCTGCCCTGTTCCGTAGCTCCTCCTCTCAGCCTTAGGTTGAGTGTTATGGAGGACCCTGAGCTAATATGGTAATCCTTGATTGACCTGAACTCTTGTAAATTTTTGCTGCACTGATTAGAGATTGCGTGTGTATTGGATATCCCATTGTTTGGTGGATGCTTTATTTCAGATGAATTACCTTCTCTGTGTATGGACTTGTATATTCCCTGAGATAAAACATGACATTTATCATTGATTGGAGTGTCTGGACTTATGAGAAAGTAAGGAAAAAGTGATGAGAAGGATGTCAAAGAAAGGACAATTCTGAGGTTCAACATACCCCCACTAAGAAGTCATTGCATGCCCTGATGCAATCTATCAAAAGTGTGAACTTCCCTCTCCTATTGCATCTGTTCAGACACTTCTGCTAATACATCTAGTTTTCTCCTTTTGCTTTTCTTTGAAGTGACTGCCATGCTGAGCTTTCTCATAAGGAGTTTGTATTTGAGATTGATGACTACATTGTTTAGTGATTTGTTCTTTCTTTTTAACATCATGTTCTTTTTGTACCATAGTCCTAAGTGCAGGATGGTATTATCAGTAATCACTTTCTCCAATTTGTTCTGCTGCTTTAAAGCTTCATTCTCCTGTTTAATATGCCTATTCAATATCTCTAGTTCATAGATTTCCTGTTTAAGAGTATCAACTAGAGGTTCTTGTGGATTGATAGGAGGTTCTAGATTCACTGCTGCATTTCTCTTCTCCAGTGACTTTATGTAATCATATATCTCTCGTTGTACTGGGTCTATGCCTGGAGATCTTTTGCTGGGACTACCTTCAAAATAATGTATAGGAGAATTTTCAGGGCTATGTAGAGGAGAAATATTGATAGGAGATGGTATTGGAGGTTCTTCCTCTAAATTTACAAACTCTATCTCTTGTGGTAGTGTTTTCTTCATTGAACTTAAGAGTCTAGAGCTCCTTCTCGACTGTAGAGGATTTACGTTTTCTCCAATTGTAACCTTGCTCCTCTTTTCAGTTTTACCTCCTGTCTTAACTTTACCTTGCTTCTTGTTCTTTGTTAGCTCTGTAGAGGTGAGCTCTTCATCATTTTGCTGAAGTGGAGATGCAAGTCTATCTTCCATGTTTGTGTCAATCTTCTTTCTTCTACTTTTTCTAGTCTTGTCTTCTTGAGGCTTCTCTGGTCCATCTTGGAAATGGTTTCTGATAAGAAAGTTCTCCCAACAATCTCCTATACTTTTCAAATGAAATTCAAGAAGTATTTTTACCAACCCATGATGGTGCATGGTATTATCTATAAACTGAATTCTCTTCTGCACGTTTGTAGACATTCTTTTTAAGCTATTTAGTAGAAAGAAGGGAAGATTTATTTCACCATTCTCTAAGAAATTCATCAATAATCGAATATGATATACATACATGCAGCGAAATTTGCCTTCACAGGTGATAAACTTCTGCAGAATTAAAAGCATGTTCCTCCATTTGTTCTTGAGTGCTGAGCTAGGAATACCCTTTTTGAAAATAGAAGTATCCATACCTGGATTTTTGAGGACAACCTTTCACGATTCACTGTGAAATTCTTTGTTTTTGAACCACCTTTCGCCAACCCTTGGGAGTTCTGTGGCTTCAGCTATGAATGCCTCAGTTACTGAGAACTTGATGTCTCCTATCTCAACTTCTGTTCCATCAAAAGACCTCACAAAAGACTTAGTGATCTCTTTGTGGAAGCCATCAAATTTTGCTATAAACTTGAGCCATTTAGCTTTCTGTAACATCTCCCTAATCTGAGGATATCCCTCCATATATTTTGTTCCCGCTGGTTCTGACCTGACTATCAAACCCATGTCTTATGTTGTGAAAAGTCTAGCCTTCAAAATTATCCTTCTTTGTTATGAAGTGAATTGGATTATGGATCTGATGAAGGATGTGGAGGGTTTGTAGGAATGAGTGAGTGAGAAGGATGGATTGGGGTTTTGAAGAAACGTAGATGGATATCTTACGACAATAGGTCATGACCATTAATCATAAATGGGGGAGTCCATTGTGGACCGTTATGAAACATAATGTGGATGATGTGGTCCATCTATGACATGGTGGAAGTCCCAATCAAATCAAATAATGACATGTCAAGGTAGCATATGATTATCTACGTTATACATGCTAATGTTTTGACCTTGCTGTTAAAATAAATTTTTGCAACTTTACCTTTAGAACTAACTTTTCATTGTCGTTTCTTTGGTGTTGATTCTTCAGGTACCTTTTAGCATGGTGGTCTTCAAATGTAGTCCTTCAATTCCCTGTATTTATCATTGTTTCAGTAGGCTGTACAAATGTGTTAGAGCTGCAGAATGGAATGTACTTGTCGAATGGAATGTGGCTGCAGAATGTGGAATCAACTGCAGAATGGAATATAACTGTAGAATGGAATGTGGCTACAAAATGGAATGTAACTGTAGAATGGAATGTGGCTGCAAAATGTGGAATCAGCTGCAGAATGGAATATCAACTGCAAAATGGAATATGACTGTAGAATGGAATGTAGCTGCAAAATGGAATACCAACTGCAAAATGGAATGTAAATGCAACATTGAATGTAGTTATGTCCTACTTCTTATTGTAGAAAAGAAAGGGAACAAGGATTTCTAGAATTTTTTTAGAAATGGAATGGAAAATATAAGATGTAAGGATTTCTGATTTTCATCCTGTATTTTATGTATAAGGATGCCAATCATTGATTGGTTTTCATACTTATACAATTTTTTTCTTTCTTTATTTATATTTTTTAGATAGGAAAAATAAAAGCTAAGTTAGGGAAGAAGAAGGATTCTTCTTCACTAACTTGATATCAGTGTTATCTTGGAAAATCTTGATAAACTCTTCTTTTGAAATTGGCTTATGATATACTTTCAATCGATGTCCATTCACAAGAAGAGGTACCTTTTCTTCATCAGTTGTTCTTATCCCGACTACTCTATTGTCAAAGACTTTTTCAATCTCATAAGGCCCAAGCCAATGAGTCCGAAACTTTCGTTGAAAGTCTTTGAATTTTGAATTGAACAATAGTATCCAATCCCCTGCTTGAAACTTCTTCTCCTTGATATATTTATCATGCCATTTGGACCTTTGCTGCTGGACTATACTGGTTCTTTGAACTGCATCTTGCCTGATTTCATCAAGCTCATTAAGTTGCTCCAATCTATGCTTGTGGCTTTTGATAAATCAAGTCCCAATTGGACTGCCATCTTGAAGGTTTGAATCTGAAATTCTATAGGAAACAGGACTTGCTTCCTATAAACAAGTTCATAGGGAATATGTCTTGTTGTATTCCTCCATGTAGTTCTGCAGGCCCATAAGGCTTCAAGAAGCCTTTTTGCCCAATCTTTTCTGTATCGATGTACAGTCTTAGTGAGAATTCCTTCAATCACTTTATTGGTAGACTCTACTTGACCATTTGCCTGTGGATTATAAGAAGTGGAGTCTCTGTGCTTGATCTTGTAGTTTTCCACAAGCTTTTCCACCAACTTAGATATAAAGTGAGATCCTTGATCTGCCACAATTTCTCTTGGAACATCAAAACGAGTGAAGATATCCTCAAAATGAAATTTAACTACAGAATGTTCATTAATTAAAGAAAGTGCTTTAGCTTCTACCCACTTAGTGACATAATCAGTACATACCAGAATATATTTCTTTTGGTTGGATGGTGGATTGATTGGTCCAACAAAATCCAAGGCCCATTTTTTAAATGGTTTGCCGAGTACCTACGGTTGTAATGGCATTTCATCTGAAGGAACAGGTTTTCTCATTCTTTAACAACTGTCGCACCTTTTGACATATTATTTAGTATCTTTAAAGATGGATGGCCAATAATATCCTAAATGAAGGATTTTATAGGTTGTCCTCTTATCAGCAAAGTGTCCACCACAGAGTTCATCATGACATGCTTTAAGAATCTCAGACATTTCATCTTCTCGAACACACCTTCTGATAATGAGATCTGGACCTGTTTTATACAATTCATCATTAATCCATGAGTATAGTGCACTTATTTGAATAATTCTTCTTTTCTCCCTAGGAAACAAGTGTGAATGTAACTTTCTTGTGACTAAGTAATTAGAAACATCTGCAAACCAAGGGGTTTTAGTAGTTATTGAAAAAAGATATTCATCAGGAAACTTATCCTCAATTGCAGTATCATTTTTGACATTTTGATTTCTAGACAAGAAATCAACAACTGTATTTTGTTTTCTAGGTCGGTCTAGAATGGTGATATTGAATTCTTGCAGTAGTAATAACCATCTTGTGACTCTGCCATTAGTAACAGATTTATTCATTAAGTATCTAATTGCAGAGTGATCTGTATGAACAAAGGTTTCATAGCCAGTAATATAATGTCTAAATTTGTTGATAATATGAACAACAACTAAGAATTAATTTTCAGTTACAGTGTAATTTAACTCAGTGGGAGTCAAATTCTTGCTTGTGTAATAGATGGCATAGGGAATCAAATCTTTTTGTCCTAATACAACTCCTAGAGCTGTATAACTCCCAGAGCTGTATCTGAAGCATTTGTTGAAATATGAAAAGGCAATTTCCAATTTGGACCTCTTAAGATGGGTGCTTTAGAAAATTTTGTTTTTAAAGTTTCAAATGCCAATTGGCAATTAGGATTCCAACTGAATTCACAATTTTTGGTAAGTAACTTGAAGAGTGGGGATGCTATTTTAGTGAAATTTTCTATAAATCTCCTATAATATCCTATGAATCCTAGAAAACTTCTAACATCCTTTTGACAACTTGGAGATGACTTCAACTTTTGTTGTGTCAACTTTAATTCCATCTCCTGAAATGTGATGTCCTAAAACAATCCTTTTAGTAAACATTATAAAACATTTTTCATGACTTAATGAAAGATTTGCCTCTTTACATCTTTTAAGAACTTTTTCCAAATTCTCTAAAGTATCTTCAAATGAATTCCCATAAACTGTAAAATCATCCATATATACTTCTACACAATCATGTATTAGATCAGAAAAAATTCCTAGTTAAGTCCTTTGGAATGTTGCAGTTGCATTGCACAATCCAAAAGGAAGTACTCAGTAGGCATAAGTTCCCCATGGACAAGTGAATGTGGTTTTGTCTTGGTCTTTAGCTGTTATCTAAATCTGATTGTAACCACTAAAACCATCCAGGAATGAGAAATACTTCTTACCTGCTAATGTATCCAATACTTGATCTATAAAAGGTAAAGGAAAATGACCTTTTAGGGTGGCTTTATTCCACTCTCGATAGTCAATGCATACCCTCCACTTACCATTCCTTTTGGGTACAATCACTAAAGGGGAAACCCACTGACTGTCTAAAATTGGGTAAATGAAGTTCACATTCAACAATTTTTGCAATTCTTCTTTCACAATTTCCCTAAGATTTGGATTCATCCTTCTTTGAGGTTGTCTGATACGTTTACAATTTTTTTCAATGTAGATGTGATGTATACAAGTCTTAGGACTAATTCCTTTCATGTCAGTGTATTTCCATGCATATGCAGAAGAATGTTGTTGTAATGTTTGGATTAACTTTTCTTGTTGCGGTCTTTCCAAGTTTTTGTTAATGTTCAAAGATTTTCCTGGAAAGATTTCGACTGTTCAAAGATGTTCATATTCTGAAGATGTTTCAAAGTTTTCTATTGAATTTAAGATTTGACTATCTTCACTAATGCTTGAAATAGTAAAGAGAGGTTGTATATAATTGTCATCATCAATCCATTCTTCATCTTCTAAGCATTAGCTGTCGCTAACCAAAGTCTTCCTAATATTAGTGGATGTCCTCCTAGATTGTTCTTAGGAGTTAAGATCATAAAATCGACAGGATACTCCCAAGAGTCTAAGAACACTGAAATATCTTCTAATACACCATCTGGCTTGATTACAGATATGTCTGCTAATTGCAGTAATGTAGGTGTATACAGAAGGTTAGGAAGTTTGAGCTGTTCCATGGTTTGTTTGCTCATGATGTTTATAGCTGCTCCTATATCAATCAATGTATTTGGAATTTCAACACCATTGATATGTGTTTTTACAACTGGACTTCTTGGATCTAAATATTTTTGTATGTCAAATTTTCCCATCAGTATGTCTGCAATTTTTCCTACTAGTTGAAATTTTTTTTTTTTTTTTTTTCTTCTTTCTGGTTTCTTCATGCTCAACTCTTTTACTGTTTTGGCTAGAATTGGAATCTCTTTAATGGCCTGTAACAAAGGAATTTTGATACAGACATTTTTCAATTCATCTAGAAAATCATAATTGGGCAACATGATATGCTTTTCTACTCTCTATCAACTTGTAATCTTTCAGGAAAAGGAGGGTTAGAAGTAAGTACTGATGGTTTCTCTATGATAGGAGTTGAGTTTATTGTTCTTTTTGTTTTTCATTTTTAGAATTCTAGTTTTCAAGAGATGTTCCTTCCTCAAAACTTTTATTTCGCTGTAGAGAGTCTTCTTCAAAATTATCTTGTTCTTGAATAACTATAGAAGGCTTTTTCTTTTCTAGTATTCTACCAGATCTAAGTTGGTCATCATTAAGATCTAGTGGAGTAATTATGTAAGTTGGAAATTGTTGTCCTTCTATCGTGTAAGTATTTAGAGGATTTTTATTATTGGGGTTTGACAATGGTTGGGCAGGTAGTTGATTTGGTCTTTGTAGAAATGGTAATGAAAGTTGTGGATTTTGGTTTTGGAGCTGGGGTTGTTGATTTTGTTGAAGATTTTGTTGGGGAGAATAGTTTGGATAGGATGGAGGATATTGGTAGTATTGAGAGTATCTACCATAGGGATTTTGTATTCCTTGTGCTCAAGATTGAGATTGAGGCCAAGGTTGTTGCCAAGAATTCCAATTATTTTGTGGGAGTTGAGTGTACATTTGATTGTTAAAACCTTGAGTTTGTGGCCCCTGCCATGGTCTTCTAGAGACAAAGCAAAGAGATTTTGTTGGATTTGAAGTTGTTTCTTCTTGAAAAACAGTCTTAAGACCTGGAATTGAAGGGCAGCTCTTAGTTTCATGATTTTCTGAACAAATCACACAGGTCTCTATGACTTTTGCATCAAGAGGACATTCTCTTAAAGCATGCTTCTTTCTGCATATAGGACAGAAAATAGCTAAAGCATCAGTCTCGGCTTTTTGCTTGTTTTGTAATTTAAGGGTGTCTATTGTTCACTAAGACTCCCTAAGATATTTGTTTTAAATTCATCAAGCATATTTCCAATTTCTGCTCTACTTACTGTTCTAGTTGCAGATTTGTTCACTCTAGCAAGAGAAGGATCTCTTGGACCTTTCTCAGTTTTTGCTTTTCTCCTTGAGAGATGAATACGTAATTCAACAATGTTAGGTAATGGGAGTTGAGAGATATCTCCCTTCCCCATCATGTTGAGGATATCTATCCACTCATCTCCAATGGCTTTTAATAAAAGAGTTTTTAAAGTATCTTGATCTAAATTATCCATTTTAGCTCTTTTTATGTTATAATTGAATCTTTCAATTAAATCTTCCAAATTCTCATCCTCTTTTTGCATTATTTTGAACACTTCATCCTTATGATTAATGGGTATGCAATAATCCAAATATCTTTCTAAAATTTCTTTCTTCACGTCATTCCATGTCCTAATAGGTTGCGTGACTAAACCCATGAACCATTTTAACGCTGCTCTTTTCAATGTTGAAGGAAACAACTTAAGTTTTTGAGAGTCTTGTAAATAATCATAAGATCTATACAAAACTTCAAATTCAAACAAAAAGGTTTCAGGATCTTCACTTTTTAATCCATGGAAATTTGGAAGGATAGAAGGTGAGATGTTTTTCATTGTGGCATTTGTTTCTCCACCAATTATAGGAAATCCAAAAGAATTATCAATTTCCCTATTTCTTCTATTTTTTTCACCTCTTCTACCTACTCCTGCATTCCCTCTACCTCGTCGTTCACCTCTTCCTCCAATAAATAGATTTTCTCCATTTATAAATTCTCCTTCTCCTTGTCCTCTTCCTGCCATTATAGATTCTTCAAAGCTAATATAAGGTTTAATCTGTAAGGTTATTTGCTCTTCCTCTGGTTCTTCTATTAATGGAATGTTGAAGAAAGGTTCTTCTTCTTCTCCACTAGGAATTTCTAACTCTTCAGCTAAAATATGTTCCCTTGTAGAGGTGAAAAAGGTTACTCCTTTTGTTGGAGATCTAGGATCTTCTTCCTTTAAGACTGATCCGGATTTATGCAGGAACGCAATAGAATAAACATATAACTATAAATACAAAGATGCAGCGGAAATAACACTTCATTTCATTAATATCAAAGAACTGAAATTTGCTTACAGACAGAATGGAAATAAAACTAGCTAGGGTGCTGGTAGCTATCTCTGAGAAGAGATGTGGCGGCTACAGGCCTCTGAACTGAGTTACAATGAGGCTCGAGGGCCTATTTATTATTTAGAAACAATGGGAAATCCTAAACAGCCAAAACCCTAACCCTAGGAGATGAAGCGCCAAAACTATGGGCCCCATTTGAGTAAATTGGTGTTTCAACTTCCCGGGGACGTAACTTTGGCATACGATCTCCGTTTGATGCGTACCATACCTCGTTAGAAAGATCAATCCGAGGACTACAAATTTTGAGTAAGCAACATGTGTCCATGGACACATGTTGCTCCCCGTTTTCCCAAAAAACGTCGTTTAGGGCCTCAAAACGACTCCGGAAGTTTAGGACTCGAAAAACTGCTAAAAATAGTAAGTTGTGCCGAAACTGAAAAAACTGAAAGAGACAATGGTGGGGCCCCAAGTGGAATAGGAGGGTGACCACCAATATCCACCTGGATCATTCCTCCCCCCTTAGGAAGCAATGGTCCCCATTGCATTAATTTCCTCCGTGAGATGAGGAAATTTTTGCTGAACTTCGTCCCTGGTGAACCACTTTCCTTAGTGCAGGAGTTGGCTAGCTTTGACAACCCGATACAGTTGGATCTTCTGTTGGTGAGTGTTCTTGATTTGCATGTCCACTATACAATCTGTGGTGGCCTGTTCCATGCAGTCTGGGTTTAACTCTTTTGGTGTGAGTTGTTCAACGATGTCAGAAGTGTCCAGTAGAGGTGGGAAGTAAGGACAAAGGCGGTCCACATTGAATACTGGGTGCAGACCAAGGAATGGTGGAATACTGAGCTCGAAGGCATTGTTCCCTATAGCCTTGGTGATGGTGTACGACCCGTATCGGAGCGGGCGAAGCTTGCGGTGGGGTCCAGTGAGGCGCTCCTTCTGCAAATGTAGCCATACTTTGTCGCCCACCTGGAAGTTGTGTGGCACCCGGTGTTGATCATGGCGTTGCTTGTACTTAGCATTGGCTCTGTCCAATATGTCATGAACTTGTTGGCGGATGTGTTGAATGCGCTCGATGAAGCTATTTGCTTTGTCAACTTCAGACTGGACATGAGCCGAATCAGCCTGAGTAGCCGCAAATGGCATGGCTACGTCAATGGGACATAGTGGCTGGAATCCCAAGCCCACCTGAAAGGGGCTATGGCCGATTGAATTGTGGAGAGCCTGATTATAACTATGTTGTACATAGGGGAGGCTCTCGTCCCATGTGCGTGGATGCTTTGAATTGTACATGCGCAGAATGTGTACAATCATTCTATTGACAACCTCTGTCTGGCCATCTGTTTGGGGATGGAAAGCTGTGGACTTGGTGAGCTTTGTGTCCAACATTGACCAGAGGCTGGACCAAAATGTGCTGAGGAACCTGCTATCTCGATCTGATATGATAGACTGTGGGATCCCAAAGTGCACCCACACTCGTTCAAAGAGGAGTTTAGCAGTGGCTTCTGCTGTGATATTCTTCTTACAGGCCGCCATGATGGCCATCTTCGAGAATCTGTCAACGACCACGAAAACACAGTCATTTCCATTCTTAGTAGAAGGCAGGCCCGACATGTAATCCATGGAGATGGATTCCTAAGGTCGACTAGGGGTAGGTAGTGGAGTATATAGGCCTTGCTTCTTGATGGTCGGTTTGGCAATGGCACAAGCAGTGCAGGATCTGATGTGCTTCTCGACATCCTTTCGAAGGTTCGGCCAATAGAAATACTTCTGTAGTATTGCTACTTTTTTCTCGACCCCGAAATGCCCAACGACTCGACTGTAGTGTGCTTCCCATATCATCTTGGCACGCTTGCTTGAAGGAACACAAAGGTGTCCCAGGTGACATAAAAGTGCATCTTGGAGGTGAAAATTTGGAACTTGCGTACCCCCCAAGAGTGCCATGTAAGTGTGGTCTAATTCAGGGTCGCTCTCGTAGAGAAGCGGCCAATCAGAAGTCTCGTACCCACAAGAGTTGAGAACAGTGGTGAGTGCCACGATCGGTGGTCGGCTGAGGCAGTCTGCAACATTATTGGTGCTACCTTTCTTGTACTTGATGTTCAAATGAAACTGTTGGAGATATGTTGACCACTTCTGATGGTGATCATTCTGCAAATTCCCGGTGGTCTGTGTGGATGATTGTTTCTTTCCCCAAAATGTAATGCTTCCATTGTCGACAAGCTTGCACAATGAAATACATTTCTTTGTCATAAGTGGGATACTTGTGAATTGTGTCAGACAATGTCTCACTGTGATATGCCACTGGATGTCCCTGTTGAGCAAGAACTGCCCCAATAGCATAGTTAGAGGCATTTGTCTCAATCTCAAATGGCTGTTGCAAGTTTGGTAATGTGAACACTGGGGTGATTTTTCAATTCTGTGAATGCCTTCTGTTGAGGTTCCGACCAAAATAATCTTGCTCTCGCTCCTCCCTTGGTGACGTGACTTAAGGGCCAAGTGATATGAGAGAATTCCAACACGAAACTATGGTAGAAATTAGCAAGACCCAGAAAGCTGCGAAGCTCTGTTATAGTGGTTAGGGTTGGAAAATCCCAAATGACTTGGATCTTGGTTGGATCCACATGCACCCCCCTTTCATCAATAATGTATCCCAGATATTGAACCTGGGTCATGCCAAAAGTGCACTTTTCCAAATTGGCACACGACTTGTGTTGCCACAGTGTTGGAGGACTTGTCGGATGTGGTGAAGGTGCTCTTCCCAAGTCTGGCTGAAGATCAGAATGTCATCCAAGTACACCACTACAAATGAGTTGGTGAATGGCCGCAAGATGTTGTCCATCGTCTTCATGAAGGTTGCGGGAGCATTCGTCAACCCGAAAGGCATGACCAGCCATTTGAAAAGGCCTTCCTTGGCTTTGAAGGCAGTCTTCCACACATCGGAGGGTTCAATTGGTACCCGGTGATACCTAGACTTCGAGCCGATCTTGCTGAAATATTTTGCACCTTTGAGTTGGTCCATAAGGTCATCAATCCGTGGGATCGGGTACCTATTCTGGACAATGATCTTGTTCAACGCCCGATAGTCAATACAAAGTCTCCACGTCCCATCCTTCTTCTGTACCAACACGATCGGGCTCCCACAGGGCGATGAACTTGGTCAGATGTGACCTTTCTGCAGCAGCTCCTGAATCCGCCTCTTGATTTCATCGTTCTCCGGAACAGAGCGTCGATAGATCGGTCCATTGGGTAGCGGCGCACCTGGGGTTAGATCAATCGGGTGCTTGACCTGACAGTGCAGAGGAACCCCTATGGGTGAGGTGAAGATGTCCCCGTACTCCTCCACAACCTTATCCATTTGTTGCTGTCGTGTAGAGGAGCCCTGTCTGGAGGTCGTGGCCACAGTCTTCTTGTTGCCTTGGGGGCGGATCATCAGGAAAACGAATTTCTTGGTTTGGGAAATGAGCTTACTGCATTGTTTTGCAGTAACCAAAGAGATAGCGGCAGGAGGTGGTACCTCTGGTATCCTGTACAACTTATTTGCCAAAGTAACAATAATAGCGCGAGGCCGAGACTCATACATAGCATGACGCTCCCATAAGTATGGTTGTCCTAATAATACATCAGAAACATCAATAGGAGCAACGTCACATAATTCTTCATCCATGAAGGGCTTGATGCTATAGGGAAGACGACACTGGTGGCTGATGCGGAGATCTCGTCCTTGGTGAAGCCACCAGATGGTGTATGGATGTGGGTGAGCTGTGGTCGACAAACCCAACCGCTTCACGGAGTCTGCTGAAATGAGGTTCTTTTGGCTCCCATGTCGACAATGAACTGTACCGGGGAGCCCTTTACCCACATTTGGGAGTGGAAGAGACGTTCCTCCTCCTCTAGATCTTCCGGTTCCTCCTTCTGGATCTTCGTAGTGGTAACAATGGTGTTGGGCTCCACATCAATAATCTGTTTCCCTTTGTCATTCCCCTTGTTAGGTTCTGATTCAGAGTCGGAGCATGCATCTGACTCAGAAGCTCTCATCTCAGCCACCAGCGACTGATTGGCCCGACACTCACTTGTGTTGTGAGTGGAGCTCTTATGGAACTCACACCACTTTCCTGTGTCCTTCTTTGGCTTTGCGGTGTTGTTCTTTGCTTGTGGCTTCGACAGGTTGTCTTGAGTCGCCATGCCTTGGCTCTGTCCTTTGTTTTGCGGTTTGGGAGCACCTTTCCCTTGCTTTTGATTCGCAGATCCAAAGTCTCGCTTCTTCTGTTTGAATTTCTACTCAATCTTGGCAGCATACCGGTATGCCGTACCAAGTGAGGAGATGTCGAGGAACTCAATTTCCTCCTGAATGTATCTATGCAGACAACTGCGATACTTTAGCACCAGATGTTTCTGTGAATCTTTGATACCCAACTTGGTGCGCAGGGTATGTTACAGATTTGTCAGCTCATGCACATCTTGATCCCTTTGTTGTCGCAGCTTGGTCCATTGTATGTACTTGTCCTCATAGCTCCCCACGGGATAGTATTGTTCCTTGATGGCGTCTCGGAAAGAATTCCAAGTGGGTACGGCCGAGAATAGAGAGGGTTTTGTCTCGTCCTTTTTCTCACAATGGGTTTCCCACCAGTCCTTGACATGGGGGGCAGCTTTGAGGAGTGCAAAAATAATCTTCTCTCTGTCGGAAAAGTCATGAACCGAGAAATATCCTTCTAATAGATTCAACCATCTATCTGCGACATCTGCATCTATTTGACCCTCAAATATGGGAATGTAAAAATTTACTTGTACCTTAAAAGGAGTCGCACCTCCAGAGTAGCTGCTAGATGCAGATGCGCTGTCGGTGGGCAGCCGTTGAAGGATCTGGGCAAAGTTATCATCATCGCGTACCTTTGTTTTTCGAGGGCCTCCTCGAGCAATGCTTTGATAGGATCTCCTGCTCCCTCATCTTTCTTTTTGTCCCCCATGGGCGTCTGTCGGGGTTTACGACGCTGATCTTGTAAAGGTTCCACTAGATCGAGCCCTAACTCCTTGTACCCGGACCTCGTTGGGGACATGCAAAGAAAGATTTAGAAAAAACAGACCGCTCTAATATCACTGATCCGGATTTATGCAGGAACGCAACAGAATAAACATATAACCATAAATACAAAGATGCAGCGGAAATAACACTTCATTTCATTAATATCAAAGAACTGAAATTTGGTTACAGACAAAATGGAAATAAAACTAGCTAGGGCGCTGGTAGCTATCTCTGAGAAGAGATGTGGCGACTACAGGCCTCTGAACTGAGTTACAATGAGGCTCGAGGGCCTATTTATTATTTAGAACAATGGGAAATCCTAAACAGCCAAAACCCTAACCCTAGGAGATGAAGCGCCAAACCTATGGGCCCCGTTTGGGTAAATTTGTGTTTCAACTTCCCGGGGACGTAACTTTGACATACGATCTCCGTTTGACGCGTACCATACCTCGTTAGAAAGATCTATCCGAGGACTACAAATTTTGAGTTAGCAACATCTTTCCATGGACCCATGTTGCTCCCCATTTTCCCCAAAAAATGTCGTTTAGGGCCTCAAAACGGCTTCGGAAGTTCAGGACCCGAAAAACTGCTAAAAATAGTAAGTTGTGCCGAAACTGAAAAACTAAAAGAGACAATGGTGGAGCCCCAAGTGGAATAGGTGGGTGACCACCAATATCCACCTGGATCAAAGACTGCCTCAGTGGATGAAGTAGGAGATCCTCCTAATTGGATTTCTGACCTTAAGACTTAGGAAGTCTATGTCTAGTGAAGTATGGAATATGAGTTTGAGATGGTGGTGTATCACTACGTGGTCTAGGTGGAGTGAGTGGTGTTGTAGGAATTAAACTTCTGCCTCTAGCTATGAATCTACCCTTAGAATCTCTTTCCCTACACATCATTTTTTTAGATGCAAGAAATGAGGCTACCTAATTACACTTCCCTGGCAACGATGCCAAAATGTTTAGAAATTTAATGTCTTAAATTGCTTACATAAATTATCAACCAAGGTTTGTAATCTGATGAAGTGTGGTGCACTATATGTGCTTAGTTAATCTTCTTCTTACTTCGTTGTATGTATTTTATGTTGTTTTTAGGGGGTTTTGTGCTTTATGTCTAAATGTTAATTTCAAGAAATGAAAACTATGAAAGGAATCAATTGAATCTTGTGAAATTTAGATGTATAAGACTAACTTTGAAAGAAGGAAGAAAATGAAGTGTTCTTAAGTTAAACTGATCCAGGTGGATATTGGTGGCCACCTGCCTATTCCACTTGGGCCCCCACCATTGTCTCTTTCAGTTTTTCAGTTTTGGCATAACTTACTATTTTTAGCAGTTTTTCGGGTCCTGAACTTCCGGAGCCGTTTTGAGGCCCTAAACGACGTTTTTTGGGTATTAAATTTGTTGCGATTTGATCATCAAATCGACACAAAAGTTGTAGTCCTCGGATAGAGCTTTCTAATGATGTATCACGTGCGTCAAACGGAGATAGTATGCCAAAGTTAAGATCCTGCAAGTTGGCAGCCCAAGCGGAGCTGACTTCATCTCCTAGGTGCATTTTGTGTTTAGGGTTCTCCATTGTTTCTCAATAATAAATGGGCCCTCGAGCCTCATTGTAACGCAGTTCAGAGGCCTGTAGCCGCCACATCTCTTCTCAGAGATAGCTACCAGTGCCCTAGCTAGTTTTATTTCCATTATTTCTATAAGCAAATTCAGTTCTTTGATATTAATAAAATGAAGCGTTATTTCCGTTGCATCTCTGTATTTATGGTTATGTTTTTATTCTGTTTCGTTCCTGCATAAATCCAGATCAGTGGTATCAGAGCGGTCTGCTTTTTCTCGATCTTTCTTTGCATGTCCCGAACGAGGTCGGGGTATAAGGAGTTAGAACTCAATCTAGTGGAGCTGCTACCGTCGGCCCTCATAAACTTCTCGGCGGGCCTTAATGAAACGAAAAGATGAGAGCGAATATATCAAAATATTGCTTCGAGGAAATTTCCGAAAAACAAAGGCTGCTGATGTCGTGAATCCTTCATGGTTACCGGCGAATACATCTGCAGTAGCCACTCTGGAGTTGTGACTCCTTTTAAGGTACAAGTAAATTTTGACATTCCCATATTTGAGGGTCAAATAGATGCAGATGCCGTAGATAGATGGTTGAATCTATTAGAAGGATATTTCTCTGTTCATGAATTTTCAGACCGGGAGAAGATTATTTTTACACTCCTCAAAGCAACCCCGATGTTAAGGACTGGTGAAATGCACAACAAAGGACAATTGAACCCTCTCACGTTGCCGAAGAGACTTAGTGCAAAACCTTGCGTGAAATCGATTATTATCCGTGGAATATAATTTATACAATGGACCAACATTTGCGGTGGCCGAGAGATCAAAATTTGGCAAGTCTGATTCCATACCTGTAAGCGCAAAGTGGAGTATCAAAAAATTGAGGAAAACGTGCCAAGAATATCAACCTTAATTATCTACAGTATTCGAATGGAAGTTCCGACGACATCTCACAAAACTGAGTGCGGAAAAAAATGCCGTATACCCCGAATTGGCCGAAATTCAAATAGAAAATTTGAACTGATCAAATAAAAACAAGAAAAAAACCAAACCGTAAATGAACGGGGAAAGACACTCTTGGCTCACCTTTCTTTCAAACAAAGCCAAAGAAGGATACGGGAAAGTGGTGTGAGTTCCATAAGAGCTCCACTCACAACACAAGTGAGTGTCGGGCCAAGCAGTCGCTAGTGGCCGAGATGAGGGCTTCTGAGTCAGATGCATGCTCCGACTCCGAATCAGAACCTGAAAAGGGGAATGAAAAAGGGAAACAGATTATTGATGCGGAGCCCAACGCCACTGTTGCCACTGCAAAGGTCCAGAAGGAGGAACCGGAAGATCCAGAGGAGGAGGAACGTCTCTTCCACTCCCAGATGTGGGTAAAGGGCTCCCCTGTACAGTTCATTGTCGACAATGGTAGCCAAAAGAACCTCATTTCAGCAGACGCCGTGGCGCCCTCGGGTGGCTTCACCAAGGACGAGATCTCCGCGTCAGCCGGCAGTGTCGCCTTCCCTATAGCATCAAGCCCTTCACGGATGAGGTATTATGTGATGTTGCTCCTATTGATGTTTCTGATGTATTATTAGGACAACCATACTTGTGGAAGCGTCATGCTGTGTATGAGTCTCGACCTCGTGCTGTTATTATTACTTTGGGAAGTAAGTTGTACAGGATACCAGAGGTACCACCTCCTACGACTGTCTCTTTGGTTACTGCGAAACAATGTAGTAAGCTCATTTCCCAAACTAGGAAATTCGTTTTCCTGATGATCCACCCCCAGGGCAAGAAGAAGACTGTGGCCACGACCTCCAGACAGGGCCCCTCTGCACGACAACAACAAATGGATAAGGTCGTGGAGGAGTACGGGGACATCTTTACCTCACCCACAGGGGTTCCTCTGCACTGCCAGGTCAAGCACCCGATTGATCTGACCCCAGGTGCGCCACTACCCAATGGACCGATCTATCGACGCTCTGTTCTAGAAAATGATGAAATCAAAAGGCAGATTTAGGAGCCTGTTGCAGAAAGGTCACATCGGACCAAGTTCATCGCCCTGTGGGAGCCCGATCGTGTTGGTACAGAAGAAGGATGGGACGTGGAGACTCTGTATTGACTATCGGGCGCTGAACAAGATCACTGTCCGGAATAGGTACCCAATTCCACGGATTGATGACCTTCTGGACCAACTCCAAGGTGCAAAATATTTCAGTAAGATCGACCTGAAGTCTGGGTATCACCAGGTACCAATTGAACCCTCTGATGTGTGGAAGACTGCCTTCAAAGCTAAGGAAGGCCTTTTTGAATGGCTGGTCATGCCTTTCGGGTTGACGAATGCTCCCGCAACCTTCTTGAGGATGATGGACGACATCTTGCGGCCATTCACCAACTCATTCGTAGTGGTGTACTTGGATGACATTCTGATCTTCAGCAAGACTTGGGAAGAGCACCTTCATCACATCAGACAAGTCCTCCAAACACTGCGGCAACACAAGTTGTGTGCCAATTTGGAGAAGTGCACGTTTGGCATGACCCAGGTTCAATATCTGGGATACATTATTGATGAAAGGGGGTTGCATGTGGATCCAGCCAAGATCCAAGTCATTCGGGATTGGCCAGCCCCGACTACTATAACAGAGCTTCGCAGCTTTCTGGGTCTTGCTAATTTCTACGGTAGATTCGTGTTGGGATTCTCTCATATCACTTGGCCCTTGAGTCAAGTCACCAAAGGAGGAGCGAGAGCAAAATTCTTTTGGTCGGAACCTCAACAGAAGGCATTCAAAGAATTGAAAAATCGCCTCTGTTCTGCCCCAGTGCTCAACTTACCAGACTTGCAGCAGCCATTTGAGATCGAGACAGATGCCTCTGACTATGCTATTGGGGCGGTTCTTACTCAACAGGGACATCCAGTGGCATATCACAGTGAGACATTGTCTGAGACAGTTCGCAAGTATCCCACTTATGACAAAGAAATGTATTCCATTGTGCAAGACTGTCGACAATGGAAGCATTACATTTTGGGGAAGGAAACAATCATCCACACAGACCACCGGCCCCTGCAGTTCATACAGACACAAGGGAAGTTGCAGAATGATCGCCATCAGAAGTGGTCCACATATCTGCAACAGTTTCATTTGAACATCAAGTACAAGAAGGGTAGCACCAATAATGTTGCGGACTGCCTCAGCCGACCACCGATCGTGGCGCTCACCACCGTGCTCAACTCTTGTGGGCACGAGACTTCTGATTGGCCGCTTCTCTATGAGAGTGACCCAGAATTCGGCCACACTTACAAGGCACTCTTGGGGGGCACGCAAGTTCGAAATTTTCACCTCCAAGATGCACTTTTATGTCACCTGGGACACCTTTGTGTTCCTTCAAGCGAGCGTGCCAAGATGATATGGGAAGCACACTACAGTCGAGTCGCTGGGCATTTCGGGGTCGAGAAAACAGTAGCAATACTACAGAAGTATTTCTATTGGCCGAACCTTCTAAAGGATGTCGAAAAGCACATCAGATCCTGCACTGCTTGTGCCATTGCCAAACCGACCATCAAGAAGCAAGGCCTATATACTCCACTACCTACCCCTAGTCGACCGTGGGAATCCATCTCCATGGATTACATGTCGGGCCTGCCTTCTACTAAGAATGGAAATGACTGTGTTTTCGTGGTCATTGACAGATTCTCGAAGATGGCCATTATGGTGGCCTGTAAGAAGAATATCACAGCAGAAGCCACTGCTAAACTCTTCTTTGAACGAGTGTGGGTGCACTTTGGGATCCCACAGTCTATCATATCAGATCGAGATAGCAGGTTCCTCAGCACATTTTGGTCCAGCCTCTGGTCAATGTTGGACACAAAGCTCACCAAGTCCACAGCTTTCCATCCCCAAACAGATGGCCAGACAGAGGTCGTCAACAGAATGATTGTACACATTCTGCGCATGTACAATTCAAAGCATCCACGCACATGGGACGAGAGCCTCCCTTATGTACAACATAGTTATAAACGGGCTCTCCACAGTTCAATTGGCCATAGCCCCTTTCAGGTGGGCTTGGGATTCCAGCCACTATGTCCCATTGACGTAGCCATGCCATTTGCAGCTGCTCAGGCCGATTCAGCGCACGTCCAGTCTGAAGTTGACAAAGCAAGTAGCTTCATCGAGCGCATTCAACACATCCGCCAGCAGGTTCATGATATATTGGACAGAGCCAATGCGAAGTACAAACAGCGCCATGATCAACACCGGGTGCCACACCACTTCCAGGTGGGCGACAAAGTATGGCTACATTTGCAGAAGGAGCGCCTCACTAGACCTCACCGCAAGCTTCGCCCGCTCCGATACGGGCCGTACACCATCACCAAGGTTGTAGGTAACAATGCCTTCGAGCTTAGTATTCCACCATTCCTTGGTCTGCACCCAGTCTTCAATGTGGATCGCCTTCGTCCTTACTTTCCACCTCTACTAGACACCTCGGACATTGCAGAACAACTCACACCAACAGAGTTAAACCCAGACTGCATGGAACAGGCCACCACAGATTGTATCATGGACATGTAAATCAAGAACACTCGTCAACAACAGATCCAACTGTATCGGGTTGTCAAAGCTGGCCAACTCCTGCACCAAGGAAAGTGGTTCACCAGGGACCAAGTTCAGCAGAAATTTCCTCATCTCATGGAGGAACTTAACGCAATGGGGACCATTGCTTCCTGAGGGGGGAGGAATGATCCAGGTGGATATTGGTGGCCACCCGCCTATTCCACTTGGGCCCCCACCATTGTCTCTTTCAGTTTTTCCGTTTTGGCATAACTTACTATTTTTAGCAGTTTTTCGGGTCCTGAACTTCCGGAGCCGTTTTGAGGCCCTAAACGACGTTTTTTGGGTATGAAATTTGTTGCGATTTGATCATCAAATTGTCACAAAAGTTGTAGTCCTCGGATAGAGCTTTCTAATGATGTATCATGTGCGTCAAACGGAGATAGTATGCCAAAGTTACGTCCCTGGGAAGTTGAAACACCAATTTACCCAAACGGGGCCCATAGTTTTGGCGCTTCATCTCCTAGGGTTAGGTTTTTGGGATGTTTAGGGTTCTCCATTGTTTCTCAATAATAAATAGACCCTCGAGCCTCATTTTAACGCAGTTCAGAGGCCTGTAGCCGCCACATCTCTTCTCAGAGATAGCTACCAGTGCCCTAGCTAGTTTTATTTCCATTCTGTCTGTAAGCAAATTTCAGTTCTTTGATATTAATGAAATGAAGTGTTATTTCCGCTGCATCTCTGTATTTATGGTTATGTGTTTATTCTGTTGCGTCCCTGCATAAATCCGGATCATAAACTAATTTGCATAAAAATGAATCAAAAACTATTGAATGGTTATAATGTGATCTGAAAACAGAGTGTTATTCTAATGACTTCTAATTTAATTTTAGTCCTATTCCATGGATATGAATCTTATAATTGAAAATTGAAATTGCAATGCTACTCTAGATGAAAACGGATTCAAAGGAAAAACAACTAATGTATGTTCAATCACTCCATCATTCAATATGGAAGTATGATTTAATCACCCTCTTGAAATGATGTACATGCAACTGATTATACTTTAGTTTTGAAAATTTAAATCGAGGAAAGCAATTAAAGCATGTAAAGGAAAACTCAGTAATTGCATAGGTTAAACATTTGAGCACCCATTTTGGAAGTGTGATAAGTCACCTTATTGACTTGATCTTTAGGAACATTCAATTATACAATTGATTGAGGACCTTAATCTAGAGAACAGTTTAAAAACATGTGAAAGAAAAGCTCAATGATTGCATAGGTTGAACACTCGAGCACCCAATTTGGAAGTATGACAAGTCACTTTCTTGGCTTGATCTTTAGGAGCATCCAATTATACAATTGACTGAGGATTTAATCTAGGAAAGTAAATATCAGAACATGAAAGAAAAGTAAACCACTGTGGGCTCCATTGCCTCAAACTTAATCCAATTTGGAAAATAAATAAATCTACCTTCTTGAGATGTTTTAGAAAAGCAAGGATTACACATTTGTTCTATCATTGATGCTAAGAAAACATTCATGACTTGATTCTATGATACTGATTTAAAAGCTACAACACAATATTAATCTACTCTGAAAATTGACAAAACAGAGTAAAGAATTAAACTAAAACAATTAACGAAAAACCTTCCTCTTGTGCAGGGGCCCTCTGCGACAGAATTGGTTGAGATCCTAGCTGATTATATATGCATTAAGTAGATAATGGAACCATGAACACGATCCATGTATTATGAAAAGAACAAAGTTTAAAGCAATACACAATGTTTCAGAAATTACCACCTCTGTTCGGTTTCTGCATAACCGGTATTTAAATAAAATAAAACATAACTGTGATGAGCTAATTACGCCTACAGATGGCTATTCTAACCGAAACATAGAATTGGATTTTCACTGGTTAACTCTTGATTTGCTATGTCAGAGCAAATCAAGAGTTCTTTGCTCTCGGCTTACGTCCTTTGACCACGATCACAGGCATCATTTTCTATCGATTTCGATCAAGTAGATAGGACAGAATCTATATGTGAATCATTCTGGAGATGTTCATGTGGCTCGTTTGTCTATTTGCTCCTTGGAACCTATGAAACAATTAAAGTAGTTGCGGAACCAACGATTAGCTGCAGAATAGGCTGCGTTCTGTAGCCAAGTTACAAAAATCCATTCAAATAACAAGAACATCAAAATATAACATAGAAATCATTTAAATGCATTCCCTGAGATAAAACATGACATTTATCATTGATTGGATTGTATGGACTTGTGAGAAAAAGTAAGGAAAAAGTGATGAGAAGGATGTCAGAGAAAGGAAAATTCTGAGGTTCAACAATGACCAAGCCCCTTTGCGCTCCATTTTCCTTTCCATCCTATTCAAGTGAAAGTGACTTTATAAGTGGTAAAGTCAATGTTAAATTATAAAGTGAAAAGTGACTTTAGACGTAAAGTACATTGTGGGTACTTTATTTAATAAGTGAGTTAAAAAATAGAAAGTGAGAATTAAATGCACATTTATTCTCATCCCTTGATCTAAATGAATCTGAGCCATTAGATCTTAGGGTTGCCCAAAAGTTATTTAGGGAAACAAAAGGGGGAAAATAAACGAGAAACTACATTCATTCTTCATGAGCATATTAGAGAAAGGAGGCCAAGGGCTTGAGAAAATTTTTGAAGGAGAAACTTGTTGTAGCAAGCTGAAGGAGTGATTTCTAGGCATAGTTGGGCACAAAAATCAAGCCATAGAAGACAACAAAAGGTACAATACTAACAACATTTAATGTTGTGAGCTGCACGTAGTTCGAGAGAATATTTAGATTAAAAAAAGGTCCGTACAATAGTACGAAAATCAGTACAGTCTGTATCTATACAATACATATTTTCAGCTTCAAGTGGGCACGAAGATCGAGGCAAAGTGGACACGATTTTCAAGGAATTTTGGGCTGAAGAGATAAGTTGTATTTTGTTGTTTTGTTTTGTCTGTAATTGTATTTTTCCTGAACTTGAAAGATAAATAAATTTGAAGAGCTCTCTAACAGGTTTTGCCTGGAGAAGATTGAAGGGGTTTTGCCTGGATCTAAGTTGACCAAAAAATCATTGTGTATTTTTATGTGTTGCTGGTTTGTTTATGTCCATATTTATTTTCAGCATGTGTTGACAGTCCCATGTGTTTTAATTTGAAAATTTCATTTCTAGAATTCTATATATTGTATGTATGTTTATGGGGAATGACATTTAACTGAATGGGAGTGATAAGGTGAAATTAATACCAGGTTGCGATTGCAGGAAACTTTTTAGTCATCAAATTTCAACATGGTATCAGAGCTACAGGCTAAAAATTGCAGTTTGAACAACAGACAATAGTTTGGGACAACAAACTGAAATTTTGGACAACAAACTGATATTTTGGGACAACAAGGTGAAATTTTACACAGACTGAACTTTTGGGACAACAAGGTGTGCTAGAAAGTTCATTTCTCCATTTTCTTGGTTTTGTAAATTTTGGACAACAATCATGGCCATGTTCTTAAAGATAGAGGACATCCGACAGACGGATATCCAACTATGCCATTTGGAAGGACAAAATTCAAATAGTATTTTAGGAGGTAGCAGTTTGGGACATAGTGCGACAGTAGGTTGTACATCCTACTGCTGTAGATGAACTTGCTGAATTCAAGAAAAATAATGCAAAGGCAAAAGGTTTTTGATGGACAGTTTGAAGGATCATGTAGTTCCTTAGGTGAGAGGAAACACATATGCATATCAGATGTGGACAACTCTAACCACTCTCTATTAGAGTACCAATGCGAGTAGGAAGATGGTACTACATGATCCAATTGAAGAACATCAAGATGACAAAGGTTGAAAATGTAGTTCATTATCTTGGCAGGGTCAAACAGGTACGTGATGATTTGACTGTTATTGGTGAGGCAGTTGCACCCACAAGGTTAGTCAGGATAGCTGTAGCGGAACTTCCTAAGTGTTGGGAGGTCTTTGGAGATACTGCTACTTCTCCTCTAGGGAGAATCTTCCCAATTGAGACAGATTCTGGGATGATTATGTGCAACATGAGATACGAAAAACTGGTAGTGGTGGGGTGAAGATAGCAGATGAGGAGGATGTAGCCTTGAAATCCAGGGGGAAGAACAAAAGGAAGGCCAAGAAAGGGGCCTCATTAGATGGGGCGAAGGGACAGGAGAAGAAGAAAGATATGGATATGTCCAAAGTCAAATGTTAGGCATGTTAGAAGATGGGAAACTATGCTGCTACTTGTCTTGAGAGGAAAAACAAAGGGAAGAAGGGTACTGCAACTTCAACAGAGGTGGAGTAGGTGGAGCAATTTGCTTCACAGTTTGATAGGGAATTTGCATTTATTACTTCTACATTTAGGAGTACATCATCTGATGTGTGGTACACAGACAATGGGGCTTCTCGCATTATGACAGGTGCACGGGAGTTCTTTTTAGAGCTTGCAGAGAGGGCACTTGATATTGAGATTGTAATAGGAGATGACCGCAATGTGAGAGCTGTTGGTGTGGGGACTGTGACCTTTGAGAGGGAGTTTTTGCCTCCTTTAAAGGTCATGGATGTTTTGTATGTTCTAGGGATGAAAAAGAACTTGATTTCAGTGTCTGCTATGGAGGAGAAGCGGTTTGTGTTGAACCTCAAAATTGTCATTTCTCTGACATCCATTCTCATCACTTTTTCCTTACCTTCTCATAAGTCCATACACTCCAATCAATGATAAATGTCATGTTTTATCTCAGGGAATGCATTTAAACGATTTATATGTTATATTCTGATGTTCTTGTTATTTGAATGGATTTTTGTAACTCAGCTACAGAACGCAGCTTATTCTACAGCTAATCATTGGTTTGATAGGTTCCAAGGAACAAATAAAGGAATGAGCCACATGGGCATCTCCAGAATGATTCACACATGGATTTCGTCCTATCTACTTGATCGAAATCGACAGAAAAGGGTGCCTGTGAACGTGGTCAAAGTCCGGCCAATGGACGTAAGCCGAGAGCGAAGAACTCTTCATTTTCTCTGACGTAGAAAATCAAGAGTTAACCAGTTAGAATCTAATTCTATGTTTCGGTTAGAATAGCCATCTGTAGGCATAATTAGCTCCTCATAGTTATGTTTTATTTTATCTAAATACCGGTTATGCAAAGAACGAGGACAATAGTTGTAATTTTTGAAACGCTGTGTATTGCTTTAAACTCTGTTCTTTTCATAATACAAGGATCGTGTTCATGGTTTCAGTATTTGCTTAATGTGTACATAATCAGCTAGGATCTCGACCTATTCTGTCGCAAGGGGCCCTTGCACAGGAGGAGGTTTTTCGTTAGTTATTTTAGTTTGATTCTTTACTCTGTTTTGTCAATTTACTCAGTAGATTAATATTGTGTTGCAACTTTTAAATTAGTATCATAGAATTAAGTCATGAATGTTTTCTTAGCATCAATGATAGAATGACTGTGTAATCTTTGCTTTCCTAAAACATCTCAAGAAAGTAGATTCATCTATTTTCCAATTGGATTAGGTTTGAGGCAATAGAGCTCACAGTTGTTTAGTTTCCTTTCATGTTCTTATATTTACTTTCTTACATCAAATCCTCAGTTAATTGTGTAATTGGATACTCCTAAAGATCGGGCCAAGAAGGTGACTTGTCATACTTCCAAATTGGGTGCTCGAGTGTTCAACCTATGCAATCATTGAGATTTTCTTTTACATGCTTTTAAACTGTTTTCTAGATTAAGATCCCCAGTCAATTGTATAATTGGATGCTCCTAAAGATCAGGTCAAGAAGGTGACTTGTCATACTTTCAAATTGGGTGCTCGAGTGTTTAGCCTATGCAATTATTGAGTTTTCTTTTACATGCTTTAATTGCTTTCCTAGATTTAATTTTCAAAACTAAAGTATAATTGGTTGCTTGTACATCATTTCAAGAGGGTGATTATATCATACTTCCATATTGAATGTTGGAGTGATTGAACATACATTAGTTGTTTCTTTCTGCTTTCATCTAGAGTAGCATTGCAATTTCAATTTTCAGCTATAAGATTCATATCCATGGAGTAGGACTAATGTTAAATTTGAAGTCATTAGAATAGGTACTCTGTTTTCATATCAGATTCTAACCATTTAATAGTTATGGTTCATTTTTATGCAAGTTAGTCTAATTTAAGAACACTTCCTTTTCTTCCTTCTTTCAAAGTTAGTTTTACACATCTAAATTTCACTAGATTCAGTTGATTTTTTTCATAGTTCTCATTTCTTAAGATTAACATTTTCATTAAGAACAAAACCCCCTGAAAACAACATAAAAATACATACAATGAAGTAAGAAAAAGGTAAACTAAGCACATATAGTGCACCACACTTCATCAGATTAAAACCTCGGTTGATAATTTATGTTGAACAATTTAAGACATTAAATTGGCTAAACAATTTGACATCACTTTCTCAGGAGGGAAGGTATTGGTGCATCCAGGGGAGCTTCCATCACTTCGGCCAAAGTGATTGGAGTCCGCTCTGGGAAACCATACAGGCTCAATTTTGAGTCGGCAGGAGCATTGGTGAGTAGCACATCTATGATCTGGTAGCACTCACACTAGTACCACCAACAATAGAGACTTGTGCAAGTTATGGCATTGGAGGAGGGCGCATATGCATCATGGAGCTTTGAGAGTTCTGAGGGAGATCACTACTAGATTTCCTAATTTCAGTGTCGAGCATTATGAGGTCTGCAGAGGGTGTGGTTTGGGCAAGTACCCCAAGTTACCATTCCTAGCGAGCGACAAAAGAACTACAGGTATACTAGATTTGATTCATACTAATGTTAGTGGTCGTATGTCTTGTGTGTCTTTGGGTGGTTATGAGTATTATGTTATATTCATTGATGACTACTTTAGGAGGATCTAGATATTTTTCCGGAAGACCAAGGGTGAGGTCTTCAGTCGCTTTAAAGAGTTCAAAGCTCTTGTGGAAAAGCAAACAAGTAGGAAGGTTCGGGTATTGAGGTCAGACAATGGTGGTGAGTACACCGATGGTGGGTTTTCTGACTTCTGTGTACAGGAGGGCATTAGGAGAGAGTTCATGGTTCCTTACAACCCCCAACAGAATGGGGTGTCTGAAAGGAAGAACAGAGATATTGTTGGGGCTGCTAGAGCGATGATTCATGATCAGGGGTTATCTTTGCTTTTGTGGGCTAAGGTCTACCATACTGTTGTTTATCTTTAGAACATGAGTTTTCACAGAGTATTGGGGAATATGACTCTGGAGGAGGCTTTCACTGGAGAGAAGCCTCACATGGGACATCTTCGTATCTTTGGATGTCTCACATATTCTTATATCCCTAGGGAGTAGAGGACGAAGCTGGAACCCGTGGCAGAGAAGGGTATCTTTATGGGTTACAATGAGACTTCGAAGTCCTATAAGATCTTCATTCCTTCTAAACAAAGAGTGATGATTAGGAGGGATGTGAAGTTCGAGGAGGAGAGGGCCTATCGGAGATCACCGGAGTTTGATGAGAATGAGTCACATACTTCTCCTCTGTAGGAAGGTAAGGTACAGGGAGCAGGACCTATGGGTTTTGGATCGACTGGTACAAGAGGTACTTTAGTGTTAGTGACATTTGTGGCACCGATGGCGAGTTCACCGAGCACTTCTTTAGGGAGTCCATTGGTACAGAGTTCACATGGCACTTCAGTTGACACTAGCACAGGTGTTGGTACAGGTTCTTTGAGGACAGGTGCTGGTATAGGCACACCAGGGTTAGTTGGCAGACCTTCAGGTTCACTAGATTGGGGGGTAGAGGATGAGGTTCCCTATGTGGAAGCTTCTTCAGGGAAGAGGAGGCCCAAGTGGCTTCAAGATACCTTGAAGGAAGCAGAGTCCGTTGGTCCTTCGAAGAGGGTAAACAGGGAGAGTGTGCCACCTGAGGGGTTTTGCAGTTATGTAGCCAAGGCTACCAACATTGTTGACTCCGAGCCTACTAGCTAGGAGGTATGGAGAGAGGCTATGGTGGAGGAGTATGCCTCTATCCTTAAGAACAGTGTCTGGGAGGTGGTGCCTAGGCCAGAGGGCAAGTCGATTGTGACTTCTAGGTGGCTCTACAAGATCAAACATGCTGCGGATGGCAACATTGAGAAGTTCACGGCGAGGTTTGTGGCTAGAGGGTCCTCACAGATAGAGGGAGCTGACTATGATGAGACCTTTATTCCCGTAGCTCGGTACACTTCTATCTGGTCCCTTTTTTCTTTTGTCGCAGAAATGGGTTGGCGGATCTATCAGATGGATGTGAAGATTGCATTTCTGAATGGATTTATAAAGGAGGAGGTGTATGTTGAGCAGCCACAGACTTTGAGGTACTTGGGCGGGATACCCATGTATGTTGGTTGAGGCGAGCACTCTACAAACTTAAGCAAGCTCCGAGAGCTTGGTATTCGGGGATTGATACTTACTCGCAACAGATGGGTTTCACAAAGAGTGATGCAGATGCAAACCTATACTACATTGTTGTAGGGGATGATCTGCTTATTCTTATGCTATATGTTGATGACTTGTTCATTACTAGGGCAGAGAGACTGATTAGTGGTTGCAAGGAGGATCTTGCTATGGAGTTCGAGATGAAGGACATTGGGCTGATGCATTACTTTTTTGGGCTTTAGGTGTGGCAGGAGGAAGGGCATATCTTTCTGGGGCAGGGGTAGTATGCTATGGATGTGTTGAGCAGATTTCACATGGCAGACTATAGACCAATGTCTATAGCTATGATCACTAATTGGAAGAAGCTTCATGCTTCAAATTCCAGTTTGGTGGATCCCACATTGTATAGGCAACTTATTGGGAACTTGATGTATTTGGTCAACGCTAGGCCAGATATATGCTTTGTTGTGAACGCACTTAGCCAGTTCATGGTTGAGCTGAGGAGGGTGCATTGGGTAGCTGCAAAGCACATTCTTCGCTACGTGCAGGGGATTGTTAATTATGGTCTGGACTATAGGCGGGGAGATGGAGTGAAGTTGGCAGGTTACACAGATTCAGATTGGACAGGGTGTGCTTCTGACAAGAAAAGCATTTCAGGATATTGCTTCGGATTGGGTTCGACAATTGTGTTGTGGTTCAGTCGAAAGAAAAAGTCAGTTGCTTTGAGCTCTTCTGAGACTGAGTATATGGCCACTAGCTAGGCTAGTTGTGAGGCCATTTGGCTTCACAAGTTGTCGTATGGCCTATATGATCAGGAGTGGAGACCGACAATTATTCATTGTGATAATTAGAGTTGCATTAAACTCACGGAGAATCCAGTATTTCATGACAGGTCAAAACACATTGACATCATATATCATTTCATCAGGGACTATGTTCAGAAGGGTTCAGTGACGCTGCAGTATATATCGACAGATGAGTAGGTAGCCGATGTTCTCACGAAGTCCTTGCCAAGAGGCAAGCATGTCCATTTCAAGGACAAGATGGGTGTGGTGAGAAACACTTTCCTTAGTAAGAGGGAGTGTTGATTTTTAATGTACCTTGGACAAGTGGTTTCCCATGGGTTAGGCTCTGCTTAGGGAAAAGTGTTAATTTTGGGCAACTAGGTCCAAACTCGATGTTACATTGCTCATATGATGATGATGATATTTTTGTTGGATTCCTCTTTTGGAGAGGTGCAAGATTGATCTAAAGATCATCTTGTTTGGATGAGCAGATCTTATATTTTGATTTTATTTTCCACACATGTGCAAATTGTCAAGGTTGGCCAGATTTGTAATGTAGGCTCACAAGCCCCAAAAGATGTGTCACACACCCTCATTGATGGATATAAATTGGAGAGATGATGCTCATTTCATCATAATCTCATCACACATATTTCTCATCATTTGATTATTTTGTACAACCTAGAAGAGGCTTCTCTCTCTCCCACATGTGAATCTGAAGCTGGAGAAAATTCAGACTGTTTTTTAGGGCTTTGTGGATAGCGTTGACCATCGTTGACTTTGGGTCAACCCTTGAGCTTTGACTTCGATTTGATTGCAGAAATTCCGATGTTAGGATGCCGCATTGGAGAGCATAGAAATCAAGGAAGGATGTTGACTTTGACAGTGATTAACGATGATGGACTCAGTAACTTACTTAAACCACTGAAGGATAGCTGAAATTCCTCACACCATCCACCACGGGCACGGGATATACGAGAACACACACGACAACACACGACACCTCTGTTCTTCAACTCGCTTTACAACCCCGACTTTCGGCGATCTTGGAACAAACTATCCTTAGACAGGCGGCCCAATAGGCTTCAGTATTAATTCAAATAAATATGTTACATGCCAAGTGATGCCTCAGAGTAGAGCCTCTCAGTCTCTGATCTCTTAAAGCATAGAGTACACACAAACACTCTTTCACACACAAGCTCACAAGAACATATACACACACAAACAAGCGCCCCCCCTATCCTACTAAATCACTCACTTATATAACCTAAGAACATATGAGAATTATTGAGGGTCCTGTCAGACATTACTGGTCCAGACGGTGTCTGCTTAATATTCTCGAGTACAATAATTAAAAGAAAACACACTACCAAGGTCCTTTCGGACTTCGGTCACTATCATAATCACAATCATGGTCAGCTTCATCGATTTTTGATGAGGATGAGGGAAGCTTTTGATTTAGCCAAGATTGATTTAACCATTCCATATATTCAGATTCCCACTGATGGTCTGGCTGTTCTTGAGCATCTTGGTACAGGTCTACGAAAATCGTTGCTTTATCCTCGGATACCTTTTCTTTTCCTTTCTCTGTAGCTGCTTTTCCATGAGTTGAGACTGTAGAAGATTCGCCTTTTAGCAAAGCCTTTGATGATTGTCCCATATCAAACTTTATCGTATCTGTCGTAACATAGAGATTCTTCTGTGGAAAGAGATATTTATCGTCAGATTTCTTCCACCTGTTCACATAGGCCATTGGGTCTATTTCGATGTCTAGAAACGAATCCTTTTTGCTTTTACGGAATTCAGGCATCGATTGGACTGGGATCTCGACTCCATCTAATAATTCCCATTTGAAGATTTGAAACATGCTGACAGAGCGTTCTATTGCACATTGGATCCAATGTTTACAAATATGATTAATGTCTGCCTTTTGTTGCCATCCTAATTCAAAAATCATGGATGAACATACCTTTGTTGATAACAATAGAATTATTAAACAGGCGGCGTCATCAGTCCAATTTCCAGCCCTAACAGTAATAGTAACCAGTGCCTTTTGATTAATTAGCAGCTTAATTACTTTTATTCTCCCTTGACATTCTTCAAGTGTTTTGATCAGGGACAATTTTTCAGGTAATTTGAGTTTATGAATCTCTTTAAGCCAAAGGGTCAACTTCTTAATTTCTTCAGTGTTGTCAGCTAACACGGATTCATCAATCCTTTCAGGTCCATAAATTTGTGAAAAAGGATTTGGGACAATAGGATTTCTGAACTCTAGACTTTGATAATCCCACGGAGTAGAGAAAGTTCTCAAATACTGCAACGTTCTCTCAACACATTGAGAAGCTCTTACATGAGGTTTTTTCTTGCAAAGTCCATCTTCGATTACCCAATCAACAAATGGTTCAAATAGCTCGTATTGGGGAAATGAATCTGTACTTGCATAATTTTCATCATTTCTTTGCAGAAATGCAACATCAATTTCTTCAAAAAGCTCAGGAATTCTTAGAGACTGCAAAAATCTTTGAACTTTTTCAGTCATGTTTACTTCATCCAAATCCAACATCTTAGCTGAAGTATAGATTGCAAAGGAGAAATCTATACCACCAATAATCTGATAATAATTTAAAGTTTGTAAAACTTTAATCATATCTTCATTGTATTCCCTTGATCAGTAATCATCCAAAGTTTTAAAATAAAGCTTCACTTTAATGTTGGGTAAGGGATAGACTTTTACCAGTTCTTCGTCTAAACCCAATAGAATTCCAACATTCTTAGATTGCCAGGCTTGACATCTTTGTATCCACTGATTTCTTCTTATCCTAAGCCTGACAATTTTCTTAATCTCCGCAACCAAATCACCAAGAACTAATTCAAGAATTTGAAACCTTTCGACAAAAGTTTCAAAACTATCACTTGTAGAACCTGGAAGAGCAAATATATCAGTTCTTTGATTGGAGAAAAAATGAGCTTTGTTCATGTCTCTGGTCAAAGCGTCTGCTAAATATTTACAAATACCTGGAACCCATTCAACATCAAAATCATACATTTGAAACCAAATCTGCCATGCCAACAGTCTTCCTCTTGCTAATTGTCTTGATATTTTGGCTGATAAGAAATACTTAAAATTCATAGAATCTGTTCTTATCAAGAACTTGGAAGGAGCTAAATACAATTCAAATTTTTGTATGCCATTGAAGATAGCAAGAGTTTCTTTTTCAGCTGTAAAGTAATTTTTCTGGTGAGGCAGAAATTCACCTGATGCATAGGCACATAAAATTTCTTCGGTGGTTCCCTCCTTTCTTTCAAAAATGACAGCGGCCCAAAATGAATCAAATGCATCAGTCTGAAGAATTAAAAAACCATTACCGGGAGGTTTGAGCTCAGGGAGCTTCTTGCATTCAGCTTTTAATAATTTGACTGCGTTTGTAGCTTCTGGTGACCATCCAGAATGCAAATGTTGGCGGATAGGGGCAGTCTTTTCTGATAGTCTAGGGATATATTTATGAACATAATTGAGCACACCTAGCAAGCGCTGAATCATTTTAGTGTCTTGTAAGACATCTGGAAATTTAGAGAGCTTGGTCAAGATATGAGGCTGCATCTGAATTTTACCATTTATCACATGAATACCCAAAAAATCAATACTGTCTTGGAAAAGAAGCATTTTCTTCTCTGATAAAACTATCCCATGCTTTTTTGCTTCTTCAAGGAATATTTGCAAATGCTTGAGATGAGATTCGAGATCCGGACTGTGAATCAAGATATCATCAATATATACAACAATAAAATCATATTTACCAAAAATAAAACCCATTTGCCTTTGAAAGAAGGCGGGAGCATTCTTCAAACCAAATGGAACAACTTTCCATTGGTAAAATCCGGCGGGGCATGTAAAGGCAGTTTTATGACGATCTTCTTCTTTGATTTGTATCTCGTAATAACCAGATTTCATATCGAACTTACTGAAGATCTTGCTGTTCTAAATCTTCTGCATAATGGTTTCCTGGCGGGGCAGAGGATAATTAAAGCTCTTAGTGATAGCATTCAATGGTTTATAATTAATCACCATTCTAGCTTTACTTCTGACTATTTCAGAATGATTTCTAACCAGGAAAGCAGAACAGAAATAATGAGAAGAACTAGGTTCGATTAACTGAAGGCTTAACAGTTCTTCGATCTGCTTTTTAATTTCTTTTTCATCTGTTGGAGTACAGGGTATTAGTTTGCCTTTCACCCCATTGTCATGAAGAGTATCTATTTCTTGCTGGGGACTCTCCACACTCCAAAATGCTTGAGGATTTTCAGAACAACTTTTCAACAATTCATCATAAATATCCATTTGTGCTGGAGACCAATCAAGATTTCTGTTTGCTTTTTGTTTAGTCTTTGTTTGACTCCTTTCTTCATAAATCTGCAATACCTCTTGCCAGTTATTAGAATCATTTAGAGGTCTTCGTGCACCAGCGTTCTTTTGGCTATTTTCTTTGCGAGCTTCAGAATTAGCCAGAGTCAGTCTTGGAACTGAAATTGCCTTTTTCTTGATATTGAAGATAACTTTATCTTCACTAATTGTAACAGGCAATACAAAGTTAATGAACGACATTCCAAGAAACAGACTTGTAGATGTGTCATAATGTTGTACTGCAGAGAATTTAACAATACTCCCCCCGAGTTTTAAAGAGACATTGTCAACATAGTGGGTGAGATTAACAGAACCACCAATGGTCTCAGAAACTATAATATTTTGTAAAGGTTTCCATAAACCTTTAAATAACGATGGGCGAGCTAAATTGTTGGAGCCTCCTGTATCAATAAAGGCATCCACATTGATCCATTCACCTTTGACTTGGACTTCAACAAGAATATATATCAGATTGTTAGTCTTAACAATCTTTTTGAGAAAAGAACTTTCTTTAGTATTTACAGTGGCTGGACTTGCCAAAGAGGAGGCCTGAACGACTGTCTTCGGATAAGGGCAGAAAGAATTCAAAGTGGGTTGTGGAGGCAAGGAATTTAAAATGGAAGATGAATTCTTTATACCAGTATCAGTAGGAATAGAGATAGAAGGAATAACAGAGACAGTTTCATCAGAGAGGTATTCAGACGTTTCATCTGTATAGTCGTTAGAACTAAATTCATCACTAAAATGTAATTCACTTTCAGTAGCTAGTTCGAAACAGGCATAAGGATCTGAACATGTATTCATTTTCTGACATGTATCGGGAAGTGACTTAGATTTTGACAGAGAAGCATCAGTGAAAATATATACATCTGATACTTCATCATTAGACTCAACCATAGACCAGTTATCTACAAAATCATCGATTTCAATACAAGCTTTCAATTTATTGGACGAACTTTTAGGACACTTTCGAGCAAAATGACCTTCTTTCTTGCATATGAAACATGCATTGTCTCTTTTTGGTTGCCTGCGTTTTTTCAGGTATTTGAACTTTCTAAAAGGCCGTCTGGGATTAGCTACTCTTTTTGGCTTGAATTTTCCATACCGTTTAGATTTTCTTTTCTTAAACGGTGTCCAGGGTAATACAGAGTGACAAATATCAAGACCAGGAGAAAAGTCTTGGGCTTTCTTATGCCAGCAAAGATACTTAACCTTTTCCTGACAGCGAAATAGGAGATCTACCCAATAAGTCTGTTCAATTCTTTTTCCTTGAACCTCTAGATCTTTCATGATCAAATCACCTACATTACCAGGCAATTTGGACAAGAATGAAATCTTCTGAGTAGAATCATTGGTGAGATTAGCTTTATAGATCTTGGCCATATAATCGTTGCCAAACTGATCTAAAAATTTTAAATCTTTCAATTCCATTCGTGCCAGATCTGTTATCAACTGTTTCTTTTCATCTGCCGGTTCTGGAACAAACTGAGTTTTGAGTAGCAATTCTAAAGTAGCTAGGCCCGAAGCAGCAACATTCATTCTTTCTTCTTCTGATGGTCCCATCCACCTGTCATATACAATGCCGGCCATGCGCTTTTCAGCGAAAGCAAAAATAGAAATATTATCTAGTCTAGAGACAACTTGCATTTGGTATAATGCACCAATCCAGATTCTTATGGATTCAGCAGGATTGGATGATTTATCTAAATCCAGAACATATCCACCAGAGTTAGTGGCAAACAAATCTTCTTCGACCCTTGGATACTTTGGAACTTCACGGAACACATGGGCCTTTTGGAGAGATGGCAGAATAAAGGATGGAAACTTGGTAGCAGCATTTTCTAAAGTAACTATTTCACTCTTGGGTTTTTGAAAATGCAATGTTTTGGCTGGTTCTAGTTTAGTTCCAGAGGCTTGGACAGAGGTTTGGGCAGTACTAGACTCAGCTTCACTTTCTGCTTGTTTTTCATCAATATCCCAATAGTTCGGAGTATCCATAGAGATAGAAAACTTTGGGGGTCTAGATTCTCTCTGTTTCTTTTCTTTTTTCTTTTTCTCTTTGGCTTCTCTGTGTTGGCGTTCTTCTTGTTGTTCATCATGGAGAAGCTTAAGATTAGCAAGGATTTGTTAAGTCTGAGATCCTAGATCATCCAGGACATCTTCAGCATGGGCACACCAGGTAGCAAGATAATTACCAATCTGATAAGTTTGATCTAGGTCATTAGTATTCAATGCATTATGCTCTATCAAAGGAGCACAATCTGCTCGTGTGGCTGGCTATTTGGACATAGAAGAGGTGGTGTTAAATTTAGTTTTAGAAGGCCATTTCCCCCCTTTCACAAAACAATGATTAGCGTACTGCCATTCTTCGACAGGAGCAAAATGAGTACTAGAAATACGATGCATCTTATTTACAGCAAGAAAAGGTTTAGATTCTGGTATATACAATTTAGTGGAAGATAAGACCAGTTCGGAAGGAAGGACTTCTTTAATTGGAGGAAGATCAACTCTTCGTGAAGAAGAGGCTTCAGTAGTATAAACAGGAATAACATAGCGACGCGGTCTGAAAATAGGTCTGGGAATCTCTGGTTTTCTAGGAATGAGCTTAACTTGATCATCAGAGATAGCAACTCATTTGAGTTTTGAGTCAGGTTTCTTATCGTCGGCAATAGACCTATATTGGAAATACCAATTATTTGGCAATTCAGTAGAATCATAAAGAACACCTTCAACTTGGGCATTTGATAACCCAACAGTAACACAATCTTTCAAGACAGGTTGTTTGAGCTTAGGATGAGCTATATTGGTTAACTGAAAAGAAGTTTGGACCAACACAAAGAGGTAATCATTGTCTTCTGTCATTTGGGTTTCTCGAGCGGCGAGCTCTTGCTTCCCACATTTTAAAAAGATCGTGGAGCATCTTCTCGAATTCAATCTTTTGGTGATGTGGATCGTGACAAGATTTGATATTGACAGCGTTAGGTCCTTTCTTGAATTCTATTGGATGTTCATGTTCCTTATTAGGAGGTATTTTTATTGGCAGGTCTTGGAAGAGTTTTTCGTGTTTCCTAACTATTCCTTGTTCTTCTGGCGATTTTTGGTGATTCCTTTTTAGATTTATAGGTAAGTTACCAACAATTATCGTTCGATGCAACTTCTCCTCATCATCAAGCGCTTCCTTCTTATCAACCATATCTGCTTCATCACCGAAGGCCTCAACAGCTTCTAGCACTGTATCAGTCGCTTTGGATGTGTTTGTCTCTTCACATTTTTTTTTCAATTCCGGGGATGAAACATTTTGTTGTTTATAAGCATCTGTATTTTCATGGTTTCTTTCATTTTCAATGACTATGTCTGTTGTTGCATCTGTGATAGCAGTCACGTTGAATACCAACATTGTTTCTTTTTCTGCCATTGGATTTTCATTTATATAAACGTTCTCAATAACTTCTGTTGCTGCATTACTGGCTTTATTAGTGGATTGAGTTGCATTTTCTTCTCTTGGTTTCTCAGCTCTATAATTTTCATGGTTGATCTCAGAGTCTCTACTTCTAGGTGGTTCAACACTATAGCTTTCATGTGAGCTGATTTCCAATTCAACCTCATTTAATTGCTCTTCTTCAAACATGTTATATTCATGATGGTGATTTGAATTAGTTGAATTGTTCAGTTGATTATGTTCGACATTTGGGAATATTGGAGGTTGTGTCTGACTTAACTTATCTATCTTATCATTTAGCTTATTGAAGAGTTCTGTCATCTTGTTCATTGCTTCGCTATGCTCTGTCATCTTGTTCATTGCTTCGCTATGCTTTTCTGTGGCCTCGTGATGATTTAGCCACATTTGTCTTTCTATTCGATTTGTCGTATCATGAACCTTTTTGATGTCGTTGGAGAGTCTTGCAACTGTACCTTCAAGATCGACTAATATTTTTCCGAATTCTTCGGAATTATTATTGATTTGTTTCTCAAGATCCACCAATTTCTTCTGGAATTTGGCCATCGACATCGATGAAGACATTGAACGTGTATGAGGTGGGGAATATTTTTCTGCCAGTTTTTCCCCTTTTTTTTAATTAATTAATTAATTAATTAAATTAATAATTTTTTTTTAAATAATAATATTTATTATTTATTTATACAAATAATAATAATAATTATTTTATATATATATATATATATAATTATTAATTATAATTATATATTATATATATTATAGTTATATATAAAAAATAGTTCAATGTTTTTTTTTTTTTCAAGTACCCGTCTGGTTTTTGTTTTTTCCATGAGTGTAAGAGAGGGAGAGGGAGGGGGAGGGGTAGGAGGGGTGGTGATGAGGAAGAGAGGGGGGTGGCGGGGGCGGGGGGGGGGGTGGCGGGGGCGGGGGGGGGGGTCCGCGGGGAAGTGAGAGATGTTGTGTGAGGGGTTGGGAATCGTAAGGGGGAAAGCGTTAGAGAGGGCTGGGGCTTGTGTGATGGGAGAGGAAGTGAGGGTCGTAAGGCCAAGAGTGAGGGGGAAATTTGTAAAATTTTTTAAACAAATGCTACCACCAGCACTTGATAAAAAATCTGCAATCTGGAATTTTTTGTAATTCCTTAATTCTGGGTAATCACACAGATTTCGAAGAGCGATGGCTCCGATACCAATGGAGTGTAAAATCTCTGGTAAACTTGATAATTATATGTTATTATTGATAAAAGATGAAAGATGAGATATTACAATGGGGAATCACCGAGGCTTTAAATATAGCCTCATGGTGTCCCTTGGTGAAGAGGCATGATCTTTGATCATGCTCTTTCACTTAATAAAACCTAAGATAACTATATCTAACTAATAATTAATAAAATATACATAACATTCTTCTAATGAAAAATCAAATGGGCCCTGACATCACCAAAATTGGCCCTCAAGACATAAAAATAAATCTTGTGACAAAATAATTTAGGAAGGGACATTACATAGATACTCACATATATAGCTCAAACAATTTGCTCAACTGGTTGTCACCAATCAACCAATCTTTCAAGGCATTTGACTAGTTTTGTGCCAACATTTGTTTGGTTCGAATCTGCCTAGGTGAGGTGCACTTGTCTATGTTGATGGGTTTACTAGCGATGGCATCCACAAATGTGGGGAAACATCCCTTGGGCTTGCTCCCAAGGTTTTTTTGTTAATTTAAAGAAAATAGAAAAGGCCCCAAAGGATATCTCAATTGATAGATTCTCATGTGTTAGAAGTTCAAGAGGTCTTGGGATAAAATCTCATTGAGTCACTTTGGGTAACTATTGGAGTTGGCAAAGTATTGATATCCTTACTTGGAATGCCAAATATGTTGGCAAATGAGGGATTATAATTAAAAATAATAATTTGGATTTGGCTTGGGTGGTTAGGAGGATAATTTGTTATCCTCCCTAGCTAGGTTAAAATCTTCCTTGTGACTGTTTGCCCCTAACGCATCTATTGGTTTGACAAGGCACCAACAGTCTCGCTTAAGTGCTTGATGGTGGGATGCGATGTTTCCAAACAATTTTAAGTCCTAATGGTTATCTCAGTTGGTGTCACATGTGTTGCTTGGCATTTGACTAGTTCTATGTTGGTAGGTGCTTGGTTCGAATCCCCCCATGGGTGAGACACACTAGTCTATGTGGTTACTTGGGATTCCATCCACCAATGTGGGGAACATTCTTGGGATTCCTCATGAGGTTTTCCTGAGATAAGTATGTTTGTATATCATGCATGTATATTTTTAAAGCATATAAAACACACACACACACATTCTTTTTGAGGAAAACTTCACAAGATCCCCTATTCTTCCTTGGAATATCCGTATGCAGGTTAGCTCAACAGTTAGCCACAATGGCCATTGGTAACCCGAGTCTCTCAATTGGATTTGAACCTCAATTGCACTTGAACTCCACTTTGAAAAAAAAATTGTTTGAATTGATTCAGCAAATCTATTGTGCATATATATCCTATATATATGTTTGTGTGTGTACACACACATATATCCTGTTTTTGGGGTATATGTACCTCATATATGAAATGCGTATCTTGGATCCTTATAAGACGTGACTTAGGTGATAAAATGCCAGTCATCATTGAAACAAGGTTTGTCAAAATCATTCTTGAGCAAGAGTGCCTCTTGTCCTTCTCTGTCTCTAGTTAACATAAAAAATCTGGTGCCTAGGTTTGCCTCAAACATCTTTGTCCTTTGATATGTGCTGGTCGCAATGCAAAACTGACCCAGTCATTTGCAGGGTTCTAACGGCTAAGTAGGGGTGCACTGACGAAAGTACATTTCTTTTCCCTGTCTTTAGGTGATGGCTATCATTAGTCTTAAAAACTGATGGAAAACTTGAAAGTGCGTTATCGAGAAGATAATAAGAAAACTTAACAGTCACGTAGTATACCTTGTTTTCCTGCAATTATTATGTTAGTAGTATACAAATTAAGCTTCAATTGGAGATCCGATCTAAAATATTAGCTCTGGAAAGTTTCTAATATTAGGTAGATTCCTTGTTTGTGCTTCGTACATCATTACTTGAGCTTTGTAAATATTTCAATACATATCCAATGTCAATGTGGAAAGGCAGGTCCTTATTGGCCAATTTCAGCGAACTTTGTGTTAGTGCATTACACATTTTTATATTTCTACAGGATCTGAAAATGCAGTCAGTCATTGGCATCACACCAAAGACTCAAAGACAACCTAAAAGAGGTGAAATGCTGCTCTCAGTCCATGGCTCTCCTCTTGGAATTTATTGCGAGGATAAGATGGACACAATTAGCGGTACTTTCTCAGTCTCTTTCTGGTCTTGACTCTTTAAAATACCAAATTATATTTGACAGGCATATGTACCTGAAAGTACCATTTTTGCTTTTACTGTTATTTTGATACTAATGTCGAATGTTTTGGTTGAGGTCATTATTAACTCAAATTCACTTGAAATATTTGTGCATGTTGCAGAGTCCGACAAGGAGTCCTAGTGTTAATGGTACATTATTTAAGAAAGTTCTTTTCTTCTCTGCTCATCAAATATATTTTGCGACCACTGATCTTGATATCATTGTTGCGGCTCACATACGGATCACTTCTACCCTCAATATTTATGCCATGTCAAATGGACATTAAATGACAAGTTTACACATATAGGTGAACAATGTTTGGATTATCCTATTTTACAATGCTGTATAGCATAAGTGATTTATTATATCCAGTTGTGTTTGAATAGAGTTGCTTTCATGTACTGGGATGAGCAATTTTGTTGTACAATGAAGGATCCGGCTCAAATAATGTGGTGTTGTCTTATCTCCGAACAAATCACCTAAGATTTTGCTGCAAGCCATCTTTGCCAGGAACCTTCCATTTTGTTTCTAGTATATTTGTGGCACTAAACAATTTGGTCACACTCATAGTTTTCAACAGTGTTATGTTTGAAATGCTAGCTAGGATAGAGTTTTGCATATAACTCAAAATTTAGTTTGCATAGAAGTCGATGTTTTGCATCATACATAATAAATACTTTTCTTAAACCACTGAAGTGTAGGATATTAACTAAAATTATGAGTGATTTCAATTGGGTCATCACATTGTTAATTTAATAACTGAAATTGAATAATGATGACTGCTTATATAGTAGGTTAGCCAGTTGAAATGTTTAACATGCTTTTTTTTGGTTGGTTCCTTATACATTATTGTACTAAAGCTTTTAAAATTAGAAATATTTTTGTTGGTTCTGTAATGAACTAAAGTTAGTGAAATTATTGAATATTTTTATTTTGATACTAATAACATGTCACCCTTAGTGATAGGTTTAATTGTGTTCCATGAAGATTGGAAAACTTCAGGGATTTCTAGCGTTCAAAATTATGATTTCTTATGGATTGTTTGATTTCCCTTTGCAGAATTGAAATTTTTGACTTTTCTCAATTCTATTCCTTCATCTGCGTTATGCATATTTTCATTTTGTGAAATAAGGAAAGCAAAATTGTAGGTCAAACTAACTTGAAAGAGTACAACTATGTTTAGAGATGTCTGAATTATCACCAAGCATCATTCATCTTACAGTAAATTAGGGATTGAAAAGACTAATTGAAATTGAAATTTATACAAAATTATAAAAAATGATCCCACCCTATTCATTTGAAATACTTCAAATGCATGAATGACAACTCTTATTTAGAGATTATCTTTTGCATCCTTTTAAGTTCTCCATGTGGTACATTTAATTATATATTTCTTGATAATTTTGAGCATGTGCTATTATTTTCTTATATTTAAAAAACATGTAAACTACACCGTTTTTTTTAACATAACCAATTCATACGTCATTCTGCCATAATATATACATTACTGAAACTTTGGGTGCCATCTTCCCTAACAATTGGATCACCCCAACCATCCATGTTGAACACACCTCTTATGTGGTAGTCTTGCGCATATATGGAATTAGAATCTGTAAAATAGATCTATGTTTCTTCTATACATGCATGAACAAATGAAAATAGGGCTTTAGATCATATCTACACTTAGTTGTTTCTTTCAAAATTATATAACCTCTTGTATCTTAAATCAAGGATTGAGCTAACAACACTTTGTATCTTCAATTCCTAGATTTGGAAGTTCAAAATGTGCATAAATATTCAATGGTCCACATACATTTGCCAATATTACCTTCCTTTTAAAATTAGTAAAAATTAGGCATTAAATTGTGGTTGCCTAGGTTTTCTATCACAGTAGACAGAATATTTACATGACTTTCTAGATCCATTATAGCATTTAAGAATTTAGCATTGTCAAATCATTTTAGAAATTTGGCCTTATATTATATGTGGTCCTTTCATCGTGTAACAGATTAGACTCATAAGAATGTTTAAAGATACATTTGTTTTTTTTTTTTTATAAATATTTTATCTATCAGAATGTGAACCTGCTTAAAGGGAGAATAATTAAAGCTTCAACCACTTGATGTAACAACTATGTATTCTAGTCATTGTCGCATTGCAATAATTTATTGAATCCCTTCATGTAATTTTAGCATTATTTGGTATATTTTTGATCATTTTCCATGCTTATTTTTCCCAAGAGAAGAAATCTACCTCTTAGCCCGAAGGAAAGGCAAGAGTAAGGTTGTTGGTACTAGGCCAACCCAAAGTTATACTTAAGAGTGCTTTATTTTAGGCTTGAAGCCACTACAACAATAATCATCAAGGCTTCAAAGCTCATCACATCTTTGTGAAGTTTTCAGATCTGAAAATTATTACTGCAATGATTGTTTTATTTCTCGTACTTATGAGATACATTATTTACAGATGCTTCAGTAAATTCTGAAATAAACACATGCAATACTTCACTCTAATCAAAAGCATAAGAACAAAAATTACACAAGTAGCACAATAGAAACAACCATATGAACACCGTTATTTTGGACAATTGTCTCCAGAAAAACACAATGTGGGAAAACCAGTGCAGCAGATGAGGGTTTTGTATTTATCTTCAGTAATGAAAAGTTCATTTACAAGAGTCTTGATGAGCAAAGTAAAATTAGCATAAACCTGGTTGAATTTTCTGGAACCTTCAGAAGTATTTCAGACCCTTAGGGTGACCTCCTACACCCTTTGTGTCATCCAACATGTGAGCTTTGTGTAATCTCTCCCTGGACTGCGCAACTCTGCGTGGAGGGGTTCTTGCATTCGATCAACTCACCCTTCCCTTCATCCTCCACACTTATGCTTCTCTGTTACTTAATCCTCCCTCCTCTTGCTTCTGCAAACCTGCCTCTATAGACTTACCCACTGAAATCAAATTCTCTTGCTTCAGGAAATATTTTCTTCGGGTACTAAGAATGTCCCCAACTTGATTTCCAAATGACCCTCAAGCCCCTTCTTATAGTCTTCTTGTCGATGAATCAACGACCAAGATTATATCGTTAATCGATGACTCAGATTAAAATGACTTGCTCTTTGTTTTCTAGAAGGTTCACACTCTGCTTTATTAATACCCTTTATTATTTAATTTCCCTAAGTTTAGACTTAGGGTCTGCATTAAAATAATTAATTATTTTAATAAAGCCATATCCGAGTGGAATTTCTACAAACGATTTCTAAGTTCTCTGGATAATTGTTGTCCAACCCTCTCCACCAAATATGAGACTTGAACACTTCTTGGTGCTATAAAATCAACACTCCCTCTTAGCGAGGAAAGTGTTCAAGCAATATGCCACTGTATTGTTCTGACTCTGTAACATTTGCTGCGCTGATGCTGTCCCGACTGCTGACCCTCATCTTTCCGTTGTTGCCCTCTGTATTGTTGCTTGTGACACTGTCTCTGCCACTGCCTCATCTGTACTGCAACTCCCTTTGTTTCTGCAGACCACCCTTCCCTCTAATGGAAGGGGTTCTTGACCATCCCCATCTTCTCTCTAAGTAAGTGAACTTAATCTTGCTCAGAGCCTTGGTGAGGATATTTGCCACCTGTTTCCCTTAGGAGTGTACCACAACTGTACTGCTCCCCTTTGGACATAGTCCTTGATGAAGTGGTACTGAATGTCAGTGTGTTTTGACTGGTCATGAAACATAGGATTCTCAGAGAGCTTAATGCAACTCTGATTATCACACAATTCCGTTCGGTTTCCATCCGCTTCTTGAGTAGGTTCAAGAGTAAGTTATGAAGCCATATGGCTTCGCATGACGCTGTGCTTGCTACCATTTCTGCCTCGACTAATCTTAGTGCTACGAATTTCTATTTCCCACTGCACTAGGAGGTCATTCATGATCCGAGACTGAAACAATACCCATTGGTACTCTTTCGATCCACTGTGCTTCCAGCCCAATCTGCATCTGTAAACCCACTCAGCTGGACCTCATTGCCCTTAGTATACTTCAACTCATACTCGACTGTCCACTTTAGATATCTGAGAACATACTTAGCTGCTACCCAGTGAGCCCTCTTTAGTTCCACCATGAACTGACTGAGGGTATTCATTGCATAATAGATGTTTGGTCTAGTATTGACCAGATACTTCAATGATTCGATGAGATGCCTATACAAGGTGGGATCAGCCTCATCATTTTCTGTTTTCTATCTTCTTCCATTTAGTAATCATTGGCGTGGCTATGGGTCTACAGTCTTCCATATGAAATCTCTTCAAGATTTCTGTCGTGTATCTTCTTTGCCCTAGGAAGATTTCCCCCTTATGCTACCAGACTTCTAATCCAAGAAAATAGTGCATCTACCCTAGGTCCTTCATGTTGAATTCTGTAGCCAGATTCTCCTTGAAGTCCTTGATGAGCTTAGATGATCCAATAATGAATAGATCATCCACATATAATACCAGAATTAACGACTCATCCCCTACTCTCAAGTAGTAGAGGTTGGGATTTGCATCACTCTTGACAAATCCCATCTTCTGCAAGTAGCTATCAATTCGCCCATACCATGCCCTTGGGGCTTGTTTTAAACCATATAAGGCTTTCTTTAGCCTACAGACATGAGTCTTCTACTCGTGTCTCGAAGCCCTCTAGTTGTTCTATGTACACTTCCTCCTCAATCACCCCTTTCAAGAACACTGTCTTGACATCCATCTGGTGAATCTCCCATCCCATTTGCGCTGTCATAGAGATGACAGATTTGATAGAAGTGTAGCGAGCTACAGGGGCGAAGGTTTCCTCATAATCGATGCCTTCCTTTTGTGCGTACCCCTTAGCTACAAATCTGGCCTTGAACTTCTCTATGCTGCCATATGCAGCATACTTGATCTTGTAGATCCACCTGAATCCTACAATTGATTTGTCCTGTGGTCTAGGGATTACTTCCCAGACGTCGTTTGTCAAGATGGAGCTATACTCCTCCACCATGGCATCCACCCACACTTGATGCTGAGCTGATTCCCGAAAGCTGGGAGGTTCTCCAACCTGAGCTACTAGTGCTTGGTTTCTGTCAGGTTGCTTTTGTACCCTCTTCCCATCTCTAGGGGCTCAAACAAATTCTTCTGCATCCTTCAGAATTTGTTGAAGTTCTCTGCTCGGTCTCCCATCGGTGGTAGGCGGTCTCACCTGCTCTTCTTCATGTTCTTCTTCGGAGCAACTCTCCTTAGAATCCTTGTGCCTTGGAGATGCATTTGACCCATCCTCTATAGGCCGTTGAGGTTGTGCTAGAGGATCCTCCTCAAACTGTGTATCTGTAGCCATCTCTCGGGATTTCCTGAAGGCTCTCTCCTCTATGTATTTCACATCCCTCCTTACTACGATTTTCTTGCTCTCTGGAATATAGATGCGATATGCTTTCACATTTTCACTATAGCCCACAAGAAAACCCTTTTCTGCAGTCTGATCCAACTTTTTCCTCTTTTCATCTGGAACGTGGCAGTACACCACGCTGCCAAATATCCTGATGTGGCTCACCTCTGGCTTGCTGCCTGTGAACACATTCTTGGGAGTCACCTTCCCCAATGCTCTATGGGGAACTCTGTTATGCACATATACCGCTGTATTGTAGGCTTCTGCCCATAAGAATTTGGGCATATCTTGGTCGTACAACATTGCCCTTGCAATTTCTATTATGGTTTGGTTCTTCCTTTCTGCAACTCCATTTTGCTTTGGATTGTATGGAGCTGTCCATTCTCTCTTGATCCCTTCCCTTGCACAGAAATTGGTGAAGTCCTTATCGATATATTCTCCACCGTTCTCTGATCGCAACTTCTTGATTTTCTTTCCCGTTGAGTTTTCTACCAAGGATTTGAATTCTTTGAACCGATCAAAGACTTCGTAAGTCTTTGGTTTCTAGAAAATAGATCCAAGTCTTCTTGGAATGATCATTAATAAAGGTAGAAAAATACTTTGCACCAGTAAGAGCGGTTGTGGACATTAAACCACAAATATCCGAGTGTATTAATTCCAAAACACTCTTGGCCCTGCTGCTGCCTCTTGGAAATGCTGCCTTAGCGTACTTCTCGAGTATGCACCCCCTGTAGACTTCATCTTTCCTCGTGCTGAGTTTAGGAGCTCCTATGATAGTATTCTTGAGAATCCTCAAGGCTCCATGATGTAGATGCCCCATCTTTTTGTGCCATAATTCATTCAGATCTCTGTAGTCCGTACTGCCAATCAGGGCCACTGGGGATTCAAGCTAGAGTTTATATAGCTTATGACTCCTTTCTCCAATTTGTACCTTTTTGCTCCAGCTAGGGTGTTTGACATACATCTGATCTATAATAAAGTATACATCATAGCCCTTGTTTTGAAGTTGAGACACTGAGAGTAAATTTAATCCCAACCATGGTACATGCTGAACAATCATGGCTCGAATCTTGTTGCCATCTTCTGTTTGAAATGTTATGGTACCTCTTCCAATGGGGGTACATTTGGCCTCGTTTCCCATAGTTATCTGGAAATTCATCCATTCTTCTTGGTAGCTTGAAACACATTTTCGAACCCTTGTCATGTGCGCAGATGCTCCATCGTCAATATACCAAACAATTGGATGAGCTGTGCTCGACACACAAGCAAGATCTTCCTCTAGTCTGGAAGCCAACACTTTCATGTTGTGTTCCTTCTGCATTTCTGCGTGCTTTGGAGGACTGCGTGAACCCTTCCAGATGTCGAATCTTTGGTCCATGGCTGAATTTTCTAGAACCTTCAGAAGTATTTCAGACCCTCGGGGTGATCTCCTATGCCCTCTGCGTCATCCAGCGTGTGAACTTTGCGCAGTCTCTCCCTGGACTGCGTAACTTTGCGATGGAGGGGTTCTTGCTGCCGATCAGCTCACCTTTTGCTTCATCCTCCAGACTTTTGCTTCTCCGTTACTGAATCCTCCCTCCTTCTGCTTCTACAAACTCGCCTCTACAGTCTCACCCACTGAAATCGAATTCTCTTGCTTCAGAAACGATTTTTTTCGAGTACTGAGAATGTCTCCGGTTTGATTTCCAAATGACCCTCAAGCCCCTTCTTATAGTCTTCTCGTTGATGAATCAACGACCAATATTATTTCGTTACTTGATGGCTCAGATTAAAAGATGACTTGATCTTCGTTTTCTAGAAGATTCAAACTTTGTTTTGTTAATACCCTTTAATTATTCAATTTCCCTAAGTTTAAACTTAGGATCTGCATTAAAATAATTAATTATTTTAATAAAGCCATATCCGAGTGGAATTTCCACAAATGATTTTTGGGTTCTCTGGATAACTGCTGTCCAAGCCTCTCCACCAAATATGAGACTTGGAACACTTCTCGATCATATAAAATCAATAGTCTCTACTAGGGATTTGAACCTAGGTGTGGAGGATCATAATTGTTCTGCCTAACCATTAGAGATAATCTCAATTGACTTCCATGCTTATGCACCTTTCTACTTTCTTTTTGTGTGCGAGCTTTGCCTTTCTAAAGCCTTCCATTGAGGATTTTGCATTGCCACAATGAATGTTATTTCTATATCCATTGTTTTATTAATGGGTGAACATGGTTGGTTTTTCCACTTTGGAACTTTCTCTAATCATCCCACTAATTTGACCTCTTTTTAAATTTTCTCTACTAGGATAACTATATTCATTCCTTATATATATATGTTTGATAGACTTCAGGAGAGCCATATCCTTTCCAGTGAGCCCTTATTGCCGCATTATAATGTCTGGCAACTGTTTTGTCTTCATTATCGATTGAATAAATATAGATGCTTGATTTATTCAAATTTAAGACATTTTACCTACCCCCTGTTGAAGAATGTAACTAGTGTCGGTCTTCATTATTATATTTGAGTCATAATCTAATGTATTTGTCAAAAGAAAGAAAAATAAATTTTATTGTAAAAAAAATTGACTTATTAAAGCATGGGTTTCATATTTGGTTCAATGATTAATAGGTGAAAGCCTCTATTGTAGGCTTTTAGGGTTTATGTTAAGGGTTCTTGTCCATGTCCATTAGAGAACTTTTGAGGTCTGAAATGGGCCTCCAAAGAAAAATGTACAATCAAAATAAACTTTATAAGAACCAATAGGATTCAAGATGATGATGTCAACCATGGGGGTTGATTAAGCATTTTGGGGGTAAAAAAGTAAAAAGATTAAAAAAAATAAAGTAATAAAACTATTTTTGTACTTGTATTTTCAGCCTATATCCCTAATGTTTTACTCAAATTTTGAGCAAGAGTACTCACTGGATACAAAATTTAATTATTCATCCAAGGAGTACCCATGTTGCATACTTTCAATGGACCCTGATACACGAAAAATGAGAAATACATGAAAAAACACGATTGCAATCATAGTTTTCATGTATTTCTCATTTTTCGTGTATCACGGTCCATCGAAAGTATGCAACATAGGTACTCTTTGGATGATGAATCAAATTCTGCATCCAACGAGTGCTCGCTCGAAATTTGAGAAAACCCATAGGGAGATAAGCTGAAAATACGAGTTGAAAACGTAGTTTTTTCTTTTTTCCCTCTAAAATTTGATGATGCAATCTAATCTTGTTTTACTATTTCCATTATTATTTTATAATTTCCTTAGGAGGCCCATTTTAGACCTCAAAATTCCCCTAATGATCATGTAATAGACCCTTCTTGGTCTTTGTTTATCAAGAAAGAAATTTATTTTGATGTAAACTAAGCTATTTAGGCCTCCTCCACCAAGTCTGCCTGAAGGAAGACAAGTCAACCTATTGGGGAGCTACAAACAACTATAATAGGTCGTTACCTGACCTCATTTGGATACTCACTCACAAGTTCGATATGCAATTCGAAGAAGAGAAAAAGTGAGAAAAAAGACGAGAAGAAGAAAACCTAAAGAAAAGAAACCCTAACAAAGGAAGAAGACCATTTTATCTTGTCTCTATCTCACACGTGCATAGAAATTGAAGTTGCAGGGCTATAGTAGGGTCGAAATTTTGAAGTTGGGGGCAGAAATTATGAAGTTGGGGGCTAAAATTATGAAGCTAGGAGGGCAAAATTCTGACTTGAAGCTGGGTTGAAGCAGTTTGACAAAAGTTGACTTCTAGTATTTGTTTCATTATCTTGGAAGGTTGACTTGGTGGAGGAGGAAGGTGTTTTGGTTTGGTCTAAGGTTTTGAATTGTCTCAAGTTTGATTTGAATCTACTAGTGGAAGAGTTTGACTCGATTTTCCCCTATATAGGCATTTTAGCCCTAGTTGAGTGTCTATATCTGGTGTCGTTGATCTTCATGTTTTATTTTGATGATTGCTCAATGAGAAGAAAATAACAAAAGAATATAACGAAAGCAAATAAGACCATAAGTATATCACAAGTAATTGTTTAGACAAGAAAATATTTTTTCCTTTCTAGTTTTTTAACATGGTATCAAACCTACATTAAAAGAAGAGAAAATGATAGCTTGAAGATCTTTTGAGAGAAGAAAGGATCAAAAGAAAGGATTCAAGACAATCTACATCTAGAAAATCTATGGAAACCTCAATGAAGACAAAGAATAAGTTATAAGGAGCCACCAACTATAGAGCATAGAAGAAAAGGATGGATCTCATCCTTGCAAAACACAAAATATTAGAATTTGTTCAAGGGAAAGTTCAAAAACCAACTGATGATCCAGGAAAATAAAAGTACGGGGAAATTGACATCTTGGCCATGAATCTAATTGTGGATGGAGTAAAGGACAATCTAATCCCCTACATATCCAACATAAATACAACACAAGGGATCTATGGAGCTCTCTCCAAACTATTCACCATCAAGAAAATTGGACAAATAACTAGTCTTAAGAATGAACTGAGGACAATGAAGATGACAAAAGATGATATTGTTTCTTCATATTTTGTGAGGATTTCCTGAATAAGAGATGCGCTCCAAGCCATTGATGAAACTATACCAGAAAAATAACTTAGGATTGCTGCACTATTAGGTCTACCAAAAACATGGAGCTCTTTTGCATAAGGTATTAGTAATTGGAAGTACACACCATCCTTTGAACAAATGTGGAATGCTTGTACCCAAGAAGAAGCCTGCATCTCATTAAAAAATATTAAGAAGGAACATGATTACAACATCTCCAATGCATACTCTGCTAGTCACAAAAAGAAAGGTGGATACAAGAAATTCAAATGACCAAAGAAGAAGGTTGATCTATCAAATAATGAGTGCAACAATTGTCATAAGATTGACATTACATGAGTCAATGTCCTGAAAGTCCGAGAAATAAAAGGAGAGAAAGAGAGCATGTAACTGTTGTTGATGAAGCTCCACCAAAGAAGTGTTAAAATTTGGCAGCTCACGAATGTATTTCTCCTAGAAGAAATCATATTTTTTAGTTTTGTTTGAACCTCCTATAATAAAATTTCATTTCAAAATTCTAATATGAATTTTCAAAAATAGTAAGTCACATATCAATTTAGAAGTGACTTTTCAAAAATAGAAAGTCATGTCTAAATGATCAAGGATGATCTCGACATATGGAATCCACTTTAAAATCAAATCAATCATGATACAGGTCACACTCTCTCATCAAGTTTGATTTGTTGTAAATTGCAGTAGCTGGTTGCAGTAAAGTGTTCAAATTCCAAGGAAGAAGTCAAGGGCTAGCGAAGGAAAAGAATGTCATTATGTTACTAGGGAAGTCACTTTCTCTCTCTATTGTCTCACACGTGTGAAGTACTCGAGTTTTGCTGGAAGGCTGAAATTTTGTAGTTGATAGGATGGCCGAAATTTCGGAGTAGCTGGGCCGAAAATTCTGCAGTTGGGTTGAAGTTTTGCATTGTAGCTACACTTTGAAGGGTTGAAATTTACAAGGAGGAAGGGTTGACTTGGTGGTGTTAATGAAGGTTGTCATTGATGTCAATATGGCGTTGAATAAGATGTCAATATTCTTGAGATGTATGGTTTCAGATGATGATGCCATAACCCTTGGTTGACTAGGTTAACATCAATAATGATGTTAATCTACGAAGATGTCAAGATAACTCTTGATGCAATTGATGATGTCATATACTAAATGGATAACCACGATTGTTAATGTCATTTGAGAAAAGTTGGAAGACTAGGAAGATATTATTTGAAGCTCTCCTAATGATGCTGCATTTGATGAAGGTTGGAATACCTACACTATTATTGAATACATGATGCTGTACCTTCGTGATAACATGAATGATGGATACTATCATGATGACATGCATAATGACACCATGATCCTATGATGAAGAAGCTAAACCATGAAGAAGCCTAACAAGAAAAGCCTATCTGCCCTGTCTCTAATTTTGCACTAATTTATGACCAGTCACACTAAAAAATAATTTTTAGTATCTTAGAGGCAGCCTCTCAAGTTGATTCCTTTTCCATATTTTAGAGCATTATTTTGTCTTTCCAATGAGCTATCACTTGGCCCGAAACTCCAAATAAGATGGGAGATATAGATTTTACAAGTTGAGAAAATTAATTTGGTCCTTGAGCTGACCTGTGCTACCCTACTCATGTCGGCCTACTCCAGAGACGTGTCCCTTCGGTTAAGAAACAAAATTTGTATATATAGAGACTGCAGACCATCATTTCAGTGAATGATTTCGGTGATCATTTTCAGAGAGAAGACATAGAACAACAAGGAGGCCAAGGAGAATAAATTTTTGGGCTAATATTATGTTTAAGGATTTATGTTTGGGTTAAACATCTTGAAAACAGAGAGATTATTAGCCCAGTGGAAAGAGCTGTGAAGAGACACTATCCCACTACAGCTTGGACAACACAGTGAACTGTTAGCAAGTGTTTGGGTAGCTTGGACCAAGCAAAAAGTTGAACTTTGGACCTGCAGACATAGTGAAATTCAGACCTGTGGTTTTTTCTCTGAATTTCGGCCCTGAGGCTCTCTGAAATTTGGCCTGCTCATAGCCCAGACTTCAACCTCTTGTTACAGATCTGTGAAGCACTGTTTTTGGACTGCAAATTTAGTGGAGAACTACAAACTCAGACCTATGACCAACAACTAGATCTCATAACTGTGGCAGTAATTTTTTGGCCTATTCAAGAGCTTGTGGAGTGCAGACTTTTAGCCTTGTAGGAAAAGAAGATCACAACCTAGTGGAGGGTTGATTTCAGCTCTATTTAGGTTGGATCTTGGCCTTGAATAAGCAGTCCTATAATCATTTCTAGAACAACCTAATGATATATTTTAAAGTAGTCCATTGACATCTCTTGGAACAACTTAAAGGAATATTTTGAAGCTGTCTAAAACATTTGATGAAGACATATTACAGCAGTGTTAAAGCCACCTTACAGAACTGTTCTAAAGGCATCCTGTGAAGAAATCTTGCAGACTTTTTGGGGCAGTTGTTGCAAACCTCGGGAGTTTTGGATTTATTTGAAAACAAAGTATTTGGTGAAAGCAGAATAATGGTAATTTTTTTTGCAGACCTATCCCTATGATCTTGTGACACTTGGGATCATTTGAGAACAGATTTGTGGGCATCTAGAAGAAATTTTTGTGTGACATTTGAAGGCATTCTTGAAGTATTGTTTGGAGGTTTGCAAATTGGAGCATCTCTAAACATAGCTTAAGATCCCTAGGAGTTTAATGAGAAGATCTATTTAAGAAATTTTTGGAGCACCCTTAGGGGACACTATTAAGGACATCTTGTTGGGATAAGCATTATTGAAGACCTTGTAACTAATCTCGGAAGCTTTACTGGAGGCCTCATGACGCATTGTTGAAGATACTCATGGAGTAACCTTGGAGAAATTGTTTGGGTACGGTGAAGAGCAGTGGTGACACCTTTTAAGAAGAAAAGGTTGTCATTGATGATGTGATGTGGAGACTAAGTGTGACAGGGCTCGTTGAAGAAGACTTTGGGAGCTGTAAAGTATAACCAAATATATCTTGACGAAATGAAGCAAGAGGTTGGAGCCTCATAGAGACAAGTTCAGTGCCTTGGAAGATAGGGTTGGAGCCCTAGAGGATAGGAGTCCTCAAGAAACCAAGTTGGAGCCTGTACCAGATATAGGGTAGGAGCCCTTGAGGTTGGTGCCTCAGAATTGACAAGGTTGGAGCCTTGGAAGTCCAAGTCGGTGCTTGGAAAATACAGGTTGGAGCCTAGGAGATTGAAGATTGGTGTCTTCATCTACAGTTGGAGCCCTTGAGGTTGGTGCCTTAGAATTGACAAGGTTGGAGCCTTGGAAGTCCAAGTCGCTGCTTGGCAAATACAAGTTGGAGCCTGGGATATTGAATATTGGTGTCTTCATCTAGGGTTGGAGCCCTACATATATTGTACTTGATTTATTGTAAAGAAGAAATTAATAAAAGCATTTATTCTTATTGTTCATTTTGTGTTCTAAATATAAGTGATCTAACTAGTAAAAATAACAATTGAAAAGAAATATTGATTCACCCCCCTCTCAGTATTTCCAACAATTGGTATCAAAGCCAGTACCTTCACTCAAAGCCTAACAGCTTGAAGGTTGATCATTAGAACACAAATGGCAAAGCCAAGGAAGAAAGTCTCCAATCCTTCTAAAGATGTGTCTTCCTCAAACATTGAAATTGAATTAAATCAATTTGCGAAGGCTCCATTGTTCAATGGAAATTTTGATATATGGGTGGCAAGAATGAGGAATTTCTTGAAGACTCGAGGAATTGAAGTTTGGAAATCAGTGATTACTAATGACACGATGGACAAAGAATCCAAGGAGTACAATATAAGAGCAATGAAGGAAATTTTGAATGGGTTACCAAATTCTGTGAAGGCCAATTTTGAAAAATGTTCGTCAACAAAAGTCATATTGGACAAACTTCATGATCTTCACTCAAAATGAATGTTGACAATGATCTCTAGTCAAGAATATGATGGAGAACAAGAAAGAAGTCCAGAATCCGTCAAGGAAGTTGAAGATAAGAGAGATGACAACAAGGCTAAAGAAGACCTAGAAGATGAAGAGAACAAAGAAGACTTTGAAGAAGATCTCCTGAATAAACTTATGGCTTCCATGGAAGAGATTAACAATTTGAAAAAGGAAAATGAGGAACTTAAGAAGAAAGCGCAAGATGGTAACCAAGACAAGACAAGGAAGGAAGTTGACTTTGTCAAGCTTCAAGTACAAGAAAGAGATGAGGGGCTCACCAAAATTAAAGAGGAATTTCATCAAAACAAAAGAAAGCATCATGAAGAATTCATATCTATGACAAATAAATTGGATAAGGCAAAGAAAAGGGAAGAAAATTTGTCAATCCATCTTGAACAAAGACTTAAGAGCTTGAACAATCTTGAGGCAGAGATTGGTCAATACAAGGAAGAGGTATCCTCTCTAATTAAATATCAACTAGAAGAAGCAAGGAAACAAGCGCAAGGAGCTGAGAAGGTGATGGAAACTTTGGCATTCATAGAAGGACAAGTTAATGAAGCAAAAAAGGAGAGAAACACCATGATATGCCAACTAGACTAAAAGGATGAATAAATATTGAAACTAAAATCAGACATCAATCTTCTCAAGGCCGAAACATGTGAAGCTACAAGAATAAAAGAAGAACTGGAGATCAAACTAGCAAAGGATAATGAAGAAGTCTTCATAATGAAATCAAATATCATCTCCTTTAAAATCAAAGCACATGAAGCAACAAGGATGATGGAAGAAATGAAGAAGCAACTACTTATGAAAGATGAATATTGTGAAAAGTTGAAAGGAGAAATTGTCTTTCTTGAAAAGGAAGTTGAATTTCTGAATAAAAACTTGAAAAGCTCTCAAACCCTAGATGACATCCTAAGTCAGCAAAGGTCTCCCATTGATAAATCAGGTCTTGGCTATGTAGGTGAATCATCAAGCAAGAATGATAATACTTCAAACAACAAAGATGTGAGGAACCTAGAAAGAAATGTTGATGCTCCCAGTTCCAACAAAAGCAAGGAGAAGAATCAAGAAAACAACGGAAGAAATTCTACTCCAAGGAGACTTGCATATGATGTCAAGAATACAAAAGGCAATGAATATAATCAAAGAATCCCAAGGCAAAAAGAATTCAAAAGTACTTCAAGGAACTCTTCATCTCCCAGGTACCAAAGTATATTTCTTGGATATTGCTCTTCTTCTATAAACTTTGGTCACGTGGCAAAAGACTGTAGAGAATTTCACAAAGACAAATAGAATGGTCCCTGTCAATCTCCTCGAAGAAATTTTGCAAGAAGTCATGATTTCTTATTCATGAACAAGATAGAGTGCTTCAATTGCCATAACATTGGACATATGGCACGTGATTGTAACTTAACTTGGGCCCCTGCACAAGCTAGAACCATGCCAGAAAAGAAAGTTACACAAGTATGGAGAAGGAAACAAGTTGAATCCAGAAGTCTATTAAACATTCCGGCCAACAAAAAATGTTGTTGATTTGATGAAGTCATCTTTGAAGAGATGATATTACAAGGTTTGATAATGAATTTTTGCCAATAAGAAGACTATGCATACTGTTAGGGGGAGCTTGTGATTCTTGACGATTATTGCAGAGTTATCCGTGAATGGGCCCTATGAAAACCTTGATGAGTCACACTTGGACGATCATCCTTTGATAGATCATCTCTTGGGAGCAACTTCGTTGAAGAACATGATCCCTAATTCATCCGATGGACTGGTTTTTCTTCCACTTGTTTACAAGGCAAGACGTTTTTCTTGAGCTAGAAGAGTTTGTGCAGGCAGGAGAAGTTGGTTCACCACATGAAGAAATGCATGGACCACATTGATAGAAGGAAGAGCCCTATGACAGGGGGAGTAACATACATATGAAGGACTACTATTCATGAAGAAAAGAATTAGCTTGATAGGGGGACTTCTTGGGTACCCCATTTTCCATTGATGTCAAAGGGGGAGAGAATGTTGGAAGGGAAAGAATATTGCCATCAATGAAAAAGGGGGAGATTGTTAATCAAGGTTGTCATTGATGTCAATATGGTGTTGACTAAGATGTCAATATTCTTGAGATGTATGGTTCCAGATGATGATGCCATAACCCTTGGTTGACTAGGTTACCATCAATAATGATGTTAATTTACGAAGATGTCAAGATAACTCTTGATTCAATTGTTGATGTCATATACTAAATGAATGACCATGATTGTTAATGTCACTTGATAAAAGTTGGAAGACTAGGAAGATATTATTTGAAGCTCTCCTAATGATGCTGCATTTGATGAAGGTTGGAAGACCTGCACTATTATTGAATACATGATGCTATACCTTCGTGATAACATGAATGATGGATACTATCATGATGAAATGCATAATGACACCATGATCCTATGATGAAGAAGCTAAACCATGAAAAATCCTAACAAGAAAAGGCTATCTGCCCTGTCTCTAATTCTGCGCTAATTTATGACCAGTCACACTGAAAAATAATTTTTAGTATCTTAGAGGCAACCTCTCAAGTTGATTCATTTGCCATCTTTTAGAGCATTATTTTGCCTTTCCAATGAGCTATCACTTGGCCTGAAACTCCAAATAAGATGGGAGATATAGATTTTACAAGTTGAGAAAATTAATCTGGTCCTTGAGTCGACCTGTGCTACCCTACCCATTTCGGCCTACTCTAGAGATGTGTCCCTTCATTAAAGCAACACAATTTGTATATATAGAGACCGAAGACCATCATTTTAGTCAATGATTTTGGTGATCATTTTCAGAGAGAAGAAACAAAACAACAAGGAGGCCGAGGAGAATAAAGTTTTGGGCTAATATTATATTTAAGGATTCATGTTTGGGTTAAACATCTTGAAAAAGGACAGATTATTAGCCCAGTGGAGAGAGCGGTGAAGAGACACTATCCCACTACAACTCGGACAGCACAGTGAACTGTTAGCAAGTGTTTGGGTAGCTTGGACCAATCAAAAAGTTGAACTTCGAACCTGCAGACACAGTGAAATTAAGACCTGTGGTTTTTTCTCTGAATTTCGGCCCTGAGGCTCTTTGAAATTTGGCTTCCTCATAGCCGAGACTTCGACCTCTTGTTACAGATATGTGAAGCACTGTTTTTGGACTGCAAATTTAGTGGAGAACTGCAAACTCAGACCTGTGACTAATAACTAGATCTCATAACTGTGGCAGGAATTTTTTAGCCTATTCAAGAGCTTGTGGAGAGCAAACTTTTAGCCCTGTAGGAACAATAGATCACAACCTAGTGGAGGGTTGATTTCAGCTCTATTTAGGTCGGATCTTGGCCTTGAATAAGCAGTCCTATAATCATTTCTAGAACAGCCTAATGATATATTTTAAAGTAGTCCATTGACATCTCTTGGAGCAACTTAAAGGCATATTTTGAAGCTGTTTAAAACATTTGTTGAATACATATTACAGTAGTGTTAAAGCCACCTTACAGAACTGTTCTGAAGGCATCCTGTGAAGAACTCTTGCAGACTTTTTGGGGCAGTTGTTGCAAACCTTGGGAGTTTTGGATTTATTTGAAAACAAAGTATTTGGTGAAAGCATAATAATAGTAATTGTTTTTGTAGACCTCTCCCTGTGAACTTGTGACACTTGGGATCATTTGAGAACAAATTTGTGGGCATCTGGAAGAAAATTTTGTGTGACATTTGAAGGCATTCTTGAAGTATTGTTTGGAGGTTTGCAAATTGGAGCATCTCTAAAAATAGCTTAAGATCCATAGGAGTTTAATGAGAAGATCTATTTAAGAAGTTTTTGGAGCACCCTTAGGGAACACTATTAAGGACATCTTGTTGGGATAAGCATTATTGAAGACCTTGTAACTGATCTTGGAAGCTTTAGTGGAGGCCTCATGACGCATTGCTAAATACACTCATGGAGTAACCTTGGAGAAATTGTTTGGGTACGATGAAGAGTAGTGGTGACACCTTCTAAGAAGAAAAGGTTGTCATTGATGATGTGACGTGGAGACTAAGTGTGACAGGGCTCGTTGAAGAAGACTTTGGGAGCCGTAAAGTATAACCAAATATATCTTGGCGAAATGAAGCAAGAGGTTGGAGCCTCATAGAGACAAGGTTGGTTCCTTGGAAGATAGGGTTGTTTCCCTAGAGGATAGGAGTCCTCAAGAAACCAAGTTGGAGCCTATACCAGATATAGGGTAGGAGTCCTTGAGGTTGGTGCCTCAGAATTGACAAGGTTGGAGCCTGGGAGATTGAAGATCGGTGTCTTCATCTAGAGTTGGAGCCCTTGAGGTTGGTGCCTTAGAATTGACAAGGTTGGAGCCTTGGAAGTCCAAGTCGCTGCTTGGAAAATACAGGTTGGAGCCTGGGATATTGAAGATCGGTGTCTTCATCTAGGGTTGGAGCCTTACATATATTGTACTTGATTTATTTTAAAGAAGAAATTAATAAAATCATTTATTCTTATTGTTCATTTTGTGTTCTAAATATAAGTGATCTAACTGGTAAAAATAACAATTGAAAATAAATACTAATTCATCCCCCTATCAGTATTTCCAACAGGTGGAGGAGGAGGGTTTGTTGGTCTAGGGTCTTGGTTGTCTCACTGTCATGAATATACTGAAGGAAGTGTTCTTGACTGGGTTTTCCCCTATATAGGGGTTTTCCTCTGGTTGTCTGCCTACATCTGGTGTCTCTGATCTTCTTTTTTATTTTTTGATAATTTCTTAATGGAACAAAGATAAAAGAACGACATAAGAATTTGATAAGAACATAATAATATCACAAGTAATTATGAACATAAGACAATATTTTTTCCTTTATGATTTTCCAACATGGTATCAGAGCTAAGGTGAAGGAGGAAAAAGGCAACCTGAAGATCTATTGAAAGGAGAATAAGGAGTCTTAGGAAGTTGAATAAGGGTTCTCCGGATAATGGATCAAACTACTATCTATAAGTAATATGTTTAACTCATTGAAGGGAGAAAACGAACTAGAAGGAGCCTCCAACTATAGGGCATGAAAAAAGAGGATAGATCTCATCCTTGAGAAGATTAAATTTTTGGATATAGTCAAAGGAAAAGTAAAAAATCCCACAGATGAATCAAGTGAAGCAGAGAAAACATAAATAAGTTTAGAGAAACATTAATATTTTCCATGAGCCTAATAATGGATGGAATAAATGACAACCTCATTCCCTATATATCCAACATAGATTCCGCTCTAGCAATGTATGCGAACCTATCCAAATTATTCACAATCATGAACATTGGTCAAATTGAAAGCCTCAAGAATGAACTAAGAACTATGAAGATGAAAAAAGACGATACTGTGGCATCCTTTTTTGTAAAGATAACTAGAATCATAGATGAACTCCAGGCAATAGTTCAAATAATACCTAAAAATGAGCTTGTGATTACTACCCTTATAGGATTACCAACATCTTGGAGTGCCTTTGCATCAAGAATCAACAGTTGGAAGGATACTCCTACATTTGAAGAATTATGGAACACATGTAGTCAAGTAGAAGCCAAAATATCATTAGTAAGCAACGAGGAGAATGAAGAGAAGAACATCTCAAATGTAACCACCCTCCTCCCACATTTACCCAAGCTAATCACTCGACTGGGGTAAACATATGAAAAGTGGCTATTATGATGGGATTCAACCTCGTAGGTCACCTTAAGGAAGTGGAACTGACATAACACAACCAATTTGACCTTCCACACATGCTACAAAACCTTTAGGAGCCAACCAACCCTTCAAAGTGGTCAACCCCCGAGACAACTCATCATTTGACTGACCTAGACCTTCAAATGTTCCCGTGACAAGACCTGCAAGTGGTTGAGGCCTTCCAATCGCTCTCGTAGCAAGGCATGCCAACGAATTGTCGATTTTTCCAGTTAGTTATGTGCCAACGACCCCAAATTCTGTGTCACTTTTTCAGGGCCAGGACTCGAGCCACTTCCCAGAACTTAATGAAAACTTCAGAAATGATAAATAACACAGAAACACAGATAATAATGCAAACTTTGATACAAATACTTGATATGACCCCTACTAGCCATGACATACATTTTGTCAAACATGTCACAAATATGTAATCTACAAGTCATAAAATCAGATAAGAGCTTAAGGGTCTCATACTTATATGAGATTCATAAGGAAGCATTGTTGCCTTATCACAATAGCTGCATTATCATTTATTAGGAAATATATACCTTGTATATTCATTTTCTAATCAAAAGATGATGAAAACCATACATCAAGTCCGTCATAAAAAATACCCATAACCAACAGAAATAACAAAGATATAGCAACCATAAAATCCACTTATAAACTAGTACATTTACACATAAAATAACAAGGAGAAGAATATCTTATTAACGAATGCAAAAGGCAACCAGGTATGAAACTTCCACGAACCACCCAATCATAGATTGACTGAACCAAATCTTTCTTTTAGCCAATCAACCCTGTGCCATATTCCAAGCATGAATGTGGGACTCAAAACCAAACCAAACTAGGTTTCCTTATGCTTTACCACAATCCCCATCATATCATTAGGCCCTAAATAAGCATGGATGCCATCGGATTTCTCCACCTACATCGTGAATAATTTCCCTGCCTCCTAGTCTCTATGCTTTATCGTATATCCCGTCATTCACTGGTCAAGGATTCCTAGTCCTAATCAAGACTCCACCCTCCAGACTTTACCATATATCTCACCATTCACTGATCGAGGATTCCTATGCCTTATCAAGAGAACACACCTTTAGAATTTACCATATATCCCGCCGTTCATCAATTGATGAATCCTAGGCCTACCGAGGCACACAAAATCCAACTTTACTGCAATCTTAGTCTAGTTCAGGGATTCCTAGGCCACGTGTTCTTTCTTTCAGAGATCACCTTACTTAGTTTTGAAAATATTCGGTAATCCAGCTTAACCAAATACAAGAGAACCCATCACACCTTGGCTATTCGGAAATTGAAATGCTAGGTTGAATAACACTGTCACACCTAGCAAATCCCATGCCCATAACAACAAGATATTCAAATACACATGCATGTACCATGTATGCCAAATCTAGCAAGGAAATCACACATGCAAATCGATATCTGCAAGTAATTCTGATGTAGCTGCTTGATCCTTCTCTTCCTTGCTTGATCTTTTCTTTCCTTTGCCTTCTTTGTCATTCCTTTGCTTTCCTTGATCCAATGCTAGAGTGCACCAAGAAACTGTATGTGTCCAAGAGTGTGGGAGAGAGAGAATAGATAGAGAGCTCCAAAACTGAACTGACAAAAGGTACCAACTGATCCCCATAACCCTTTTTATTAGTAAAACCTATATTTTCCTAAATTTTCCATTATTTTCCTTCATTTTCCTTTTCACATGCAACCTGTGACCTTTCACCTTCATTTTCTCGTAATTTCCATTATTTTCATAATAAATCCCAGTAAATGCCACTTTGCCTTTCCAAATCCTTTTCCATTGCCTTTGCCAATTTCCTTAGCCATAATAAACTAAATGAACACCTACACTAGGACGTTTTCCCCAAAATTCAATTTAGAATACTTGTCTCATGACCTTGGTCTTATTTTTTCCTTTATTAACTTTTACATGGAATTTTTACCAGGGTTGTTACATAACTCTCCCCCTTGGGGGAACATCTTCCTCAGTGTTCAGTCACACCTACAACCAACAAGACTGCTGAAAAGAAAACATACTGCCTATGGAACTTTATAACACAACTCATTGCAGTATTTATAATGAACAACCTATTGAAAAAATGACAATCATACTGTTTAATGGAGTTTTATAACACGACTCATTACAATATTTACAATTATAACCACATTTTCTCAATAAAAAAATAACGATACTGTCTTAGGAGCTTTATAACATAGCTCGATATAGTATTTACAATAATATACACATATACACACATGCACATATTCTCAACCAAAAAATAAAAGGATATGATGCATGCATTAGAAACAAGAGAATCCAAATATTCACACCTCCACCCTCAAGGTTGTACCAATATTCACCTCCTTCCTAGGAAATCCAATATCCACTACCAAAGTAAAATCTACATCCAGTGTTCAACGCTACAATCCCGAGTTGCTTGTCCTCTCATTGAAAAGTTACCGACTCACTATTCCAGGGTACACTGCTAATGTGCGTCTGATTCCATCTGGAAATGCTAATGACAAAAAAGAATCCATCCCTGACCTTCCCTTTTCTACTGCACAGTCCCTTGGAAAATTCGTCCATCCTCTTCCGTGTAGTCGCCCACCTTTCCAAGTTCCCTCGTGTTGGCACTAGAATCAGCACTTGGACTATAGAAAGTGCCTGACTAGACACATCCTAAACTCTAAGGAAATTTTAATGATTTTTTTTATGGGATTGGTAGATGGTATAAACTTTGATTCACTGAAAAGAGATTTGAGTCAAATCCTTAGTTCTAATAATGAGGGTATTGGAATCTGATGTGGTAGTAGAGTGCAATTTTGTAGCCTATGAGGAGAGGAAAATGTGAGATATGAAAGGAAATAGCAGGTCCGTGAAACATAAATCTACTGCATTTAGTAGAAATTAACAAAAGTAGCAGTTTGAAAACATTTTATTGAGAGAAATCTATTTCTAGTCTGACAAGATTCTCATTGAAATATCATGAAGAATAACTATCATGAATTATGCTCTTCCACTGTTATAAAATTCATTTCATTAGGAATGCTCATTGTGTGAGACTAACAAAAACTGATAAAACACATAACATGTTTAAGAGATTTATAGGAACCCATAATAACATAATAATTTGCAAAATATAACTGAAAGAAAGGAGATATGGAAACAAAAGTAAAGTAGACAATACACACAACAAATTGGTAATAAGTCCTCAGTAGTATCATTCTATTTCATTTACAAAAAATATTACAGATCATATGAGTCAAATTCTAAAACCATCAACCCACCTTTTACATAGCAGTTTATCACATATATACAAAAATAATAAATCTTCATCTCCACAAAAGGAGTAAACCTGTTCCCAAAAGTTATTACGATCTCGTGCAAGAGATGAGGCTTATCCTAAAAATTTAATACAAAGTTCTATGACATAATGAAAATAACATCATCAAGGCTAACAATTCGAAGTGGTTTGTATGATGTGGCAGTTTATGGGAAGAATCCTCTTCTGTTCTGGTGCAACCAATTCCATAAAAAGTGTAAACAACAGTGAAAATGGCGTGTGGCTATTCCTTGAATGCTGCCTAGTGCCTGGTAGAAATGTGCTGGTACTAAGAGTAGTGGTAGAAATTTTTTTCAGAAGAACTCCGCCACTATTCCGTTGTTTGTCTCCTTTTTTGGTGGAAAATACTTTGTAATCGCAGAGAACCCAATTTTTTTTGGATAGAATGGCAGAGCTTCATTTTATGAGAAATTACAAAGAAATCCTTTGAAAAAGGTTTAATTGATAGGGGAGATATGGAGCGGAATGAATGATAAGCGGAGGGGAGAAAACCTTTGAGAAATATATCACAATCGCAAATCAGGATCAAAGTGTTTAAACTTAAGACACAAACGGGAAAAAATGTGATGTGCAACGAGAGAAAATATGACGTGGCAAAGAAGTGGGACTGATCGTAGATCACGCATCAGAAGTTTTATTATGAAAAGCAGGAGTTAAATGTTTTTACTTGTGAAGTGCGATGTGTGATGAGAATGAAAGGTGGGGCCCAGACAATACCACAAATTGCACATCACAAATTTTGATATGATACATGAGAGTTAAATGTTAAAAATGGCGGAGTGCGATGTGTGATGATAATGGAGGTGACGTGGAATAACAAACAGTGGGGTTGCTCGCAAATCACACATTGGAATTTTTAAGGAATTTCCTCTCCTCCGTTAACGTTATCTTGTATCATATGAAATATGTGTTTGAGCACTGTGCCGACACATGGCCACCCTCATCCCTGCATCGCAAGATATATCATTTAACTTGCGAAGTCTTAAAACATAAATATAATAATTTTCGACGTGCGAAATTTCTCTGTTTGCGATTTAACCTCCATCATTGATCTGCGCCTATATCTAACGGTCTTCACTACTCGATATTCTCCAGATCTCCCACTTTGCTGGTCAATCTACTTTGTTCAGGCATCGCTTTTAGTTTAAAGAACTTTGGTTTTAAAACGTCCACGAAGCCTTGATTTCCCTGCTTTGAAAACTGAAACTTCTTGCTGGAGGACTGGTCTCTGTTTACCTGTAGCCTCTTTATTGAGATAAACAAAATCTCATTGAAATAGCTGCGCTTTTCACTATGTGGAATATATGACTTTCATTTTTGAGAAACAACTGCCCTTTATTGCATTATTGTTTTGACGATGAAATCACAACAGAGGTAGCTATTATTCCAAACAAGGTGACTGTGACTTTATTATCCATATGATGAGTAGCCTTCAACTTATCTTATGACTCTAAAACACTAATGACGCCTATTAACTTAAAAGTACCTTGATTTTGGGACTCTTTTTCACCTTTGTTGGAAACGAATCAAACTTGGACATGGACTAGGACATTAGAATTTTTTTGGAAACAATGACACAATGACGATTACACCATTAACATTTTTAGTGCTAATAGTGGATCCTATTGGGGATGAAGTCCTCCCTGTGAGGCTTCAAGGACCATAGTTCCAGTGCCTTGTCCAACCCTTATTTCTCCAACCAACAATTTTTCTTATTAACTCAAAAAAGACCAACATTCATAGCCATTGGGTAATGGAGTCATAAGCTGGATTTCAATCTTCTTCAACTTATTTCAACATAAATGAAAACTAAATCAAACTGTAATCTAAAATTGAAACAAATGCTCGAGTGGCGAGCTTAGTTATGTACATCCCTACTTCTAATTAGCTGAAATTCACTTGATCAAGTGTATACAAACTTCGAAAAGAAAATTTTCAACAACTGATTTCCTGACATGTCTTCACATCCACTGTTGAAAGGCTAAAAAGTATGAAGAATAATATCTAAATGTGACTCATACTTGCTGCTATGGACGATAATTACTCCAAGATTAATAACAAGGGATACTTTCAGAAAACTAAACTCCATATTATCAGCGATAGGATCAACAAATCGACTAGGAGACTTACTCAAAATAGTTTTGAGTTCAAGGATAGGATGGTCCATACTTTCCTCTGATAGAACAATGCATTTATGAAGAGCTTGTTCTTCATTTTTTTCACAAATTTCTTCTTCGAAACTGTATCCCTGCAACTCAGATTTATACATTTCAAACATAGGCTCATAATTTTTTTTTAATCATCAATTCTCAACAAAGGTGATAATTCCTCGACAATTTTTATGAGCTTAGCATCATCTTCTTCCCCGGATTTAGATTCATAACTGTCATAGATTGGATCATCATTGTAAAATTTAAAACAAGGTGACATAAAAACCTTCTCTTCATCATTAGGATAATTATCAAACAAAGGTTGATTTATGAAGTTTTCACTATGTTCACCAAATATCTCATCATGCTGCTCAATAATTGAATGTTTACCCTCTTCTTGAATGATAGGAGATTGAAGAAAATGATGAGAACAAAAGGGTTGCTGAATACATTCCTATATAACCATGTTTTCTTTGCATTTATGTTTTTCATCATCACTTTAAAACTATTATCAAACTGATAGAAATATTGTGGAGCGAAATATTCGATTGGATACCTATCTTTATAAAAGGAATTAAAAGCATCATGAAATTCTTTCAAAAAAGTGATGCTATTTTTAGGAAGATTTCTACACCAATCAAGGGCTGCACCCTCCAAAGAATATCTAAACAACTTAATATTTACGTCTTCATGAAAAAAATGCAGCCTATGAATCCAAGTTTGAAAATCCCACAAAAAATCAGTTGGTACTTCCCAATCATGTCCAGTAAACCTTGGAAGAGAAAATTCCCATTCACTTCTATCTGGTAGAGGATTAGGAAAACCATCTATCTTTGAAAAATTGCAGAAAGCATATCTTTTAGTGAGTATTGATTCCATAAGAGTGCTAGATCTGAAAACAATGGAGTTTCCTCTGGATTATTTGTCATGGAGTCACCAAGTGAAAGATCACAATATTATTTAGTGTCTAGTCCTTGTTCACCATCAAAAAATCGATTCGATCTCTGTATTCCTTTTGCATCTTTGATGATTTTCTCTAGGTCAACATCTGGAGTACATCCCCTTCCATGTAGTCGCCCACCTTTCCAAGTTCCCTCGTGTTGGAACTGGAATAGCACTTGGACTGTAGCAAGTGCCTGACCAGACACATCCTAAACTCTAAGGAAATTTTAATGATTTTTTTTATGGGGTTGGTAGATGGTATAAACTCTGATTCACTGAAAAGAGATTTGAGTCAAATACTTAGTTCTACTAATGAGGGTATTGGAATCTGATGTGGTAGCAGAGTGAAACTTTGTAGCCTATGAGGAGAGGAAGCTGTGAGATATGAAAGGAAATAGTAGGTTTATGAAACAAAAATCTACTTCATTTAGTAGAAATTAACAAAAGTCGCAGTTTGTCAACATTCCATTAGGAGAAAGATATTTATAGTCTGACAAGATTCTCATTGAAATATCATGAAGAATAAATATCATGAATGATGTTCTTCCACTGTTATAACATTCATTTCACCAGGAATGCTCACTGTGTGAGACTAATAAAAACTGATAAAACACATAACATGTTGTTACACAGCAATTTGTCACCATCCCTGCAATCCCTCGCCCCGCATATTGGAGGGTATTTCCCGTGACCTGTGAGTAGTGTCATACTCTGCAAATACTTTCTTTGCATCCTTCTGCATAAGGATATGATTTCTCCTGTTGAACATTTCCTCAGAAAGCACCCAAAAACCCATGTTTTGGCATTGGCGCGGGTAGCCAGTTCATCCCTCGTGCCAATGGGGAAAATATACACTAGAGGTCACGCCAGCTGGTGCTCTGTCCCTGTGCTGTACCCGCGCCAACCTGTTTTGGAATGTTTTTTAACAAATTGGAGGCGGAAGTTGCCTTTAACCACCTCGGGAATGACTCATTGCAAGTGGTTAAACTCGATAAACCACAGATCTATACCTTTAGGAAATGGTTGATGGAACATTCTAAGAGGATAGGACTCCCCCCACGATTATAGGGATCCTAACTTCTCCTTCTCCCTCTATATAAAAAATCCTTCTCCCTTTATATCAACTAGCTAAAACAGTAGCTAAACATATAGCCAAGAAGCTGAGCTTGGAGAAGAGACATTATAGTTGAGCAATCATTATAGAGAAAGTCGAACCAAGGAGGATCTCGTAGAGAAACTCCGTTTGAATTCCCAATGAGCTTGTGAGATGTGCTTCACTGTAACACTACTGGAGGAGATCGCAAAATCGAAGCGCCGGTTGTAATCTTCCTTCCTTAATTTAATATACTCGACTATGATATTGTTTCCATCTCTGTGTTATGTTTATTTAATGCATGTGATTTAGTCTTGTTCGACTCACTGATAGTTAGGAATGCGAAATAGTATGTTGTGTATCATCTTCGTCTCTTGTGTATGTGCAGGTATCCGGGCATGAGAATGAGCGGATCGTGATCTGTCGAATCGAAAGTGGGAGGCAGCTATTTTTCCGGACGACACAACAACGCAGGACCTAAGGTAGGTGATTTTCCGAGTCTTTGTCCATTCTTAGCTAGGAATTGATGTCATAGCGTGTTTCGTTTGTGGTTAGGCCCACCCTAGGGCTAGTGGGATTGCCTCTGTCTGTAGAGGGGATTTACCTCACCAAAAAATTGGCGACTCCACTGGAGATCAATGCGAGCTTGTCTTTTGTCTATTAGATCTTCTTCTCGGTCTTTGCTTTCTTAGCTTGCCTTTCTGGATTTTTTTACTGAGTCTTAGGCCTCTGTTCAGCCCCAAAGGATCATTTTTGACCTCTGTTTTTCCAAATTTTCATCTTTTCATAGTTGGCTTGATTGGCACGATTTCCAGCTTGACAATCACGCCCACTGGCGCGAGTTGCCAGTTTATCACCTGCGCCATCCCCTGTCTGGTGCGTATTATAGCCAGACAGTCGTGCCAATTACTGTAGGTGCTACAATTTTCCTTTTTTTGGGATTTTTGGTCCATCATGGTGTCTTTGGGTGTTTTCTTCACTTGTTTTAAGTGCTTTGGGTTTGTTTTTGACTGTGATCAACATTCTCCCTTCGGTTGTTTGTCCATTTCTTTCAACATCCTGGCTTTAGGGCTTTCTAGTGCTTTGGTATGCTGAGCCTCCTATTGGAGTTCAGGTCTCTTGTTTCGCGGTCACTTTCGTTAGTTGCTTGATTGCATTCAGCTCCTTGGATCCATTTTGAGTGGTTGCTTTTGGTGAAATGAGTCTTGAGTGAGTCTTGTCTCTTTCATTCAGTTTTGCTTCCTATCACTCCAAGCATAGCTCACATTGCTTGTATGGGTCCGTTTTGACATCTTTCTTCGATTTGAGAGATTGTGACATTGGTTTGAGTTTTTGTCTTGTTTGCTTTTGAGTTGCTTGAGTTGCTTTGTTTCGACTCTTGCATTGGCATTCTCGAACTAGTGTGAAGATTCATTTTTCATGTTATTTAGTGCATTGTTTGCTCTATTACATTTAAAAAATCAAAAAAATATATTTTGTGCTTGCATTTGTTTTGTTTGCATTGTAGAATTGAAAAATCTTTTGCATAACTAGCATTCGGAATTCTAGGAAAGATATTTCGTTCTCATTAGTTTGCATCAGGTTCTGTAGTGAATACTTTTGCGTGCTTTCATTATTTACTATCGCTTGAAATTCCTAACCTTCTCGTAGATAGCTCTTCATTGAACGAAATGGTATTTTATGGCATGTAGCTTGCGTTTAGGAATTTGTGAGATCCAACATTCGGTAGGACCTTGGAATTGAAACTTAAATACAAGATCAACTTAAAATTTGTTCAATTAACCTAAGGCAACATTGAAACTTAATGAAACATTTAGTGGTCTAAGTTAGAGACGTGTTCCGGCATCTTAAAACCTAGCAGTTGTCGCTCGCCATCTGGCTTCAGATAGCGCTAGTACGAACTTGTGCTCCCCGTACCGTCAAGTATATAAAGGGAGACCCATATAGGTTGCAATCCTTTTATCCGTAGGAAGTCAAGTCTGCCACCTCGTAACCGTGATACACCGAACACAGCATTCAGGGAGACTACCTACACCTATGTCAAGTCCTTGGTTGATTTTTATTTCATTTCATAACCAAGGTGTATATGGCAGTTCAAGGGAACCTGGTACACCCTTTTACCTAGACTACCTGAGCAATCATTTTTGATCTTTACTGACTCCATAAATTTGAAAAGACCATCAAGCACTTGTCCTTTCATGCTCGTTTCAACTTGAAAGTGATAGAGTCACCTTTTTCCTGTTTCTCGACTCTTAAAAGATGAAACGGTAGAGTTTTGTTTTGATGTCTTAAAAATTAACTGCCCACAAAACATTCCTGGTTAAAGTTAGTTTCCTTAGGGTGTTGTTTTAAAGTTGTTTCTGATGGCAACATTTCCGGAGTTCACTAACCCAGGAATCCCTTCCAAAGGGAATCTTGGTCCTTTTTTTGCTTTTGGAAATGTTGGGGCTCCTTATATGGCAAGGTTGTCTCTTCCAGGGTTAACTGTTGGTTTGCCTGTATGGTTATTTGCAACCTCAGTGGTCCTTAGTGCTCTGTCCACCGTACAACTGTCTCCTCCACCAGAACAACATCATGTTGCTTCTAAGGTGGGCCTCTCCCCTTCTTCGCCTATTTCTTCGTCTTCCTCTTCTACTTCTCCTGGTGAAAGTCTGGATTCTAGTAACCATATGGCTAAGAAGAAGAAGAAGAAGACAAAGAAGAAGAAGTTAGATAAGCGAGAGGCTAAAACTGCAACTACTGCACTTAAGAAACCTTCCCTTGCAGAACCATCTGAACTTCCACTAAAGGTAAAATTACCTTGCATGCTCTGCAAAGGTAACCATTTTCTTCATGATTGCCTTGGCATTCCCAAGGTACTTGATGCATGGTCTGACGGCCGTCCACCGTTGCTTTTGGCTTCTGGAAGTCATATTGATAACACATCTTCGACTAGCTCCGGTAAGACTCATAAAAAACAGGGCAAGGTTACCAATCCATGTAAGTTGTGTGAAGGGCATAATCCCATTCACCTTTGTCTATTCATGGATGAAGCCAAGAGAGTGTTGGACAACTCCACTGTTTCTACGCCTTGCCTTCTGGTTGGTTATCAGAAGATTTATTTGAGTCCTCCGCTAGTTGATTCCATGATCGGTCAAGTGTCATCCTTGCTCGATCCCGCTCCCCTGGAAATTCAAATTCAGGAATATGGTCCCGACCAAACATTGGTCAATAAATCGATCGATCTGACCCCATATGTGGTTCATCAAGTATTTTCTGTTGAGATTGGATCTCATCCCACTCAGGTTCTTCTTGTTTCATCAGATTCTGCGGACTTGGAGAAAGATTCGTCCATCCCTGTAGTTCAAGAAGTCGCTCATCCTACTCCCATGATGGACGTCTTGGAGGATGCTCCTCTTGCTTCGGTAACATCGAGGAAAAAACATCTCAGTTCGATGGTACCTCCTCCAAGTAGTTTGGTCGCTTCCTTCGATTGGAGTCGATTTGCAGGATACCACCTTCCTTCTTATGTGCCTTTTGAGATCATGGTATAGACCTTTGATGTGGTCGTACCCAACACCATTATAGATGAAGGCGCATCCATTAGTATTATATCTTCCACTACTTGGCAAGAATTTGGTTATCCACCGCTTATGCCTGTTACGCAGAATCTGTTGGCTTTTAATAGAGGAACTAGTCAACCATTAGGGATCCTTCCGAAGTTTCCTGTTACTTTGGGAGGGAAAAATTTCCCTATAGACGTGATGGTTATTCCAAGCCCCTTGGATTTCAATTTAATCTTGTGGCGTGACTATACTTATGTCATGGGGGCAGTTTTCCATTCCCTCTTTCGTGTGATTTATTTTCCACACAAAGGTCGGATCGTGGCCATTGATCAGCTTTCATTCTTTGGTCCTAACGTGACATATGGTCCACCATCGTCCCTTCCAAGTATTTATCCATTGGTTGCATCTTCCCCACCGCAGGTTAATTATGTGGCTACCTGTCCCATGCCCGCATTTAGTGACAATGTCGTTGTGCATCATGTGCTAGGGGCATTGGGTCCTGATTTCTGAGATGTTGTTCCCCCGTTGGATGAGAACCTCTTGGATTCCATGACTTCTTATTCATCATGATGAGATGACATTGGAGCATGGTTCTTTTTCTTGTGTCAAGCTTCTTAAAAAATGAAACAAGGTTGTTAGAGCATGGTTCTTTTTCTTTTGTCAAGCTCCTTAAAAAATGAAATAAGGTCCTCGGAGCATAGTTTGTTTTCTTGTGTCAAGCTCCTTAAAAAATGAAACAAGCTGGTCGGAGCATAGTTCATTTTCCTGTGTCAAGCTCCTAAAAAAAATGAAACAAGCTCTTTGGAGCACAGTTCGTTTCCTTGTTTCAAGATCCCTAAAAAATGAAACAAGATGTCACAAGGATAGTTCTTTTAATGTGTCAACCTCGTTAAAAAAATGAAACATGTTCCTGTTCAATTCGAGTCTTTGATAAGATCTCGTAAAATCCCAGTCGAGTCTTTCTCTTGATCTCGTAATTTGAACCTTCACTCCATCTGCCTTTCATATCGACTGAAGCTTGGGGGGCATGTACCTTGATTTGAGTCACCATGCTAGGGGCATACTTACTTTTTCAAGCATAGTTTATTTCCGTTTCAAGCTTGTGTAAAAATGAAACCGGTTTCAAGCATAGTTTATATTTGCTTCAAGCTTGTGTAAAAATGAAACCAACTTCAAGCAGAGTTTCCTGATTTCAAGCTTGTGTAAAAATGAAAACATTCCCATTTTACCTCTTGTGATTGCCATTTTATCAACCTATTTTTTCTAGATGAACCTTGGTTTTCTCACTCCATCGTCACTATCTGCTTGGCCAATCATATGCCTTCACTTGGTTATTTCACCCATTCCTGAGGAACCACTGCGATGAGTGGTCTTGTTAGCTGCCTCTTGACCTTTATCTTGTTCTGAGCAGTTCCACCATCACCGGAACTAGTTGCTACCCTTTATACCACTCGTTCCTCTAGGAGGAGTCAAATTTCAGCTCTTTTTTGACTCTCTAAAATTGAAAATATTACCAAGATGCTTTTTGTTTTGAACTTGCTAAAAGGATACGAAACGATATCTACCCAGTATACATTTACCCCTTTTTCAGGCCAGGATAGATTATTTACGAAAAAGGAATACCCTAGCCTATCGCGATTAGGAGGTTTTCTCAAACACAATTTTCTAGCTTTTCGGATCTGAGGGACTATTTACGAAACGAGACTGCAGGAGTTTTCTTTTCTGCCTGCTTTTCAAATTCTCTAAATATGAAAATATGTCGAGTTCTTCCTTTGTCAGACTCGTTAAAACCTGATGACATCGGACTCCGTCGTCATGACGTTATTCGAGTTCCTCCTTCCTAGGGCTCGTAAAATGTACTGGGTTGGATTTTTCTGAAGGAAAAACTTACATCGCAAGCACATGCTATCCCCTTCAAGCTTGTTTCCAAAAATAATTGGGGTACTTGCCAGAAATGGTGGGGGAAAATGGAACCAAGATCGTAGTCGTGTTGGCAGTATGTCGCTATTGAACATGGCACTTGTTTGCATTCGTGTTGGGTTGGGGACATCTCATCTCGTTGTCTGTTTGCCTCAATGGGTTTGGGTAATATCTTTTGACCGCTCATCTGCTCTTTGCCACGTCACCATGACCTCAGATCCATTGATGTCAAATACTGCCAAATCCAATGTCGTGCTGCCGATATGTTCAAGAGAAGTTGGCCTCTGCAATTTTCAACCTCCCTCTGATTCTATGTTAGTCTTGATTCACAAAGATCATATCCCTCTATCCCGTGTCGATGATGTGGGAAACATTATGGCCCACCTTCGATCAAGGTCCATTCCTGTCGACTCCAGCTCATTATCCAGGAAGTTGATCTAGACACTCCCTTCAGGTACCTTGGAGCCGGCATGCCTCAATGGTAGGTTCTTCGTGCTCAACGTAAGGTCCACATCATTGGCCTTTGATTGATTGAATCTGCGGGTGTTCGACGTCAGATCACTGTTCACATGTCGTGGATTGTACCTTGACATCCATTGTCATTATTGGTGGTTTCTCTCGTGTCTGTTAATAGCTTTCATCATTGGCTGATAATCAGATGATGTTCTTGCATGTTAGACTTCAGCTCACATATTCACATGCTCGAATTTGTACTATTTTTGGGTCAAGATGGAGCGCAAGACCCTGGGTTTTGTCTGATGAAATCTAGGCTGCGGGTTCTTTGTGATTTATTATGACTTATTGTGACTCCTTTGATTGGATGGATGCGACCATACGTGAGTCTATTTATTGATCCCTACTGCTGGATGGCTGTGTCCATACCTTATATCTCATTATTTATGTACTCTATTATGGATGGCTGCACTCATACCACATGTCATATATCAAATATATCAGTTGTATTCATAATTTTAGGTTTTCCGACGGTAGAGTTTCGGTTGAATGCGTTCTCATAAAGCATTTCACCCCTCCCTCTCTCTCGAACCTCATGCTTTAGGGGGCATCTGTTACACAAAAAATTGTCACCATCCATGCAATCCCTCGCCCCGCATATTGGAGGGTATTTCCCGTGACCTGTGAGCAGTGTCATACTCTGCAAATGCTTTCTTTTCATCCTTCTGCATAAGGATATGATTTCTCTTGTTGAACATTTCCTCAGAAAGCACCCAAAAACCCATGTTTTGGCATTGGCGCAGGTAGCCAGTTCATCCCTTGCACCAATGGGGAAAATATACACTAGAGGTCGCGCCAGCTGGCGCTCTGTCCCTGTGTTGTACCTGCGCCAACCTATTTTTGATTTTTTTTTAACATATTGGAGGTGAAAGTTTCCTTTAACCACCTCGGGAATGACTCATTGCAAGTGGTTAAACTCGATAAACCACAGATCTATACCTTTAGGAAATGGTTGATGGAACATTCTAAGAGGATAGGACACCCCCCCATGATTATAGGGATCCTAACTTCTCCTTCTCCCTCTATATAAACAAGCCTTCTCCTTTTACATAAGCTAGCTGAAACAGTAGCTGAACATATAGCCAAGAAGCTTAGCTTGGAGAAGAGACATTATAGCTGAGTAATCGTTATAGAGAAGGTTGAACCAAGGAGGATCCTGTAGAGAGAGCCCCGTTTGAATTCCTGACGATCTTGTGAGACGTGCTTCGTTGGAACCTTGCTGGAGGAGATCGCCATGTCGAAGCGCCGGTTGTACTCTTCCTTCTTTAATTTAATATACTCGACTATGATATTGTTTCCATCTTCGTGTTATGTTTATTTAATGCATGTGATTTAGTCTTCTTTGACTGATTGATAGTTAGGAATGCGAAATAGTATGTTGTGTATTGTCTTCGTCTCTTGTGTATGTGCAGGTCTCCGGGCGTGAGAACGAGCGGATCGTGATCTGCCGAATTGAGAGCGAGAGGCAGCTATTCTTCCGGATGACACAACAGCACAGGACCTAAGGTAGGTGATCTACCAAGTATTTGTCCATTCTTAGCTAGGAATTGATGTCATAATGTGTTTCATTTGTGGCTAGACCCACCCTAGGGCTAGTGGGATCGCCTCTGGCTGTAGAGGGGATTTACCTCACCAAAACATGTTTAAGATACTGATAGGAAATCATAATAACATAATAGTTTGCAAAATGTAATTGAAAGAAAGGAGATATGGAAACACAAGTAAAGTATAAAATACACACAAAAAACTGGTAATAATTCCTCAGTAGTATCATTCCATTTCATTCACAAATTTTTTTTACAGATCATATGAGTCAAATTCTAAAACCATCAACCCAACTTTTACATAGCAATTTATCACATATATACAAAAATAATAAACTGTCATCTCCACAAAAGGAGTAAACATGTTCCCAAAATTTATTACGATCTCATGCAAGAGATGAGGCTTATTCTAAAACTTGAATAAAAAGTGCTATTCCTTGAATGCTGCCTGGTGCATGATAGAAACGTGATCGTACTGAGAGTAGTGGTAGAAATCTATTTTAGAGAAACTTCGCTGTTGTTCTGCTGTTCGTCTCCTTTTTGGTGGAAAACCCTTTGTAATGGTAGAAAACCTGAAACTTTTTGGATAGAATGGCAGAGGTTCATTTTATGAGAAATTAGAAAGAAATCCTTTGAAAAAGGTTTAATTGATAGGGGATACATAGAGCGGAATGAATGATAAGTAGAGGGGATAAAACCTTTTAGACATATATCACAATCACAAATCAGGATCAAAGCGTTTAAACTTAAGACACAAATGGGAAAAAATGGGATGTGCGACGAGAGTGGAGGTGATGCGGAAAAGAAGTGGGACCAATCACAGATCACACATCGAAATTTTTATTATGAAATGCAAGAGTTAAATGTTAAAACTCGCAAAGTGCGAAGTGTGATGAGAATGAAAGGTGGGGCCCAGACAATACCGCAAATCACACATCGCAAGTTTTGATATGAGACATGAGAGTTAAATGTTAAAAATGGTGAAGTGAAATGTGCGATGGGAATGGAGGTGACGTGGCATAAAAAATAGTGGGGTTGCTCGCAAATCGCACATCGGAAGTTTTAAGGAATTACCTCTCCTCCGTTAATGTTATATTGTATCATATGAAATATGTGCTGGAGCGTTGTACTGACATGTGGCCACCCTCATCCCTGCATCGTAAGATATATCATTTAACTTGCGAAGTATTAAAACATAAATATACTAATTGTCAATGTGCGAAATCACTCTGTTTGCGATTTAACCTCCATCATTGATCTGCGCCTAGGTCTAACGGTCTTCACTGCTCGCTCTTCTATGGATCTCCCACTCTGATGGTCAATTTTTTTTCTTCAGGCAATGCTTTGCTTTTAAATAACTCTAGTTGCAATAATTTCCACGAAGCCTTGATTTTCCTGCTTTGAAAACTGAAACTGCTTGCTGGAGGAGTGGTCTCTGTTTACCTGTAGCCTCTTTGTTGAGATAACCAAAATCTCAGTGAAATAGCTGTGATTTTCACTATGTGGAATATATGGCTTTCATTTTTGAGAAATAGCTGCCCTTTATTGCATTACTTCTTTGACAATGAAATCACAATAGAAGTAGCTATTATTCCAAAAAAGGTGACTGTGACTTTATTATCCAAACGATGACTAGCCTTCAACTTATTTTATGACTCTAAAACATTAATGATGCCTATTCACTTAAAAGTACCTTGATTTTGGGATTCTTTTTCACCTTTGTTGGAAACGACTCAAACTTGGACATGGACTAGGACATTAGAAAAAAATTGGAAAGAGTGACACAATGGCGATTACACCATTAACATTTTTAGTGCTAACACCTCACATCCCCTATACTAGGCGATCCATCCCTTGGAAATGTTTTCTCACATTAGAAGGTCCAAAAACCAAGGCATGTACCCACCTCAAAACCATCACACCGGTCATAATATGTTTATGGAAATCAATGGAAACTATTGGGTACCGGTGTCCCACAATAGCCTTGATCCTGAAGTGCTTTACTAGTATATTGATTCTTATTTCAATTCCTTTGTCACTGCTGCTAATTTTTGCATTCAGTTTCATCCACCCAACCAAGCATGCTCATGCTTCCTGTACCAAGCACATAATTTCCCTTAGACTCACAATAAATTGAAATAAATTCAAATCATACCTCATTGGTGGCCCATCGATAAGGTACACCTGCAATCCTGTTCACTTCTTGTCACAAAAAGTCAAAATAGATGTTTGATAAAATAATCATGTATAAACATATCACATCAGGTTAGCTCTAAACGTAATCATCATCATCAAAATCATAGATCACATGTAACCATCATAAGCTAGAATCATAGATCATATGAATAATTAAAACTAAAACAAAATACTGATAGTTATACTTTAATCGATCCTTAGCTTATTCCTTTATCTTTTACGTACACAAACTAGATAAATTTCCACTCCTGACAAGCAGCCAATACCTTATTTTCAGCCACGTACACATACACATACACATAGTGTGTGTTGTAGCCTAATTCGACTCAGCTAAAAGTCAAGAGAGGTTCTGAGCAATTCAAGGTTATTGAGCAACAATTTTTAAATTTTAAGAAGATCTGTAATATGCTCTAAAGGATAACCACAAGCTCAACAAGGATTTTTCATCACATGTGAACCAAAACCAAAATCAAGGAAGCAACAACATTGGAGGTGTAATCTAAGGCAGAGGAGCAACAAAGATAAAAGTGTGTAGGAGGGGTCAAGTTGGGATTATTCGCGTGCATAACAGTTTAAGAGCCGAACCAATGGGCATGTTCAGAACATTACACACCGGTCAGGGTTGAGTCGAGCTCATTCGCAAGCTCAAGAGAGACTAGCACTACAAAATACTGTTTAATGCCAAGATGTATTGAAGTTAAAATTAAACAATATTATCATTCTTCCAAGTTCGAGTACAGCGAAGGCTCGTATTCATTGCGCCCAGATCCAACGGAAACCCAGGAGCACAAATTGGACGATATTTATACCAAGGAGTACCCCCACAAGAAATCTCGTTAAATCCACTCACTTGCAAATTTACTGTTGACATTAACTGCGAGAACACACTCTTCAAATTCCAAAAAACCACTTAAGTGCCCCAGCAAGTGGTTTTAGGTTTCAATAAAGGACATTACATGGTGATATCTGGAGCCCTCGCCCTTTTCAATCAAAGAAAGCAGAGAAATAGCATATTTACCTTAAAATAACTTAAGGGTTTTGGAGGAGGCGCAAAAGGGAAAATAGATGGTTAGAATCAAAGTGCATAATTGTAGTGGAGAGATGGACAACAGAGATCATAGCACAGGAACATAAGTCAGATGGATGGACAATATTAGAACGTGAGATCTAAGTTAGAGATAAGCGGTCAAAAATGGATATCACAAATAAATATGTGAGAGAGTTAATGGATCAAAGATTGTAAAGAAGAGCCATGTGTCGGCCATAGGTTCCATCGCATATCGCACTTAGCAAATATTATTTTTTACCCTCCGCTTGCTCCCATATAAAACTTGCGACATGCGATCTACGGGCGGTCCCACCTCCACCCTTCCATGCCATTCCTCTCGTACATCGCTATAGGAATTTACAGGGTAAGTTCCGTAGATCAAGAACCAAAGGTCACCGCTCACAAACAGATCACAAATCAGTACACCAGTATAATCACATGGTTAAAACCCTCAAATAGGGAAACAGTCCACGCCCTGAGGCAACGCGGCCACTTCAGGGAATTTATTGATATAAAAAGAAAAGTTACATATGTTTCTCTCATAAACGGTTACTGGAAAAATGACCCTCCATGCTCTTTAAATAAAGATCATGAAGCAATCAGGTGTTAAGCCACAGATCAAGTGTCATTAATACCCGAGGTGAAGGATAACCGTCGGATCACTACAAGTCGTGACCGTTGGATTATAAGTTACAAATGTACATGGTAAAGAAACACACTTTACCTAACTCTACACTAGAATAAGTTATTATTAACTATTTCCTATGTGTCGGAATATCCTAACATCCCCCCTTAAGAACAACTTGGGATAGGATTGAAGGATTTACAAAGGTGACACAAAAGGAGCCTATTTCCTATGTGTCAAAATATCCTAACATCCCCCCTTAAGAAAAAATTGGGATAGGATTGAAGGATTTACAAAAGTGACTCAATAGGAGAAGGAAGGAGGCATTAGAGCCTATCCCCCCTTAATGAAAAATTTCCTGAACTTCAAGCATGGATTGAATTTTGGTAAACTTTGCTTCTTTGAGAGCCTTTGTAAAGATATTTCTACTTGATCATTGGTCGGAAAATAATGCACTTCAAGAACATGATCATGAATGAGATTTCTGATGAAGTGTATGTGGAGTTCAATGTGTTTCATATGCTGATGCTGAGCTGGATCTTTACATAGCTGAATGGCACTCTGATTATCAAACCAAAGTGCAGTTGGATGCTGCTAATGAAGACCAAATTCAGATAGGATCTGATGAAGCCACATGGCTTCCTTGCTGGCTTCAACTGCACCATGATACTCTGCTTCTGCTGAAGAAAGGGAGATGACACTTTGTTTCTTACAAGGCCAAGTAATAGGTCCTGAACCAAGAGTGAATACATATCCTATAGTGGACTTCCAATCATTAGGGTCACCAGCCCAATCAGAATCAGTGAAACCAATCAACAAGGGAGATGCTCCTACACTGTAATGAATCCTGTACTGAACTGTACCTCGAATATATCAAAGTATTCTTTTAGCTGCTTTCCAGTGACTTTCATGAGGTTGGTGCATAAACCGAGCAACAAGACCAACGACAAAGGAAAGGTCAGGACAGGTATGGGTTAGATACAAAAGTTTACCAACAAGTTGACGGTATAAGGTAGCATGAACTGCAGGGGTAGTACAACTGACTAAAAGCTTGACTCCAGATTGAAAGGGAGAAGGGGCAAGCTTACAGTCTTCCATGTGAAAGTGGTGTATAAGATCACATGCATACTTGGACTGAGAGAGGGTAATTCCTTCCTTGGATTGCAAGACTTGAAGACCAAGGAAATAATGCAAGTGTCCTAAGTCTGTCATTTCAAACTTCTTTTTGAGGCTAGACTTCACATGGTTTATATGGTTTGGATCACTAACAGTAAGGATAAGATCATCAACACAAAGAATAAGGATGGTGAAGGAATTACCCACCTTCTTGGTGTAGAGAGTGTTGTCAGAATGACATCTAGAAAAGACATTATCTAAGATAAATCTATCCATTTTGGCATAACAAGCCCGAGGAGCTTGTTTGTGACCATAGAGAGACTTCCTAAGGCGACAAACAAGTCTGGAGTCTTTTTGGATAAAGCCAGGGGGTTTTTCCGTGTAGATTTCTTCATGCAAATCTCCATGTAAGAAGGCATATTTAACATCCATCTGATGGACTTCCCATTTAAAGGAGGTAGCAAGGGAAAGAACAAGGTAGATAGAATTCATTTTGGAAACAGGGGAGAAGGTTTCAGTATAGTCAATGCCTTCAACTTGTGAAAAACCTTTAGCGACAAGACGAGCTTTATGTCTATCCACTTTTCCATCTGGTCCAAACTTTGTTTTGTAAACCCATTTGCATCTGACAAGTTTTCTTCCTTTTGGAAGAGGAACATGATCCCAATTATTGTTTGCCAATAAGGAATGATACTCTTCATTCATAGCTTCATCCCAATCTGGATGACCGGAGGCTTCTTCAAAGGTTTATGGATCAAGTTTTTCTAGAAATTGAGCCAATAAGGAAGAGGCTTTTTCAAACTGAGAACATGTATGTTGTCGATCGCAGGGTCACCTGCAAGAGAATATGCTGCATCCCGAGTAGAGCGGACCCATCTTAGAAGTGGTGGAGTATAAGGAACAATTTCACGAGTTGGAGGAGGATTTTCATCCTCACTGTCATCATCTGAACTAGAAGGAATGCTATTAAAAATAGAAGAGAGAGAGAGAGGTGGCACATATGCTGAATCAGGCTCGCAGGCAAAAGGTGGCACACCCGCTGAACTAGGCTCGTAGGCCGATATTTTTTCATCAAACTTTACATCTCTTCTAATGATTATATTTTTGGATTTGGGTTGAAGAAGTCTATATCCTTTGAAATCTTCAGAATATCCAAAAAAAATACATTTTTCACTCTTAGGTTCTAAGGCTTTATGTTTCGCATCTGGAATATGGGCCCAAGCATCACTTCTGAAAACAAGAAAGTGACTTAAATATGGTTTGATTGAGCTCCAAGCTTCTTCCGGAGTTATATTCTTTAAAACCTTAGTAGGAGTGCGATTTACTATGTAATTTTCACAATTAATGGCTTCTGCCCAAAAATTGAGACCAAGTCCTTTAGATTGAAGCATACAATTAGCCACTTCTTTTAAGGTGCGATTCTTCCTTTCAGCTACACCATTTTGTTGTGGAGTATATGGAATAGTATGTTGCAATTGAATGCCATTCCCAGTGCAGAAGTTGATAAATTTGTTGTTAACATATTCTCTGCCATTTCCTGATCTTAACTTAAGAATTTGATGTCCATATTGTTTCTCAACAAAGGCCTTAAAGGCCAAGAACATGTTAAAAACTTCACTCTTGATTTTTAAGAAATATACCCAAGTGCATCTGGAAAAATCATCAATGAAAGTTAAGAAGTACTTGCAACCAGAGAAAGAAACAACAGGAAGTGGACCACATAAGTCACTGTGCACAAGCTGCAAAGGGGCTGAAGCATTCCAAGAGGCACATTTGTCAAAACTATCCTGATGATGTTTTCCGAGTACACATCTAGAGCAAACACCATCTCGACAAGATGCCATAGGAAGGCCTGTCACCATATTTTCATTACATAGAGTTTTAAGGGAGGGATAGTTTAAGTGTCCAAATCGCTCATGCCAAAGTTTGCTCACATCATCATTATGAGCAAAAAAAACAGAGGGAAGAGATGATGACCCAAAGTTGTCAAACTTATACAACCTTGTGGAATCATCAGCAATGCCAGTAGATAAAATATGTTTAGGATCTTTGAGGTCCTTGATTACAACATCATGAGGTGAGAATTCTATTATTTTCCCTTCACGTGAATGAGTTATCTGATAAACAGATAGAAGGTTGCATGACAAGGTAGGAACACATAGTACATCATTAAACTGACCATTATCTAGATGAATGGTTCTAGATCCTACAACACTAAGAGATCTATCATCACCAACCTAAATATGTCTGGTATTACAATCATGTAAAGAATAAAAGATGGATTTATTTTTAGCCATGTGGTAAGAAGCTCCAGAATCAATGAGCCACTCATGAGAAGGAGAAGAAGAAGATACATTTAATGCATAACCATATCTTGATGCTTGACAACCACAAGTAGAAAGTTCCATGCCTGAAGATGAAGGTGAAGAATGCTCCAAATTGATGTTGTGTTTCTTCATTGTTGCTTCTAAGGCTTCCATCTTCTTAAAACATTGGGACTCTATATGGCCATCCCGGTTGCAAAAGTTGTAATGTCTCTTTGGCTTCTTCCCTTTGTTTTTATTTGCATTATTATTTTGGTGACTTGATTCTTCAATTTGTAGCTGAAATTTCTTAGGGCCCTTGTTTGGTTTAGGACCATATTTTTTAGGATACTACTTCTTTGGATTCTTTTGATATGGTTTTTGTTGGGCTACTAAGGATTTCTTAGAAGCGTTTCAGTAGTGATAAGACCAAGGTGTAAAAGTTTTTCTTGTTCTCTTATCAAAGAATCACAAAAGGCATCAAAAGAGGGATTCTTGTAGGTGGTTCCTGAAGAAATGATAGTTTCTCTGGTGGAATGGAAGGCGGAAACAAATACAGAGTATGCAGGGCCAAGCTTAGCAAGAATGGAGTAGATGAGGCTACCATATTCCTTTTTGACCTTACACCCTTCTAAAAGAAGTCTAAGGGTCTTAAATTTGGAAAAAAAGTCTTCAATAGAGGAGAAATTATTAGAGTCCAAAGTAAGCAACTCATTTTCAAGTTGGTGGGCCCTGATTTGATTTTGAATGCCAAAAACATTATTTAGATTTTCTAGGGCTTTATCAGGGGTGTCAATGTCAAGGATGTGAAATCGAAGATCTTGAGCATTGGACATTCCTATCAACCCTCGTGCTTGATCTTGTCTATTTTCCCATTTAGGAACTTTATCATCATCGGAAGGTTTATTTTCTTGTCCTGTGGCTATTCTATAAAGCCCTTTACTTCTAAGTATATCTACCATGTGAGGTAGCCATTGGAAATAATTGGTGCTATTAAGAATAACTAGGCATGCACTTTCCATTTTTTAAAACAAAACTGAAGATGAGAAAAGCTGAAACTAACTAATCCAATGGAAAGATCTCGAAAAATTAGGTCGTTTAAAAAAAAAACGGCTCGAAAAACGACTTCTGAATGAAGAAGTTATGCCTTTTGAAAAAAATGAGTTATAGATGCCGAATAATTACGGGAACAGGATGAGGTGCGGCCTTTTTAAAAAAAAAATTCCGCCCTTTTGAACAAATTTTTTTTACAAAAGAAGCTTGAGAAGTAGACTTGAACCCAAGACCTATATTCTCATAAACTAACCCCTCACCAAGTGAGATAGTAAAAGGATCATGTTATTTTAGAAAGGAGGAAGGGGGGACTATGATTATTCTTCTTCTTCTTCTTCTTCGGTGTGTGTGCTTTTTCCTGCACAAAAAAACACAAAAAAAGAGCCAAAAAAAATGAAATGCAAAGCCTTACGGTAGAATGTTAGATTCTCGGTTAGCCTTACCGGCAACTATCACTTTTTTCACTATTTCTGATTTCCCGTGATCCCACAAAGACGCGGGGAAAGAGCATACGTAGCAAAAAAAAACCTTTTTCCTATTTCTGATTTTCCGAGATCGCACGGAGCACATAGCAAAGAGCATACACAGAGAAGGGGGTATAGATCTGGCAAATAAATAAAACGTTAATACAGAAAAAAAAACCGAAATAAGCAGAACTATTAACAAATATAACTGCAAAATAGATGCTTTATACCTCCATATCTAAATTGACATAACTTGGGCAGCCAGAAACCTTTTCGCATGAAACGAAAGGCATTCCTCACTTTAACAGACGCTTTGGACACAACAGAGTAGTTATCCAAGCCCAAAAATGTTCAAAAATAATATATCTACAAAACGACATTCACATGCAGTCAAACTAGCTTCGGATTTTGATCAACAATGGACGCGGCCCTCAAAATAGCTTTGATACCATGTAGGAATTTACAGGGCAAGTTCCATATATTAAGAACCAAAGGTCACTGCTCACAAACAGATCACAAATCAGTACACCAGTATAATCACGTGGTTAAAACCCTCAAAGAGGGAAACAATCCACCCCCTGAGCCAACGCGGCCACTTTAGGGAATTTATTAATATAAAAAGAAAAGTTACATATGTTTCTCTCATAAACGGTTACCGGAAAAATGACCCTCCATTATCTTTAAATAGAGATCATGGACCAATAGGGTGTTAAGCCACAGACCAAGTGCCGTTAATACCGAGGTGAGAGACAACCGTTGGATCACTACAAATCATGATCGTCGGATTATAAGTTACAAATTTACATGGTAAAGAAACACACTTTACCTAACTCTACACTATACTAAGTTATTCTTAACTATTTCCTATGTGTCGGAATATCCTAACAATCGCACTTCGCACATCACACTTTTTAACATTTATCGCCCTCTGCTTACATATAAACCTTGCAATATGCGATCTGCGGGCGTGGTCCCACCTCTGTCTGTGCCACATCACCTTCCCTGCCCCTGCACTTCGCGCTTCGCAAAACATAACGTTTAACCTCTGCTTGCTCCCATGTAAAACTTGCGATATGCGACGTATGGGTGGTCCCACCTCCGTCCTACCACATCACCTTTCGCCCATCGCAATTCGCACATCACATAGTTTAACACTTACCTCCTTTCTTTCATAATAAAATCCTCGATTTTTGATTTGCGGGAAAATGCGATGTGGTTTCAAAAGTGAACTCCAAAGGTTTTCAAATCCAGAGGTAAGGAATTTCTTGTGTTAAATCGCATCGGAGGAAGAAAGGAGGATTATAATGTAAGGTTGGTGAAAAGGCTTGATAATGGAAGAAATTTTGAATGTGTGCATAGAGACTCAGGTAAGTGACCCGATGTAGAGCAAAGGAGAAGATAAGACTAAACATAGTAGGTGCGCACAAAAGAGGTAGAGTCGGGTAGCAGGTGACATGATTACAATGTTCAAAACGCAAAAGCATGGGTTGATTCAGGTGGAGTTGCGTTTATGCAGACGGTTAGGACATCACAATCGAAACGGAAGGAGACACATCAACAACAAATCAGACTCAGCAAAAGGATTAAATTCCAAGTGTATTTTATTTTCTTTGTTAAGATCGAAGCTACAATGGTGTCCTCGATTGCATTGTAATAAGTAGTTTAACAGTTTAGGCAGTTTAGGAGTTTCAAGAAGCTCAAGTAGTTACAAAATTCTTTTGTTTATATTTAAGGAAGAGAGAAAGAGGGAAGTGGGGGCTTGAGTTCTAGACCTCTTAGGGATTACATTTTGTACTTCTTTTCCTGATGGGTAAATGAAAGAAGCAGTAAGTTTCCTACAACTGTTGATGGTGATTCTTGTTTCTTGTGCCATTTTGTGTCCCTTCTTATTTGAATGAAGTGAAGTACTGTAGTAGCCGGTATCTTAATTACATATGTGAGTAAGAGTTAAATAACCTTAATTTTCACTCCTTCACTCCATCTCTTCTCCCTTCAAAAATTATCTCTGAAACTTAAAAGTAATAGAATCTGTGTTTAAATCATATTATTTTGAGTTTCCCCTCTCTTCAAAAACTCCTGATGAAACTTTAAAGTAGTAGATTCTGTGTTTACAACATATTATTTCGAGTTTCTTCTCTCTCCATGAATTTCATCTTCAACTTAAAAGTGGTAGATTCTGTGTTTTCAGCATATTACTTTAAGTTTCCATTGCAGTTCTTATTTTCATTTAGATATTAGTAGTGAATGACATTATGAAATCTTTTATTATTCCAGATCATTAATGGTTTAGAAAACTAGTCTCCAGAGGCATAAAACAAAGACCCCATGATAAAATCATTTCTGTGACACACTTTTAAAACATATTAAGCGCTGATTCCTTTCACAACCGAGGGATTGTCTCTTAAGATACAACATTTTTTGGCACCATTGCTGGGGAAGAAGGCATGAAGTTATTTTTCACTGAGTATTGAAATATATTTCTTGATGGTGAACAAGAGTTAGATACAAATTTGGTTGTTTTTGGCGACTCCACTGATGAAGATTTCATTAAATGCGGAATTCCGCGGGTAAGGAAATGAGAAAGCACCGTGGAAAATACAGGTATCAGAGTTTGAATCTTTTAAAGGAAGTTTTATTTTTCACTATCAGTTTGATGGTATATTTTCCCTTACATATCAAGAATATTTTCCTGGTTTATAACCTCAGAATATTATAAGGCCCAAAATTTACATACTTTATTGGAGAAATAATATTTTTCCTTCGATTGTATTATTGATCTTGACGCAACTTTATATGAGAGGAGAGATGAATGTTACGTTACAATTATTGAAGATTTTTGTCAAGAGTTGGCATTATACGAAGAACATCAGCATGATGAGGAACAAACCTTAGATTTCTCTTTCCAACCTAAATGGTTATCAATAGAAAACAACAATCAATCTTCTCATATACAACCTCAAGTTGAGGAGTCAAACAGTGAAGGAAGATTCCCTGTTCAAAGAAGTCTACATCACTTCCCTGTTCAAAGAAGTCTACATCAACAAAATGTTCAAGAAAAGGAGGCAGCAGAAAATTGGTCTCATTAATTCTATGATCCAGTAGCAGACTATATTGAAACTTTCTTTTGTCAGCAACAAGAATTTATGCAAGGGTATGTGCAAATCTCTGTATTTGGAAAATTTTCATTGTACATACCTGTTTTGATTTTCAAATTTCGATAGTATGGGGGAATTAAGTCTAACACATAGATGTTTGGTTGGTGCCATTGGAAGGTTGATTTCACCTAATTAAGTTCAGCCATGTATATAGATATGAGTTGTGAATAATTAAGCTCAAAAGTTGAGCATTTTTAGTTGTAGTATTTTCATTTAAGTATTTTCAGTTTAAGAAAAAAGGAAGGAGTCCAAAGTGTAGCAGGTTTTTGGAGGTTTTCATACTGGATCATCTCGCATTTTGGATTGACTCCATGCCCAATAAATTATGTTGATCTATAAGTTCTCTTTGACTCTATGCCCAATAAAGGCTACCGATCTACAAGTGCTCCTTGACTCCATGCCCAATAAAGGTTACTGATCTACAAGTTCTCAACACTTTGCTACCAAAATGCTATCCCCAATTGGAGCCAGATGTGGTAGCCTAATTCGACTCAGCTAAAATTCAAGAGAAGTTATGAGAAATTCAAGGTTATTGAGGAATAATTGTTAAAATTTCAAGAATACCTGTAATATGCTCAAAAGGATAACCGCAAGCTCAACGAGGATTCGTCATCACATGCGCACCAGAACCAAAATCAAGGAAGCAACAACATTGGAGGTGTAATCTAAGCCACAGGTGTAGCATAGAGAAAAGTGTGCACGAGGGGTCAAGTCGAACTTATTTTCGTGCATAATAGTTCAAGAGCTGGACTGATGGGCACGTTCAGAACATTACACACCGGTGAGGGTCAAGTCGGGCTCATTCGCAAGCTCAGGAGAGACTAGCACTATAGAATACCGTTTAATGCTAAGATGTCTTGAAGTTAAAATTAAACAATATTATCATTCTTCCAAGTTCGAGTACAACGAAGGCTCGTATTCATTGCGCCCAGATCCAGTGGCAACCTGGTAGCATAAATTGCACAAGATATATACCAAGGAGTGCCCTGCAAGCAGTCTCGTTAAATCTGCTCACTTGCAAATTGACGGTTGAAATTAACTGCGGGAACACTCTCTTAAAATTCCTTAAAAATGCTTCAATGCCCCCGCAAGTGGTTTTAGGTTTCAATAAAGGACATTACATGGTGATAGCTAGAGCCCATGCCCTTTTCAATCAGAGAAATTAAGGGTTTTGGAGGAGCCACAAAGGGAAAACAAATTATTAGGATCAAATCGCAGAATTGAAGTAGAGAGATGGATGATGAAGATCATAGCACAGGAACGCAAGTCAGATGGATGGACAATATTAGATCTCAAGATCTAAGTTAGAGATAAGAGGTCAAGAATGAATATCGCAAGTAAATATGCAAGAGATTTAATGGATCAGAGATTATGAAGAAGAGCCACGTGTCGGCCATAGGTTCCATCACATATCATACTTTTTAAATCTTACTATTTACCCTCCGCTTTCTCCCATATAAAACTTGCGACATGCGATCTGCAGGCGGTCCCACCTCCACCCTTCCGCATCATCCCTCTCATACATCACACTTCGCACATCGCACTTTTTAACATTTATCGCCCTCCGCTTACATATAAACCTTGCGATATGCGATTTGCGAGCGCGGTCCCACCTCCCTCCGCGCCACATCATCTTCCCTGCCCCCGCACTTCGCACTTTACAAAACATAACGTTTAACCTCCGCTTGACGTTAAACTTGCGATATGCGACCTGCAGGTGGTCCCACCTCCGTCCTGCCATGTCACCTTCTTCCTGTCGCACTTCGCACATCGCACAATTTAACACTTACCTCCTGTCTTTCATAATAAAATCCCCGATTTGAAATTTGTGGGCGGATACGATGTGGTTTCAAAAGTGAACTCCAAAGGTTTTCAAATCTAGAGGTAAGGAATTCCTTGTGTTAAATTGCATCAGAGGAAGAAAGGAGGATTATAACATAAGGCCAATGAAACGCCTTGATAATGGAAGAAAGTATGAACGTGGGTAGAGAGACTCGGGTAAGTGACACGACATAGAGAAAAGGAGAAGAGAATACTAAACACAGTAGGCACGTGCATAAGAGGTAGAGTCGGGTAGCAGGTGACATGATTATAACGTTCGAAATGCAAAAGCATGGGTAGAGTCGGGTGGAGATGTGTTTATGCAGACTGTTAGGACATCACAACCGAAATGGAAGGAGACACATCAATAGCAAATCAGACTCAACAAAAGGATTATATTCCAAGTGTATTTTGTTTTCTTTGTGAAGATCAAAGCTACAATGGTGTCCTTAATTGAAATGTAATAAGCAATTTAACAGTTTAGGCAGTTTAGGAGTTTCAAGAAGCTCGAGTAGTTACAAACTACTTTTGTTTGTATCTAAGGAAGAGAGAAAGAGGGAAGCAGGGGCCTGAGTTCTAGACCTCTTGGGGATTACATTTTGTACTTATTTTTCTGATGGGTAAATGAAAGAAGCAGTAAGTTTCCTGCAACTGTTGATGGTGATTCGTGTTTCTTGTGCCATTTTGTGTCCCTTCTTCTTTGAATGAAGTGCAGTAATGTAGCATTCGATCTCTTAGTTACATATGTGAATAAGAGTTAAATAAGCTTAATTTGCACTCCTTCACTCCATCTCTTCTCCCTTCACAAATTCTCTCTGAAACTCAAAAGTAATAGATTATTTACAACATATTATTTTGAGTTTCCCCTCTCTTCACAAACTCCTGAAGAAACTTTAAAGTAATATATTTTGTGTTTAAAACATATTATTTCGATTTTCCTCTCTCTCCATTTTTTCCTCTAAAACTTAAAAGTGGTAGATTCTGTGTTTTCAACATATTACTTTGAGTTTCCCCTGCAGTTCTTCTTTTCATTTAAATATCAGCAGTGAATGGCATTATGAAATATTTTATTATTCCAGATCATTAAAGGTTTTAGAAAACTAGTCTCAAGAGGGATAGAACAAAGATCTCATGATAAAATAATTTCTGTGACACACTTTTGAAATGTGTCAAGCACTGATTCCTTTCACAACCGAGGGATTGTCTCTTAAGATACAATAGTGTGAATCACACACATACAACCACACACGACATACAAAACCATGCAATACGTGCACCTACACCTGACATACAACACATACACCTACACCCAACGTACAACATAACACATATACATACATAGAGTACAACACAACAAATATACATGTCATGATACCATGAATACGCAATGCGCATACACAATACCACACATGCACAAAAAATGTACAACATGAACACAATACCATATGTGAAAAACATAACATGTACGACATGCACACTATACCACATGTACAACAATACCACCTATACAAAATACCACCTACACAGCATGTAAAAAGCACCACATGCAGAACTTGTACACATTACCACCTACACAAAATTTTCACAATACCACATGCACGACATGTACATGGCACTATCTATACACAACGCCACATGCATGACATGTATACAGAACCACCTACGCACAACACCCCATGTACAACATGTACACGACACCAGATGCACACAAAAATCCATATAAAATCATACACACAACACATGCACATAGCACCATATGTGCAACATGCACACCATGCCATATGTACACAATATCGCATATGAAACATGCACAAAGCATCATATGTACATAGCACCACATATCCAACATGCACACATCACCATATGTATACAACACTGCATAATCAACGTTTTTACAACAACAACATAGCATTGCATAAACAACATGTACTCAACACCATATATACACAACACCACATGCACACAACATCAAACGTGCAACATATACACATCAATAGTACTGCACATCCATAGACCACACACTGAATCTACCAAAAAACCTTACTTCTAGTGTCTTTCCACTATTCATGCTTGTCCCATCACATATCATACTGCTTTCATTCCGCTGATGTATCCCTCAACATTACCTTCCATAACATAAAGATAGACAAAGTATAATCACATAATATCGATTCACATCCTCATGGTAATAACCTCATAGATCTGCTAGGTCTACTCTTCCAACTTGATTCCTCATAAGGCCACGAATCTCTTCATGCCATTCATCTACCTAAACAATCATTCCTCCACAAGAATGATCCCTAATTACCTTGTCAGAGGACGACATACATACATACATACATACATATATGCATATATAAACATAATCATAGTCACAACACAATTACCAGATATCATAAGGTACAGGTTAAAAGAACTCTCTTTATTCGTGCACCGCATGCACAACATTGAGAAAAAAAAATTCCCAACATAGCCAAGGCATCTGACACCTCAAATACATTCAGTTTACCTTTCTCATGGCTATATTGCCACCATCCATTTATCTCAATGGACCCAACCATCCCAACTAGCTGTCATACTCTTACCTTCCACTGCCATTATACATGCATCAAGCTTCATCTGGGTCTTACTTTACTTGTTGGGTTTCATTCAACTCTTCTTGGACTCCATTCAATTTCCTCTTTCCCAACCAATTCCCAAGACCCTCAAAACATAAAAGGCAAGAACAAATTCAAACAAGAAGAAAACTATGAAAACCAATAGAAATATGACACCGCAAAAAAAGTGGCATGGCAATGCACCAGACGTAAAAAAAATTGAAATTGAAGTATAAACAAATCACAAAGCACCAAAAGCACAACACTAGCAACAAACCCATGACTCGATCCCCATGGCTCCTAATGCTTCCAAAGGAAATCTCAACCCGAGTCTTCTCCAAGATTTTATGGTAGTCTCTTTTCCATGCAATTCCCTGTATCATATTGCCACAAACACATAACTATCAGTGCATAAATAGATATAACATTATACTAATTACCTTACCTTCTTGTGCCAATCACACTTCCTTTTAACTTAATCTATCTCAGGGGAGGCTATCTTGTTTGCAAAATCAATCTAGATTAGCATGATATAACTTCACAACACATCAAATAAAACATAAATAAGGTAATGATATCCATAACAATAACTAGCTAACATGTTCACATCATAGGCTCATAAACAAATGTCATTCATGCATAACAATCACATATGCACAGTCGGTCTAAATTAGTATGAAATCATATCAAAATATATTAACTCATACATGAATGTCATAACCATAATCATCTAAATAGGTCAAACCAAATTAGCACAAAACATAATAACATAAAGACCTCAACTACAATGACCATAATAATCAGACATATGACCACAATGCATACAACAACATGTTACTATCATTCATGATTATCCAAAACATGTGCATATGAATATACTGTTCAACTAGCATTTATCATGCATGTAACCACAACAACAGAAGAATGATAAAAATGTATATAACCCTAATGTATATAACAACCATTAACCAACATACGTGTATGCCAAACATACAAACCTGTATGATGATCCACTCTTACCCTAAAGTCTAGTGCCGCAACCTCAGTCTAGTGGGTTGCATCTCCTGCTATATCTCAACCAACACATCAACATCATACCATACCAACAACATCATGATGACCTAAATGCATACAATGACCTCATGCACAACAACCATGCCCATAATAATGCATGCATAACAACATATAGACATTGACATGCATACAAAATGCATATGCAAATGACATGAATTCATGACGAACACATTCCTACAACAACACTATCTACTTCTTCATGACATCACAATGACAACCATGACCACCACCATGCATACACAAAGAGCACATACACCACAATCATAAGGACACATATGCAACTGACATGTACATATGAAAACAAAATCATCCGAGGAGAATGAAAACCAGACATCACCCAAGGAGAACATATCCATGCTCTGATACCACTTTATAACCACCCTCCTCCCACATTTACCTAAGCTAACTAGTCCACTGGGGTAAAAATGTGACGAGAGGCTACTATGATTTGATTCAACCTCCTAGGTCACCTTAAGGAAGTGGAATCAACATAACACAACCAATCTGACCATCTACACATACTACAGAACCTTCAGGAGCCAACCAACCCTTCTAAGTGGTCAACCCGTGAGACAACTCATCATTTGATTGATCTAGAACCTCAACCGCTCCCATGACAAGCCCTGCAACCGATTGAGGCTTTCCAGTCTCTCCCACAACAAGGCATGCCAACGGTTGTGGACTTTTCCATCTAGTTCTGTGCCAACGACCCTAGATTCTGTGCCACTTTTTCAGGGCCATGACTTATGCCACTGCCCAAAACTTCATGAAAACTTCAGAAATGATAAGTAACATGTGAACAAAGATACTAATGCAAAATTTGATACAAATACTTGATCTGACCCCCTACTAGCCATGAAAGGAATTTCATAAAACATGTCACAAATATGTAATCTATAGGTCATAAAATTAGATCTGAGCATAGGTGTCTCATACTTATCTGAGATTTGTAAGGAAGCATTTTCGCCTTATCACAATAGATGAATTATCATCTATTAGGACATATATACAGTATATATTCATTTTCTAATCAAAACATGATGAGAACCATACATCATGTCTGTCATAAAACATACTCCTAATAACATATAACCAACATAGATAACAAGGATATAACAACCATAAAATCTAGAAATAAACCAATACATTTACACATAAAATACTAAGGAGAAGAAACTCTTATTAATGAATGCAAAATTGAATCAGGTATGGGACTTCCATGAACCACCCGACCATAGATTGAATAAACCAAATATTTCTTTCAGCCAATCACCCTCGTGCCATATTCCAAGAATGAATGTGGGACTCAAAACCAAACCAAACACTACAAGGAAAAGGCCCTCTAGCGGAGGTTATAAAAGAGTTTTTTAGTGTTATAGAATAGGCCAAAATTGTCAAAAAAACATTTGCTACAATATCCGTTTATGGTTACGGAGGTTTTGGCAGAGCTTTTAACGGAAATTCAACATAACTTAAAAAACTGGGTGACCGGAGGTTATTACGGATGTTTTTTTCATCGTTGCGCTACTAAGGTTTCAATGCACTGGTGCATGTCATCTAGAAGGTGGCTTGGGGCAGTTGAAGGTGCTTGCACTGAGCCTTCAAGGTATAAAACCGCACCGGGTCGTCAAGGTATAAAACCACACCCGACACAGTGTTGGTGATACAACACACAGGGTCGTTCTAATTGGTCTTGGGATTTGTGCGATGCCCATAGGTCATCTCAACGCACCGGTACGTAGACTTATAGAAATGCACCGATGTGCCGTATTAGACAAACACACCGAGATTTATAATTGGTATTGGTATTTGTGTGGTGCCCATAGGTCGTACAAATGCACCGGTGCGTAGTCTCACATGAATGCAACGGTGCACAGTATTGCGCAAACACACCGATATTTTTAATTGGTATTGGTATTTGTACGATGCCCATAGTTTGTAGAAACACACCGATGCACTGCAACATACAAACACACCGGTGTACAGTAACTGGCACACACTGGTGTTTATTTTGTATTTTTTAGAAACATCGACCTGTGACAGTGCAATTATTGTGATTTTTTAAAATTCATTATTCATCAAAAGTTGACACACCTTATAACAGTATTCATATTAATTAAATTTTTATTAATGCATTTGAATGTGATGTTTGGATTATTTTGTTATATCATATCATAATTATTGTGATTTAAAAAAATTCATTATTCATCAAAAGTTGAAACATATATATCTTATAACAATATTCATATGAATTAAATTTTTATAAGTGCATTTGAATGTGATGTTTTGATCAATTTTTTATATCATATCATCAAATTTCACATCTCTTCATTATAATATTTAATCATCCATAAATTTAATCAGTGGTGTTACATTTCACAGAGACAATGGAGAAGGCAATAGAATAAATTAAAACACACACATATATATATATATATATATATATATATATATATATATATATATATATATAAGACAATCTTTTCATACAAAATGGGACAATTATTGGTATCCCTTTGTCTTTCAATTGGGACACTATGTCCATTAGATTAAACAAAATGTCTGATTTCACAGACAAATATTTCAAAAAATAAAATGCCTTGCTTTGATATCCAAACATAGTGATCATCATTCTTCGCTTGAACTACTATTATTGCTAGAGCTACTTCCATGACTTGGGTTAGTTTCATGAATGTTTTGTTCACGGTGTTGATTGTTTTCTTCTTCTTCACCTTCCATATACAAACATAAAAATAAATTGTAATGAGTGTATATACATTGGTGAGAATAATGAAAATTGCAATATTAAATAATATACATCAATGTAAATCGAAAAGAAAAGACGTATATAACAAAAATTGACTCATAAACTATACACATTCTTTCAAAACCATGTACCATGCCATCTTTCAAGATTTCATCTGTTGGCGCAGTTCCATACTTTGTTTCCTGCAAGTTTTATACCCCATAACAAATCATATATTTAATATAAAAGATTTTTTTATTCTATTAATTATAGACGGAGCTAAGTAAAACAAAATCGATAGATGCTTACAAATTCCACAATTAATTTATGATATGGCAACATATACTCACAACCCATATTTAATCCAATTTTTATCAATTCGTATGATGATTCTTCTTTGTATGTTAGCACCGGTTTGAAGACATTCAATGATGATTTTTGTAAAACAACTTAAAAAATACAGAAAATGAAATCTAGTTAAGTTGTTATAAGGAAGTAACAATTACTCACAAACTTAGATATCAACCCTTTTCTTCCTTGTCGTCCCATTTTATGTGCTGAATGGGTTCCATTTTCTTTTCTTTTCTGCAAGAAAATACTTGAAAATTAATATCTAATGCTAATTTTTTTATTTATTGTACCTAATGATCGAAAAATTCAATGATTACATATTACATTTGAAGCACGTTGTTGTTGAGATGACTCCTCCCGCGATGCAATTTTGTCCATTTCGTTGACCATCTCCTTGTACACCTTTTTGCACATTCCTACTGGCATATTTCTAATATCGGCTCGTTCATCTTTTGAGATTTTCATAATATTCCTAAAAATGTAACATGACAATAAACTATTTAATTTTATATTGATATATGAAAAGTGAATATAACAAAAGTGATATTTATAAATAATTCTAGACAAACATTTAAAGGAATATTACTTTTTCATTCCTTCTTTTTTGTTGTTGTAAGTTTTTCTATTAAAAGTTTGACATGTCTCATTGACCAATTATTTGGAAACTCTTCCTGTAGTTTAGATAAAATTTGGTTCTTGGAATCATTGGATTGATTTTTATATTCTAAGTGGAAATAACATCTATACATTCGTTCCACTAGATCCCTTAAAATTTTGTAAAAGTCTTTCCCCATTTCGCTAGCCTCCAACACCACTCCAAATGAGCTAAGGAGCAATTCATTTTCATTTGCATGTTATATATATATATATATATATTTTTAGAACAACATTCATTTTCTGAGTTGTTGGTCTCGGTAGAACATTAAACAGATGTGAATTAATATATTGTTTGACACATGTTATCTAATAATTTTAAGTATATTATTAATGAAAATTAAAAAAATAAAGTCATATTGGATCGATAGTATTTTTTCACTTACCTGATTCATCCTTTTGCAATTTTTCAATCAAGATTTTATGCTCTTCTGGTCCTAGATTAGAAATAATCTTATCGAACTTCGTCATTTTGTGGCTTTGCATGATACAAAATAAACAATACATATTGGTTAAATTTACATATAGTTCAAAAATAATATTATTTGTAAAGAATTTACAAAGAACTTGCCTTTTTTGCTTTTCTTGATGTGTTATTAGTATTTTTATTACTTGATCTCTTGTCAGTCATTTCTTTATCAATTTGAAAGCTGTACCATATCATTCATTAATATATTTATAAATAAATTGTCAACTTTTCATGTAAAAGAAAAATTCTCAAGAAACTGGTTTGCCATTCATGGTGTATGCACCGACGTCGGTGTGTGGGGGTCTTATAAACGCATCACACAAACAGTCTAATAGACCGTACAATGCTCTATGTCAGCAAGGAGCACCGGTGCATTACATGTTAACCACCACATTGATTAACATAGAGAAAATAATAAAAATAGTCCAGTGTTAGTTTTTATAGCATAAACACCCATTGCAAACAAGGGACCACCATACGATTCTCTATGTAAACTAGGAGACCCGGTGTGGTGCGTTATATGTTAGATGGTGCACTGGTTAACACAATAAAACAATTTTTGCGAAACAACACGTTCGCGGTGCGCCATAATGAAATAGCGCACCAATGCTCTATTTTACATATGGCGCACTAATTAATTAATTTTTTTTAAATTTTTTATTAAACAATACTTTTACAGTGCGTTGGGATAATACAACGCACCAGTGCGCTAGGTTACCCAGGGCGCACCGATAAAAAAATATATTTTTTTAAAAAATTCACGCAAGGGCTGACATGGATTGGGATTCGACTATGCAAGTCGTCCCATGGGTTGGATGTCATAGGCCTATATATAGCAATAAAAACCCTATAAATCTAAAATGAAAATCTCTAATTTTGAAATCACAGAAACAGGGAGAAGAAAGAGCATAAACAAAAAGAATGAAGGGTTTAGTGTAAAAATGGATTTTTTTTTTTTTTTTTTTTGAAAATGAAAAAAAAATTGAAATTTTTTTCTTACTTTGTAAAAAAACTAAAGAAAAAGTAAAACAAATAATCAAAGTTAATCACGAGATCGTTTGAAATTCTATGCTACGGGGTTTGAATCACTAGAGGTTTGGAATTCTGATTGTCTGAATACTTCTGTTCGAACGTATTTCATTGCTCCACAGTGATCTTGTGCTCTCTTGATATAGGTATGTATCCTGAAAATCTATGGCTAAATTTTTTTGCAAAAATAGTGAAATAATGAAAAGTGTTTAGTATTTAAATAATTGTTTTATGAAATTAGATTTTCAAAAATATTTTGCTGCCCATTTTTCAATTTACCGTTTTTTTTTCACTTAAAGAAAATAGAGTTGCGCTTTTTTTATTTGCGTTTATTCATCACCGATGCGTCACTTAATAGCACTGAACTGGTGCATCAATTGGTAACACGACATCGGTGCGCGGTAACTAAAACGCACCAGTGCAGTTATATGTACATTAGCACTGATTACAAGAAGTCTATTTTTAAGGAATCAAAATTACTTTTAGGTGTGTACACCAAAATTTAGTGAAATCCAACCATAGAAATTGAGAATTATAAATTTGGTTTATTATTGATGGAAATATGCAATTAAAATTGGAAATTTGTTTATCCTTGAGAATTATAATTAGAATTAGAATTAGAATTGGATAAATTCTTGATGGAAATAACTATTCTTCCAATGCATTTTGTTTATTGCAAGAGGTCCCCACTAATTATGTGGAGAGAATGCAATGTGGGGCATGTGAAGATGCAATATTATAGGACCCAAGTGGGCAGTTGTGGCATGTGAACCTGTGCTATGCTAAGACATGGGCAGTTTTCACAAATGGTTGGGAAAGTTTTGTTTCTGAGTAGTTTATTGAAGTTGGAGATATTTTAGTTTTTAGACATGTTGGAAATGTACATTTTGCTATGAAAATATTTGAGCCATTTCTTTTCAAAACTACAACTCTTCTTCTTTCAGAAAAAGAAACTTGAACCTTTCCACAACGTGAAACAAGAAAAGGTGCCAACAAGAGCCTCTGACATGCATATCTATTTCTTCTGTTGAGGTCTCGAAGGAATTGATTATGGCCAGTCTACTTCACTGAGGAACCTACCTGAATTTTCTTTGGTTCTACTGAAGGGTGCAGTTACTAATAGATACAGGATTGTAAACTCCCTCCAACCCTCATCAAATTGCAGAATATGGAAAAAACTCCATAGAAATGCATATCATTTGCATAAAATTCCCCGAAACACAGAATGGAGTGTTTTATTTTTGAAAGTTGTGTGTTATTATGGTGAAAGAAATTATTCTTTCTATTTTGTGCTAATATGGTGAAGACATGGAATAGTGCTCAAGTATATGACAACAATCTTCAATCATATTCTCAAAATATATGGGTTCTTTGTAAAATGCATAGCTACAAGATTTGGTCATATCACTGCTAGGAAAAATTCAACCAAAATACCAATACGGCAGGGTTGGTATTGTCTACTGTCCCATGAACCCATAAACCCCACAAAAAATCTAAAAAACCTTTTAATAAAATGTAAAATACTCCATTTTTTTTTTGTTGGTCTATTGCATTCTTGACACTCGAATTCTTCTAAAATATGTTCATGGAATTATCATCCATGAGAGGCAACACAATGGTAATATACTCGAATTCCTCTAAAATTTGTTCAATGGAATTACTACATGTGAAATGGTACATGTGTTATTTAATCAATATTTTTATTTTTTAAGATGGGTTTTTATAAAGAAGAGGACTTAATTACCTTATACGTTATAAGACTCTTTGTTTTGAAACATTATAATATGTATTTTGAATTAATGTTAAAATCAATATTTCACTTGATAATTTGCAATTATGTTGATCTCAATAAAAATGGCGTACTATATAAAGTTATTTTTTTGGTATGTAAGATCATAATAAAATAATGATAATTCTAAAGTACATGAATTTATTTGCATTATTTTCTAAACTTTATTATGTTACAAAAAATCATATTATTCTAGATTTATTATTTTACAATTATTTACTATTTTACAAATTTTAATAAAATCATTTCACATTAATACAATTAAATTTTTCACATTAATACAATTAAAATTTTAAAAATATTTTACATACAACTACAATTAAAATCAGAATAAGAATTACAATTACAATTACAATTTTAAAATCTCAGATACAATTAGAATTAGAATTACAATTTTAGAATTTTACATACAATTACAATTACAATTTTATGATTTCACGTACAATTAGAACTAGAATTAGAATTACAATTTTACGATTTCACGTACAATTACAATTACAATTACAATTGAAATTTTAGAATTTTACATAAAATTACAATTTTAGAATTTTAAATACAATTAGAATTAGTATTAGAATTTTACAATTTTACATATATACAATTACAATTAAAATCACAATTAAAATCATTTCACAATAAATTAAATATTACAATTACAATAAAATTTTTACAAAATTTTTACATACAATTACAATTACAAATACAATTACAATTTTAGAATTTTACATACAATTATAATTATAATTACAATCTTACAATTTTTCATATATACAATTACAATTAAAATTACAATACAATCATTTCACAATAAATTAAATATTACAATTACAATTAAAATTTTACAAATATTTTACATACAATTACAGTTAAAATTGCAATTACAAATACAAATACAATTTTACATACAATGAAAATTAAAATTTCAATTACAATCACGACATACTAGTTAATAAATATCATGGTCATTTCATATTAAATTAATTAATAAACATCACGATCATGATAACCATCGTACAAACATCATATTCGACTAAAAAACACATTCAAATTCACTAACATCATCTTGATCATGATCATCTAACAAAACACAATTAGCATTGTCTAACATCATCACAACACAAACATCAAATATACATCTCATGTCAAATAACTGCTATCACATACACATCTATCTATAAGCTGCACATTAAATGAACATATTTAACATGGCCTAACAATATACACATCATGATGATCACCAACATATAAATTAAGTACAACTGCAACATGAACATAAAATACATGGACCATATATATATATATATATAATTGAATAATGTCAAAAATATACAACTATAATATAAATGTCATATATCATCTTGTGGTACATCATCAATAACAGTACTAGTCGAGGCTTGCTTAGTCAATGGTGCAACCTCGACAAGCTCAGATACATGATGATCTGGTACTGGTGCCTCAAGCTGATTAGGATCAACTGTTGGATGCTCATTGTGATGACTCGACATGGTCGATGGTCCAGTCTGCTCATGATCATGAGTACTGCTGGATGTTGCAGGCTGCTGACTCGACATGGCCGATGGTCCAACCTGATCTCCATGATGACTGCTACTCGATGCTAGTGGAGGTTTCTCATCTGGCACAACGCGGGGTGAACAATGATCACTCCCTTGATCGTGATCATCAGATGATGCATCGGCACTACTCGCAGACTGTTGATCATGTGCTGCATCTCGACCACGCCTATAACGTGCAAGGGTCCTCCTCATCTTCATAACTAAGGTCGTAGCTCCTATGACATGCCGCATCAGCCTGTACATGTCACGCGTCATGCCTCTCGACATATGTACCAGCCTACCATCGACCTGTAGGTCTTTCATACTAGTGGTCCTGACTCCCGCCTCAATAATCAATGAACAGAGTTGGTTGCCCAAGTCCATCCTCAATCTGATATCAAGCCTACAGTGCCTAAAAAAAGGCGGTACCGGCACACCAGTAGGGGCAGGTCTCTCTGCATTGGCCTCTTGATGATCCTCAGCATCTGGCATATCCTGATCATCATCAGAATCCACACCTAGATCATGTGGTGGTGCTGGAATGTCCATGCCATCAAAAGACCCAATGTCTGCAAAATATATACAAGTACACAACAATAATTAGACAATTTCATTACAAAATTTAATAAAAACAAGTTAAAGAACATGTTAGAATAAATTTAAATAAAACAGTAATATTACCTCTATCATCCAGCGGATCATCATCTGTGAAGAGGATGTTGGCACACCCTCACCAATCCAAACCAACATAAAGACAAGGGACCATAACGAAGGGATGCTCGTCAACACTGGCTATCAACTCTAGTGAATCATGCAATATCCTCACGGAAAACTTAGTCTTGCCCCTCTTGGGCATCATCTGTCCCCAGATGTGCATCTATGCCTCCAACATCGGCCTACGAGGTTTCCGAACAAAAGTATGCCTTGTCTTTGGAAACCTCTCAAAAAATAAAGAAAAAAGCTCTGAAGTAAAAGGGAAGTTAAGCCTCCCTTGTGCATGAGCATGACATCTATCTAAGGCTATACAGAATTGCCACAAAAAAATGGCAGACCACCTGACAAGTCGTGGCTCCTGTACTAAAGAATCAACATAATATAGAAGTATGAAACTAATGTGTTGCCTGTCGCTAGTGTTGTGTGACATGGTCCTAATCAGAAGTGAGAAGTTCCTCACCTCCTCACCACCAAATGCAGCAATATGTAACTCACCTCCAGAGACCTGAAAATCTGAAGGAGACAATATATCTGTGCTAATGTATCTCTGGGAGTACACCAACTGACTCCCTGTTGCATAGCCAACTGGAACCTATGGGAACGAGGGAAAATCCACCCCTCTCCTCGATAGCCCTATAATAAAATATATTTCCTCTTCAGTGGGCACGTACCATTGATTCAGACCAACCTAGAAAGCCTGTAGCTGGGAAATCCACCTGCGGATAAGATGTCTCAAAAACAAACCATGGGCCTTTAGGTAAGTAGCCTCCTCATAGAACTCTAGGAGGCCTACCTGCCTTAGGAGTCCCTAGGTATCTGCTGTAATAGGGCAAGGGTACACATCTTTCTCCCTCTCTCGTGCCTCCCGCAGGAAAACCATGTTATACTGGTCTGCTTGTTGTTGCCGTTGTTCCCTCTCTTATCTCCTTTCCCATCTCTGAATGATTGACATATAATAATTTTTTTTATTAAATGAGAAATGTATTTAGGAATATACATATATAAATTTTTTTGGAAAAAAAAACAGTCAGTGTTGCACAAAAAATAGGTATGCACCGATATCGGTGCATCATTTTTTTCGCGCACCAACGGTGGTGCAACATAAAATCTTCAGCGCACCGGCGGCAGTGCACCTGAAAATTTTCAGCGCACCACTCTCCTGGAATTCTCCTTAAGTCAACGGTGCAGTGGTATAATAGACCACATCGTTGACTATGGACCAGTGCGGGAGGTCGGTGTGTTGACCAAACTATAAGCCTTGGGGCGTATAGTTTGGTCAACGAACCGACCTCCTAACATCATTACATAGTCAACGGTGCGGTATTTTACCAGGCCGCATCGTTGACCCTGTTAAAATACCAGAAAGCGGTGTGTTGACAAACATATTTGCCCCGGGGCGGCTATTTAGGTCAATGCACCGCATTGCCGCTATTCCACATGGTCAACGGTGTGGCCAGGTAATCGACCGCAACACACTTTTTTTAAATTTTAAAATAGCACAGTGTGCCGATAAGTGTGCCTCGGACTGGTATGAATACCGCCAATACTTGGTTGTAGTGTAACTTTAATAAATTTATAGGTAGCATCCCTTCTTCGGTCTCGAAACCGAATAGAAAGACGCACCACTATAATGATATATATATATATATATATATATATATATATATATATATATATATATATATATATATATATATATATATATATATATATATATATATTAAATGGTTAATTTTAAGCTAATTTGAAATTCTAATCTGCTAAAAGGCTTAATTATAGAAAAACAAGAAAAATACCTGTACATTTGGTCATTGAGGAGGCATACTGGTTGTAGAATTTGCAAAAGTAAATTTACCCACCGTTTTGCAAAATTCAAGCTAGAGATTGGTGGGAAATGCACAACAGCAGTGCGTGCAATGGGTGCAATGGGAGCACCGATGTCAGGGAAACTTAGACAAGGATAAATTGCATCGGTGCTTGAGAGATTTGGAGCACTGAGAAAAGTGAAAAATGTGTTTTTTTAGCCGTAATGTTTTTTTATTTAATCCTTTTCCGGTACGCTGGGCTTTATAGGCGCGTTGGTTCGGTTTCTTGACATCGCACCGAGCGGTTTTTGTTTTGACGCAGGGTTTTAAGATGCACCGGTGCAGAATCTTTGTAAAGCACCAGTGCGCTATAGTAATAAGACGCACCGGGCGAGTTTCTATGAAGCGCACTGTGCCTGGTGTGCCAATGTTTTGTGTACACTGGTGCTTTCTCTTGTTGAATGCACTGATGCGGTTTAGGTTGATAAGAGCATGAGATGAAAAACATCTACAAAAACCTCCGCCTGCTAACCTCCTCTAGTAACCTTTGCTAGAAATGGATGTTTGGGGTATTTTTATAAGGGGTTCCTCAAAAAAATCCTCTAGAGGGTCTTTTCCTTGTAATGAAACCAGGTTTCCTCAGGTTTTACCACAATCCCCACTAGATCACTAGGCCCTAAAAAAGCGTGGATGCTACCAGATTTCTCCACCTACATTGTGAGGAATTCTCCTGCCTCCTAGTCTCTAGGATTTACCATGTATCCCGCCATTCACCGGTCGAGGATTCCTAGGCCGAATCGAGACTGCACCCTCTAGGTTTTATCGTATATCCCACCATTCACCGGTCAAGGATTCCTAGGTCTGATTGAGGGAACACACCTCTAGGATTTACCGTATATCCCTCCATTCACCGATCGAGGACTCATAGGCCTAATAAGGCACAAAAAATCCAGCTTACTGCAATCCCTGTCCAGTTTAGGGATTCTTAGGGCATGTGTTCTCTTTCAGAGACCACCTCAATCAATTTTGAAACCATCCAAAAATCCAGCTTAACCAAATACAAGAGAACCCATCACACCATGTATATCCGAAAATGGAAAGGCTAGGCTAAAGAACACTGCCACACCTATAAAATCCCATGCCAATGATAAAAAAAGAACCAATTACACACCTGCATGTACCATGCATGCCAAATATAGAAAGGAAATCACACATGCAAATTGATACCTACAAGTAATCCCACTGTAGCCACTTGATACTGCTCTGCCTTGCTTGATATTTGATTTCCTTTGTCTTATTTGTACTTCCTTTGGTTTCCTTAATCCAATGTAAGAGTGCTCCAAGAAACTCTAAGTGTCCAAGAGTGTATGAGAGAGAGAGCTCCAAAAATAAACTGACAAAAGGTACCAACTAATCCTCATAAGAATTTTTATTAGCAATACCTCTATTTTCTTTAATTTTCCATTATTTTCCTTCATTTTACTCCTCACATGCAACCTTTGACCTTTCACCTTACTTTTCTCTTAATTTCCATTATTTTCATAAATAAATGTCAATAAATGCCACTTTTTCCTTTCCAAGGCCTTTGCCGTTTCCTTTTCCAATTTCTTTAGCCATAATAAACCATATGAATACCCACATTAGGATGTTTTTCCCAACATTCAACTTGGAATACGTGTCCCATGACCTTGGTCTTATTTTTTCCCCTTTTTAAATTTTACATGGAATTTTTACCATAGTTGTTAAATCAAATGCCTATTCAACTCATCACAAGAATAAAGAAACCTTCAAGAATTTCAAAGGGCCAAGGAAGAAAATAGACCTATCCAAGATTGAATGTTATAATTGTCACAAAATGGGTCATTATAGAAACAATTTTCCTGAGAATATAAGGAATAAAAAGAGAGATCGGGATCAAGCAAATATTACCAATGAAGAATCAACTAAGAAGAATAGGACTGAAGAATCAGAAATCAAGGAATTACACTACTAAGTCATGTTTCTCTTATCTCTCTTATTCTTCTATTCTAAGTTTTGAATTATTTTCCTTTATATTTTGATTTATTAGTTGTAGGTATAACATGTTTTGGTAGAACATTTTTTGAGTTATTTTAATAAATTTATAGGTATCCCTCGAGATTGGATTAAGAGGGAGCCCTCAACATTTTACCAAATATAAGTATCTTTATTCTTTTGTTATCTTTTTATGTTTGGTTTCCCGTTTTATCAAAATACGTTTGTACTATATGCTAATAAATTTATTTTTATATTTTCCTTGTTTAGGAAAGCTTGCCGAATGCTCAAGAGTTATGGAGGAGACCTCAAAGGATAAGCTTGAAGCATGGTAGAAGTTCTACTACAAAGAAAGCTCTTCAAGAATCAATGTCCTACAAGGTTTGTTAAGAAACAACTCAAAGGTATGTCTTAGACCATAAGTTTTTTACTCTTCATAATAAATGTATATTCATTTCTTTTAATAATCTGATTTACATTACTAACATCGTTATTTCTCAGACTTTGAATCACAAAGATTATTGTTAAGGTGATTAATAATTAGATTAAATCTACCCTCATTAAATCATCATTGTGTAACCCTAAAAAGGTTCACTATAAAACCTTAACCTAAGGGTATATTGAGAATGAAACCCTAGTCTACTTAGGGTTATTGATGAATACTAGAAAATATTATTCTTTTGATGTTTAGGGTTTTGGTACCATTATAGAAACCATAGTGCTTTAGGATTTGATGTGTATAAAATCCTATACTTTTAAGGTTTTATTAAATAAGGGTTTATGAGAAAAACCCTTATAATATCTATTGTAAGCTCTTAATGAAACCCTAGGTGTATATATATTTTTTTGATTGAAACCATAGTTTGATCAATTTTTTTGTATGTCTAACTTTAATGTAGTGATATTTGTGTCTTGGGTTTGCTTGATAGATGTTGTTGTGACATACTTGTACATGGTTATGAAATCCAAGATATGTATATATGCTAACCTAATTTTTCATGCTCATAGTTGTAAGGCTTGTTACTAAGCCCTAGAAGAAGTTTGATATTCTAATATATGCCGATATTGTTTCCAATGTAATGATACAATATAGGGTAGAAGTTGGTCATATTGTTGAAACCTTATATTATGATGTGATGATTTTTATTGTTGATATATAAGGCTTTAGGTATTATTGATGGATTCTAGGGTTTTCAATAAATCATATTAGAGTTTGACATATCTCTGAAAGTAATATTGAGGCCCTAGATATAATGAGAATGATATCTTGATTGAGTTACTTTAAGTTTTAATGATGTGGTTTATGGTTTATAACAAAAACCTAGCAATAAATTGAAGTATATTAGTATGTGTCTCTCACTGGTTATGAACATAACTAAGTTTAGGTATTTTATTTCTAAAGTCTAATGCTTCCATTATTGTATGATTATGATCAAGATGACTTTGATAAGAAGGAATGAAGCCATGCAAGACTCTTAGGTGCTATAGAAATTAGTTGATCTCTCTAAGTTAAGAGGGAGCCTAGATAGAATAAAGGATATATCTCCCTAGTTGAGAGGGAGGGAATATCATGATAGTCATGATGGACACCTTAAAGTAGAAGTTAGAGAATGAATGCGCTACAAAGTATTGAGGATGTCTTGGTGCTGTTCAAGAAATTAAAGAAGAAAATATTCTGACTAGATGCATATGAATAACTTGATATAAGTGACATCAAGATATTTGAAGACCCTGAAGGTTTGTTTTTATTGGAAGTTTGTTACTGATTGGGGTTATGTCTGTATAGGAAAATCTCTCCTAAAAAGGTCGAAGTTTTGGAAGCATGTTTGGACTTGTAATTTAGTTTATAAGCATGCTTGATTTATTTGATGTTACCGATCTAAATGATCGAGAGAGATTTGATGTTATCGATTTAAATAATCAGTAGTGTTGAAGCATCACGTGTAATTCAAAATTCCTGGGAGGACATCTACATGTGTTTGATGTCCAGATCCTGAAGTTGGGGGGGGGGGGGGTTGCTCATGGTGATCTGACCTTGGATACACACCTAGATCCATGGGTTTATGGTTAGTGAGTAAGCCTAATAGTACCTACATTGGCTAAAATATTTAGTCCATCGTAGTCCCATACAAATAGATTACCCTGGTCAGGAATATAAACTATGGCACTGAGTGTGCATAAAATCTTTGTATTTCATGTGTTTTTAAATCTTCCATGTACTTGTATATATATGTAAATTATGAATATCTCCCTAGTTAAGAGTGAGTGTTGAAAAATGTAACTAGGTTATGTATTCATAATTGTATTTGGGTCATAATGAAATATATTTATCAAAAGAAACAGAATTTATTATTATTATTAAATAAATTGACTTATTAAAACATGGGTTTCATTCTTGGTGTTATCACTTCCCCCCGCTTCCCAAGGCTGTTAATGGAGCTGAAGGAAGGGAACCACAGACCAGGCTTTAGGTCAAGTAGCTAGCCCTACCAGGACCAGAGACAACTCTCTCATTGTCACTTTTGCAGTCAAAGGAATGAATGAGTATCTAATGATCTTAGGCTAGGTATGTAAGCTCAATAAATAGGATTTTTTATGATGTTTTAAATGTTGGATATAAATATCTATGAGAAGGCTAGGTGTAGGAATTTTAGGTTTGAATTCCAAGGTCAATTTGCAGAGAATATGTGAGGTTAGGAAGGTAGCTTGAAAGGATTTTTAATTGGTCACTGAGTATAGGATTGAGTGAGAGATAGTATGAATGAGCACTAAGGTGAACTCATTAATTTAGAGGTGAATAGAACTATCATTGTAAACCTTGCCTAAAACATAGCATGAACATACATGATTTCTGCTTATAAACATACAAGATAACACATGGAAATATGTATCTGAAAGAATAAGATATATCATTTAACATGATTAGGTAAAAATACATAAGAAGAACAAATACTCCAAAGCATACCACAATATTCTCAACAAAATTTTTGCAAATCTCTCTCTGATTTCATTCCAAAATGCTGATTACAATAGCGCCACTAAAAAATAAGACTATCCAAACCAAAAAAAGACTAAAGAGAGTATACTTATAGAAAATATGGACTATGACACCTCATCAGGTCAAAATCCCATCCAAAATGGATGATAAATACACAAGATGAGTCATTTACTAGATTCTAGGGAGGTTAGAAACCATTCCCTAAATTTTAGCTATGAACTAGGAGTGTTTGTCCCTTACATTAAATTACATATTATCTCATGATAGGAGGAAAAAACCAACTTAAAAAGTCTAATGCCAAATCATAGGACAAAAAAACCTCGAATTTGTGACATTTTCTGAGCTTGAAAAGTGTCCCGAGGAATCAAATGTTTATTTGTAACATTTCTGGTAGAAGGGTGAAAAAAATTTGCAGAAGCATAACAAAATTTTGCAAGCACTTTTGATAACTTTTAGGAGTCCAAATCCACTTCTGAAAGAACGATCAACTAGCCCTATGTATCTAGTTTCCAGAAAATCTTTAATTTTTAAAAATTACCCATGGGAAGTTCTTCAAAAATCCATTTTCCTAAGGTTGCTACAAAAGCGTAATAGAGGCTCCAAAAAAGTGGCAAAAACATGAAAAATGAGTGGCTTTTTGGATTTTTATTCAAACTTAAAGCTTGTAATGCCAAGGGGGTTCCTGATTTGTAATTTAATCATCAAAATGAATCCAACCATGTAAAAAAATCATCATTTTGATGCCCCCAAAATAAGCGTAACAAAATTTTGTAACCCTTATGTAAGGAGGAATTTCTAAAATTGTGCAAAAATCACAAAAAATACCAAAATTGTTCAAAACTTCTCAAAATTGGTTATGTAGCACCCGTGAGTGACGGGTTAAACATCCAAAGAAGGTTTAGCATACAAGTTTAAGTCACCACTATTTAAGCTTCTTCTTTTAGCCTTTTCTTCAGTTTTCTTATCCTTATTTGAGAAATTGTGTTCCTAGTGCGATAATGATTTTCCATGTGCCTTTCCAGTTTATCGTCCCTCTTAGCCCTCTGCAAGAGATTCTCTAGATGTTGATTTACCCTTAACAACCAAATCTCTATGTCTTGATTAATTTCCATGGCTATAAGCTCATTAAGGGTCAACTCTTCAGGTGGATGAGTTGACTGCCTTTCGAGCTCCAACGCCATTTTGAGGCCTCTTGTTTTTGGCCTTGTTGGTTGTATTTCAGCCTCCATGTCCTGCATTTTATCTTTCCTATGATGAAGCTTGTGGAAAATAAGATTTTCAGTTGAAGATGATATCCTTCCTCCATGAGCTTTTCACAGAACCTCAAACATCCAATCCTCTCAAAACATATTTTTGCCAAGGGTGAAGCATTGATTTCATGCCTAGTGAAAGGTTCTAACATGAGGTGGCACCCTCCCTTGAAGCTATTATTCTCACTCTCCATATTTTTTATCACTAAAATTATGAAAACCCTAGTGTTTTGGTGGAATGAGTATATGTAGTGAAATTTGGAAGAAGAGTGTGGGAATAGTGTAGGTTTCGAGGGTGAGATGAAGGATCATGGAGTTGAGGAAAATTCTAGAAAAAATTTAATAGGTTGGGTTTTATGTTAGCTCCAAGTTGTGGGTGTAATTAAGTGAAACAGATGTGAGGAGGGTGATGAAATCAAGAAAAAAAAGGAAATTTTCAAAATTTTCACTGTGAAAATCAGCTAGAATCTAGGGTTTGATGAAAATGACATATTAGGGATGATATGGATGATGGGAGATGTAAGGATGAGGTATATGATAGGTGTGGGTTAGGGTTTATTTAGCTGGATAAGGTTAGAGACTGTCAAATTTAGTCTTTCTATGTCATGGAGAAGTGATAAGATATGGAGAAATATAAATTAAGCATAAAAATAATTTGAAAACCCAATAACTAACCAAGGGAGGGCATGAGAGTACTAACTTACTGTTTATGAGAGGGCCAAGGAGTAGTGGTCAAAAGCCTTGAGATTGTTTGAAGAGTTTCAGAGTCAAAAACCCAATTCTGAACCCTTTCTGGAGGTGAAAAACCAAGTTACGGAAGCGTAACAAAAATTCCCAGAAGCGTAACAACACTTCCCAGAAGCGTAACAACACTTCCTACAAGCATAAGAACTGATTCCAGAAATGTAACAAAGGAATTGCCAAAAAATATGAAAGCATAGGGCTTAAATATGGATCAATATATCTCTAACCATAATGGTTTTTGTAAAAATGAGGGAGGTTTCTATTCGTTGGCATGCTATAAACAAAATCCTCCTCCATGTTTCTAAAATGCTTTCCCATTTGCTCAGAATCCAAGTTTGAAGTTTATCACTCAAAATTTGCAGAAGCGCAACACACTCCGAGAAGAAGCGTAACAACTACTTTGAGAGGGAGTTTGGAGGCCTTCCCAGAGGATTTTGGGTCTAAAAGTGGTATGGTTGGAAAAATTATGATGTCTTATATAGAATGGAGTCATCAAGAACTGCAAACCCCTGAACAATTGATTTGAAGACAACCTTTCCAAAAGTGAAGAAAATGACCTGGAGAAACTGTATTTTGAGCATTTATCTCAAACCATAACACCTGTTCATAAATTGAAGGAGATGTTTGTTATTTTGCCTATTATTGACAAAAAAACTCTTTAACTTTTGTAAAATTCATCTCCATTACTTCAGAAATGGATTTTGAAGCCAAACTGTCCCTGTGTGCAATGTAAACCCTAGCTTGATTACAAAGCTCTAAAAACGATGCCATGGGTTTGAGTTGGCTCAAACCTAGAATGGTGTCCTCCCTTATGGAACTTCTTCTCACCCTCCATGATTTTTTTCAACAATGAAATCCCTAGCTTGATGTAGTGGATAGGGAAGGTGGACAATTAGGAAAACAAGAGATAGTGGTAGAGTGGTTTTATGGAAATAAATGAAGTGGAAGGAAGTTAGGGAAAAATCCCTAAGAATTTTGGGAGGAATGGTGATAATTTGGCTATAGGATGGTAGTGGAAGTTTTGGGAATGGGCATGTGAAAGGTACCCAAAAGGTCAAAACACAGGGTTTCACTAGTTTTTCTGCCAAAATGTAGTGAAAATTAGGGTTTTAATGAAATTGATGGAAAATAGGGTTTTGAGTGATATGAAATGTCATGGTATGGTGTATGAAGGTTATATGAAGGTTGTAAATGGTTATATTAGGGTTTGATCATCTGAAACAAATAAAATGTGAAAAAAAACTAGAAACGTAGTGGAGGTAACCTAATGAAGGAAACCACTAATTTTTTGATGAATTTTGACTTGAGAGAGATATGGAGGGTGTCAAATTACTGTTTAGGAAGTGTATGCACCTTTTTGCAATGGTTTTGAACCTTGGAGAAATGATTTGGAGCTCAAACACCAAAAGTGAAGCTCCTGCGCAGCATCTGTGCAACACACCCAGAAGCGTAGCAGGTAGTGTTGGCACACATTTGCTTATTTTTCTTCAACCCATGTTAGTTGTGGAGTATGATGGTGAGAAGAAAGGAGCTCTTTAGTTATTTCCCTATCTTTTCTAAATCCCTATGCAAATGAATTGTATGGTGAAAACGAGATTTTGTTCTCTTTTTTTATGACATAATTGACTCTTATGGTGGTGAAACAAATGAGACCTAGAATATGACCTAAATGAAGGTGTGGTGAATGAACTCAGACTCTAGATGATTGATGGATGACATGACCTCTAAAATTATTATGGCGATGAATGGAGTGAAGTGAGTAGAATTTCATACCTAGACATATTCAATGAACAAAATTTTATTTGAAACTGACTTGAAACATGAAATTTTGACCTAGGACCACTATGAAGTAAACCTGAAGGAGTACATTTGATCACTGAGAATTCAGACCCTAACATTGGCTCTAGCTGGGGATGGAAGCTCCTTCAGGAGGTGTCAAGAACACCGTATACCAAGTAGCCTCATACAATGGGCAATGGAGTCACTGCAGCTACAATCCTCAAACTGACTCAAATAAAACTAAAAGATGAATTGTACACCATCAACTACAAAATCTAATAGAAATTGAAAATGAAAAATATGCTCAGAATGTTGTGCTTATTCATTACACCTTACCTAATCTAACTGGTCCATCAATTACTTGTAGTGATTTTGAAGATCCAGTGCAACCATGAAAGAAAATGACTATATGATCTCTTGCTCCCCTTACTTTCCTCAAAAGAAAAGTGTTGTGGTAATGACAACCCCAACTGAAAACTAAACCCAATCTCTCTATTGGTGAAGAAAGAAAACTCCATCTTTTCTGATGCTTCCAAAAGACTGCCCAAGGGGTCTTGAAAATCATGAAACATTACCTCTTGTTGATCAACAAAAGAAGGGAAATGCTTTCAAATATAATGGCTGATTGTTCTTCTTCATTTGGTTGATCCCTCTTAAATATAAATGCAGTAATTTGATCTTCCATATCATCTATATGAGAGACAAGAATTTTATGTTCTTGTAGATCTTCAATTGAGGTAGCCAAATCAAAATCAACACAAATATCTACAACTGTATTTTCATGCATATCAGAAAGAGAATTGTGTTGGATTTGAAAAAATTCTACATCTTGATCCTTTGAAGGTTGCTGAACATTTTCATCAAACTCAAGACAAAAAACCTTTTGTACACTGTTTTTTACCTCGATGGATAAATCATGACTCTTTAGATTTTATTTACAAGAAACTTCAAAATTTTGATCTGCACATATTTCTCCCTGAATTAAAAAATCAGAAGAGGATAGGGATGAAGGGTAGCTAGATAGAACATCTTCATATATATCTTGATCGCTTAAATATTGGCAAGACTGCTAAAAATTATCATCAACTTCGAAAGATGGAATATTAATGTCATCCTTTGAATAATTCTCCTCAAGTTTGTTGTTATGCATGGAAGAATCCATGATCTTCTCATGGAGGTGAAAAGGGTTTTCATTCAAAGCATCCAAAAGTTAATCATCCATAAACTCTTCATCACCATAAGAACTTTCTATCTCTTAAATAAAATTTTTAAAGTGATCACAACAATCCTCAATCAAAAGCAAAGAAGCATAGGTTTCTTTATACTTCTCAAAAAATACTAAGTGAAAATCCTTGAGAGAATAAATACAAGCAGGAGGAAAGCTTTCGTACCAAAACTGTGCTTTTTATTCTAATGTGATCATGAACATCTTCATTAAACAATCTTCATGAAAATTAATCTTCAGTTTATGAAAATGCATATGAAATCTTATTAAATGAAGTGTAGCATCATCACCTTTTCCATCTCTGAATTTTTGCAAGTATGTTTTCCAATCTACCTAAGGCATAATATTTGGGAAGCTTGGAATATGATCTCGATGCATAGGAACATACCTAGCATTCCTTATTGCAGTTGAATCCATCTTGAAAACAATGAAGTCCCCAATATTTCTTGAAGCTACCAGTTTTTTAATAGTGAAGTAGCCATGAAAACTCTCAACTTTTGGGTTCTTCGACACTGGAGTCGCCAGGTGAAAAATGCACAAACTTTCTTGTGTCTTACCACTTTTCACAATAAGAAATCAGTGCTAATATTTTTCTTTCTTTCCTAGGAAATATTTAACATTTTCTCCTCGGAAACGACACCAAGAATGATATCACTGCCCCCTGCTTCCCAAGGCTGTGAATGGAGCTGAAGGAAGGTAACCAGAGACCAGGCTTTAGGTCAGGTAGCTATCCCTACCAGGACCAGAGAGGGTTCTCTCCTTGTCACCTTTTTTTTCAAAGGAATGACTGAGTATCTAATGATCTTAGGCTAGGTATGTAAGCTAAATAAATATGATTTTTATTGATGCTTTAAATGCTGGATAAAAAGGTCAGTGAGAAGGCTAGGTGTAGGGTTTTTAGGTTTGAATTCCAAGGTCAATTTGTAGAGAATATGTGAGGCTAGGTAGGTAGCTTGGAAGGATGTTCAATTTTTCATTTAGTATATGATGAAGTGAGAGAGATTCTGAATGAGAACTAAGGTGAATTCATTCATTTACAAGTGAATAGACATATCATGTAAACCTTGCCTAAAACAAAGCATGAACATACATGATTTCTGCTTATAAAATTACAAGATAAACACATGGAAAAATGTATCTGAAAGAAGAAGATATATCATTTAGCATGAGTATATAAACATACATAATAAGAACAAGTTCTCCAATGCATACCACAAGATTCTCAACACAAGTTCTGCAAATCTGTCTCTGATTTCATTCCAAAATGTTGATTACAATAGTTCCACTGTAAAATAAGATTATCCAACCCAAAAAATGACTAAATAGAGTCTAATTATAGTAAATATGGACTATGACACATCATCAGGTCGAAATCCCATCCAAAATGGATCATAAATACACAAGAGAGTCATTTCCTAGATTATAGGGAGGTTAGAAACCATTCCCTGAATTTTAGCTATGATCTACGAGTCTTTGACCCTTACATTAAATTACATATTCCCTCATGATAGGAGGAAAAAAACAACTCAATAAATATAATTCCAACTCATAAGATAGAAAAACCTTGAATTTGTGACATTTTCTGAGCTTGATAAGTGTCCTGAGGAATCCAATGTTGATTTGTAACATTTATGACACAAGGGTAACAAAAATTTGCAGAAGCGTAACAGAAGTTTGTAGGAAATTTTGAGGAAATTTTAGGAGTCCAAATCCACTTCTGGAAGACCATATTGAATTTTACAAAATGACCCATGGGAAGGCCTTCAAAAATCCATTCTCCCGAGGTTACTTCAAACGCGTAAGAGAGGCTCCAAAAAGGTGGCAGAAACATGAAAAATGAGTGGTTTTTTGGATTTTTCTTCAAAATTAAATCTTGTAATGCCAAGGGGATTCCTGATATGTAATATACTCATCAAAATGCATCCAACCATGTAAATAAATCATCATTTTTATTCCCCCAAAATAATTGGAACAAAAGTTTGTTACCCTTCCGCGAGGAGGAATTTCCAGAATTGTGAAAAAATCACAAAAAATACCAAAATTATTCAAAAATTCTCAAAATTGGTTCTGTAACACCTGTCAGTGATGGGATAAACAACCAAATAATCTTTAGCCAACAATTCCAAGTTATCCTTCTCTTTAAGCTTCATTTTTTCTTCTTTTAGCCTTTTCTTCAATTGTTTTAGCCTTATTTTAGAAATTGTGTTCCTGGTGCGATACTGATTTTCCATGTCTTTGTAGCTATTGTACCTCTTATCCATCTTCAAGAGCTTCTCCAGATGTTGATTTAATCTTGAAAACCAAAGCTCTCTGTCTTGATTAATTTCCATGGCTATAATCTCATTAAAGGTCAACTCTTTAGGTGGATGAGTTGACTGTCTTTCTAGCTCCAATGCCCTTTTGAGGCCTCTTGGTTTTGGACTTCTTGGTTTTTTTGCAGCCTCCATGTCCTGTATGTTAGCTCCAAGTTGTGGGTGGAATTAAGTGAAATGGATGTGAGGAGGGTGATGAAATCAAGAAAACACAAAAACTTTCCAAATTTTTCATTGTGAAAATTTGCTAGAATCTAGGGTTTGATGAAAATGACATGTTAGGGATGATATGGATGATGGGAGATGTGAGGATGATGTTTATGAGAGGTGTGGGTTAGGGTTTATTTAGTTGTATTAGGTTAGGTTTTTTCAAATGAAGTCTTTCTGTGTCATGGAGAAGTGATAAGATATGGAGAAACATAGAGTAAGCATAAAAATTATTTGAAAACTCAATAATTGACCAAGGGAGGGCATGACAGTTTTGACTTACTATTTATGAGAGTGCCAAGGAGTAGTGGTCACAAGCCTTGAGCTTGTTTAAAGAGTTTCCAAGTCAAAAATCCAATTTTGGACCCTTTCTAGGGGTGAAAAATCAAGTTACAGAAGCGTAACAACACTTCCCATGAACGTAACAACTGATTCCAGAAACGTAACAAAGGAATTTCCAAAAATATGCAAATATAGGGTTTGAATATGGATCAATATCTATATAACCATAAAGTTTTTTGAAAACACAAGAGAGGTTTTTCTTCTTTGGCATGTTCTGAACACAAACCTCATCCATGTTTCCAAAATACTTTCCCATTTTCTCTGAATCCAAGTTTGAAGTTGATCACTCAAATTTTGCGGAAGTGTAACACACTCTAAGTAGAAGCGTAGCACCTAATTTGAGAGGGGATTTGGAGGCATTCCTAGAGGGATTTTGGGCTGAATGTGGTATGGTTGGAAATATTGGGATTTATTCTACATAATGGAGTCATCAATCACTGCAAAACCCTCCTCCAAACCGTGAAAAATGTATTTGAAGACAACCTTTCCAAAAGTGCAGAAAATAACCTGGAGAAACTTTATTTTGAAAATTTATCTCAAACCATAACACCTGTGTGTAAATGGAAGGATTTTTTTGTTATTTGGCCTATGGTTGACAAAAAATTCTTTAACTTTGATAAAATTCATTTCCATTACTTCAGAAACGGATTTTGAAGCCAAACTATCCCTGTGTGCAATGTAAACCCTAGCTTGATTACAAAGCTCTAAAAATGATGCCATGGGTCTGATTTGGCTCAAAAATGAAATTGTGACCTCCCTTATGGACCTTCTTCTCACCCTCCATGATTTTTTTCAACAAGGAAAGCCCTAACTTTATGTAGTGGATAGGGAAGGTGGAAAATTAGGAAAATAGGGGATAGTGGTAGAGTGGTTTTAGGGACAGAAATGAAGTGGAAGGAAGTTATGGAAAAATCCCTAAAAATTTGGGGAGGTAGGGTGATGAGTTGGATACAGGATGCAAGTGGAATTTTTTGAAATGGGCATGTGAAAGGTACCCAAAAGGTTAAAACACAGGGTTTCACTAGTTTTTATGCCAAAATGTAGTGAAAATTAGGGTTTTAATGAAATTGATGGAAAATAGGGTTGTGAGTGATAGGATATGTTAGGGTATGGTGTATTAAGGTTATATTAAGGTTTTAGATGGTTATATTAGGGTTTTATTAGCTGAAACAAACAAAATATGAAAAAACACTGAAAACGTAGTGGAGGTAACCTAATGATGGAAACCACTCATTTTCTGATGAATTTTGACTTGAAAGAGGTATGGATGGTGTCCAATTATTTTTTAGTAAGTGTATTAACCTTTTTTCAGTGGTTTTGAACCTTGTATAACTGATTTGGAGCTTAAACACCAAAAGTGCAACACCTGCACAACACACCTAGAAGCGTAGCACAGGTAGTGTTGGCACAAATTTGCTTATTTTTCTTCAATCCATGGCAGATGTGGAGTATGATTGTGAGAAGAGAGGAGATATTTAATTATTTACATATCTTTTCTAACTCCCTATGAAAATGAATTTTATGGTGAGAATGAGATTTTGTTTGCTTTCTTTTATGACATAATTGACTCTTATGGTGGCGAAAAAAATGAGACCTACACTCTGACCTAAATGAAGGTGTGGTGAATGAACCTAGACCCTAGATGATTGATGGATGACATGACCTCTGAAATGATGATGATCATGAAAGGAGTGAAGGGAGTATAATTTCAGACCTAGACATATTTAGTGAACAAAATTTTATTTGAAAACTGACATGAAACATGAAATTTTGACCTAAGACCACTACTAAGTAAACCTGAAAGAGTACATTTTGTCACTGAACATTTGGACATTAGCACTTCGTTCAACTATTTTTTGGTCAAGGTATCCACTGTAGACCTCTAGTGTTTATGTCAAGTGTCCTTGTCCATGTCATATTGTAAAGAACCCTTCCTGGGAATTATTTGTGAAGAAAGAAAATTATTTTAATGTAAAATAAGTCATTTAGGCCTCCTCCACCAAGTCGGCCTCATAGAAGATAAATTCGGCCTAAAATAAGGTAATTTGACCTCACCAGAAGCCTATATATTGGAGCAACTCGACCTCATTTGTCACACTCTCTCTTCAAGTTCAATTTGCAATAAATGATTCAAATTCTAAGGAATAAGAAGGAAATGGATAGAGAGGGAGAAGGTTATTATCTTTCTAGGGAAGTTTTTTTCTCTCTCTATTGTCTCACACATGTGAATTAATGGAGTTTTGATGGAAGGCCAAAATTTTGCAGTTGCTAGGAAGGCCAAAATTCTAGAATAGCTAGGCCGAAATTATGTTTCTGGATCAAAGTACTGCATTGTAGCTACACTTTGAAGGCATGGAATTTACATGGAGGAAGGGATGAATTAGTGGAGGAGGAAGGTTTTTTGGTGTAGGATCTTGGTTGTCTCACTGTCATATGAATCTACTAAAGGAAGAGTTGTAAAATGGGGTTTCCCCTAAATAGGGTTTTTTTCACTAGATGTCTTCTTAGATCCATTCTCCTTGATCTTCATGTTTTTTTTTTGATAATTTCTTAATGGAATAAATATAAAAGAATGACATAAGAATTTAATAAGAACATAATAATATCACAAGTAATTATCAACATAAGGAAATCTTTCCGCCTTTATGATTTACCAACAAAAAAAGTGTAACTCTCCGTTACTAATCCAATGTATGGAAAAAGTGTAACTCTTGCTCATTAAATTCACTTGTAACTCCCTTATTCAATTCTATTTGTAACTCTCACCAAATAGTCTCACATGTATAACTGTAAATCTCTCTCTCCCTAGTTCGAATTGTAACTCCTCAAGGCATGTGTACCTCTCTCTCTATTCTTGGGATGAATTACGTTTCTCCTAAAGTAACTCCTCCCTCATGGAATTCAATTCTCCTGTTATTGGCTCAAGGCATGAATTCATTTTTTTAACTCCTCTCCTTTCTCATCTATTTAAGGAAGAGAAAGTGATAGTTGAGAGTAGCATGTTCATTGCGAAGAAGAAGACCTAATGTTGAGTGTGTTCAAGAGAAGTGTGAGAGAAAGTGAAGAGTAAGAACAAGGGAAGATATGGAGAAAGGGTGAAAGACAAGATCTGATCAAGATAAGGAGGATATATTAAAGAAAATATCAATAAAACTTCAACTTAAATTTGATCAGACATTGGTGAATTTATTCATTCTCATTCTCTTTCTCTCTTTGTACTCTGCTGAACAATTGAAAACATCTAACAAAAGAAGAATCAGTTAGGTTTTACCTTTGCGGGTTATTCCCTAGTCATTGGAACTAAATATTAGTGTCTCATATTTGTGCTTGACTGTATTCATATGAGACTTAAGTTTATGTTCTATCTACAATTGCTGATATGAAAAGTTGTGAAGAAAAAAATCTACATTCCAAGTAATTGTAACAACATAGAACATTCAATTTTCCGCAAAGTACATTCAATTTTCTGCAAAATACATGTGATTTTTTGTAAAGTACATTTAATTTTGTACAAATTACATTCAAATTTCTGTTAAGTACATTAAATGTCCTGATAAGTACATTCAATTCCATTCAGTTTTATACAGAGTAAATTTTTTTTCCAACTACATTCAATTTTCTGCATATAACTTTCAAGTTTTAGCAAATAATTTTTAAATTTCTACATAGAATTTTCAAATTTTAATATGGTATTAGATACTTGGTGAAGATAAGTCCAAGGAGATCAAAGATAACTTGAAGAGACCCCACTTGCTTCCAAAATTTTCTGATTAAGATGACTTTGTCCTACTTCAAGATAGAGGAGAACATGAATGATGCTTCAAACTCCGGGCCATGGAAATTAAGGGTAGATATCACTCTTGAAGAACTTGAAGTTATGGAGTATGTTGAAGACACAATATATGATCCACCCAAGAATGCAAGAGTTGTTGTCAAATCCAAATATAAAAAGGGTGAAATAAAATCTAGAAAAATAATTTTTGATTCTCGTAGTGATCATCTCATTACTTATGTTTTTGGTATGAAGAAATATAAAGAAATGTATGACAATCTAATTGACATGTTTGCAATTAGTAATTTGAACCAGATTATTTCCTTGAAGAATCAGCTGAAGGAAATCAATATGAACAAAGGAGATACACTTCAAACACACTTCTTAAGAGTGACCAAAATCAGGAATAAACTGTCAACAATTGGTGAAGTTGTACCTGACAAAGAAATGGTGTTTATTTTTCTTGGAGGCCTTTCTCTTGCCTCAGCTACTTTTAACACCACCATAAACAATATCAACACTATTCCCACATTTTGTGAGCTCCTGGGAAAGTGTATCCAAGAGGAGGCCAGAATGATTTCTAGAGGGAGAATTTCACATCACGAAGAAGGAGAACCTACTGCTAACCTATGAAAAGATAAAGAAATGTAATAAAAATAAATATGCTTTCAAATAAAATAAAGAGAATCTAGAAATTTCAAAAGTTAGATGTTTTAACTACCAAAATCATGGTCACTTTGCTCGTTGCTGTAAAGAAAGAAGAAGAGCACTTATATTAAAAAAAATCTGATTATAGAAAAAACACTTTTGAAAATAAAAGAAAAGGCCATCCTAAGAAAACAAGAAATCCAAGGTATGTAAATAATGCATCAGAAACTAAATCAAAATATTTTATTGTTTCTTCTCTTTCTAGTTCTTCTTCTCCAAATTCATTTCATAGCTGGTTAGTTGATAATGGTGCTTCCAAACAGTTCACTGGTTATAAAGAAGCACTCTCTAATATAGCTGAGAGGGAGACTAATTTAAATTTTATCCTTGGATATAATTCTACTCACCAAGTTAAATGTTATGATTTAGTTTCATTTTAGTTAGATGATGGAAAATTTATTTTTCTGCAAGAAGTTTTTGTGTACCTGGTTTGAAAAAAAATCATGTATCCATATATGCTCCAAAAGATAAAGGAATGGATTTTTATTTTATTAATGGAAAATTTCTAACTTTCCCTTTGAACTCAAGTATGAGAGAAGCCTTCACTCTTGGATCAAGGTGTGAAGGGCTTTACAAAGTCAATGGTAAATCCATTCATGCATTAGTCCATGATACCGATCTTCAATGTGAGTTATGGCACAAAAGTTTTGCTCACATACACTACAAAGCCTTACCTCATGTAAGGAAAATGGTTTCTATAATTCCTCAGATCAGAATTGATCATGAAGGAGTTTTCCCAGGATGTGAAAGTGGAAAGCATATAAAGATACCATTCCCTTCAAGCCGAACAAAAATCGGTCATGTATTTCAACTCATACATTCTGATTTATGTGGACTTATGCATGTTACTTCTCTTGGTGGCTACTTGTATTTCATGATTTTTGTTGATGATTTTTCTCAAAGACATGGATATTATTTTTGAAAAATAAAGGGGAATCATTTGACATGTTCAAATATTTCAAGGCTCTGTTTGAAAATCAAACTAGAAAGATGATCAAAGATTTCATTTTTGATAATGAGGGGGAGTTCACCTCCAATGATTTTAATTATCTTTTTAAAAATGTTGAAATAAATAAAGAAACCAATGTGTCGTACAATCCACAAAAAAATGGTATGGCTAAGAGGAAGAATACAACCATTATGGAAGCATTCAGATCCATTCTACATGATCAAAATCTACCAAAGTTTAAATGGGGAGAATCTGCAAATACTATTGTTTATGTGAAAAAAAAACTCCTCATCAGGACTTAAAAAATAAGACTCCTGAATAAGTCTTCACTGGTAAAAGGCCTGAGGTGAGTCATTTGAGAATATTTGGTTGTCCTGTATACTTCCATGTGCCAAAAGAGAAAATGAACACACTAGAAGCTTTAGGTAAGTTTTTTGGTTATTATGATAATTCAAAATCTTATATAATTTATTTACATGTTCAAAGAACTATAGAGTTTAGCATAGATGTAACATTTAATTAATATGAAACTCTTAGAAAAGCAAGAGACTCTCCTCCTCCTGCTAGTGCTGAAAGACAAGTTGTTAATGAAAAAGAGGTTGTATCTGAGTCTGAACCGAAACTTGAGAATGAGCTTGCTGATAATACAATGGGTTCCATTGATCCTATAGATTCTAAACCACATGATACTCCTACCATAAAGAGATCATTGTGGCTACGAGATACCTTTCAAGATGATAAACAACATGCTGCCACAAGAGGAACATTCAGAAAATGTAAGAATCCAAGTCAGTTTCAAGGATATGTTGCTGCCATGAGCAACATCATTCAGGAAGAACTATGAAACTTTGAATAAAATGAAAAATAACAAGTCCAGAAAGATTCCATGACTGAAGAATACGAGCCCATCATAGAGAATGATTTCTGGGAAGTGGTTCCTAGACCTCAAGGTAAATATTTTGTCACTTCTAAATGGTTGTTTAAGATTAAACATGGTGCATATGATAGTATTGGAAAATATGAAGCTATATTTGTAGCTAGAGGTTTCTATTAGAAAGAGGGAATATATTATGATGATATTTTTGCACCTGTAGCTCAACATAGTACTATTTGAATTTTTGTTGCCTTAGTTGCTAGACAAGGATGGACTCTTCACCAAATGGATGTGAAAACCACTTTCTTGCATGGCTTCCTTAAGGAAGAGGTATTTGTGGAACAACCACAAGGATTTGAAGAACATGAAAGGGAAACTCATGTATGCAGACCGAAGAAATCCTTATATGGGCTAAAGAAAGCTCAAATATATTGGTATGATTGCATTGATAAATACTTGATAAAGCTTGGTTTCACAAGACGCGGTGTAGAGTGAAGCCTCTACTTCAAGACAGTCCAAGGTATACCTTTTATTTTGGTATTGTATGTTGATGATTTATTGTTGACAGAAGGTGAACCTCTTATCCCCCAATGTAATAGGGAGTTAGATTCTGAATTTGAAATGAAATACCTTGGTTTGATTTATTTTTGGGTCTATAGGTATGGGAAAGACATGGTGAAATTTATCTATTTTTGTAATCCCTTTCGCAAGATAGGAAAAGTTTTGCCTTTGGAATGTTGTCTACCATAGTGAATGTATGGGCTTTTTTTAATGATTCCAGGAGGTCATATTTGTTTAAATATGTTTTTATAACTATGTAAGTATCATTTGTACTCATTTACAAATATTTGAGCACCGTCACCGAAGTGTCGTCATGGTTGTCGTAAAGTGTACCTTGGATTTCACACTTGTCGTAACTGTTCGTAAAGCTGTCACACCGAGGATAATGTTTTTCTATTTGTCTCAGATGATCTATGTTTTTTGAGTCATCAAATATTCTGAGTGTGTGATCATAGTCAAAGTCAATCAATGTTCACATCAACCTCGCCGGTCCCATACTTAGCCATTTTTCAGAAAACTTCCCGACCAAGAAACTAAGGCTCTTCGGGCTTCCCCTGAGCTGTGCAATGTGCAATATAAGTCCTCTCACTGTCATATTTCTTCTTGGAAATATACAGTGTGTAGTACTAGGTTCTCGAGATTGCTCCATTGTGCAGTTTTTGTGACCAACACCTGACCTTGACCCTCAGAATTACGTAGTTGAGGCCTGTAGCTTGACTTGAATTGTGCACTTTGAAACTTCAAGACATAAGCTCATCCCATGAGCCTTAGAACTGTACACTGCGTAGTCACGCAATCCTCCTTGACCTCTTGAACTGGGAAGTGGACTTTCCTAGCTCTCATCGCTACTGCCTGTCCCTAATGACTCCCAAAATTGCACAGTCATGTCCCTCAAGCCAGCTTGAAATGCGCCCTACGCAGTATCAAGGCTCAAGGATGCCCCTTTATTTCCTGAAATTTACAACTACGTAGTCACTAAGCCTCATTTTCTATCTTGCCACCTATGTTAGGCTCAATTCATGGATCAAAATGTATCATCCTAGAGTAGGGGTTTTTGGATTGATTTCGTCCCCTTATGAGTGAATTGTAGGAACATGTTCTCTATCAATTCACGACAATATGATAACGTAAGAAAAGAATGAAGAAATCATCCTCAAATACACTCTTGCAACTTAAATTACAATATGATTGATTGAGATAAAGTGAAAGGACACTAGTTTGCGACCACTTATCAATAATTGAGAGCATTGAAGACTACCTATCATCAAGTCACGCAGAGGAGTGAAGGAGAGATATTTCACAAATAAGCTTAACTCTTAGAAGAAAAAATGGATTGAAATTGCGACATCATCAAGTAGTCCATGTCAGCGGTGTCATGTCATATCATGTCATGAGTGGTCATGTCACCATATCACCATTGTATATCTTGTTCATTGTAAACAAATGTATTGTAAGGTGGAAGTCGAAAGGACACAGAAACAGGTTATTCCTCTCCTCTATAATCTACTTCACCTGTATGGATTCTCTCTTTAAGGACACACATTAATGTAAAGAGTCATGTAAATGGAAAAGTCATGGGAAGTGAAAAAGTCATGAGGGTAGTCAAAGATTTACCCTTGGTTATATATAATCCTTCATTGTATGAGTAAAGGACTTTTAAAACTCAGAAACAGGTTATTCCTCTCCTCTATAATCTACTTCACCTGTATGGATTCTCTCTTTAAGGACACACATGAATGCAAAGAGTCATGTAAATGGAAAAGTCATGGGAAGTGAAAAAGTCGTGAGGGTAGTCAAAGATTTACCCTTGGTTATATATACTCCATTGTATGAGTAAAGGACTTTTCATCTTGGCGCCACCAATAAAGAAATAGAGAGAATATATGGTTCTTTTGTGGAGAAAGGAGTGGCTCCAACGCTCCACTACTAGAGATAGTGATGTTAATTGTATATGTGTCTCATAAATTTTACTAAATAATAGAAGCCTTTTAAGGCCAACATGTTCTTCACACATGATTTATTAATGTCTATAAGACTATTCTACGAATTCTTGTACTTCATGTTTTCTTTTCACATGTGCTAAGATAGTTGAACTATTTTGGTTATTTTAGTGCTTATCTTGTTGAGAATGTGTTGTAATGGTTGTAACTGATGTCCCATCCTTGTGGACTATTCCACATGATATTAGCTGGATATTCCTCATATTGTTGTGTATATAATTGTTGTCCCATCCTTGTGGACTATTTCACAGGATATTAAAGAGATCTTTCTTATGCTATTGTGTGTAATTCCCATCGCATCTGTTGTGGAATATTCTGCTGGGTGTCAGATGAAATCCTTAAATTCATGTGTGTCTCTTCCCGAGTTGTAATATTACCTCTCTCTTAGAGGCTCACTTTTATCTTTCTCCCCCCTATCTAATAGAATAACATTGACATACTTTCAATCAGACACTCACTAGATGCCCCCCCTTGCTTTGAGAAAGTACATTGGCATCACTTTATCTTATTGTCACCAAGAGCCAAGGCATATCTTTAAGAATATGGAAACCGAGTCTTTGTTTCAGATGATACTCCTACACCAAACAGTGTGAGGTCTGATTCGGACTTGATATAGGGGAGATCCCCTGAATGTTGGCGGGTCTTGTACTGTTAACAGAACTTTAAGAAATTATGTGGAAAAGCTGCAAGAATTAATCTGGAAAATCCCTAAGAGTATAGACAACTCATTAGTTCTTTTATGTTTTTGGTATAACTAGGCCCAACATATGATTTGTTGTAAACACTTTATGTCAATATATGGTTGATCCCTTTCATGCCCGCTGGATTTCTATAAAACATGTACTCAAATAATTACATGGAACTATCAATATAGGATTTAAATACACTGCTAAAAATGTAAGACTTCATGGATATAATGATAGTGATTGGGCTGGTAAATCTAATGATAGAAAGGTAAATTTCGGGTGCTAATTTAGCTTGGGATCTACCATGATATCTTGAATGAGCAGAAAGCAGAAGTCGGCTGCACTAAGTACAAATAAAGTTGAGTGTACATTGCTGATAGCATGGATAGCTGTGAGGTATTTTGACAAAGGAATATTTTTGGGGAACTATTTGAGCAAGTTCTAGACACAACAACTATATGTTGAGACAATAAGAGTGATATTCGTCTTACATAAAATATTGTGTATTATGACAAGTCTAAGCATATTGAGATCAAGTATCACTATATCCGGGATATGATGTAGAGAGGAGAAGTGTGGCTCCATCACATATCCAATGATGATTAGATAACTGAAATTATTACCAAGGCTTTACCAAAATGAATGTTCTTTGTTTTTGGAGAGCAGGCTGGACTTATGGAGATGACCCTTCCTAGAGGCGGTCACAGCTCATTAAGAACATTGATCTGCCTTCCCCCCTTGTCAGAGCTCATAGGATTAGGAAATGATGTCAGAAATATCCTGAGGATGAGGGACCTCTTGTGTAGTGTGTGCAACAATACTAGGCCTTATTATGCATCCGCGCATAATCCAAGATGTGGGAAGAGCCACCTATTTGGCCAATAGTTGTAGTAAGACTTGTCTAGGATGAAGGCGTTCCACCACTTGAAACTTGGTTGTGTTTGATTCTTGTCTGTGTGAGTTGTTTGAGTCTTGTCTATGTGACGTCCATGTTCCATCACCTAATTTTTGAGATGAAAATTGGTTGAGGGTAATCCTTGTCTATGTGACATGAGACAATATTTTCCTTTCCAAATTTGTGTCTAGTGGGCGAATCTTCTTTAAATTGTGACTTATTACAAATATTACAAAGTAGAGTTGAGCTGAGATGAATGAATGAGATGAGAGGAAATAAAGATCTTTGATGAAGAAAGGAATTCCTCCCTAGCTGAAAGGGAGTGTTAGAATTTGGTAGCTTAGAGATAAATTTATCCTATAAGAAATCATATCTTTCAGTTCCGTTTGAACCACCTATAATAATATTTCATTTAAAATTATTCTAATATGACCTTAGAAAAATAGTAAGTCACATCTAATTTTGGAAGTGACTTTCCAAAAATATAAATTCATGTCTAAATGATCAAGGATGATCTCGACATATGGAATTCAGTTTAAAATAAAATCAATCATTATTATAGAAGTCAAGAATTAATATTTCTATCCTTAATAGTATTATTATTATTATTATGATACTATTATTTATAAAATAGTCTAAATTAATTCACCTTTAATGGATTAATAATAACAATTTCTCTCATGAAATAATTAAATTAAATTGAGAACCTCTTACTTGGAAAATTGGACCTCTCTCTTGGAATAAAATAGTAACTCCACACTTAAGAAAATGTAACTGTAACACCCTCTTCCCACATCTACTGAAGTAACTGTCCAACCAGGGTAAACATGTGATGAAGAGTTACCATGATATTATTCAAATCCCTATGTATTAGTTAAGGAAGTGGAATTTGTTGGGTGTGGAGCCTGATTATCTTGTTTATTTTGTATCACAATGTTGGACCACTGTACCTTAAGGGGGTGGCAACACCGCTCATAATTAAACGCTGCCTGGGGGGTCCAGGGGGGATGGCTGCGACTTTATGGAGCCCCCCCCTTGGCAGGGGGTTTCGGGGTAACGCCCCCGAAGCTAAAAATAGATGTAAAATTGCATTGTAAAAGTATAGTAATTTCTAGTCAATCTGGGCCGTTAATTAGGCGGATGATCTGACAGTAGAAGTTATGTTTAGTTTAGGGTTTTTTGCCCTAGAAGGTAACCCCTCTCTTTGTATGAGGTTATTGTATTGCGACTTTGTATTTTGTGTGTATTATTAGAGCGAGAAATAGATAGGGAGACTATGAGAGAGAATAGAGGATATTAGAACGGATCTGTTGTAGGTTGTGTCTCTTCATTTTGCTAGATAATAGAAATGAAGGACTGGCTGTTTGGGGTGGACGTAGCCCAAAATAGGTGAACCATGTATATATGTGTCTCTCTTATTTTATTGTGTTTTGTGTGCTTGTATTTTCTGCATATTTTATGTGTTTAATTGCTCTATAATATATAGTTTTATAACAACTGGTATCAGAGTCGAAGGTATATTTGGCTGATAAACTAGCAAGAAAGAAGGGTTCCTGGTTCGAGTGGGAGAAATGGCAGAAGATGGTAAGTTTAGGGTCGAGAAATTTAACGGCCAAAACTTCCCAATGTGGAAGATGCAGATGGAAGATTATCTATATCAGAAAGATCTGTACCTACCATTGAGCAGAAAAACAAAGAAGCTGACGGCTATGACAGATGCAGAATGGGAGATTCTCGATAGAAAGGCACTTGGAACAGTACGGTTATGCCTCACGGTGTCGGTAGCCTTCAATATTTAGAAGGAAACAACAATAGAGGGTTTTATTGAGGTGTTGGCAAAATTATATGAAAAACCCTCGGCCTCAAACAAGGTATTTCTTATGAAATGTTTATTTAATATGAAGATGTCGAAAGGTGGATCTGTTGCAAACCATTTAAATGATTTTAATACAGTTACCAGTTAGTTAAGTTCTATAGGAGTAAAATTTGATGATGAAGTTAGGGATCTTTTATTCCTGTGCTCATTGCCAGAAATCTGGAATGGTTTAGTTATGTCCATTAGTAACTCTGTCTCTGGATCTAGTACTTTAAAGTTTGATGATGTTGTCGGTGCTATCCTTAGCGAGGAAATGCGACGGAAAAGCTCCGGTGAGACATCAGGTAATGCTTTGAGTGCATAATCTAGGGGAAGAAAAATGGAAAGAGGAAAGAGCTCAGGATATCGCAGTAAATCAAGTAAAGGCAGATCTAAGTCCAAATCGGGGATAGTGTGTTGGAAATGCGGAAAGAAAGGACACCTGAAGAAATAATGCAGATCTCAAAAGGGAAAAGAAGGAGACACAAAACAAGAAAAAAATCATGAAGAAAATGTGACAGGTGATGTGTTACAAGATGCTTTGATTCTTTCTTTCGAAAATGTTACTAATTCCTGGGTGGTAGATTCAGGGGCCTCATTCCATGCCATACCTGATAAGAAATATTTTCATGACTATGTTCAAGGAGATTTTGGACAAGTCCGTTTGGGTGATGATAAACCCTGTAAAATTGTTGGAATGGGTAAGGTTCTTGTAAAATAGTAGAATGGAAACCAATGGCTATTAAAGGAGGTAAGGCATGTTCCAGATCCAAAGAAAAATATGATTTCAACAGGGCAGTTAGGTGGTGAAGGTTGTGTGACAAATTTCATAGATAAAACTTGGAAGTTCACCAAAGGAGCCTTGGTAATAGAAAAGGGCGAAAAGGTTGGTACATTGTATTTATGCAATGGTATTTATAACTCCGTTAATGCTTTAAATTCCAAAGGAGTAGATGCAACATTATGGCATCATAGGCTCAGACATATGAGTGAGAAGGGGATGGAGATTCTTCACTCAAGAAATTTTTTGTCGAGTCTGAAGAATGTTGATTTGGATTTCTGTGAGAATTGTAATTATGGAAAATAGAAGAGATTCAGATTTCTCAGAGTTGTGAAAGAAAAAAAGAGCGAAAAATTAGATCTTGTGCATACAGATGTATGGGGAACTGCTCAAGTATCATATCTTGGTAGCTCTCGTTATTATGTTACTTTTATTGATGATGCTACTAGAAAAACCTGGATTTATTGTATTCAGAATAAATATGATGTATTTGATACTTTCAATAAATGGAAAGCTTTGGTTGAGATTGAGACAGGAAAGAAGTTGAAGTGTCTCAGATCCGACATTGGAGGTGAATATTGCAGCAAAGAGTTTGATGGATACTGTTCAGAGCATGGAATTCGTAGAGAGAAGACAGTTCCAAGAACACCACAAGAAAATGGTGTGTTAGAAAGGATGAACAGAACAATCATGGAGCGTGCAAGGTGCATGAGATTGCATGCAGGATTGCCTTTACAATTTTGGGCAGATGCTGTAGATACCGTTGTTTATCTAATAAACAGAGGGCCTTCAAGTTCCTTGGATGGTGGTATTCCAGAGGAAGCATGGACAGGTAAAAAGGTAAACTACTCTTTTTTAAAGCCTTTTGGTAGTGAGGCTTTTGTCCATATTAATAAAGAAAATAGAACAAAGCTTGAGGAAAAATCAAAGAAATGTACCTTTATTGGATATGGTGTTAATGATTTTGGTTATCGTTTATATGATTATGAAAATCACAAAATCATTAGGAGCAGAGATGTAATATTCAATGAAAATGTCTTGCATAAGAATCAGTTGCAGGAAAATAAACAGGAAAAATAAAACAAAGAATACACAGTTATTGATGAGATCATAAAAAAAGTAAAGGTGCCTGAAAATAATAATAACTAACAGCCACAGCAAAAAAAACCACCATAACAGCAACAAGCACCTCAAACACTTGAAAGTGGTGTTATAAGATCTACCAGGATAAGTAGACCCCATGAACGATACTCTCCTTCATTATATTATTTATTGTTGACTGATCCTAGTGAACCTGAATGTTATGAAGAAGCAATGCAAGTTGAAAGCATGAAGAAGCAATGCAAGTTGAAAGCAGGAAGAAGAGATGGACTCCTTAATGCATAACCAGACTTGGGACTTAGTCAAGTTGCCTGTAGGTAAAACTACATTGTAGAATAAATGGGTTTACAGGCTGAAGGAAGAAGATGGAGGAAAATAGAGGTACAAAGCTAGACTTGTGGTGAAGGGGTTTGCATAGAAGAAAGGTATTGATTTTGATGAAATATTTTCTCCTGTTGTCAAGATGACTTCAATCAGAACTATTTTATATCTTGTAGCAGCGGAAGATTTACATCTTGAACAGTTAGATGTAAAGACAACATTTCTCCATGGCGATTTGGAGGAAGAGATCTATATGGAGCAACTAGAAGGATATGAGGTCAAAGGGAAAGAAAAATTAGTATGCACGTTAAAGAAGAGCTTGTATGGCTTAAAATAGGCTCCAAGGCAGCGGTATCTAAAATTTGACAAGTTAATGTTTGAACAAGGTTATACTAGATGTCACTCTGATCATTGTGTTTACTTGAAAAAGCAAAATGATGGCAGCTATATTATATTGTTGTTGTATGTAGATGAAATTCTTGTTGCAGGGTCTAACATGCAGGAAATAAATGTGCTCAAAAGAAAATTGGAAAATTCATATGCAGTGAAGGATTTGGGAGCTGCAAAACAAATCCTTGGTATGAGAATAATTAAAGACAGGAAAAATCGAAAATTAACACTGTCTCAGAATGAGTACATACAAAAGGTGTTGAAAATATTTAATATGCAAAATGCAAAACTAGTTAGTACACCTTTTGCTAGCCATTTCAAACTTAGTAAGGAGATGTGCCCCAAGACCCAAGAAGAAATGGACTATATGTCTAAAGTTCCATATGCATCAGTAGTTGGAAGCTTAATGTATGCAATGGTCTGCACAAGGCCTTATATTGCACATGCAGTGGGAGTTGTAAGCAGGTACATGAACAATCAAGGAAAAGAACATTGGATGGCAGTGAAATGGATTCTCAGATATTTGAGAGGTACCACAAATCAAGCATTATGCTTTGGCAGTTCAAACATTTATCTACAGGGATATGTTGATGCAGCTATATTAGGTGATAGAGATAACAGGAGGAGCACTACAGGATATGTATTTACTGTAGGTGGAACAACTGTCAGTTGGGTTTCAAAAATCCAAAGTGTTGTTTCACTTTCAACAACAGAAGCATAGTATGTTGCTGCTACAGAGGCTAGTAAAGAAATGATTTGGTTACAAAGGTTTATGGATGAATTGGGTAAGGAGCATGATATGGGCACATTATATAGTGATAGCCAAAGTGCCATTCATCTTGCAAAGAACTCAAAATTTCATTCCAGGACTAAACACATACAACTCAAGTACCATTTCATACGGTCAGTATTGGAAGATGGACAGTTGAAGCTAGAAAAGATACACACTAGACAGAATCCTACAGATATGCTAACAAAAGTTGTAACTAGGGAGAAACTGAGATTATGCTCAGTTTCAACTGGTCTTCAAGGATGAAGATGCAGATGAGAAACAGCCAGGTCCAAAGAGGAGTCATTTTCCAGCAAATGAAGCAGTGGTGGAGTTTCTACAATCAGTCTCCAAGTGGGAGATTGTTGGGTCTGGAGCTTGATTATCTTGTTTATTTTGTATCACAACTTTGGACCTATGTACCTTAATGGGGCGAAAATTCTACCCGTAATTAAATGCTGCCTGGGGGGGTCTTGGGGGGGGGGGGGGCGACTATGACTTTTTGGAGCCCCCCCTGGCAAGGGGTTTCAGGGGCAGTGCCCCCGAAGCTAAAAACATATGTAAAATTTCCTTGCAAAAGTATAGTAATTTCTTGTCAATCTGGGCCGTTCATTAGGTGTATGATATGACGGTAGAAGTTATGTTTAGTTTATGGTTTTTTACCCTAGAAGGAAACCCCTGTCTTTGTATGAGGGTATTGTATTGCGGCTGTGTATTGTATGTGTATTCTCAGAGCGAGAAACATATAGGGATAATGTGAGAGAGAACAAAGGATATTACAGTGGATTTGTAGGTTGTGTCTCTTCATTTTGCTGGATAATAGAAAGGAAGGACTGGATGTTTGGGGTGGACATAGCCCAAACTGGGTGAACCACGTATATCTGTGTCTCTCTTATTTTATGTGTTTTTTGTGCTTGTGTTTTCTGCATATTTTATGTGTTTCATTGCTCTATAATATATAATTTTCTAACAGAAATGACATAAAAAAACCAACCTGACCTTCTACAGATGCAGCTGAACCCCCAGGAGCCATCCAACCCTTCCAAGTGACCATCCTGTTGTAGAGGTAAATCCCCTCTGCGGACATAGTCGATCCCTACTAGCCCAAATCGGGTCTAGCAACAATCGTATCACGCTAAGGTGCAAGTTCCTAACTGCAATAAGCCAAATTGTGAAGAAGGCTTACCTTGAATCCAACGCTGTTGTTCGTAGAGAAGGTAGCGCTCCCATTTATTTTCTCTGGCAGATCATAATCCTCACGCTTGTTGCGATCGAACACCTGCACACACAAGAAACACGACGAACATACAAGCGTAAAACCCAATATATGCAATTATGTATCGGTCAGAGAAGACACAAATCATGATCATAATGAACAATATGAGTGGAACCATAACCAAAGTCACTTGCCATTAATTCATACAAAGGAAAATACAACTTGGCTCTGACGCTGAATCTTCCTTTGGCGGGTTGTCAGGGGAATATGTCTCGGTAAAGCTCGTCGGGGATGGGACAAGCCTCTCTCTTCGATCATCAATATCCTTGCTAATGATTTGGCTCTATGAGGACTATCACGACTCTTGCAGCATCCTTTAGGCTATGAAGGCTCTTGGAGATTCAACCATTCAGCCCTTCAGCCATTCAGCCCCTTCATCAATGGAAGATGGCTATATTTATAGAGGAGAGGAGGAGGTTGGGATCCCTACAATAGTGGAAGGGAGGCCTTATCCCTTGGGAGGTTCCCCATAAGGTGGAAACAAGAGGCCAAAGGAGGAAGGCTGTGGTTATTCAGTCGAAACCACTCCTCATGACTCATCCACAAAGTTGTTGTAATCGAAACTTCGCCTCTTTTTTTAAAAATTTTTCCATAAGCAGATTGGCGTGGGTGCTCAGCTGGGACAGAGCGCCAATTAGCACGTGCTCAGTTTTATTTTTCCTCATTGGCGCGAGGACATAACGGGCTACCAGTGCCAAGGAAAAAACAAGTGTTTTTAGGGGTCTGCTCAGGAAATGATCAACAGAAGGAATGTTGTCCTCATGGAAAGGGATGCAATGATGGTATTTGCAAGGCATGAAACTAGTTATTGGTCACAGAAACGACCCTCCAATGGGTGAGATGGGGATTGCAGGGATGTTGAAAAATTACTGTGTAACAGATGCCCCCTAAAGAATGAGGCCCGAGAGAGAGAGAGGGGTGAAATGCTTTACAAGAACGTGTCCAACTGAAAACACTGCCGTCGGAAAACCTGCATAGACAAGTACAACTAATACCTCAAATACATGATATATGTGGTATGGGAACAACCATCCATAACAGAGTATACAATAATCAAGATCCAAGGCATGGACGCAGCCATCCAGTAGGGATCGATAAATAGACTCAGGTATGGTCACAACCATCCAATTAATGAGTCATGTAACCAATCATAATAATCCAAAAAATCACAGCCCGGATTCTAACAGACAAAATCCAGGGTCTTGCGCTCCATCTCGAATCAAACAGAGTACAAGTTCAAGCATGTGAATAGGTGAGCTAAAGTCAAACATGCAAGAACATCGTCTGATTACCAGCCAATGATCAAAGTTGTTAACAGACGCGAGAGGTACCACCAATAGTGGCAATGGTCCTCAAGGTACTATAGGTACAATCTACGGAATGTGAATAGTGAGCTGGCGTCGAACACCTGCAGAATCATTCGATCGAAGGTCAATGATGAAAACCTTGCGTCGAATGAGAAGAACCTACTATTGAGACATGCAGGCTCCAAGGTACCGGAAGGGAGTCTCTAGATCAGCTTTCCGGATAATGAGCTGAAGTCGATAGGAAGTGAACTTGATCGAAGGTGGGCCATAGTGTTTCCCACATTATTGACACGAGACAGAGGAACATAATGTGTTGTGAATCAGGATTAGATGAGAATCAGAGGGGGGTTGAAACTTGCAGAGGTCAATTTCTCTTGAACATATTGACGGCACGCCAGTGAATTTGGCAGTATTTGACATCAAATATCAGAGGTCATGATGACGAGGCAAAGAGAAGATGAGAGGTTAAAATGGATTACCCAAACCCACGGAGGCAAGCAGAAAACGAGATGAGATGTCCCCAACCCGACACGAGTGCAGAAAAGTGCCATGTTCAAGAGCGAAATACTACCGACACGACAATGATACTGGTTCCATTTTTTCCCCACCATTTCTAGCAAGTACCTCTTTATTTTTACACAAGCTTGAAGAGGATACCATATGCTTGTCATATAAGTTCGTCCTTCGGAAGAATCCATCCTAGTACATTTAACGAGCCCTAGGAAGGAGAAACTTGAATATCGTCATTACGACTGAATCCGATGTCATTAGGGTTTAACGAGTCTGACAAAGGAAGAACTCGACGTATTTTCATGTTTAGAGAGTTTGAAAAGACAGCAGAAAAGTAAACTCCAACGGTCCCTTTTCTTAAATAGTTCCTCAGATCCGAAAAGGTAGAAAACTATGTCTAAGAAAAGCCTCCTAGTCGCGATAGGCTAGGGTATTCCTTTTTCGTAAATAATCTATCCCAGCCCGAAAAAGGGGTAAACGTATACTGGGTAGATGTTGTTTCGTAACCACTTTAACGAGATCAAAATGACAAGCGACTCGGCAATATTTTCAATTTTTAAGAGTCAGAAAAGAGATGAAAGTTGACTCCTCCTGAAGAAATGAGTGGTATAAAGGGTAGCAACTAGTTCCGGCAATGGTGGAACTGCTCAAAACATGATAAAAGTGAAGAGGCTGGCTAATAAGACCACTCATCGCAGCGATTCCTCAGGAACGGGTAAAACAACCAAGTGAAGGCCTATGATCGACCAAGCAGATAGTGACGATGGAGTGAGAAAACCAAGGCTCATCTAGCAAAAACAGGTTGATAAAATGGCAATCACAAGAGGTAAAATGGGAAAGGTTTCATTTTTACACAAGCTTGAAATCGTAAAACGCTCGCTGAATTTGGTTTCATTACACAAGCTTGAAATCAAGAAACTCTGCTTGAAGTTTGTTTCATTTTTACACAAGCTTGAAACAGAAAAAAACTATGCTTGAAAAAAGTAAGCATGCCCCCAGCATGGTGACTCAATTCGAGGTACATGCCCCCCAAGCTTCAGTCCATGTGAAAGGCAGATGGAGTGAAGGTTCAAATCACGAGATCAAGAGAAGGACTCGACTGGGATTTTACGAGAACTTATCAAAGACTCGAAATGAACAGGAAAGTGTTTCATTATTTTAACGAGGTTGACACATTAAAAGAACTATCCTTATATGACCTTGTTTCATTTTTTAAGGAGATTGACACAAGACAAGGAACTTTGCTCCGACCGGCTTGTTTCATTTTTTAAGGAGCTTGATACAAGAAAATGAACTCTGCTCCAACGATCTTGTTTCATTTTTTAAGGAGCTTGACACAAGAAAATGAACTGTGCTATGAACGACCTCATCATAATGAACAAGAAGTCATCGCTTCCAAGATTTCCACTCCCAATGGAAGGAAAACATCCTGGAAGTCAGGACCCAATGCCCCCAGCACCTGATGCACAATGGAACTATCACTAGGTACAAGCACGGGGTAGGTAGCCATATAGTTGACCTGCGGTGGGGCAGATATAATGGGTGGATAAAAACCAAGAAGGGATGATGGCAGGCCAGCTGCCACATCAGGACCAAAGAACGAAAGCTGATCAATGGTCATGATCCGTCCTTCATGTGGAAAACAGACCACACGAAAAATGGAGTAGACAAGAGCTCCCATGGCATAAGTGTAATTGCGCCCCAAAATCAAATTGAAATCCAAGGGGCCTGGAACAACCATCACGTCCATATGGATGGTTTTACCTCCCAAAGTAATAGGTAACCTCGGAAGGACCCCTAACGGTTGACTAGTTCTTCTGTTAAACGCCAACAGATTCTGCGTAACAGGCACAAGCGGTGGCGAACCGAAAGCTTGCCAGGTAGTTGAGGATAAAATACTAACAGATGCACCTTCATCTATAATGGTGCTAGGTACGACCAGACCAGAGGTTTGTACCGTTATTTTGAAAGGCACATAAGACGAAAGGCGGTATCCTGTAAATCGATTCCAATCAAAGGAAGAAACCAAACTACTCGGAGGGGCTACCATAGAACCGAGATGGTCTTCCCCTGGTGTTACGGAAGAAGAAGGAGCATCCTCCACGACCTCCATCTCGAAGGTGGGAGGGAATCCTCCGGGACCTCTATCACAGGAGGTGGAGGAACAACTTCTTGAGGTATGGGGACAGGAGAATCTTTCTCCAAGTCCAAGGAATCTGAAGAAACAAGAAGAACCTGAGGGATGTGAGGTCCACTCTCAATAGAAAATACCTGGTGCACTGTAGACGGGGCCAGTTCAACCGATCCCATGACCAATGGTTGGTTTGGGATGGATTCCTGAATTTGAATTTTCAGAGGAGCGGGATTGACCAAGAATGACTCTTGACCAATCATAGGATCAGCTGGTGAAGGAATGAAAGAAAGATGCTTGTAACCAGCTGGAAGGCATGGTGTAGAAACAACTGAGTTGTCCAAAACTCACTTGGCTTCATCCATATACAGACAAAGGTGAATGGCATGGTGCCCTTCACACAACTTATAGGGATTGGTAATCTTACCCTGCTTCTTAGGAGCTTTACCAGCACTAGCTGAAGACGTGCCCCCAAACTGACTCCCGGAAGCCAAAGGAAACATCGGAAGACCATTGGACCATGCTTCGAGCACCTTGGGGATGCCAGGGAAATCTCGAAGAAGATGGTCTCCCGTGTACAACATGCAAGGGAACTTGACTTTCCATGGAGGGTTGGAAGGTTTATCAAGAGGAGATGTTTCGGAAGCAGTAGTTGCAGCATTAGCCTCTCTCTTATCGGAATTATTCTTCTTTGTCTTCTTCTTCTTCTTCTTAGCCACCTGGTTACTCGAATCCAGACTTTCACCAGGCGAAGTAGCAGAGGAGGACGCAGAAATAGGCGAAGAAGGGGAGAGGTCCACCTTGGAATCAACATGATGTTGTTCAGGCGGAGGAACTGATTGACCAGTAGCCGAGACATTCGGGACCACAGAGGTTGAAAACAACCAAACGGGCAACCCAACAGTTAACCCAGGAAGGGACAACGTTGCCATATAAGGAGCACAAACATTTCCAAAAGGAGGAAAAGGACTAGGATTCCCTTCGGAGGGGATTCCTTGGTTAGTGAACTCCGGAAAAGTGGCCATCAGAAACGACTTAAAACAACACCCTAAGGAAAATAACTTTAACCAGGAATATTTCGTGGGCAGTTAATTTTTAAAAAATTGAAAAAAAACTCTACCGTTTCATATTTTAAGAGTTAAGAAACAAGTAAAATATGACTCAATCTCTTTTAGTTTGGAAACAAGCATGAAAGGACAAGTGCTTGATGATCTTTTCAAATTTAAAGAGTCAGAAAATATTGAAATGACTACTCTGGTAATCTAGGCAAAGGGTGTACCAGATATCCGTGAACTGCAATATACACCTTGGTTTCAAAATGAAAGAGAAATCAACCAAGGACTTAACGTACATGCAGGAAATCTCCCCAAATGCTATGTCTGGTGTATCACAGGTATAGGGTGGCAGACTCAGCTTCCTATGGATAAAGGATAGCAACCTAGTGGGGTCTCCCTTTATATACATGAAGGTACGGGGAGCACAAGTACGTACTAGCACTGTCTAAAGCCAAGAGGCGAACAATAGCTGCTAGGTTTAACGACGCTGGAACACGTCACTAGCCTAGACCTCTAAATATTTCATTAATGTTTCAATGCTTCCTAGGTTAAATTGAATAAATTTTATGGTTGATCTTCAAATATGTCTCGGTTTTCAGGCCCTACCGTATGTCATCTGACAATATCCTATATGCAGCTATATGAGAAAAGAACACTTTTCAATTCGATGACTGCTATCTAGTTAAGGGAAGAGGTTCAAACAATGATGCAACAAACAAAAACACTAAAAACAAAATTTTTTCCAAACTAGATGAATTTCACTATCCAAAAGTAATTCCAAACATTCAAAGATGTGAATAATGCAATGTAATCTATGCAAAATCCTCTTTTTTGAAAAACTATGCAATTGTAATCTATGCACAATTTCCTTTTTCTTTTCAAATGATAAGAATGCACTCAATGCATTTTTTGATGAAATGAGAATCTACTTAATGCATTCTTTTAATGAAAGAGAATGCACTCAATGCTATTTTTAGATTTTAATCATTAAAAAATGTAATCTAAGTTCAATGATGGATGTCAAAAATACTTTTCAATGCAATGTGATCTAATGCATTTTAACGAAAAGAAAACTTTGAGATGAAAACTAAATAAACAAAAATCTTATTAATGAAGGATGAATGCAAAAGAGATGTAAACAAACACTAAGAATGCAATTATTGTTTCAAAACACTTTGTAACGAAATTCCTCAAAAGGTGACAAAACACAAAGAGGACTTCCAAAGCATGAGATCAAAACAAGGCATTCATTCCCTTTTACATCAAGAAATCATGGAGAGAAGACATTTCAAAGAATGAGCAATGTAATCTATGCTCATACAGTGAAAAGACCAGAAGGGAAATACACACTGGTGAAGGATTTAGGGTAAATGTCTCAATTTTCACAGACCCTGAAATTGGCACGACTTTGTCACTGACAACTAGCGCCAACTGGCGCGACTTGCTCACTGAAAACTAGCGCAAATGGAAAATTGGAGCGGGTTTCTAACTAAAAACAAGTGCCAACACCTGAAAATGAAAAAAAAAAAGAATTTCTCCCAACCAAGACCAGACTCACCACTTCAAGAAAAATCTAAAACAAACCCAGAAGCAAAGTACTGACCAAAAGAAAATTCCGAACAAGGGAAAACCCTATCACCTACAGGAGATGGTGCGACTATCTGGCTGTAATCCGCGCCAGACAGGGGATGGCACAAGTGATGAACTCGCAACCTGCGCCAATTGGCGCAACTGTCAGGGTGGAAACTATGCCAATCAATCCAACCATGAAAAGATGAAAAATTCGGAAAAGCAGAGGTCAGATCTGATCCTCTGGGGTTGAACAGAGGTTTTACACTAGAAAAAAGCAAACCAAAAGAGCTAATCAAGCAAGAAAAGTCAAGAATCGACCGAAAAGACAAGACAATACCCCAAATCAACGTCTCCCTAGTGGAGTCACCAATTTTTTGTAGAGGTAAATCCCCTCTGTGGAAAGAGGCGATCCCTACTAGCCCAAATCGGGTCTAGCAACAATCGTATCACACTAAGGTGCGAGTTCCTAACTGCAATAAACCAAATTGCGAAGAAGGCTTACCTTGAATCCAACACTGTTGTTCGTAGATAAGGTAGCACTCCCTTTTCTTTGCTCCGGCAGATCACAATCCTCACGCTTGTCGCGATCGAACACCTGCACACACAAGAAACATGACGAACATACAAGCGTAAAACCCAATATATGCAATTATGTATCAGTCAGAGAAGACACAACTCATGATCATAATGAACAATAAGAGTGGAACCATAACCAAAGTCGCTTGTCATTAATTCATACAAAGGAAAATACAACTTGGCTCTGACGCTGAATCTTCCTCTGGCGGGTTGTCAGCAGAATACGTCTTTGTAAAGCTCGTCGGGTATGGGACAAGCCTCTCTCTTCGATCGTCAATCTCCTTGCTACTGATTTGGCTCTATGAGGACTATCATGGCTCTTGCAGCATCCTTTAGGCTATGAAGGCTCTTGGAGATTCAACCATTCAACCCTTCAACCATTCAGCCCCTTCATCAATGGAAGATGGCTATATTTATAGATGAGATGAGGAGGTTGGGATCCCTACAATAGTGGAAGGGAGGCCTTATCCCTTGGGAGGTTCCCCATAAGGTGGAAACAAGAGGCCAAAGGAGGAAGGTCGTGGTTATTTAGTCGAAACCACTCCTCATGACTCATCCACGAAGTTGTTGTAATCAAAACTTCGCCTCTTTTTTTTTTAAAATATTTCCATAAGCAGATTGGCACGGGTGCTCAACTGGGACAGAGCGCCAATTGGCACGAGCTCAGTGTTAATTTTCCTCATTGGCGCGAGGACATAACGCGCTACCAGTGCCAAGGCAAAAACAAGTGTTTTTAGGGGTCTGCTCAGGAAATTGTCAACAGAAGGAATGTTGTCCTCATGGAAAGGGATGTAATGATGGTATTTGCAAGGCATGACACTACTTATTGGTCACAGAAATGACCCTCCAATGGGCGAGATGGGGATTGCAGGGACGGTGACAAATTAATATGTAACACATCCCCTAAGACAACCTGACATTTTAATGCATTAAATTCTTAGTCGCTCCCATGACATGTGCATGCATGTGACTGGGATCCTCCAGTCGCTCCTACAAAAAGGCATGCCTGTGATTGGGGACTTTTCCAGGTATTTTTGTGCTAGCGACTCCAGATTCTGTGCCACCTTTTCAGGGCCAGTACTCATGCCACTACCTAAAACTCCATGAAACTTCCAAAAATGAAAGGTGACATAAAAAAAATGATAAAAATGAAAATAGTTGAACAAATAATTGACTGTACCCCTACTAGCCATGACATATATTTCGTCAAACATGTCACAAATATACATTCTACAGGCTGAAAAAAAAAAATATGAGCATAGGTATCATAATTATCTAAGAATCGGTAAGAATAATTGATGCCTCATCACAGTAATTAAATTTCCATATATTCATTGTACATTCACTGATTAATCAAAACATGATGAGAGCCATACATTCTCACTGTCATAAAAATCGCACATAACCAAAAAAAATATCAAGGATATATCAACCATATAAACCACATATAAACAAGTATATTTACCCACAAAATACCAAGGATAAATAGATATTATTAATGATTGCATAGGAAGACCAGGTATGAAACGTCCATGAACCACCTGACCATAGACTATCCTGAACCAAATATTTCTTTCATCCAGTCACCCCCGTGTCATATTCCATGCATGAATGTGGGATCTCATAAAACAAATAAATCAAAACCAAACCAATTCTTCCAAAGGAAAAACCACCTCAACCCTTAACCAATGAGTACACCTCACAGTCAGACATCACTAACCATCACCAAATTGGTTTCTACCCAATTTGTCCGGGGCTCCAAAGTGTTTGTTCCAACGAGGGCTTCCGCGATTAGTAACTCAACCCATAACTGTCACTGAGATTCCAAAGTGTTTGTCCAACCAAGGCTTCTTGGAATAGTAACTCAAACCACTAAGGGATTCTAGAGCATTTTTCCAACCAAGGATTTTAGGATTAGTAACTCAACATAAGTTGTTACAAGGCTTCCAGAGCATTTTTACAACCAAGGCTTCCAGGAACTAATAACTCAACCCATAGCCAAAGGCACATGAAAACCAATCAGAAAACAAAATCAAAACCCACAACACCATTACTATCTATGAAATGGAAAGGCTAGGAAAAACAAATGTTAATCCAGACAATCCTCCATGCCAATGAAAGATCATAACCAAATAACCACATGCATATGCCATGCATGCCAAGACTAGTAAGGAAATAATACATGCAACTTAGTAGTTGAAATAAAAACCTGCTGTTACTACTGATCCTGATGTTCTCTTGTGCTTTCCTACATTTTATTTTCCTTCTTTCTCCAAATCCCAAGTATGCCACAATCCTCCAAGAGTGCTCCAAGAAAACTCTGTGTGTCTAAGAGTATGAGAGAGAGAATAGAATGACAACTCCAAAATTGAACTGATCAAAATCCATGAACTGATCCTCAGAATCCTTTCTATTAATGATTCCTCTAATTTTTTCAATTTTCCATTATGTTCCTTTATTTTCCTCCTCACATGAAACTTGTGACCTTTCACCTTCCTTTTTTCCTAATTTCCATTTTTTTTGTAAATAAATACCAAAAAATGCTAGTTTTCCTTTCCAAAGCGTTTGATGTTTCCTTTGCCATTTCCTTTTCCATTTCCTTTTCCAATTTCCTTAGCAATTAATAAACCAAAATGACACCCACTAGGATGTTTTTCCCAACATTTAGCTTGGAATACATGTCCCATGACCAAGGTCTTATTTTACCTTTATTAATTTTTACATGGATTTTTTACCAGGGTTGTTACAGAACCCCCCCCCCCCCCCCCCTTAGGGGAACACCCTCCTTGGTGTTCAATGACACCTACAACCAACAAGATTTATGAAAGCAAAACATGCTACCCATAGATCTTTATAACTCAAATCATTTTAGTAGTTACAATGAACATCTTCTAAAAATCAAACCACCATGAAAACATAACATCATGAAAATCATAATGACATAACACCCATGTCGCTAATTGGAGCTTTATAACATATCTCGTGGTGGTATTTACATCCATATAAATATGTACATAAACCAAAATATCACACCAAAACATATATCAAAAAATATACCAAAAAATTTGCTCAACCAATGAATAGAGAAGGATACATAGCCTGCATCTGATCCACCATCTCCCATGTAGCTTCATGGGGACCAAAGTGCTTCCATTGCACATTAACTTGCTCGATTTCTTGGTTTCAAAGAATTAAAATATTTCTATGAAAAATACTTTGAGGCTCCAACGAGAATTCTCCTTCTGTATAAACCTGAAATACTTACCAATCAATTACATGATCAACATATTTAATATACATGTTAAGAAATCACACATTGAAAACGTGATGGAATTTCGCTGTCAAAGGTAGTGAAAATCGATAGGCTATTGGTCCAATCCTTTCAAAAGTATTGAAAGGTCCACAAAACTGAGGCGCTGAGTTGGAACACAATCCAATCCTCAAGTAGCTCTTCACGAGCTTGTTGCAAAAGTACACCTTTTCCCCAACTTGGAAATCCTTAAATAACCTATTCCTATCTACATAGATATTCTATCTATTTTGTGCTACCTTTAATTATTATTTATTACCTTCATTTCTTGTTCCATTTTTTCCAACATATCTGATCCTATCAATATCTTGTTAACCAGATCACTCCAACTGATGAGAATATTACTACTATGTCCATACAATGCCTCAAATAGACTCATCCTAAGTGACTCCTGGTAACCATTTTTATAAGCGAACTCAACCAAAACAAGGTACTCTTCCCACTTCCCCTGCTAATGCATTACATACATCCTCAACATATCCTCTAATAGCCTATTGAATCTCTTTATTTGTCCATCTTTCTGCGGATGATAAGTTGTACTAAAGGCCAAATATGTACCAAAACCTGTAAATAACTGTTTCTAGAACCTAGAAGTAAACTTAGCATCCATGTTTGACATAATATTCTTTGGAACACCATGTAACCTAAATACATATCCAGTGAAGACCAGTGTTACGTCATTGGTTGAATAAGTAGACTTCACTGGAATGAAGTGCGCTACCTTCGTCAACCTGTCAACAAAAATCATAATCGAGTCATGCTGGCTAGATGATATCGGAAAACCTGTGATGAAGGCCATGAAATGACCTCCCATTTCCACTATGGAATTAATATCGGTTGTAGTAACCCACCTATATGCTTATACTCTGCGTTTTCCTATTGAAAATTCAAGCATCTCCCCACAAACTCTAGTACTTCTTTCTTCAAGCTCAACCAGTAGTAGAACTTCGTCACTACTATCAATGTATTCTAATATCCTGGGTGACCTGAATACGTTTTCACATAAAACTCCCTCAAGATAGTCTTCTTGAGCTCATTGTTGTTTGGAACATATATCCTGTCCCTAAATCTAACCAAGCCATCTACTGTGAGATGATAGTCCACATCCTGTGCACCTGTACCTGCATATGTACCTGTACTCTAATATAAATTGTGCTTAAGCTCCATGTACCTATTATCTTGCTGACTTTCTCGTAATATCCGAGCATTTAATTCTATCCCCTAAGAACTCATAACTGATATGTCGTTTAACTGTATCTGCCTACTAAGAGCATCTGCAACATTGTTCTCTTTACCTTTAATGTACTTGATCTCAAAGTCAAACTCACTAATCATGGCCAACCATCTAGCTTGACTGGCATTCAAATTTGGTTGGTCAAATAAATACCTCAATCCACTATGATCGCTAATCAGTACATAATTCCTACCAAGAATATAGTGCCTCCATATCTTCAACACATGGATGATCACTGCCAACTCAAGATCATGTGTTAGATATTTTTTCTCGTGCTCATTCAAATTTCGTGACTCATAACATACTACCTACCCTTCCTGCATAAGAACTCCACCAAGTCCTCTCTTGCAAGCATTTGTGCATACCACAAACTCTTTTTACGGATCTACACTCTTTTGCAGTGGAGCATTTTTCAACAAATGTTTCAACTGCTCAAAACTCGCCATACATTTCTCTATCCATTCCAATTTATTTCTGTCCCTCTACAGTGACATAATAGGATATGCAATCCAAGAGAAGTTCATGATTAACCTCATATAATAGTCTGCTAGCCCCATAAATGATCTTACCTCATCCACATTTCTAGGAAATTCCGATTCCATGACAGCCTTTATCTTTTCTGGAACCAATGCTATACCTTACTTGGAGACAACAGGTCTCAAGTAATGTACCTATGTATGAAAGAAACTGCATTTTCTAAGCTTGGCATACAAATGATGCTCTCTCAAAAATCTCAATACTGCTGCTAAATGTTCGACATGTTATTCCTCATTATTAAAATATACCAATATATCATCAATGAATACAATAAAAAACTTGTCCAGATAAGGGTGCAACACTCTATTCATTAAGAACATAAAAGTATCTAGAGAATTAGTTGAATCGAAAGGAACTACAACAAAATCATAATGTCTGTACCTGGTCTAGAAAGTTGGATTGTACATGTCATCTTCTTTAATGCGTACCTAATGATATCCTTAACTTAGATCGATCTTTGAGAACACTGATTCCCCCTTCAAATGATTGAATAAGTCATCAATCCTCTACAACATATACCTGTTCTTAATGTTGACCTTGTTTAACTGCTTGTAATCAATGCATAACCTAAGGGTACCATCCTTATTTTTCACAAACAATACCGATGCACCCCATTGCCATGCACTTGGTCTAATGTATCATTTTTTAAGGATTTCCTTTAACTTCAACTTCAACTGTACCAACTATGGAGTGTTGATCCTGTATGGTGCATTTGATGCTGGTGTTTCCCCTAGTACCAACTCAATAGAAAAATCCACTTCCTTGTGAGGCAAAAAATATGAAATCTCTGTGGGAAATACATACTGAACCGTTGTAAAATTGGGTACCTTCTCAAGACATATGCATCCTCATATTCCTTACCTTTTTCAATAGAAATATGCACTACAAATAAAACACACCCTCTCCTGCGACTATGCTTCATGTGCATAGCTGTCACCGTTCTTACTAATGTTTCCTTCTTCTTACCCTGCAAGACTCTTTGTTCTCCATTGTCATCCAAGCACTCAATAGATTTGTCATAACATTACACTTTTGTCTTATGAAGATACAACCAGTCTAGACCAAAAAAACATGCTATATGAAGCCAACAACAATACAACCGAATGTGCTGATATAGGCATACCATTCAGTTTAAATGCACAAGCTCTTACCCAATGATAAACTAACTTATTTGTACTTGTTGCCAACTACACTAACAAAGACTATGCATGCACTTATTTATTCAAATCACACTTATCCACTAGGTTAGGATTAACATAAATATAATTAGATCCAAGGTCAATAAAAATATAAAAAAATTGATCACAAAGCTTACCGTCCATCTCAGTAATAGATGCTTGGTGATATGCCTGAGTGTTATCCAATGCCAAATAAATATGAGGAACACTATGTCCAACATCCCCCAATTTCTGCGCTTCTTGAGAATTATAGATCTGCGGTTTACCACCTTGATGTTGTGGACAATTTATCCTACGATGATATTTTATGCAAGTCCAACGATGTAAAGGCTTCCAACTTGCACCCTTGTTCTGCTCCTCAAATTGAAATCCATTCCCTTTGTTAGATGCATTTAACTTCTTATGTGGTGTTGCATTCTCTTTGTTATCTATGTCTTGAGGCCTTTCTCTCTTCTTATCCCATTTCCCTTTATTCTTATCATTACCTATCTAGTCCTCTTAGTTCTATATCTACACTTTGATTGCTCGTAACAATGATTTAGCTTCCAGATGGCATTCTCCAATGATCTAGGCTCATCAAACTCAATCTTCTCTTTGAATGCTTTCGACAACCCCCTAATGAATCTCTAAATCTTACCTTTCTCCTCCTTGAGGTAAGGTACACACCTCAATAAATCCAAGAACCTACCAGTGTATTCCTCATCAGTCATAGATCCCATCTTTAGCTCATAAAACTCTTTTTCCCTATCGTCATAGTATCTCTCCGATAAATACTTATTCCTGAATAGTCTCTATAATTAACTCCAAGTCAAATCCTACTCATAAATATCTCTGACGTTCTTTACATATTTCCACCAAATATTTTCTTTATGTTTAAGATTGAATTTAGCTATTTCGACCTTCATGTTATCTGAATAATCATGTATCTTGAAGAACTTATTCATTCCAAGAAATCGTGCTTCTGCATCCTGTAATTTATTTATTTCCCATCGAATGTAGGTGGATTTTCTTCCTTAAACTCATCCTCCATATTTTCCCTATCTATCCTCCTCTAAGGATGATAACGATGATGACCATGATACCTGTTAAAACCAACACTAGAATAAAACATGTGTTCATCGCCTCTCCTGTTCGGAGTATCCATGAACCTACCATCTCTGACTGTATCATATTTATTTGACCTGTGCCCACTATGGGATCTATTTCCATAGGACCCATTAGTCCTATCCTCCTATCCATAGATGATCCAAAGTGGTCCCTGTCTCTGCAATTTTGAAAAAACATGAAGAATTACTGCATTGACTTCTGTTTGTTTCTCCTTTTCCTACATGATTCTGTCATTATCTGCTTTGCAACTCCTTATTTCTTTGTTAAAACTCCTCAATGTGTCTTCTAGGTCAGATGAGTGCCCAAAACCACACTATGAATCTAATTCACAGGGAAAACCCATGTAGTCTACCATCTTGCTAGTAATCTTTGATATGTTCTTCCTACAAGGTATCTTATGTCAGCTAAACCAAATCATAAACAATCCAATGTACCTTAGTATAGTTCGGGGTGGATATGTTGTTTACAAGACTGACTAGATTAGGACAATACATATATAAACATAATCAGATCAACATATAAGCATTTTTTCAGCCATTATCTAGTTATCAATGCATGACTACGTTGACCACATACCATGACCTCATGCACAGCATCCATTATCTAGTTGATGTATGCATAACAACATATAAACACTGACACACATAACCATTGCATGATTGACATACACTCACAACAAATACATGCAGTAACAACACCATAAAATTTCACATGGAGACACCACAAAAATCATGACCAACACCATGCATACCCAACAAGCACATAGACCATAAGCACAAGGACCTATATGCAACCGACATGTACATAGGACAACACACAACACATTAATCCAAGGAGAATAGAAACCACACATCACCCGATGAGAACGAAACCATGCTCTGATACCACTCTGTAACACCCTCCTCTCAAATCTACCCAAGTAACCAACCAACCAGGGTAAACATGTGCCGAAAGTTACTATGATATTATTTAACTCCTTATGTATCATTTATGGAAGTGGAACCGATATAATACAACAATAAAACCCCAAGGAGCTATCTAACCCTTCCAGGTGACCAACCTCTGAGACAAATTGATATTTTACTGCATTAAAGCCTTAATCGCTCCCATGATATGGGCATGCATGTGGCCGGGACGCTCCAGTATCTCCCACAGTAAGACATGCCTAAGACTCAAGACTTTTCCAGGTAGTTCTGTGCCAACGACTCCAAATTTTGTGCCACTTTTTCAGGGCTAAGACTCAGGCCACTGCCCAAAACTCCATGAAACTTCCAGAAATGAAAGGTAACATCAAAACAATAATACAAATGCAAACAATTGAATAAGGAATTGACTATACCCCTACTAGCCATGACAAACATTTTGTCAAACTTGTCACGAATATGAATTTTATAGGTTGAAACAACAAATATGAGCATAGGGGTCTCATACTTATCTGAGAATTGCTAAGAATTGTTGATGCCTCATAAAAATAACTAAATTTACATATATTAAGCCACATGTTCATTGTACATTCAGTGATTAATCAAAACATTATGAGATCCATACATTCTCATTGTCATAAAACTCACTTATAACCAACATATAACCAACAGAAATATCAATGATATAAAAACCATATAAATCACATATAAATAATTATATTTACACATAAAATACCAAGGATTAAGAGCTCTTATTAATTATTTCATAGGCCGACAACGTATGGGACTTCCATAAACCACCCGACCATAGACTAGGCTAAACCAAATATTTATTTCAGTCAGTCACCCCTGTGCCATATTCAAAGAATGAATGTGGGATCTCAGAAAGCAAATCAATCAAAACCAAACCAAGGCTTCCAGAGACCAAACCACATAAACCCTCAACAAGCGATTCCACCTCCTGATCAGACATCGCTAACCATAACCATATTGGTCTCTACCCAAGCTTTCCAAGGCTCCAAAGCGTTTGTTCCAACCAAGGCTTCCAGGACTAGTAACTCAACCCATAACTCTCACCGGGTTTCCAAATCATTTGTCCAACCAAGGCTTCCCAGACTAGTAACTCAACCCACAAAGGGCTTGCAGAGTGTTTGTCTCACTAAGGAATTCAGGACTAGTAACTCAACCCAAGTTGTTACAAGGTTTCCAGAGCGTTTTTCCAACCAAGGATTCTAGGAACTAATAAATCAACCTACAACCAAAGGCACATGAAAACCAACCAGAAAACAAAAGTAAAACCCACAACACCATGGATATCCAAAAAATGGAAAAGCTAGGAAAAACCACGATCAATCCAGGCAATCCTCCATGCCAATGACATATCATAAAGAAATAACCACATGTATATGCCATGCATGCCAAAAATATTAAGGAAATCATATATGAAACTCAGTACTTGCAAGAAAAACCCGCTGTAGATTTTGATCCTGATGTACTCTTGTGCTTTCCTGCTTTTCCTTTGCCTTCTTGCTCCAAATCCCAAGTATGCCACACTCCTCTGAGAGTGCTCGAAGAAAAATCTAAGTGTCCAAGAGTATGAGAGAGAAAGAATAGAATGAGAGATCCAAAATTGAACTTATCAAAATCCATGAACTGATCCTCAAAATAATTTTTATTAATGAGGCCTCTAATTTCTTCAATTTTCCATTATTTCCTTCATTTTACTCCTCACATGCAACCTGTGACCTTTCACCTTAGTTTTCTCCTAATTTCCATTATTTTCTTAAATAAATACCAATAAATTTAACATTTCTTTTCCAAAGCATTTTTTTTTGCATTTTCCAATTTCCTTAGCCATTAAGAAACAAAAATGACACCCACTAGGATGTTTTTCCCAAAATTCAGCTTGGAATACGTGTCCCATGACCAAGGTCTTATTTTAAGTTTATTAATTTTTACATGTATTTTTTACCAGGGCTGTTACATAACCCTCCCTATTGGGTGAACACCATCTTCGGTGTTCAATGACACCTACAATCAACTAGACTGTTGAAAGCAAAACATACTACCATGGAGCTTTATAACTTATCTCGTTGTAGCATTTACAATGAACACTTGATGAAAAGAAAACCACCATGAAAACATAGCATCATGACAATCATAATGACATAACACCCATACCGCTTATTGGAGCTTTATAACATAACTCGCGGTGGTATTTACATCCATATACATATTTACATAAACAAAAACATCGCACCAAAATATTCGCTCAACCAATGAACAAAGAAGGATACATAGCTCACATCTCACCTGCCATCTCCCATGTAGCTTCGTTGGGTGCAAAGTGCTTCCACTGCACTTTAACTTTCTCGATTGCTTGATTCCAGAGCGTGAGCATATTTCTCTGGAAAATATGCTGAGGTTCCAAATCCAATTATTCTTCTGGCTCCACCTACAATATAGACCATTGAATCACATGATCAACATTTTTAATTACTTTTTAAGTAATGACACATGGAAAAAATCATGTAATTTCACTTTCAGAGGAAGTGTAAGTTGATAGGCTACAAGTCCAATCCTTTCAATAATATTAAAAGGTCCATAAAACCGAGGTGCCAACTTGGAACATGATCCAATCCTCAAGGAGATCTTCTTGGGCTTGATGCATAAGTACACTTGTTACCCATCTTGAAACTCCTTAAAAAAATCATTCCGGTCTACATATATTTTCTGTCTATCCCATGTTGCCTTTAATTCTTCTTGATTAACTGCATTTCCTATTCCATTTCTTCCAAAATATCTGGTCCTATTAAGACCCTGTTAACCAGATCACTCCAACTGATGGGAGTATTACAACTCTGTCCATATAGTGCCTCAAATAGACTAATCCTGAATGAATTTTGGTAACCATTTTTATAAGAGAACTCAACCAACAGAACGTACTCTTCCCACTTTATGTGTTGATGCATCATATACATTCTCAACATATCCTCCAATATCCTATTGACCCTCTTTATCTGTCCATATGTTTGCGGATGATAAGTTGTACTGAAGGTCAAATTTGTACCAAAACATAGAAATAACTCTTTGCAATACCTAGCAGTAAACTTAGCATCCTTGTCTGACACAATATTCTTTGGAACACCATGCAACCTCACTACATATCTGATGAAGACCTGTTCTACATGTTGGCAATATGATGCAGAGTGTTGTCCTTGATGGCAACCCACTTGATGAAGATGATGGCAACCTACTTGATGAAGTTGTTCTTGACTTGATGAGCTTGTTAATGATGTACATCTGATGTATCTACAATCAGTACAGAAGGTGCAGAAGAAAGAATTTCCAGAATGGGCTAGAAAAATGATGAAAAGTGTGTGTCACAAAGAATACGCGGGTTTGTTAAGGCGAAGTAGTGTATGCACGCGGGAAATAACGTGCCAAGTTGCGTATGCCTAATTGCGCTCTTATTTTATAAAACCAGGGGTTACTACCATGGTATTGACCCATTGTATTGAGCGCTGGATTGTTTATTTGATCCCGTCCAGGAATACCATCAGAAGAGATGTGGTTTTGGCTCATGGTATTGAAAAAGGATAAATCTATTTAAGGAGAAGAAATTCATTGTGCAAGGGTGTGCAAGAAGTCTGGGTTTGAATGAATACTTCACTCTGAAGTATGTCTGAATGGAAAGGGTAACAGTTTGATGATAGATCTGAATCCGTGATGCACCTATGAAGAAAATAATGAAGAAGGGAATCTAGATCTGAAATGTATTTATATCTTCTAGATCTGTTTATGGAATGTTTAGATCTGAGATCAGGCGAACATGTTTCTGAAGTGAAGGGTTAAAATCTGTGCTATGCATCTGTTCTGAAGAATTGGGCTGCCCTAAAATGTCTGAAGATCTATACGCTAGTTTGTAACAGAGAAAGCGCGTAGATATGAAGGTTGAATTCAGTGAAAGCGCGTATGGAATGTGAAACTAGTTCTGAAGTATGTGCAGATGTATACGCGGGTTTATATACATGAAAGCGCGTATATACGATGGATCAATGAAAGGAAAGCACGTATGAAAACTAGGGTTTGCTGAAGTATGTGGTATGAACAAAAGGATCTGTTCTCACGTATTACCGTTTATCCGTCCATGCTGTGGTCTATACGTATCCTGGGGTTTTCTGAATATTGATTATGTGCTGACTATGTTGAGAAAAGATCAAGTTGTTGATTGATTGGTTGATGATTCATCGAATGAATTGATAAGGGTATAAGTTTCAGTTTGATATATGATTGAGCTTAAATGTGTGGAGTGGGTCCAGTCTGAAAATATGATGAAAAGTGGCCTGCAATTTGTGATCTATTGAAGCTATTGGATCCATTATGAAAATTTATGAAACATGGTCCATGGTGGTGCTGAGGGTTGTAGCCTTCAGTCAGGGGGTTGTAGCTCCCTTTCAGGTGAGGCTGGTAAACGAGAGCGTGGGGTCGTAGCTCCCTTCTGGTGAGAGGGGTCGTGGTAAATGAGAGCAGGGGTCGTAGCTCCCTTCCGTGAGAGGTCAACGAGAGTGGTGGGGGTTGTAGCTCCCTTCCAGGAAAGGCCGGTAAATGAGAGAAGGTTGTAGCCTTTCCTCGTTGCGGGTGCTCGTTGGCCGGTAAGGATCACACAAGACATGGTTGTAACATGTTTTCTTTATATAATAAATATTGAAGACTGAGACGACGGCAACGGTGGTTTTTTCCCGACTTGGGTTTCCACCTTAAATCCTGGTGTTCATGTGTGTTGCTTATGTGTGATGGTTTATTCTGTTATTACTACACATGCTTACTGCTAACTAAACATCTGATGAATAAATGATGCATAGATCCAAGTAAAGAATTGAATGCATAATAAGATGTATGTGTATACGCGAGTTTTATAAAGGATATCTGCGTGTATATGCGAGTTGGCTTCAACAAAGTAGCGTATGGGTTTTTAGAGAATGAAAAAGAAAAGTTTGAGTAATTCCTAAATATTGATTCACCCCCCCCCCCCCTCTCAGTATTTTTCCCAACAATTGGTATCAGAGCAGGTCCTTCTGCAGAAGCTTGATCGCTTAAAGGAGATCCATCACAATGGGAAGTCAGGAAGGAGTACTCTCTCTAAAGCCACCTCTATTCAATGGAAGTAATTTGTTATTCTGGAAGATACGAACAAAAGCATATCTGCAAAGTCTTGGTGCAGAAGTATGGGAAATCGTGGAAGGAGGTTATCAATATCCGGCAAGTATTCCTACTGATCAAGTAGAAAGGAAGAAATATGAAATCAATGCCAAAGCCGTCAATGTCTTATTAGGAAGCATGTCTGAACTAGAATTTGCTAAAGTGATGCAGCTAAATTCAGCAAAAGAAATATGGGACAAAATCATTCTGAGCTATGAAGGAGATACAAAGGTAAAAGGTGCAAAACTCCAAACTCTCAGAATTGAATATGAAAATTTAAGGATGCATAGTGATGAGAGTATTGCCAGTTTATTTTTACGTCTAGATGATATTGTAAATCGTATGAGAAGTTTGGGTGAAACCATAACCGATACTACTCTCGTGGAAAAAGTCTTAAGATCTTTAACTTCAAAATTTGAGTCAAAAGTGTCAGCTATTGAAGAAAGGCAAGATCTGCAAACTCTTACTATTGTTCAACTACATGGTATTCTGACTACTTATGAAACGAGACAAGGAGGTCCCTCTCAAATCAAAGAAGCTGCTTTTAAGGCGTGTGCAAAAGGAAAAGAAAAGGAAGATGTCAAGGAATCAAATTATATATCAGAAGAAGAAGAAGAAAATTTTGTGAGAAGACTCCAACTAGGAACTGGAAGATTCAAAGGTAAGCTTCCCTTCAAGTGTTTTGCTTGTGGAAGAGTTGGTCATTATGCTGCTAAATGTCCTTATGAAGAAAATCATGGTAAAGGGAAAAAAATTGAAAAGAGAAAGAGTTATTATAAAAATGAAGATAATGATGAAATGTCAAGTGAAGATGAAGAAGATTTTGACCAAGATCTGAAAGTGCTCATGGCAAGGAAGCAAAAGAAGAAGGCTACTCAAAAGGAGATATCTCAGAAAACATGTGCAGCAGAAAATGAAGAAGATAAAATAGGTATTGAATGTTTTTCTTGTGACTCACTTTCTTGTGCAAGCAATGGTGAAGATAATGAAAGAAATGTTATGGGTCTAGAAGCAAATCTCAAGATCAATGATGAAGATCAAGTTAAAAAGAAGGAATCGATCTACGAAGAAATGATCTATAAAATGAAGGGAGAGATAGAAATACTGAATGGACAGATAGACAAGTATCAAAGGTTGTACAAATATGGAACAAATCAAATTGAAAGACTTGAAGCAGAAATAATCTATCAAAAGGAAGATCTAAATAAGAAGAATGAAGAACGTCTACAATCATTTGAAGAAGGACTTAAAGCAGAAATCATCTCTCTGAAAGCAGATCTCGAAGCATCAAATAAGAGGAATGAAGAACTTCTACAAAATTTTGAAGAACAAGAAAATGAGTTGAAGGAAGAGATTTTAAAATTGAATGATCAAGTAGAAGAAGGAAAAAGGGTTGAAGAAAGTATGAAGAAGCAATGCCAAAAATTGGAGGTTGAGGTAAACATTCTCAAAGGCAAATTAGAAGAAAAGGATAAACTCTTGAGGTTTCAAGATAGTACTAAGATTCTGGACAATATTCTTAGTAGTCAAAGGTCTCCCTCTGTTAAATTTGGTCTTGGTTTTCATGAAACTGTTAAAGGAGAATCTAGTTCACAAGGAAGTGCTAAAGATTCAAAGGATGTCAATGCAAAACCTGAAGTATTGGAAGAGACAAAAGATCAACCGACAATCATGAAATCTCAAAGGAAATCATTCAATAATGTTGAATGATTTAAGTGTCATAATTATGGGCATGTTGCAGCCAATTGCAGAAGTAGATTGTTTCAGCCACAAACAAACAGATTCTACACAGAAAGGTACTCTGGTTTCTTTAAGGGATATTGTTTTTCATGTAGCAAGTATGGTCATAAAGCAACTGATTGCAATATAAGGAAGAATATAAAAACACACTTTGATCCTTATGCTTACTTTTCTGGTCACATAAGATGTTATGCTTGTAATAAGTATGGACATGTAGAAAAAGAATGCAGGATGAACAAATCTGAGAAATTGGAGAACTTCCAGCACACAATAAGAAATTTCAAGCAAAGCTGGAAAAAGAAGGAGGACCAGTCAGAAATGTAGGGAATATTGACCCTACTGCAGTCATCCGCTTCTAAAAGCTTACTTCTCATAATGATTGCAGGAATGATGTGAGACACATTATAGAGATTAGTAATGTATCATCACAGGGGGAGCAATTTATGATGATTCTCATCGTTGATTTGGTAATTCTGGTTATGTTTATTTCTGACAGTACATCTGTTGTGAAGAAGATAGGTACAGGTGGTACAAATTCAGGGGGATATGAAGGAATGTGAAGTTTTCAATGTTTCACTTTCCATACGCGGGTTCAGTGAACTAAAGCCGTGTATACACGCGAGTTACAGTGGAGACAGACGCGTATGCATTTATGATAAGAAAATTAGTATGACAGCTCAAGAACAGGAGCACAGGTTCAGGGGGAGCATCAGTCTGACTATTAATGATTGCATTATTGATATTATATTTGCTTATGTCTCAGTTCTAAATGATGATGACATGATACATGATTTATTATGATGAGTTTATGGATGAGCCCTATTTACTTTTTGCTGAAGAGTATTCCTTGCTTTCACACATGAATGAGATGGAAGTCTTATGATTCAGAGATACAGACAGATCATGCAGAGATTTTTGCTAATGACTTACTGTTGAAAGTATTCAGGTTGCACAAGCTAAAGAGGAGCCTTGGTCATATGGAAAGGATGCGTGGATGCACAGTTTCAGGGGGAGCATTAGCCTTACTGAGTATTATGCATTGTTGGCATTATGATTCTGAAATATGATCTCTTTCTTGAAGTCCTTTTGGTTTTGGTTATAAAAATTCATATTTTTAATTTGATGTAAAGGTCATGTTGAGACCTATGATGTAAATTTGTAATATTCAGTCATGTAAGGACTTGGTCAATTTTGTAAATCCACTTGGTTGGATACTTGAGTCACATATGTAAATCCACTTGGTTGGATCTTTGATGTAAGTATGAGTCCTTGGTGATAGGAAGGTCATAGAGTCATGTAATTCATTGAAAAATATGTTTGAACATTCAGCATGAATTCACGGGGAGCATGGTAACTTCAGTGGACATCAGATCTACAACGCTCTTCTTTCTACATGAGGAGAAAAACCTTGTGTTGGTTTTGATCCGCCCTTTGGCCTTGATGTCAAAGGGGGAGAGTAACATGGTGTTTGAATAAGGGGAGAGTAACATGGTTATTGTATAATGGTTATAATCAATGTATCTATCTGTTGTGGTGATCAAACACCATCGTGGTTGCCATCAAGTCCAAAGGGGGAGATTGTTGGCAATATGATGCAGAGTGTTGTCCTTGATGGCAACCCACTTGATGAAGATGATGGAAACCTACTTGATGAAGTTGTTCTTGACTTGATGATCTTGTTAATGATGTACATCTGATGTATCTACAATCAGTACAGAAGGTGTAGAAGAAATAATTTCCAGAATGGGCTAGAACAATGATGAAAAGTGTGTGTCACAAAGCATACGTGGGTTTGTTAAGGCGAAGTAGCGTATGCACGCAGGAAAAATTGTGATTAAGTCCATGGAAATGACTTCCCATTTCCACTTTGGGATAGAGATCGACTATAGTAACCCACTTGGATTCTTACACTTTTCCTTTACCTATTGAAAAACCAAGCACATCCCCACAAAATCCGCCACTTATTTCTTCAAGTTCGACCGATAATGGAACTTATTCACTGCTCTCAATGTATTTTGATATCACGGGTGACCTGAATATGGTTTCACATGAAACTCAATCGAGATAGTCTTATTGAGCTCACTGCTTTCTAGAAAATATATCTTGTCCCTAAATCTGACCAAGCCATCTGCTGTAAGATAGTATTCCACATCCTATGCACCTGTACTCACACCTGTACCTATTCCTATACTTTGTTGTAGCCTGTTCTTGAGCTCCATTTTATTTTTATCCTACTGAACTACCTGTAAGATTTGAGCCTGTAAATATGTCCCATAAGAACTCATACCTACTATGTGGTTTAATTGTACCCACTTGCTAAGAGAATATGCAACCCTATTCTCTTTACCTTTATTGTACTTGATCTAAAAGTCAAACTCATTGATCATGGCCAACCATCTAACTTTCTTCGCATTCAAATTCAGTTAGTGAAATAAATACCATTATCCATAGTGATCACTCATCAATACAAATCTCCTGCCAAGACGATAGCTCCACCACATATTCAATGCATGGATGATCACTGCCAACTCAAGATCATGTGTCAGATTATTTTTCTTGTGTTGATTATTCTTGCATGAATCATAACATACTACCTATCCTTCCTGCATAAGAACCCCACCAAGTCCTCTATTGCAAGCATATGTTCATACCAAAACATCTTTGTCCAGATCTACAATCTTTAGCACTGGAGAATTTTTCAACACCTATTTCAACTGCTCAAACTTGTTGCACATTCCTCTGTCCATTTAAATTTCTTACCTTCCCTCTGCAGTGACGTAATAGGATGTGAAATATGAGAAAAGTTCCCGATGAACCTCCTATAATAACCTTCTAGCCCCATAAATTATCGTACCTTATCCAGATTTCTAGGATATTCCCATTCCATGATAGCCTTTATATTTTTTGGATCCACTACTATACCTTCCTTGGAGAAAATATGTCCCAAGTAATATACCTTTGTCTGAAAGAAACTACATTTTCTAAGCTTAGAATGCAATTGATTCTTTCTGATCAATCTCAATACTGTTGCTAAATTTTCGACATGTTCTTCCTCATTCTTACAATATACCGATATATCATCAATGAATAAAATAAAAAAATTGTGTAGATAAGGATGAAACATGCTATTCATTAAGCAAATAAAAGTAGCTGGAGCATTAGTCAAATTGAAAGGAACTACAAAAAACTCATAATGTCTGTACCTAGTCCAAAAGCTATTTTGTAAATTCTATCTTCTTTAATGTGTACCTGATGATATCTTCATCTCAAATTAATCTTTGAGAACATTGGTTCTCCCTTCAACTGATTGAACAAGTCATCAATACTCAACAACATATACTTGTTCTTAATGGTAACCTTGTTTAGCTTTTTATAATCAATGCATAACCTGAGGGTACCATCCTTCTTCTTCACAAACAATACCGATGCACTCCATGGAAATACACTTGGCATAATCTATCCTTTGTCAAGACTTTCCTTTAACTTCAACTTCAACTCTGCCAAATCTGGAGTTCTCATCCTATATGGTGCCTTTGATGTTGGTGATACCCCTAATACCAAATCAATAGAAAAATCCACTTCCCTATGAGGTGACAACTCTAAAATCTCTTCCAGAATACGTTGTGAAATCGTTGTAAAACCGAGTACCTGCTCAAGACATCCACATCCTCAACTCCCATACCTTTATCACTAGAAATATGTAATGCAAATAACACACACCATCTCCTGCAACTAAGATTTTCTTGCATAGATGTCACCATTATAAATGATGTTGCCTTCTTCTTACCCTACAAGACTCTCTGTTCTCCATTGGCATCCAACCACTCATAAATTTTTCATAAAAATCCACTTTGGTCCTATGAAGATATAACTAGTCCATACCCAAAAGAATATTATATGAACCCAACGAAAATATGTTCAAATGTGCTGATGTATGCATACCATTTAGTTCAAATGTACAAGCTCTTACCAAAATATGAACTCACTTATTTGTACATGTAGGCAACTTCACTAACCAAGACTCTGCATGCAATTATTCATTCAAATCACACTTTTCCACTAGGTAAGGATTAACATAGCTATAATTAGATCCATGGTCAATCAAAATAGAAATAACTTGATAACAAAGCTTATTGTTTGTCTCAATAATATACACCTGGTGATCTACTTGCCTATTATCCAACGCTGCATAAATATGAGGAACACTCTGTCCAACATCCCCCACTGTCTACACTTCCTGAGCACTATAGATATGTGGTCTACCACCTTGATGTTGTGTACAATCTCTCCTGCAATGATATTTTCCATAATTCCAACAATGTAAAGGCTTCCAACCTGCACCCTTGTTTTGCTCCTCAAACTGAAATCCCTGTCGTTTGTCAGATGCATTGAACTTCTTATGCAGTGTTGCATTATATTTTTTACTTGTGTCCTGATGCCTTGCTTTCTTCTTGTCCCATTTCCATTTATTTTTATCATTAAATTTCCAGTCCTGCTTAGTCTCAGATCTGCGCTTTGATTGCTCATAAAAATTGCTTTAGCTTCCGGATGGAATCCTCCAATGATATAGGCTCATAAAACTCAATCCTGTCTTTGAATGCTACTGGAAACCCACTGATGAATCTCTTATTCTTGGATTTATTCTCCTCGCGGTAATGAAAATGCCTCAATAACTCCAAGAATATGCTAGTGTACTCCTCATTGGTCATATATCCCATCTTTAGCTCATAAAAATATTTTTCCTTTCATCATAGTATCTCTCCGATAGATACTTCTTCTTGAATAGTATCTCGAATTCACTCCAAGTCAATTTACCCTCATAAATATCTCTGACGTTCTTTACATCTTCCCACCAGATATATTCTTTACCTTTAATACTGAATGTGCCTATTTTTGTCTTCATGTTCTATGAGTAATCGTGTATCCTGAAGAAATAATTCATTCCAAGCAACCATGCTTCCGCATCTTCTGATTTATTAATTTCCCCATCAAATTTAGGTGGCTTAAATTTCTTAAAATAATCCGAAATATATCCCATATCACTCCTCATGTAAGGATGATAATGATGATGACCACGATACCTATTAGAACCAACACTAGAATAAAACCTGTGTTCATCTACTGTCCTGTCCGGACTATCCAAGAACCTGCCATATCTGATCATCTAATCTATATATAATATGTTCCCACTATGATATATACTTCCATAGGCCCCATTAGTCATATGCTACTATCCATAGCTGATCTAGAGTGGTCCATGTCTCTACAATTATGAAAAAATATGAAGAATTACTGCATTGATTTTTGCTTGTTTCTCATGTGCCTGCATGATTATGTCATTATCTATTTTACAACTCATTTATTCCTTCAAAATCCTCAATGTGTCTACTAGGTTAGAAGAGTTCCCAACACCACGTTTCTCATCTGATTCATAGGGATAATATTTGTAGTCTACCAACTTGCTAGTAATCTTTGGTCTCTTCTTCCTACAAGGTATATTATGTCAGCTAAAGCAAATCATAAACAAACCAGTACACCTTAGTATAGTTTGGGGAGGATATTTTTCATCTGCAAGACTAACAATATTATCATAATAAATATATAAAAATAATGAGATGAACATATAAGCATATTTTCAGCCATTATCCAGTTACCAATGCATTACTATGCTGACCACATACCATGACCTCATTCACAACATCCATCATCCAGTCAATGTATGCATAAAAACATAGAAACACTAACACAGATAACCAATGCATGCCCAACATACACTCAAAATAAATAAAATAAACAATGAAACCATAAAATTTCACATGGTGACACCACTGCAATCATGACCAACACCATGCACACACAATAAGCACATAGACCACAAGAACAAGGATTTATATGCAACTGACATGTACATACGACAACACATTCATCCAAGGAGAACAAAAAATATACATCACCAAAGGAGAAAAGAACCATGTTCTGATACCACTTTGTAACACGATCCTCCGACATCTACCCAAGTAATTGACTCGAGGGTAAAAATGTGATGAAGAGTTACTATGATTTTATCTAACTCCCTTTGTATCAGTGAAGGAAATGGAACTGACCGAACACAACCAACCTAACCTTATACACATGCAAAAAAACCCCCAAGAGCCATCCAAACCTTTTAGGTGACCAACCCTTGATACAACCTGAAATTTTAATGCATTAAATCCTTAGTTTCTCCCAAAAAAAGGCATGCTTGTGGCTGGGGACTTTTCCAAGTACTTTTGTGCCAATGAATCCATATTTTGTGCCACTTTTTTAGGGCCAGGATTCAAGCCACTGCTCATAACTCCATGAAACTTCCATAAATGAAAGGTAACATCAAAAAAATGATACAAATGTTAATATTTGAACAAGGAATTGACTGGACCCCTACCATCCATGACAAACATTTTGTCAAACATGCCACAAATATGAATTCTGCAGGTTGAAACAACATATATGAGGATAGGGGTCTAATACTTATCTGAGAATCACTAAGAATCATTTATGCCTCATAAAAATAACTTCATTTCCATCTATTAAGCCATATATTCATTGTACATTCAGTGATTAATCAAAACATAATGAGAGCCATACATTCCTACTCTCATAAAACTCACTCATAACCAACATATAACAAACAAAAATAGCAAGGATATAACAACCATATAAACCACACATAAATAAGTATATTTACCCATAAAACACCAAGGAGAAAGAGCTCTTATTAATGATTGCATAGGCATACTAGGTATGGGGCTTCCACGAACCACTCGACCGCACACTAGGCTGAACCAAATATTTCTTTTAGCCAGCCACCCCCATGCCATATTCCAAGCATGAATGTGGAATCTCATAAAACAAATCAATAAAAACCAAACCAGGGCTTCCAAAGGCCAAACCACCTCAACCCTCAACTAGTGATTCCACCTCATGGTCAGAAATAACAAACCATTACCTGATTAGACTCTACCCAAGCTATCCAGGGCTCTAGAGAATTTGTTCCAACCATGGGTTCTAAGATTAGTAAATTAACCCACAAATTTTGTTGGGATTCTAGAGTGTTTTTCCAACCAGGGCTTCCAGTACTAGTAACTCAACCCACCAACCGATCCTAGAGCATTTTTCCAACCAAGGCTTCTAGGACTAGTAACTCAAGCCAAGTTGTATAAGTCTTCTAGAGCATTTGTCCAACCAAGGCTTATAGGAACTAGTAACTCAAACTACAACCAGAAAAAAAAAGTAAAACCTAGAACACCATGGATATCCAAGAAATGGAAAGGCTAGGCAAAAGAACTATCAATATATATAATCCTCTATGCCAATGATGAATCATAACCGAATAAACACATGCATATGCCATGTAAAAAGAGAAAAAAATAGTAAGGAAATTATACACGAAACTCGGTACCTGCAAGAAAAACCCGCTGTAGATTTCGATCTCGATGTCCTCTTTCACTTTCTTACTTTTCCTTTTCCTTCTTGCTCCAAATCCCAAGTATGCCATGCTCCTCCAAGAGTTATCCAAGAAATCTCTAAGTGTCCAAGAGTATGAGAGAGAGAGAATAGAATGAGAGCTCCAAAACCGAATTGATCAGAAGCCATGAACTGATCCTCAAAAGTCTTTTTATTAATGAGGCCTAGAATTTCTTCAATTTTCCATTATTTTCCTTCATTTTCATCCTCACATGCAACCTGTGACCTTTCACCTTCCTTTACACCTACTTTACATTATTTTCATAAATAAATACCAATAAATGCCACTTTTCATTTCTAAACACTTTCTCGTTGCATTTTCCAATTTCCTTAGCCATTAATAAAACAATCTAACATCCACTAGGATGTTTTTCCAAAAATTCTCTTGAAATACGTGTCCCATGACCAAGGCCTTATTTTACCTTTATTAAATTTCACATGGATTTTTGACCAGGGTTGTTACAGTAACTCTCCCTCACTAATTCAATGTATGGAAAAATTGTAACTCCTCCTCATTAAATGCACTTGTAACTCCCTCATTCAATTAGATTTGTAACCCTTGTTATTACTCTCCCCAACTTCCCAAGCTAGACAATAGGATTGGAGAAAGGTAACCATAGAAAAAACTTTAGGTCAGGTAGCTAGCCCCACCCAGATTAGAGAGGGCTCTCCCTTTGTCACTTTAAATAGTCAAATGAATGGCTGAGCATCTAATGATTATCAGCTAGGTATGTAAGCTTAATAAATAGAATTTGTTTGATGTTTTGAAATATGGATAGAAAAGTCAGTGAATGGACTGTATATAAGGTTTTTAGGTATGAAATTCAAGGTGGAACTGAAGAGAATATGTGAGGAAATATAGGTATTTTGAAATAATATTAATCAATCATTGAGTATAGGATGAAAATGGAGGAGAGTTTGAATGAGCATTGAGGTGAATTCATTCAATTTAGAAGTAAATAAACATAATATGGTGAATCTTGTCTAAAACAGAGCATGCATAAACATGAATGCTACTATAAAACTTACAAGATAAACATATATGAAGAATAAGACATGGCATTAAGCATAAAATTATAAACATACATGAGATACACAGATGCTCCAAAGCATACCACAAGTATCTCAACACAATTCATCCAAATATGTCTTTAATTTCATTCAACAAGATGATTACAAGAGCTCAACTGAAATATGAGACTATCCAACCCCACAAAAGACAAAAGAGAGTGTAATTATAGAAAATATAGACTATGACACCTCATCAGGTCGAAATCCCATCCAAAATGGATCATAAATGAAAAAGATGAGTCATTTCCTAGTTTCTAGGGAGGTTAGAAACCATTCCGTGAGTGTTTGTCCCTTACATTATATTACATATTCCCTCATGATATGAGGCAAAAACCAACTCAATAACTCTAATTCCAACTCATAGGACATCAAAACCTCGAATTTTTGACATTTTCTGAGCTTGACAAGTGTCTTGAGGGAATCCAATGTCGATCTGTGACAATTATGACTAAAGAATTTAAAAACAATTTATAGAAGCGTAACAGAAATTTGGAGGCACTTTTGAGGAAATTTGAGAAGTCAAAATGCACTTCTGAAAAAATGGTCAACTATCCCTATGTGTCTAGTTTCAAGAACATCCTGAATTTTTCAAAATCTGTTGGGTATGTGTTATATTCTTTCCACAATTAGTCACACGCACGGGGTGGGGGGGGGGGGTGGGTTCACAGGGAAGGCGTTAGACCCGACATGTACGTTGCACCGGGTGAAGTAGGGGGGTGACAGGGGGGGTGACAACCCCCCCTGTTCGAGGTATGTGGAAGCACCTCAGGGAAAAAAAATTGTACCCTATTTTTCGGTGGGCGGACCCGCCCATGGTTTTGTGCATGGGTTTGCACATGGTTTTGGGGCATGATGGTTTTCAGCCCCTGGTATTTTGTAGATCCAGTCAAGGGAACTATGGTTATGTTATAATCCAAGGTTAATGGATTGGGGTTTATGAATGCTTCGACATGTATACATATGTATTGTAGCACTAAAAGGAATATAATAAAAAAACAAGCTAGTAGTCCCGATTTGGGATCTAGGGGAAAATCTCTATGTATATCTTTTTTATGTTTTATTCTCTCGCTATTTTTTATTTCTATTTTTAAGATTAGTTTGCAGATAATTTCTGTACAGGGTTAAAACCTAAAAAATGGACCACTGAAAGGCCTTCAACAATCCATTCTCCCAGGGTCACTCAAAAGCATAACAAAGGGTCCAAAAAAGAGGCATAAACATAACAAATAGGTACTTTTTGAAAATTTTCTCTCAAATTGTAGCTTGTCATGCCATGAGTGTTCCTGATATATGATGTAACAATCAAGATACATCCATATATGTAAATAAATCACCATTTAGATGCCTCCAAAACAAAAATTCATAAGATTCCATTACCCTTTTGCAATGAGAAATTTCTAGAATTCTACAAAAAAATCATGTAAAATACCAAAATTGAGTCAAAAGCTTTCAAAATTGGTTCTTTGAAACTTGTAAGAGATAAGCTACATAAATAATGAAGCTTCAGCCAATACATCCAAGCTTTCCTTCTCCTTGAGCTTCATTTTTTCCTCTTTAAGTCTCTTTTTCACTCATTTCAACCTTATTTGAGAAATGGTATCCCTGGTGCGATAATGGTTTGTAATGTGCCTTTGTAACTTGTTATCCATTTTAGCCTTATGAAATATCTTCTCCAGATGCCCATTAAATCTTGATAGCCAAATCTCTCTATCCTCATTGGTCCCCATGGAAATGAACTCATCAACTGTCAACTCTTCAGATTAATGAATTGGATATCTCTCTTGCTCCAGTGCCCTTTTGAGGCCTCTTGTTCTTGGTATTTTTGTGTGTGTTTCAATTTCCATGTCCTGCACTTGGTCAAATTTTTTTTTTTCTTGCCTTTAGCTATGTTTGCCTCCATGTCTGATTTTTACTTGCTTTGTAGGAGCTAATTAATTTTCAATTGAAAATTTTCATGTTGAAGGAAAGTAACTTGGGATTGGGCAATGGAGAAGGCCTCTTTCAACTCTCCAATTTCTTTATCTTTCTCTTTGATGATGTATTCAGCTGATCTAACATCCTCATGCTCTGATACCTCAGGTTCCAAAAACACTGACTCATCATGCTGATGCAAGATAGGCTACTCCTCTATCTGACATTACTCATCATGGGTACCAAGTGTAAGAAAACTCTTGGTAGACTTAGGCACAAAAAATTGTCTCTTCCCTCTCTCATTTGTGTGAGAAAATCCCACAATCCTAGGGACATATGAAAGATGAATTGGTATGCTAGAAGAGCCAATCTCCATTGGCTATGGTCATTATGTAATAAGAAGACAGAAAACACTGCTGACAATCTCTCCAAGAAGTCTTCCCAGGTCTTGTTTATGGAGGACAAGTGATGCAACACAATGGGCTTGATTAGGCCACGATGAAAGAGACTAGTATGATGATCTTCCATTCTACTTTGAACCTTCTTGACCATCTTAATCAAGCTCCTTGATAAATAATGAGTTAAATCAAGTGTTTTGACTAAGGTAAAATGAATCAAAAGCTTGATGTGATACCTATATAGCCTGAAGAATCTTCCTTTGCCTGATTTTTACACTTGAAAAGTGACATGATCCTCCTTTAAGTGAGATGAAGAGGGAAAAACCAACCTTTTTATTCTTTGATATTTAAGGTGACTTTATAGATCCTTGATGAGACATCAAGATGCAATTTGCTTCTTTTACATGGGGACAGTGAGACTGCTTCTCTTTAAAACTTTGAAATCTTTTCACACCTTTGAACTTTCACATTGGATAATGACTCTTTCAAAATAGATAAGGAATATTTGAAGCTTAAAATGACTCTCTTTGCATTTTACTGGGACAATAGGTCAAAATGAACTCCCTTGGAGCTCTAAAAGATAATGATGACTTTTTGGTCTTTTAAATGAGATAGTGAGACATATTTCTTCAATTTTTCGTGAAACAATGAGACATAGATGAGATGTTTTGAAATTTTTAGAACTTCATTATATGAAACAAGAGAGGTGAATTTTATTTCATCTTCATAAACAAGCTAGCTCCTTCATTAGGGTTTTATGGATGAAATGGAGGATTACTTCCTTAATTTTAGTGAAAATTTGAAGTTTTTTCAAAGGCAGGAATGAACCTAGACTTTGACCTATATGAGATGGAGTGACCTAACCTTAGACCTCTTCAATGATGATGATGGATATGGTGACCTTGAAACTAATGATAGAAATGAATAAAATTAAGGAGAAACAAACATGATTTAGACCTCTTCACAGGGAGGGCGTTAGACCCCCCATGTACGTTGTGTCGGGTGCAGTAGGGGGGTCACAGGGGGGGCGAAAGCCCCCCTTGTTCGAGGTATGTGGAAGCGCCTCAGGGAAAAATATTTTTACCCTATTTTTCGGTGGGCAGACCCGGCCATGGTTTTGTGCATGGGTTTGCACATGGTTTTGTGGCATGATGGTTTTCAGCCCCTGGTATTTTGTAGATCCGGTCAAGGGAACTACGGTTATGTTATAATCCAAGGTTAATGGATTAAGGTTTATGAATGCTTTGACATGTATACATATGTATTGTAGCACTAAAAGGAATATAATAAAAAATCAAGCTAGTAGTCCCGATTTGGGATCCAGGGGAAAATATCTATGTATATCTTTTTTTATGTTTTATTCTCTCGCTGTTGTTTATTTCTATTTTTAAGATTAGTTTGTAGATAATTTCTGTACAGGGTTAAAACCTAAAAAATGGACCACTTAAATGCCTTCAACAATCCATTCTCCCAGGGTCACTCAAAATCATATCAAAGGGTCCAGAAAAGAGGCATAAACATAAAAAATAGGTACTTTTTGAAACTTTTCTCTCAAATTGTAGCTTGTCATGCCATGAGTGTTCTTGATCTATGATGTAATAATCAAGATACATCCATATATGTAAATAAATCACCATTTAGATGCCTCCAAAACAAAAATTCATAAGATTCCGTTACCCTTTTGCAATGAAAAATTTCCAGAATTCTACAAAAAAATCATGTAAAATACCAAAATTGAGTCAAAAGCTTTCAAAATTGTTTCTTTGAAACTTGTAAGAGATAAGCTACATAAATAATGAAGCTTCAGCCAATACATCCAAGCTTTCCTTCTCCTTGAGCTTCATTTGTGCCTCTTTAAGTCTCTTTTTCACTTGTTTCAACCTTATTTGAGAAATGGTATCTCTGGTGCGATAATGGTTTGTAATGTGCCTTTGTAACTTGTTATCCATTTTAGCCTTATGAAATATCTTCTCCAGATGCCCATTAACTCTTGATAGCCAAATCTCTCTATCCTCATTGTTTTCCATGGAAATGAACTCATCAACTGTCAACTCTTCAGATTGATGAATTGGATATCTCTCTTGCTCCAGTGCCCTTTTGAGGCCTCTTGTTCTTGGTATTTTTGTGTGTGTTTCAATTTCCATCTCCTGCACTTGGTCAACAATTTTTTCTTTCTTCCCTTTAGCTATGTTTGCCTCCATGTCTGATTTGTACTTGCTTTGTAGGAGCTAATTAATTTTCAATTGAAAATTTTCATGCTGAAGGAAAGTAATTTGGGATTGGGCAATGGAGAAGGCCTCTTTCAACTCTCCAATTTCTTTATCTCTCTCTTTGATGATGTCTTCAGCTGATCTAACATCCTCATGCTCTGATACCTTAGGTTCAAACAACACTGAATCATCATGTTGATGCAAGATAGGCTGCTCCTCTATCTGACATTACTCATCATGGGTACCAAGTGTAAGAAAACTCTTGGTAGACTTAGGCACAAAATATTGTATCTTCCCTCTCTCATTTGTGTGAGAAAATCCCACAACCCCAGGGACATATGAAAGATGAATAGGTATGCTAGAAGATCCAATCTCCATTGGCTGTGGTCATTATGTAATAGGAAGATAGAAAACACTACTGACAATCTCTCCAAGAAGTCTTCCCAGGTCATGTTTATGGAGGACAAGTGATGCAACACAATGGGCTTGATTAGGCCACGATGAAAGAGACTAGTATGATGATCTTCCATTCTACTCTGAACCTTCTTGACCATCTTAATCAAGCTCCTTGATAAATAATGAGTCAAATCAAGTGTTTTGACTAAGGTAAAATGAATCAAAATCCTGATGTGATACCTATATAGCCTGGAGAATCTTCCTTTGCTTGATTTTTACACTTGAAAAGTGACATGATCCTCCTTTAAGTGAGATGAAGAGGGAAAAACCAACATTTTTATTCTTTGATATTTAAAGTGAATTTATAGATCCTTGATGAGACATCAAGATGCAATTTTCTTCTTTTACATGGGGACAGTGAGACTGCTTCTCTTTAAAACTTTGAAATCTTTTCACACCTTTGAACTTTCACATTGGATAATGACTCTTTCAAAATAGATAAGGAATATTTGAAGCTTAAAATGAATCTCTTTGCATTTTACTGGGAAAATAGGTCAAAATGAACTCCCTTGGAGCTCTAAAAGTTAATGATGACTTTTTGGTCTTTTAAATGAGATAGTGAGACATAATTCTTCAATTTTTCATGAAACAATGAGACATAGATGAGATGTTTTGAAATTTTTAGAAATTCATTCTATGAAACAAGAGAGGTGGATTTTATTTCATCTTCATAAACAAGCTAGCTCCTTCATTAGGGTTTTATGGATGAAATGGAGGATTACTTCCTTAATTTTAGTGAAAATTTGAAGTTTTTTCAAAGGCAGGAATGAACCTAGACTTTGACCTATATGAGATGGAGTGACCTAACCTTAGACCTCTTCAATGATGATGATGGATATGGTGACCTTGAAACTAATGATATAAATGAATAAAATTAAGGAGAAATAAACATGATTTAGACGTCTTCAGTGACCAAAATTATTTTTTGAGAACATGCTTGAAAAATTAAAAAAAATTGACCTATGAATTTGTGGAAAACAACTGAAAGAGTCATTTGATCAATGGCATACCTGGGCTAACATTGGCTCCAACTGGGGATGAAAACTACTTCAGGGGGATTCAAGAACATCGTAGATTAGCTAGCCTTACCATTGGGTGATGGAGTCAAATTGGACTTTGAAAAAATTTGACAAACTGGAAATGATGAACTAAATTTGGAAATGACTTTGACTAGAAAAAACTGACTTGACTCTAAATTGACAACTGATTGAATTTACTTAGGGAAAAAAATCATCGGGATCTTAGGGCCTTCGCCTCAGGCTTCAAATCCTGATGATAAATGGCCACCTACTGAAGATATATATACAATCGTGCGAGATGATCCTTCTAGTGTAACCAATATAACAAATGGCTACTTACTTGAATCTTGCTCACACTTTCCTCGAGGAGACAAAAGGAACAAAATATAGGAAACTCAAAGTGTCGATTGAACATGTGCTCATGATCCATAAATACAAGAAGATTCATCTTCCCATATGGCTGCAACAAACTGACCAAAGGATCATGAAGAACATGAAACATAAGCTTTTATGGATGACTAAAAACAGGAAAACAAACCTCCTTCCAAAATGTTGGTTTGTCTATGCGCTGAAATTTCTCACCTTCATCATGAATGCTACAACATAGACATTCATTACTTCCTGTAACAAACTGGAAATAGGTTCTTCAATAATATTAAGGTAAAGGGAAGTTTTTTCTTGAAAATATGCATTTGAAGTAGTAATATTATCGAAAAACAAAATGTGCACATCCATAAGATCTAGGAAAAATTCCTCTTCATCAACAAACTCTTCAATTTCTGAACCTGGAGGAAGATCATCATCTAAAAAAGGCTATAAAACAACCTATTATTTTCAATGATTTCTCCTTTAATCCCATTTTCTTGGTCTGCATTCTCAGCTGCAGAAAATAAGAATTTTCTAAAGGATTTGTAATTTTCTTTTCCTCGAGCATTGCCCCAGAAGATGAATAAGCCAATCTACTGTCTATTTAATTCTCTTGTTTAAAATAGTTCTCATATTTGTGATCATGAAAAGATGAACAAGGCTTAAAAACATTGTTAACTTCATGGGATATAACTTGACTATTGGGATGTAGATCTGTTTCATTTTCAAGTAGAGCAGAAGTTGATGCGTGCTATGAATGATCCTTTGTATCAGGGCAGCTAATCTCTGTTATTTTATATTTATAATAACATTCATGAAGGGCCTCTATGATCTCATAATCCATAAATTCTAGATCCTCATCAATAATTTCAACATACTGAATGAAACCCTCAAAATGATCGCACCAATTTTGTACTAGTAGTAAATATGGATAATACTCTCTATAATTCTCAAAAAATACTGTATGAAAACCCTTTAAGGAACATAAGCTAGCTGGTCTTAACCATTCATACCATGTTCTTGATTTTTCTTCCATAGTAGCCATAAATATCTTCGTTAAGTAATCCTTAGGAAACTTAACTTTAAGTATATGTACATGCATATGAAACTTGATCAAGTGCAAGGCAACATCATCTTTCTTTTCATCTTTGAAACATAGGAATATAAGATAACCAATCAACATGAGGCATATTATTTGGAAAGCCAGGGATATGAGATCGATCCATAGGAGCATACTTGGCATTCATTCTTGCAGTTCAACCCATCTTCAAAACAGTGAAGTCACCAAGAACTTTTTCAAGCTACCAGTTTTTGCACAGTGGAGTCGCCATGAAAAATCTAAACCTTTGGATTCTTTGACACTGGAGTCGCCAGGTGAAAGATGCAAAACCTTTATTTTTCTAATATTTTTCATTCTTTCCTGGGAAAAATATAATGTTTCACCATCAGAAATCAGAAATCATTCTTATCTTTGTAATGTTTCACCATAATAAATCAGAGCTAATCTTTGTCATTCTTTCTTAGGAAAAATATAACTTTCTCTTGTCGAAAACGATGCCAAGAATGTTATCACTCTCCCCAACTTCCTAAGGCTGACAATAGGATTGGAGAAAGGTAACCCACATACCAAAATTTAGCACTACACAGACAAGAGAGGGCTCTCTCTTTGTCACTTTAAACAGTCAAATGAATGGCTGAATATCTAATGATTTTAGGTTAGGTATGTAAGCTTAATAAATATAATTTATGTTTTGAATGTTGGATAGAAAAGTCAGTGAATGGATTGTATATAAGGTTTTTAGGTTTGAAATTCGTGGTGGACCTACAGAGAATATGTGAGGCAATACAGGTAGTTTGAAATCATATTAATAAGTCATTGAGTATAGGATGAAAATGGAGGAGAGTTTGAATGAGCACTAAGATGAATTCATTCAGTTTAGAAGCAAATAAACATAATATGGTGAATCTTGTATAAAACAGAGTATGCATAAACATGAATTCTTCTCTAAAACTTACAAGATAAACATATATGAAGAATAAGACATGGTATTAAGCATAAAATAATAAAAATACATGAGAAACACAAATTCTAAAAATAATACCACAAGTATCTCAACACAATTCCTACAAATCTATCTCTGATTTCATTCCACAAGATGATTACAAGAGCTCCACTGCAATATTAGACTATCCAACCCCAAAAAAGACAAAAGAGATTCTAATTATAGAAAATATAGACTATGAAACCTCATCAGGCTGAAATACCATCCAAAATGGATCATAAATGCAAAATATGAGTCATTTCCTAGTTTCTAGGGAGGTTAGAAACCATTCCCTGAATTTCAGCTATGAACTAGGAGTGTTTGTCCCTTACATTAAATTACATATTACCTCATGATAGGAGGAAAAAACCAACTCAATAACTCTAATTCCAACTCATAGGACATAAAAAACTCAAATTTGTGATGTTTTCTGAGCTTGACAAGTGTCCTAAGGGAATCCAATGTTGATCCGTGACAATTTTGACTGAAGATTTTAAAAACAATTTGCAGAAGCGTAATAGAAATTTGGAGGCACTATTGAGGTACTTTGAGAAGTCCAAATCCACTTCTGAAAAAACAGTGTGACTAGCCCTATGTGTCTACTTTCCATAAAATCTTGAATTTTTCAAAATGGACCATGGGAAGGCCTTCGAAAATCCATTCTTCCATGGTCACTCAAAAGTGTAAGAGAGGGTCCAAAAAGGAGGTAGAAACATAAAAAATAGGTAGTTTTGTTTAAATTTTTCTCCCAAGTTGCAGCTTTTCATGCCATGAGGATTCTTGATATATGATGTAATAATCAAGATACATCCATCCATGTAAAGAAATCACCATTTGGACGCCTCCAAAACAAAAAGCATAAGAGTCTGTTACCCTTCTGCAATGAGAACTTTCAAGAATTCTGCAAAAAAAAATCATGTAAAATACCAAAATTTCTCAAAATATTTCAAAATTGGTTTTTTGACACCTTTAATAGATAAGCTACATAACTAATGAAGCTACAACCAGTAAATCGAAGCTGTACTTCTCCTTGAGCTTAATTTGTGCCTCTTTAATCCTCCTTTTGACTTGTTTCAACCTTATTTGAGAAATGGTATCCTTGGTGCGATAATGGTTTGTCATGTGCCTTTGCAGCTTGCTATTCCTTTTAGAATTCTTCAATATCTTCTCTGGATTCTCATTAAATATTGATAGCAAAAGTTCTTTATGCACATCGATCTCCATGGTAATGAGCTCATCAAATGTCAACTCTTCAAATTGATGAATTGGTTGTCTCTTTCACTCTAGTGCCATTTTGAGGCCTCTTGTTCTTGGTATTTTTGTGTGTGTTTCAACCTCCATCTCCTTCATTTGGTCAAAAACAAAAAATTTCTTGCCTTTACCTCTGTTTGCCTCCATGTCTGATTTGTACTTGCTTTGTAGGAGCTGATTAATTTTCAATTGAAAATTTTCATGTTGAAAGAGTAATTTGGGATTGGGCAATGGAGAAGGCCTCTTTCAACTCTGAAATTTATTTATCTTTCTCTTTGATAATGTATTCAACTGATATAACCTTCTCATGCTCTGATACCTCAGGTTCTAATGGAACTGATTAATCATATTGATGCAAGAGAGGTTGCTCCTCTATCTGACATTGCTCATTATGGGTGCCAAGTGTAATAAAACTCCGAGTAGACTTAGGAACAAAAACTTGTCTCTTCCCTCTCTCATATGTGTAAGAAAATACCACAACCCTAGGGACATCTGAAATTTGAATCAGAATTCTATAAGATCTAGTCTCCATTGGTTGTGGTGATGATGTAGTAGGCAAGATAGAAAGCGTTTCTGACAACCTCTCTAAGAAGTCTTCCCAGGTCATGTTTATGGAGGACAAGTGATGCAACACAATGAGCTTGATTAGGCCATGATGAAAGGGACTAGTATGATGATCTTCCCTTCTGCTCTGAACCTTATCGACCATCTTAATCAAGCTCCTGTATAAATAATGAGCCAAATCAAGTTTTTTGATTGAGGTAAAATGCATCAAAAGCCTAAGGTGATACCTATATATCTTGGAGAATATTCCTTTGCATGTAAAGTACTTCATTATGAACATCATCAGAGGAGAATACTTGTTTCTGAGATGTTAGAAAGGAAAAAGAAAATTTGGATCATCTCTAGGATGAGGCTTGAGGAATTTCTTGTAGCTTACAATGTCTAGGTCCATACCCTTGAACCACTGCTCTCCATGAGAAGGGATACTTGTAGTTGAAGTAATTAGGTCAGATGATAAGCTAATCTCCATACCTGCAAGAGTGACCTTTCCCATATTGTAGCTGGTTGCAAAAATGCTAGACAAATGAAGATGATACCCCCCTTCCATAAGCCTTTCACAAAATTTTAAACAATGATTTCTTTGAAAGCACCTTCTGGCCAATGGCGAAGCATTAATCTTGAGCATGGTGAATGGCTCAATCCTGAGATGGTTCCCTCCTTTGAAGCTCTTCTTGTCACTTTCCATGGTGTTTGTCACTAGAATGATGAAAACCCTTGTATGGAGGTTACAATAAAGGATATATGAAAATATTTCAAAGTTTTTGGAGGGTTTAGAGCTTGAAAACACCAAAAATTGTCACCTACAGGAGCGTAGCAATGTGGTTTTCTCTATCTCCCATAAGCGTAACAACTGGGTTGTATACAAAACAAAAACGTAACAACCAGCCCTTTAATGCAGAAAAGTGTAACCCCTAGGTTACGATACACCACAGTGAGCGTAACATTGATTTTCTCTATTGCACAAGAGCGTAACAACTGCATTCTCTACATCTCAGGAGTGTAGCACAAGTGTTTGATAATGAGACACAATGCCCAAAAACGTAACACAAGAGATTTTTGAGGGTTGTAAGAGAGCTTTGAGAGTATGGAGGGTAAGTGAAGTAGATAAATGTTTCTCTCACACATATGAAAGGGTAAAAATGAATAAAATGAAGTTTAATTTTCATTTTATAAGTTGAATATGTTCCTTTACCTTTTCCCATGACATTTACCATGACTTTTTAACCTTTCTACACTTGAAAAGTGACATGCTGCTCCTTTAAGTGAGATGAAGAGAAAAAAACCAACCTTTTTATTCTTTGACATTTGAGGTGATTTTATAGATCCTTGATGAGACATCAACACACAATTTTCTTCTTTTTCATGGGGACAACGAGATTGCTTCTCTTTAAAACTTTGAGATCTTTTCACACCTTTGAACTTTCACATTGGATAATGGCTCTTTCAAAACAGATAAGGAATGTTTGAAGCTTAAAATGACTCTATTTGAATTTTACTAGGACAATAGGTCAAAATGACCTCCCTTGGAGCTCTGACAGTCAATGCTGACTTTTTTGTCTTTTAAATGAGACATAATTCTTCAATTTTTCATGAAACAGTGAGACAAAGATGAGATGTTTTGAAATTTTTAGAACTTGAGCCTATGAAACAAGAGAGGTGGATTTTATTTCATCTTCATAAACAAGATAGATCCTTCATTAGGTTTTTATGGATGGAATAGAGGATTACTGTCTTGATTTCATGAAAATTTGAATGTTTTTCAAAGGCAGGAATGAACCTAGAATTTGACCTATATGAGATGGAGTGACCTAACCTTAGACCTCTTCAATGATGATGATGGATATGGTGACCTTGAAACTAATGATGGAGATGAATGAAATTAAGGAGCAACAAACGTGATTTAGAGCTCTTTAGTTACCAAAATTATTTTCTCAGAACATGTTTAAAAATGTAAAACATTTTGACCTATGAATTTGTGGAAAACAAATGAAATATTGATCACTGACATACCTGGGCTAAAAAATCTCACCAAATATTCTCTCATGTCTAAGTGTAACTCTCTCTCCCTAATTCAAATTTTAACTCCTCAATACATGTGTACCTCTCTCTCTATTCTTCGTATGAGTTACACTTCTCTTAAAGTAAGTCCTCCCCCATGGAATTCAATTTTCCTATTATGGGTTCATGACATGAATTAATTTTGTAACTCCTCTCCTTTCTCATCTATTTAATCAAGAGTAAGTGAGAGTTGAAAGTAGCAGGTTCATTATGAAGAAGGAGAGCTAGTGTTGAGTGTGTGAAAGAGAAGTGTGAGAGAAAGTGGAGAGTAAGAGAAAGAGAAGAGCTAGAGCAAGTGTGAAGGACAATATTTGATCAAGAGAAGGGAAATATTTTCAAGAAAAGAGCGATAACACTTCAACTTCAAGTTGATTAGACATTGGTGAATTTATTCATTCTCTCTCTCTCTCTCTCTCTCTCTCTGTACTCTGTTGAAAAAATGAAGAAGTTTAATAAAATATGAATCATTTGGGTTTTTTCCATTGTGGGTTTTCCTTGGTCATTGGACCTACCTCTCAGTGTCTCATATTTGTTCTTGGTTGTCTTAATATCATCCTTAAGTTTATGTTCTATCTACAATTTCTAATCTAAATTTTTTTGAAGAAGAAATATGCATTCCAAGTAATTGTAACAACATAGAACATTCATTTTTCTACAAAATACATTCAATTTTCTACAAACTTCCTTTCAGTTTTCTGCAAAATACATTCAACTTTCTGCAAACTACATTCAATTTTATGGAAAGTACATTCAACTTTTTGTTATGTACATTTAGTTCGATTTAATTTTCTGCAAAGTAAATTCAATTTTTTGCAAGTACACTCAGTTTTATGCATACAACTTTCAAGTTTCAGCAAAGAATTTTTAAATTCTACATAGAACTTTCATATTTTTACAAGAAGAAAAAGACTAAAGAATCCAAAGTCAAAGAATTATTTTCTCAAGTCACTTAGGAAAGCTATCCCTTGCATATCCTTCTACCTTATATTTTGTAATGTTTTCTTTTATATTTTGATTTCTAGAATTCATTGATCTAATATGTCTTGTTAGAATTTCTTGAATTGTTTGATAAGTTTTAGGTATCCATCAAAAAGATTGGATTAAGAGGGAGCCTTCACCATTTTAGCAAAAGATAAGTATATTTTTTTTTGTTTCCTCTTTCATGTTTTATTTCCTTGACACACCTAGATTTATTTGTGTTGCATACCCAGAATCCAGTCTTTGTATATTCCTTGGTAGGAAAGCTTGTAGGAATACACAAAGATTATGTAGGAAACTTCAAGAAAACACTTGTGTCATGAAAGTAGGCTTGTCGCGAAAGAAACTATACAATGCTTGTTAAATAAAGACTAAGGTATGTTTGATTTGATTTAACTTGTTGTAGAAGAAGGTATGAATATTCTTCATTTTGAAATTTCTTAATATTACTAACTCTCTCATGTATTGGGTTTTGAATCATAAATATTATTTTTAGGGTGATTAATTTATATATTGAATCTACTTTTATCATTATATCTCATGTAATTTTTTTTTTATAAAACCCTAACGTTAGTGTTCACTTTAAAACCCTGAAATTTTTATGGTTATGGTATGTTAAAAATAATAATGAAACACTAGTCCAGTTAGGCTTTGGTGATAAAATCTAGAACCTATGATGAAATCCTATTATCTTGATGTTCAGGCTTTGTTGATGTTAGGAAACCCTATCCTTTTAGGGTTTGTTGTTGATGTATGGGCTATATGATAAAACCCTATATTTTTAGGGTTTGGTGAATTAGGGTTTATGACAAAACCCTTGTAATAGTCAATCCTAGGAATGAAAACCCTAGGTGTATGTGCTTCTATATAATTGAGTCCCTAAAGTGGTTAAAAATTTGTTGTATATGTAATTTTGGAGTTTGATGTTTGTGTAATATTCCGAAATGGGGAAAGCGAAAATATATCACATAAACATGGAGAGTAGCAGTGAATAAATCAATAAAATAATATGCGAGACAAATTTATAGCCATATTATTAAACATATCAACAAAAAAAAGGAAAAATACCTTGAGGATCAAGTCACTCAAGTAATACCATACAAGCCTCTAATAAGAAAATATGCAATCACATGAAAAATAGCTGCTATACAAATGCCTTGAGCTAAGACAACACAGTTTTAGGGCATAAAATGTTGCATAAATATATATCAATACAAATATGCTATTATAAAGCTTAAACAATGCTGGGAGTGAAGATCTTGACTCCTAAACACTTTTCCAAGAGAACCCAGGAAGGGTTTCCGGAATACCCAAAATACCAAAATGCCGGAATGCAACCCTAGGGCTGAATAACAGTTGCAACTAAATAACTAGATGGATATGGCTGAAGATGATATCTAAATGAATATATCTCCTCAAATAGATCCTTCAAGTAAAATACTGATCCCAACACTGAAGATCTCACCCTCCAAAAAAGCACTGAAACCTCCACTGCAAATGTTCACTGAAATAACGCAGCCAAAGAGGGAATCTTCCCTGTAGATGATGGGAATAGGTTGGCTTGGAGCCAATATGTGAAGTAAATCATAAGAACCTCATTTTTTTATCTCCCAATTAGAAGAATGCTTCCTCCCTTGAAAAACTAGCTCAGAAAGTGGGTTTCTCAACCCTCCAGTAAAACACCCTACAACACAACACAGATCTAAATAGAAACTATGTTGTAGATGAACAATGAAGCTTGGCTAGAATGCTAGATGTGTGGAAATGATAGTACAATACTCTTCCAAGAGGCTACCTCAAGGGAAGAGGTGGGATCCCCGCTCGGGAACACCCTGTGATAAACATCACTGCAAGCTCAACTAAATAGCTAAAGGATGCAAGAAGTCATAAAGACCACAAAATCAATAATCAATAACGTAACCCACTATGGTTGTCTTTCCCTCCTTATAAAAAATGTGATCCTTCTCACCTTGGGTCCCATTTATTAGGGTTTCCACTATCATGGAGTCTTCCTTCCATTCACACTGCACTGTCTCTTATTGATGATCCACTCCCTCCATACCATCGTTGTTGACTTGGTCAAACTTGACCTTGTCCACATGCATTAGCCCCTGTTCACACATAAGGGTGCTTTATCCAGCTATGAATATGATCCCTTTTCACATTAAGAGGGATTTTATGCCTACTAAAGCGATTTATGGGCCTCCCTACCCATTTATTCATCTAACTAAATGACAATAGAAAAATTAATATTCCAATTAGCTACATGCTAATTTAGGAATATTACAGTCCTCCCCTCCCAAATGTTGCTTTTCCTCAAGCAAATGCAAGGATAGAACTGAAGAGCCTCCTCTCCTCCTCCTGTAGCATCCTCATATGATAAAATTCCCCAAGAAGCAAGATGTTGTCTCATCAATAAATCTCCAAGTTTCCCCTCCCAAGTATGCAAGTTAGCTTTTGGTGACCATCCCAAATAATTATCATCATGAAGAAGTAAAATACCCATGGAGGAAACAATGTGATGTCTAGAGGTCTTCTTGAGGCATGGAATCTAGAATATATTGAGAACTAGCATTCCCATGTGAAGCCTCCATCCCTAAGCTATCATCCATACAAAATGAGTCACTGTCCAACATGGCAACTTATGAAACGTCTCCTCCACCTTAAGCTCCTGCAAAGTAGGTGGGCTGCATAGCTGAACATGATGGATAAAATTATCCATCCCATGCTATCTCTCTCTCCATTTATGATAAGTGTGGAGATGCTGTTGAATTTGGGCTGCAATAATGTTGCCTTCACGAAGCAAAAATACAATTGGATCCTAAAAGACCCACTCTTTGGTTCTAGCCCAGATAATCCCATATAAAATTAATATGATATTATTATCATATGGAATCCAACTGAGAAAAGTGCTGAAGGTTTCATGTAGTGTTGCAAATTACCAACAGTTTCCCAAGTGGTCATAATGCAGTTTTTCTAACTGTTGTTTCAGAACATAACATGGCAAGTTGTCTCCCAACAAGTTGCTAGTTTTTCATGTCATCTCATCTACTATAAAATAGTAAATGGATTTTTTTATCAACTGAGCATACAAAGAATAGTACAAAAATTTCCCCAAGACATTCAAGAGATGGCTATCCCCATCACTGATGTTGGTCCCAAAATGACCATGAAGCCCAAATAGAGGCTTGCCCTCTTGTGGAGAAATGCACTGAATAGAGATGGTAAGAGAATGAAAATATTGTGTTATTGTTGAGATTGCAACAAGATGATGAGCTTAGTGGAAAGGAGTCACCTTCATTAAGTGGGCCCGCAGGCTATTTTTGGCGCAAAGTATATTTTTAGACTATGTCTATTTTTAGACATATGGATCATATTCTATGAGTTGCAGGATGCTATTTGTGGATGGTTGGTCAAGTCAGAAAAAATAGATGGACTTCTATTTTTAGACATATTGGGTGGAATCTATTTTTAGATTGCCAGTCTAAAAATAGATATGTCGAATATTATTAGCTCTTAATAATATTTGGACTCTAAACATTATCTTATTCTCTTGGAGCACTTCAGTTAAGTGCAAAGATGTGGCACAGGAGCTAAAAAAAGGAATTACTCTATTCCTGAGGGTTAAGTGGAGCTATTGCATGGATACTTCAGTTAGAACTCATGTGACAGAGTTTGGTGGAGTTGATTGAGTTAGTGGAGTTGTATTCAGTTTAACTAATCTAAACATAGTTGAGCTATTTGTATCTAGTTCAACTGATTGATACAATTAGTGAGAGTGGTGTGAATTAATTATTAATTAATTCACTAATTACAAACTCATTAATCAACTAAATAATGCATCAGTTAACTTCAGTGCATGGACAATTTCAGTGAAGATCAGTGCAGAAATAGGTGAAAGAGAAGGTTAAATATCAGTTGTGACTATACAGTTGCTATTTGCAACACACAGATAGGTGGAGAAGCCCATGAGGATTGCACAGTAAAAGCCAGGTGGTTTATCTATTTAATGAAGCCATCCCATAGCATTGATCACGCAATAGAGGCTGGCTATCAAGTGGCAAAATATTTGAGCATGTGTTTTGCTAGATCTAGCTTGATAGTGTGTAGCAATTGAGGGTGTGCATGAGAGCTTGTGAGGAGATTTTTTACTATGATTGTTACATGATATCAATGACGTATAATATACAAATAGTTTGGATTTTCAGCTTTAAGCTTTCCCATTAAATACTGTGTTCATATGTGTGATTGTTTGTGGTTTTAACGTATGCATGCAATTGATTTTATTTCTGCATGTGATGATCAATGGTAGAAGAGATTCTGTATTATGCATGAAGCTAAAATAGTGTGTGATCAGGAGAATATCGGTGAATAATATATCAATTATTCAAATTTATACATGGTATCGGAGCTATATTGATCATTGGAGAAATTGCAAAACATTGAAGCGGTTGAGTTTTGTGCTGGTGGAATTCGAATTTGCATCAGTGTTTTCTTGGTGTTGAAGTTGAGATGTCTTTCAACAGATTGTGATTGGAGTATGCCCTTGAGGGAAGCTCGAATTATATTGAATGGAAGGACATGATGGAGGCGGTTCTGGATGACAATGGGTTGAAGGAGTTCATAGATGCAGAAATTCCAAAGCCTACTTCTAGTGATGCTGCCGTACTTGACGCATGGCAAAAGAAGACAGCAAAGTGTCGAAGGATTCTGTTGGAGGGCGTGAAGGATCACATAGTATCCAGCCTTCATGGTAAGGCTTCTCCATTCTTGATGTGGAAATATTTGATAGACTTATTCCAAAGCAAGAGCGACAAGAGGAAGTTGGCGCTCAAGGATAGACTTAGAAACATAAAAATGGAGAAAGGCGACAGTATGCCCAAGTACCTCACGAAGTTCATCCAATGCCGGGATGAGCTGGGAAGTGTGGGGGTGACTATAGATGACAAGGACTTGGTGAGCTTGGCTCTTCTTGGGCTTCCGAAGAGTTGGCATTCCTATCATGACTCTATCAATGGTCGAGAGAAATTGCCAGGATGGGAGCGACTTTGGTCGGATCTTGTGCAAGAGGAGATAAGGCGAAGTACCAGGGAAGGATCTTCATCAAAGAACTCAGATGAAGAAAATTGCGCTTTGGCCGCTGTGCCAAATACAAGAGCAAGGAAGTCTTCTCAACTCAGCATTAAGGTGCTGTGATACAACCAAGGTAAGAGCACCGTCACCAACATGGACATTACGCCACTAATTGTCCACGTACACAAAAATAAGCAGTCGTCAGATCTGGTCGCTCGAGAGGCCTTAGCCCTACGCTTTGAGTCGGATTTTTTGCTGATCGCATGCTTGGTCTCAAGTATGATGGGCTTGTGGTTTTCGATAGTGGTGCGTCTTTTCACAAGGACAGAGATCAGAGATTTAGCGCATCGATTCAGATGAGAAAGATCTTGGAGGCACATCAGATGATGATGGTAGATACAAAGTACCGAGAGCTCAGACCATTTCCTTTGAGAGAGAGTCTGGTAAACCCTTCGTATTGAAGGAAGTGATGCATGTTCCAGGATTGAAGAAGAATCATATCTCTGTGGCGATGTTAGAAGACAAGGGATATGATGTTGTCTTTAGCGAGGGAAAGGCTTTCCTGCGCAGTAAGGCAACTGGTGAGACCCGGAGGATAGGGGTTTGAGTAAGAACCTTTATCAATTACAGGTAGATGGCTACACAGCAATGGCAGGCAAGGTAGAAGGAGTGGTGAGCCGGGATGATGGCGAGTTGTGGCACCGAAGATTGGGCCACCTTCACCATGGAGCTTTGAAGATACTGTAGCAGATTTCTACTGGGCTTCCTAAAGGCACTCTTACATAGTCAGATCATTGCAAGGGGTGTACCTTGGGAAAATTTGTGAAAGCCACCTTTCACGAGAAGGATAGTCGCGCCACGACGATCCTTGAGAGAATTCACATAGACGTGTGTGGACCTTTCTCAGCAGCTTCAAAAACAAAGCACATGTATTATGTGATATTTGTTGATGATTTTTCTCGTAAGTGCTGGATCTTCTTCATGCAAAAGAAGAATGAGACATACTCAAAGTTCTGTGAGTTCAAGGCACTGGTTGAGAAAGAATCGGGGAAGCAGGTGAAGGCTCTAAGGAGCAACAATGGTGGTGAATTCATCTCTGGCGAATTCGAGGACTTTTGTAGCATAGAAGGAATTCGAAGAGAGCTCATAGCACCTCATAACCCACAGCAGAACGGGGTTGCTGAGCGAAAGAACAGAACGATCATGGGCGCTGCACGGGCGATGTTGCATGATCAAGACCTACCCATTCACTTGTGGGCGGAGGCATGCAATACTACATTATATGTGCAGAACCGTTGTTCTCACAGGATACTTGGCATGAGTACACCCAAGGAGGTGTTTTCTGGTAAGAGGCCTGATATTTCCCATTTGAGGATTTTTGGTTCACCTGTTTACATTCATGTGACGAAGGATGCTAGGAAGAAGCTAGAGCCAACTATGGAGGTTGGGATATTTGTGGGATACACTGATACGCCCCACAACTATAGTGTGTATTTTCCAGACAGTCGCAAGACTGTTGTGCTACGGGATATCAAATTTCATGAGGAGAAAGCCATGAAGTGTTCGCTTGAGAGGGAGCCACACTTGCATGCAGATGAGGAGCTATTAGTTCCTAAGGATGAGGCTCAGGATGTGGATCAGCCACAATATGAGGTTCATGGAGTGGAAGAGACCACTCAAGCAGCACCAACCATCAGAGGGCGGAAGCGCACTACATAAGTTGAGCGACTGGCTCAAGATGCAGAGAAGGTTGTAGGAGCACCTACATCACAGCGCAGATAGAGACAGTCACCTGACTAGTATAATAGATACATGGCTCTTATGAGCAAGTGTATCGTGACGGAGCCATCCTCTTTCGAGGAAGCTGTAGAGGATCCTGCATGGGTAGATGCCATGGTGGAAGAGTATGATTCGATTGTCAGAAACAATGCATGGGATATTGTCCCGAGGCCGGAGGGGAAATCAGTGGTGGGTTCAAGATGGATCTACAAAGTGAAGCAGGCAGCTGACGGGAGTGTGGAGAAGTACAAGGCAAGATTTTTTTCCCGAGGCTTTTCACAAATTGAGGGGATCGATTATGAGGAGACCTTTGCACCTGTCGTAAGGTATTCTTCCATACGGACGATTCTTGCTCTCTCAGCACATATGGGGTGGCACATTCATTAGATGGATGTGAAGACTGCCTTCCTCAATGGAGTCATTGAGGAGGAGGTGTACATAGATCAGCCCAAAGGTTTCGAGATCTTTAGCAGCGAGTCGCATGTGTGCAGGCTCAAGAGAGCGCTGTATGGGTTGAAACAAGCACCTCGTGCTTGGTACACACAGATATACAGTTATTTCACCAGACTTGGATTCTCCAAGAGTGAGGCGGATCCTAACCTATACCAGATTATGGTGGAGGGTAAGTTGCTGATCATTGTACTTTATGTAGATGATTTGATTTTAACAGGTGATTAACTGTTGATACACTCATGCAAGGCTAATCTTGCAAAGGAGTTTGAGATGAAGGACTTGGGCCTCCTTCATTATTTCTTGGGATTGGAAATTTGGCAGTGCAGTGGTGGACTGTTTGTTTCTCAAGGTAAGTATGCCTAGGAGATACTGGAGAAGTTCAACATGCATGGTTGCAAGCCTGTTGATACTCCTCTTCCTTGTGGTTGGAGGAAGGAGGATGCTACTTTAGCGGAGGTAGTGGATGACACTGTTTATCAACAGTTGGTGGGGTCGCTTATGTATCTGGTCAATACACGACCCAACATATGCTATGCTGTTAACCAGCTTTCACAAGCTATGGTTAAGCTAACCAAGCTCTTTTGGAAGGCAGGAGAGCATGTATTGAGATATCTCAGAGGCACATCGGGATATGGATTATGGTACAGACAGTCAGATGAGGTGAGGCTATGTGGCTTCACGGATGCAGATTGGGCAGGGAGCCCAACGAACAGAAAGAGCACATCTAGAGGGATTTTCAGTATCATGTCGATAGCAGTTTCTTGGTACAACAGGAAGTAGAGATCTATGGCACTCAATTCAGCAGAGGCCGAGTATATGGCAACGAGTTTAGCTGCATGCGAGGCTATATGGATGAGGAAGATCCTGGTCGGGTTGTTCGGTTCACACTTAGAGCCTAATGTGATTTATTGTGATAATCAGAGTTGCATAAAACTGTCCGTTAATCCAGTATTTCATGATATATCTAAACACATTGACATCCGGTATCATCGTATCAGAGATTGTGTGCAGCGGAGGATCATGTTACTTTCATACATTCCTACAGAGGATCCGGATGCTGATATCTTGACGAAGGTGCTCACCAGGAGCAAATTCGAATACCACAGGGGTAGGATAGGGGTTATAGATAATCCTTATCTTGTTGAGAGGGAGTGTTGAGATTGCAAAAAGATGATGAGCTTAGTGGAAAGGAGTCGCCTTCACTAAGTGGGCCCGCAGGCTATTTTTGGCGCAAAGTCTATTTTTAGACTATGTTTATTTTTATACATATGGATCATGTTCTATGAGTTGCAGGATGCTATTTGTGGATGGTTGGTCAAGTCGGAAAAATAGATGGAATTCTATTTTTAGACATATCATGTAACTCATTTTTAGATCACACTAAAAATAGATATGTTTAATATTATTAGCTCTTAATAATATTTAGACTTCTAAAAAATTATCTTATTCTCTTGGAGCACTTTAGTTAAGTGCACAGATGTGGCACAGGAGCTGACAGAAGGAATTACGCTATTCCTGAGGGTTAAGTGGAGCTATTGCATGGATACTTCAGTTAGAACTCATGTGACAGAGTTTGGTGGAGTTGATTGAGTTAGTGGAGTTGTATTCAGTTTAACTAATCTAAACATAGTTGAGCTATTTGTATCTAGTTTAACTGATTGATACAATTAGTGAGAGTGGTGTGAATTAATTATTAGCCAAAGCAGCCTTGCCTCCTGTTGCTCTGTGTCATAGATCTACAAGTGGATTCATAGCCTCTTGCTCATCAACATCACCCATCCAACCAATGGTGAGTGTCTATCATCATGCTCAAAATTGGCATCCCTCCAATGGAGAATACCATCCTCCCAAATTATATTTCTATCTTTGCATTTCATGGGATGTTGAAATGCAATCTCTTGGATATCTCCAAATGAAGACCACTCTTGAATAACCAAATTGATCCCATAAGGATCCAAATATACTGAAGGAAAAATCTTCTCGTTGAGTAATGAAGTGCTCATCAAGAAAGATCCATTATAACAATGCAAGATAATATGTCTCTCATCAACCATCTTCCTATCCTCTTCTACACATGTAGAATGGTCATTGGAATGCTCTAATAATAGTTGGGCCCCAAACTCATCACTTTTGCTCAATGACAGCGCTGCTGATCTCCATGGTGGTGCATATGATGTCTTAATATCATGCTCAATGATGAACACATAGTTCTGCATTGCATTGTTTAGGGAAATACTCATCCTATCCTCAAAAAATACACACTCCAACCCCAAGAGTTGTGTGCAGCTCAACAATGATTAACCAGGATGATTGTTTATCTCCTCCTCGAAAAAATCAAGGCTACTCAGCGCAGTGATAGTCTGCTGCTCCAAATCAGAAATGTGCTTTGACCCTAGGTCATGCAATGCTACATTCCCACAACTCTCCATAAGATGTGTTGAAATGAAAAGAAATGGAAATATGTGCATACCTTGGTAAAGATTAGGAAAATCTTGTACTGCTATAAGGGTTCCTTCCTCCAGTGTGATGACTTCTCCAACTATTGATGATGATGGTTGCTCTTCTAAGGTTGCATCAGTGCTGGAACAAGTCTCCTCCTCCTCATGCATCTCCAGAATAGTGCATGGGACTCTAAATGTCAAGAGATCAAGACCACTTTGCAAAGGTGAAAGTGTTGTTTCTCCTGATGCAATTACTCCTGCAACAAGTGGTGGTGGAAGTTTCTTTTCCTCTGGTTTTCTTTTATCAAACTTCTTGATCAACCTTTGAGTAAAATATTCATATGCAGTCACTTGTGCATGACTCAAATGGCAGAACCACCAAATGTTTTCTTCACCCTCAAGATGCAATGCTACAATCTCAAGAACTTCTCTTTCTACCACTAGATGTAGTAGGAATAATGCATCCAACTTCATTCCCCAAGCTCTTGTTGTACAAGTGGATGAACCATCAAATGTAGGAAATATAATTCTATTGCTGCAAGGTCTTCTTTCTTCTTTGAGTAAAAAAACTATGGGAGAGTTAGATTCTCCTTGAAAGCTCTAGGTTGAGACTTATATTCTGCAAGGTATTCACTTAGAATCTCATGATCCAAGTGTCCTCCTTCTCCATGCCTTTTTTCTTCTTCCTCAAAATAAAAGGGAATAATGTATTGCTTTGGATCTCTATGCAACACTGGTTCTTTCTTCTGCTAATAGGAAGTACATGGACCTTCCTCTTCTTGAAGCCCTTTAGAGGTCTCATTGCATCTCTCCTCTTTCATCTACTTGACCTCCTTGGAGAGGTTATTCATAGATATGAAAAGTGATGAGACAAAGCTCATCTTGTTTCCTTCTCTTCTTCTTCTTATAGAATATTGGCTGAAACTCACAGGCTTAGCCAAGATTATGCTCCAATACCACTGTAATATTCCAAAATGGGGAAAGAATCAATATATCACATAAACATGGAGAGTAGTAGTGAATACATAAATACATTAATATGTGAGACAAATTTACATCCATATTATTAAACATATCAGCAAAAAATAGGAAAAATATCTTGAGGATCAAGTCACTCAAGCAATACTATACAAGCCTCCAATAAGCAAATATGCAATCACATGAAAATAGCTGCTATACAAATTCCTTGAGCTAAGACATCATAGTTTTATGGCATAAAATGCTGCATAAAGATAGATCAATACAAATATGTTGTTATATAGCTCAAACAATGCTAGGAGTGAAGATCTAGACTCCTAAACACTTTTCCAAGAGAACCCGGGAAGGGTTTCCGAAAATACCCAAAATACCAAAATGCCGGAATGTAGCCCTAGGGATGAATAATAGTTGTAGTTGAATAAATTGATGGATATGCATGAATATGATATCTAAATTAATAAATCTCCTCTAGTATATCCTTCAAGTGGAAGGCTTATCCCAACACTGAAGATCTCACCCTCCAAACAAGCACTAAAACCTCCACTGCAAATGCTCACTAAAATAACGTAGTAAAAGAGGGAATCTGCGATGTAGATGATGGGAATAGGTTGGCATGGTGCTGAGATGTGAAATAAAGCATAAGAACCTCCTTTTCTGATCTCCCAATGAGAAGAATTATTCCTCCCCTGAAAAACTAGCTCAAAAAGTGGGTTTCTCAACCCTCCAAAACAACACCATACAAACCAACACAGATCTGAACAGAAAATACATTGTAGATAAAGAATAAAGCTTGGCCATAATATCAGATGTGTGGAAATTATAGTACAATACTCTTCCAAGAGGCTACCTCAAGGGAAGAGGTGGGATCCCTGCTCGGGACACCTTGTGCTAAACAACACTACAAGCTCAACTAAATAGCTGAAGGATGAAAGAAGTCATACATACCACAAAATAAATAAGCAATAAAATAAACCAATATGGCTGCCTTTCCCTCCTTATAAAAAATTTGAGCCTTCTCACCTTGGGTCTCACTCATTAGGGTTTCCACTATCATGGCGTCTTACTTCCATTCACACTGTGCTGTCTCTTATTGATGATCCACTCCCTCCATACCAGCGTTGTTGACTTGGTCAAACTTGACCTTGTCCACATGCATTAGCCCCTATTCACACATGAGGGTGCTTTATCCAGCTATGGATATGATCTCTTTTCACATTAAGAGGGATTTTATGCCTACTAAAGAGATTTATGGGCCTCCCTACCCATTTATTCATCTAACTAAATGAAAATAGAAAAATTAATATTCCAATTAGCTGCATGCTAATTTCAGAATATTCCAGTTTTTATCCAGGGTTTACAATAAAACCTTAGTATTATTTTGAGACAAGTTTTTAGGAAATAGTGATGGAACTCTAGAGATGAAATTTTGGTATGCTAACTTGATTATTGATATTCACGATTTAGCTTTTGAAATCTAGGGTTTGTAACAAAGCCCTAGTAGATATTGATATTATAGGACATGATAATGAAACCCTAGAAGTATAATGTTTTCTATTATTGATATGATTTAGTTTTGATGATGAAAACTAGGGTTTGTGACAAAACCCTAGTAAGTGTTGTTGCAAAAATTCTAATGGATGAGACTCTTGATTGATTATAAAACATAACTGGGTTTAGGTCTTGAATGTATAAAATATTATTTATTATGCTCCTAGTATAATGGCATGCTAACCCTATATTTATAAAGTTGAATTCATGCTCTTGTACATATATATTTGAGTTTGGTTGTACTTGTTGTGGAAATTTTACAGGTACATAGTCTTCAAGATGATGAAAATTCTTACCTGATATTTAATGATAATTTGATGATGATGTTTGAGCATGATATAAAGAGGGAGTTGTGAGAACCTCAGTGACATTAAAGTTCAATAGATAATATTGTTACCACGTGAAGGGATGGTGAATTTTTGGAAGGTATAAATTCTCCAATGAATTATTGATGCAAAAATCAAGATCCCGTGTAACTAGAAAACTAAGATAAGTTGATGGAATTTTCCCCTAGTTACTTGGATAAAGGAAAGTGTATATCTCCCTGGTTGAGAGGGAGATTGAAGAGAAGTGAGAGACTTGATGAAAAGGCCATGAGGATGTTTGAAATCGGAGAGTAGATGATGCAACACTAATTATTATTCGTGATTGATAAAATTGTGAACACGACTTGGATATTTTGGAAGAGTGTTGAGGCTAAGATTGGTGCTGCTGAAAAAATTGAAGAATTAAAGCTTCTGACTAGATGTGTTTGATATGATGATGAACTAAGAAACATCAGGATGATTAAGGAATTCGAAGGTTTGTGTTAAATATGCATAGTGAAAGGTTAGTACTAATTGGGGTTGTATTTGTGCATATCTCTCCATAAATAAGGTTAAATGTTTGAAGCATGCTTGGATTAGTAGATATATATGGTTTAGTTGATAAGGAGAGATGAAGCATCTTGGGGCGACAAGATGTTTGGGAGGAAATTTTTTCGACCTGTGATGATGTATAGATCCCAAAGTAGGGAGGATGACATTGCTCTTAGAGTTATGACCTTGGATACACAACTAGATCCCTGGGTTGGTGTTAGAGTGGAAGCTTGATGATACCTAGAGTGGTTGAAGCTTGGAACACACCTTAGTCCCACATGGTTAGATACCCTGGTTAAGTATCTAATATGTAGCACTACGTGTGTTGAGACTCTCCATAAAGCATATCGTTTTCAGATCTTCCATGTACTTCTATATATATGTAATTATGAATACCTCCCTAGTTAAGAGGGGGTGTTGAATAATGCAACTAGTGTTGGTATTCATAATTATATTTTAGTCATAATGTAATGTATTTGTCAAAATAAAGAAAAATATTTTTTATTGCAAAATAAATTGACTTATTAAAGCATGGTTTTCATGCTTGGGTCAATGATTAATAGGTCAAAGCCTCCATTGTAGGCTTCTAGGGTTTATGTCAAGAGTCCTTCATGTCCATGTCATCATGTAAAACACCCTTCCTTGGATTTCTTTATCAAAAAATAAATTTATTTTGATGTTACCAAGTTTCCCTCAAGGAGGACAAGTCGACCTATTTGGGAGACTGAAACAACTATAAATAGGAAGATACTTGACCTCATTTGGATACTCACTCACTCAATTTCAATCTAAAATTTGAAGAAGATAAAAAGGTGTGAAAAATACAAGAAGAGAAGAAGAAGTGAAGAAGGAGAAACCCTAGTGAAGGAGGAAGACCTTTTTATGTTGTCTATATCTCATACATGCAAATAAATTGAAGATTAAAGAGCGCCGAAGTTGCAGGGCTGCAGTAGGGCTGGAATTCTAAAGCCGGGGGTCGAAATTATGAGCTAGGAGGTCGAAATTATGATTTGAAGCTGTGTTGAAGTAGTTTGAAAAAAGTTGACTTCTATTATTTGGTTCATCATCTTGGAAGGTTTACTTTGTGGAGGAGGAGGGTCTTTTGGTTTGGTCTAAGGTCTTGGATTGTCTCAAGTTTTATTTTAATCTACTAGTGGAAGAGTTTGATTGAGTTTTCCCATATATAGGGGTTTTAGCCTTGGATGAGCACTTATATCTTGTTTCCTTGATATTCATATTTTTTTTTGATGATTTCTTGATGAGAAGAATATAAAATAATAATATAAATAAAGTAAATAATAAAATAATTATATCACAAGTAATTATCTATACAAGAAAATTTTTATTCCTTTCCGGTGTTCTAGCACCACCTACATAATTGAAACTCACAAATTTCCAGGTAAACAAGTGAAACATGAAAATTCAAACTATTTAAAAATGTTAATTGTGAAATCCAAATCTACATAACTATTCTTAGAGGGGTTGATAATTTTCATGAATAGTTCACGAGATCATGATCTATATAACCACGTCTTAAACACTTTCCAAGATAAAATTTAAATTATCAAAATAAAATGGGACCAAATTTGGATTTATTGAGCATTCATTTACCAACGACTGACTTAGGTATTGAGGAATATAACATCTATCAAATATCTTCCCCTCATATTTAAATAATGGCCAGTCATCCCTAAGTCATTACCACATGCTAAGTCATTACCACATGCTACATAACATAATTGTGAATCAAATTTTTGTTGCATTACTTTAACCCAAGACTCCAAAGGCCTTAGCTCTTCATCTGAAACATTTATTTACTTGAAAATAATACTATAAGATTATATATTAGGTAGACTTACTAATCACTTATTTATATTTACTACTGGTATGTTTCAAAATGTGATGCCCTTGAAAGAGATATATATATATATATATATTAGATGGTATTACTAGTGAGTTGTTTATATTTACTAGCTTAATATATTGTAAAATTTGATGACCTTCAAAGAAATTTATTTATAGCTAAGGCTTGTTCTTATAAGCTAAAGCCTAGTCTCGCTAAATAAATGAAAAATGATGTATGGTCTTGGTTGTTAAAAAAGGTCTTGGTTGGTCATCCCTTGGCTTGAAGTTAAGGTTGTTTGATTTCCTTGGCTTGATAAGGTTTAGGTTACAATTACCTTAATATGTAAATCAAACTAAAAATAAAAGGCAGACTAATGTTTTATATTAGAAGGTAATATCTGTGTAATGCTTACCTTGACAAAAAATGTTGGCCATTATTGATACATAATACCTTTAATGAATGCTTTGATACATTTATTATATCTTATAATTTTTATGTTGGTTTTTATCTCTATGTAGTGTTAAAATTTCAATTCTGAAATCATATTGCAGAAACTGGAAATAATTCTTCTAAATTTTAATTAACTAAAAAATTATTTTCTACAACGAATACTGAATAAATCACTACAAATTTCACAAATGAAACTGTAGAAAATAATAGCGCTGGAAAATGAGAAATATTGTAGCACACATAAATAAAAATCGACACAATTATTTTTAGAAAAATGGCCTCAGAAAAACCCAACTTGGGAAAACCAATGCAGTAGTTGAGAGTTTTTATTATTAAGAAACAATCGAAAATAATTTTATGATATACTGGATGCCAAAAACTAGAAATCCTGCTGAGAAAATACTGGCAAAAATTATTTGAGGGAAATTACATCACTCCGAGCAATCTTGACACTTTACTTCCTCTGAAAAGCAAGCCATCCACCTAGATCTACACATGCCCTGCACTACCTCTGCGCATTCCATCAAATATTTTTGCTCGAAAATTATGCAAATAAATTCATCCTGCCTACTACTGGCTGGGAAAATACTTCTCCAACCTTCAGAAACCTATTCCCTAGATTTGAAACTGAAAATGTCTTCTTCCTTCAACAAATCGAACTTCCCTCTGAAGCGTCTATGCAACCTCCTCGAGAAATTTTAGCCTCTTTGCAAAGTACTCACCATATCTGGAAAATATTCCTCTAACTTCCCTGTCCTTTCCCATCTCTGTCTCTCATTCCCTTCTAAATCTCGAACTCTTCCAGAAACTACTGTTGCTCTATGGAAATAAAACTTCCCAAGGAAAATAGACCTTAAGTGTGCTATAATCCTCTGTTGGACCTCCAACAACCAAGATAAAAACTTAATCAAGGGCTAAGATCATATCTGAGTTGATATTTTTGAGTTTCTAGATGATTCACACGTTATCTCAATTAATAATAACTAAACCATATTTCCTAATTTTATACTTGGGACATATTTAAAAATATGCTAATAATCTATTTGAGACACTTCTAGGTGGAATTTTTAGAAACAATTTTTGGGTTATGGAGAACTCCCATTCCTTATCCCCTCCACAAATTTTCAAGTCTCGAACACCTCCAATGCTACAAAAAATAATACTCCTTATTAGCAAGGAAGGTGTTCTAGTGCTACTCCATTGTTATAGCACTATGTCTATGTATCACCCTCTGTCATGTTGTTGATGTCCGACCACTGTGATTTATTGCCACTTCCAACAAACCACTGCATAACTTTGATGATGCATCTGTATTGTTGCTGACCTTGCTAAATTGCTATTGACTCTGCATTTGCACTGCAACCCCCTCTCATATGTTGTTGCTACAACTGTAACTACTACAAATAAGAAGCATCTTGAATATTGAATCAAATATTTGTTACATCTGTCTCCAGAGTCCTGACTACTACTATCCACTACACTGTCTACTGAAGAATTTGTGCTGCTGCTGACTTTGCACTGTGCCACTTTTCACTACTGCGAAATTTTCACTCTTCTCCTCAACACCTAACTGCTAATAGTCTGTTACTGTCACTCGGTAATCTGACTGCAACACTTACATTAATCCACTGAATATTGTGGGACCTCGTAACCAGGTAATGATCCATGAGGAGGGCTCCTCAATGGACCCTTCCCATCTCTGCAACTCTGGGACTATAGCTCCATATCGTCCCAACTCTTTCCTGGAGGTATAGCTGCAAACATAAAAAAATATTCCTTCAGCATGGAAGATAACTTATCTATCTTTTTGGACGCTTCCACTTGGTCCTGCTTCTCCTACTTATCCTTCTTCTTGAGAGGACACTACATACTATAGTGGCCAATATCACCACACTTGATCAAGCACTTGAACTTAGACATATCATTCTTCTTCTTCTTCTCCCCATGCCCCTGATTGGGACCCTTTGATGCTAAGGACACATTCTCCTCTTCCTTCTCACTCTTGACACACTTGATTTTGCTTCTGATGACATAACTCTTTAACCAAGCTCACCTCAACCCCTCCTATTGTAGGTCATACTACATCCTGTCCCATCCAGGAAATGTGTCTCTGTCGAATATACTTTGGAAAAATACTTGCCAATCCTCTGAGATAATATTCAGTTCCAACCATACAATAACTATGGGTTGGGGTGCCTCCCCAATGGTTGCTAGATGATCTCAGACCTCCTAAATCCTAGTGAGGAAGGGATCTATACCTTCACCCTTAAACAACATAATGATTCTCAATTTTTCTTGAAGAAACATGTTTCGCTACTAGGAATTACTCTGATATAGTTGGACGAGAGTGTCCCACATCTCTTTGGCAATACCTTTTCCAACTATATGTGAAACTATGTGGTCCTAGACTCCTTCCAAGATCAAACACTTCACCTTCACCATCTCTTTTATCTACTCCTTCATCTGATCCACATCCCGAGGTATTGCTACCAAGTTGTCTACATAGGCTTTCAGACTATGTTCATTCTGCAGGAAGGACATCCTAGCCTTCTAGATGAAAAATTTGGAGGCTCCCTCCAAATTATCTTTATCTATAAGCCCAGCTGTGGCCATTTGTGAATCTAGTTAAAAATATCCCTCTTTCCTTACGCTTGACAATTGGATCTGCTATTCACACTCGCTTATGGAATGAGAAAATATTTCCATGGCTTCTACTAATCTACAAAAGGAAACATTAGATCTCTAAAAATAGAGATCCCCTGAGAGAAATTTTCCCTTTGTGTGTGCTCTTTCTTTTCCACCCGACACTGATTACACTACTTCACAATGCTGCAAAACCCTTCTACACACAAACAAGGAATATTCTCAGCAGAATTTACTTAGTTGCTATTCCCTATGCCTACTGGAATCACTGAATTTGGTAAGAAAAATTTTTCTGCCAATCTGCACTGAAAAATATATCTTCCCAGCAATTCGAGCTATCTGGCTTAGGCTCTGTGCAACCTCCAAAAATTCATCATGCTGCTCCCTCTAAATAATGAATTTATTTTGTTGCTTCTAAGGTTCTCAGTTTGATCAATTATGATCTTATATCATGTCAAAATTTCAAGTCTGAAATCCTATTACAAAACTGGAATGAATTCTTCTAATTGTTAATTAATTAAAAAATTATTTTCTATGGAAAATACCTAATAAATCAGACTACAAACTTCACAATTAATTATGGAAAATAATAGCATTGGAAATTGAGAAATATTCTAGCACACACACATAAAATCGAAATAATTAGTTTTGGACAAAAGTCCTTGGAAAAACCCAACTTTGGAAAACTAGTGCATCAACGAAGGGTTTTTATTACTAAGAAACAATGAAATAATATGAGTACAACCCGTATGCCAAAAAATAGCAGTCCTCTAGAGAAAATACTAGCAAAAATTATTTGAGGGAAATTACCCTCACTTCAAGAAATCTCAACACTTGAATGCCTCTGAAAATCAAGCCATCCACCTAACTCTCTGTAGGCACTACATCACCTCTGTGTAGTCCCTCAAGTACTTCAAATTAGAACTTATGCAAATGAAGTCATCCTACTAGATTCTGATTGGGAAAAAATTTCAACGGCCTTCTGGAACCTATTCCTGTCCTCTGGAACTAAAAATTTCTTCTTCCTTTAGCAAACTAAACTACCGTCTAAAGCTTTTGCGTTGCCTTTGTGCAATGTCCTGAGGATATTTTGGCCTCTCTACAAAGTACTCACCAGATTTGGAAAATATTCTTTCAACTTCACTGTCCCTGCCCCTCTTTGTCTCTGCTTCCCTTCTGAAGCTCGAACTCTTCTAGAAACTACTGCTGCTCTCTGGAAAATCGTACTGCCCAAGGAAAATCAACCTCAAGTGTGTGTTCTCCATCTACCCATAAAATTATTCTTATAATTTTCTTATTCTTATAATTTTCTTATTATTCTTATAAAATCAAGGGCCAAGATCATATCAAAGTCGATCCGTGTGAGTTTCTAGATGATTGTGAATAATGATTTTACATGGGTTGAAGCACTCAAATATAAACAAAAATAACTAAGTGAGATAGTAAACCAAAGAACACACCCAAAAGATAAGACACAAAGTTTAGAGGCTCAAATCTAATAATGCTTAATACAGTCCACTAAAGTAATTAACTTATACTCTTAACTCATGTGAAGCCTTATACAATGGCCAAATTTGATATAGTAAAACTAGGCCAAACTAGGGAAAAATGTAGTGATATAGTTAAACTAGGCCAAAATTGATTATCTAAAGGTTGCATGTGTTTCTCTATAAGTCTCCCCATTTCCTAGAAAAATGGCCAGATGAGAGAAACAAAGTGGTATATTCAAACTAGGCCAAACTTCATAATAAAATTGTTTCAGATTTGACCTTTAGTTTATTCTATTTTATTTTCTTATATTATTTATTGATTATTTTGATTTTTAACATTTAATACCATTTAGATTCTGTTAGAATTCTTTCTTTCTGTAAATACTTTCATTAATTATTGAAAACATTTTAATCTTGATTGTTGAATTTTTCATATTCTACCTCCTAATGTTCAACTAACCTAACACATCTTCTCCATTTTTGACCCTGCATCTCTCACTTATTTATCTCTCAACGCATGATCAAATTTCATATCTCTGTCCTGAGGATGAGCCACAGTTGCTGGCTCAAAACGTCAACAATAAAAAATTATAATGTAGGTAATCCATAAATTCTATAACATTATAAAAAAAATTTCACTTAGGCCCACAAGTCCACCCAAGACAATGATTACTTGAAAAAATACTTAAAATAATGAGCCCCAAGGTTATGTTGTCATTGCCATTGTTCAAGGAGAATAAGGATGGGAATTGGTAACTCCTAAGTTTAAATAAAAAATGTTAAAATCAATTTGTAAGGTAGTGTTTTATACATTGTTTTTTTTGTATCCCGGAGGAACCCAACAACCCGCCTAACGTGAAACTACTAGTACACCTATGGGGGTTTACGACCTCTCCTCTTCTCCCTAAACCAGGTCATAAACAGGGAAATTTGAACCTTGGATCTCTCAATTTTCACAGATTTCACATTATTTTGATCACCAATTGAGCTCCCCCCATGGGACATGTTTTATACATCGTTAAACATGAAATTAAATTTTGCATATTTCAATGTTTTGTATTAGAAACATGGCATTAAGATGGTTTAAAAAAGAAAAGAAAAGAAAAGCATGGCTCAAAAATGTGTTTCTAGAAATTTTCATACATTTAAAATATGGATTCATTCAGTAATGGACAAAAATAAATTTTTAGCCTTAGGTAGATACATCATTCATTCATTTGCAATTAAAAAATAAATAATGTATCTATTTATACATGCCAATTGGAATAAATTGACAAATATTTTATTTGTGATAGAGTGTTAGGTTTGGAGAAGGGTTAGTTAACCCTTCCTCATTCATTTTATGGAGAAGGATTAGATTAAACTTACTCATTAGTTTTATGGAGAAGGGTTAGATGACCCTTACTCATTCTTTTTCAGTAGAGCCTCTTCTTCTATGGATGGGAAAAAACATTGAAATAAAAATAATGTGGAGAGCCATTGTCTAACCCTTCACCATTACTTTCCTAGTGAGAACTATCATATAATTAGGATAAGAGTAATTAAAAATTGTTACCTAAATATACTTAGAGCGAGGAAGGATTATCAATCCCTTATATGTTGAAGATTGTAACTAGGTCCAGTCTTCATAATTTATATTTATTGTACTCTTCAAAAGAATTAAAGAAAAATAATGTATATTATCATTTTGACATTTATTTTTATTATTAAATGACTTACTAAAGCACGGGTTTCATGCTTCTAGGTTAGTCATTACAAATTTATATTAAGCCTCCTTGGGCTTTTGAATCATGTAATTAGGTTTTTTTATTATTCAAAAGTTCTCTAGTAGCCCTTGACATTAAGTCATCCTTAAGGAGATCAAGTCAGCCTCAAAGGGAGGAATTAAAACCCATAATAAGGCTATAAATGCAAGGAGGTCGAATTCATTTGCTCACTGATTCACTGCAATTTACTGCAACAAGGGAAAATGTGTGAAATTGAATAAGGAAGAAAAAGAAATGTGAGGTGGGTCTAGGATAAAGAGAAAGAAAAAATCGAAATTTTGGAGAAGGAATATCTTTGTTTCATGGTATCTCTTGGGAGATCGAAGTATCTGAAGTTTGAATGATGTTGCTATTGCAAATCTACGAAGCTGCTGGAAGATTGGAAGCTCCTGCTGCTAGGTTGAATATCTGGAAGGCTGAATTGGTGTGGAGGGAAATTTTGGCTCATGTATAGGGTGAAGAGTCTCAAAGAATAATATTGAAAGGAAGAACTATCTTGATTGGGTTTTCCCCTTGAGAGGGGTTTTTACCTGACATAATCCCTATATGTTGTGTCTCTTGTTTTTTATCTTCATACACACATAATATGGTAATTTATTGATGAAAGATAAGATAATAAATAAGTAAAAGAAGTCAACATAATCATAAGTAATTCTAAAGATCGAAGAATGAAACCCTAATATATATCTGCATTGATCCTTAAACATGGTATCAAATCTAAGTTAGAGAAGGATTGAATATCACATTGTTGGCATGGAATCTCCCTCATTTATGGACTACATAAGGATGGGTATCAACTCTACTAGGAGATGGATCAAGAAGATATTTCATTATCTATTCACTAAAGACAAAGGTTAAGGACTTTTGGATGCCCTTACAGGATCTCTCCATGATCAAAATGCATGGATAATTGATATTGGAGCATCAAGGCACATGACTGGAGAAAGCAAACAAATACATGCACTCTCAAGAGAACCATCCTCACATGTAGTGGAATTGGGTGACAACAAAAGCTATGATGTGAAAGGACTAGGAGAAGAAGAATTGGGTGACAAGAAAGATATGATGTGGTTTGAAGAAGAATTTAATTTCTATTTCTTGTTTAGAAGATAAAGGTGAAAGAATTTCTTTTGTTCATGGAAAATTATTTTTCTAGGGCATATATTCTAGCATTAACAAAGCTAGAGTCATTGGAGTTCATGAAGGAAGTTTGTATAGGGTTACTACACAATCTCCTCAAGCCTTGGTTCATATAGTCCTATTGAACTATGGAATAGAAGATATGTACATCTACACTACAAGCCCATTCCCTCTCTTAGTCAACTAGTCAATGACATCCCTAATATAAAGGAAGATCATGAAGGTGTGTGAAAGGGATTCTCTATGGGAAAAAATACAAGAAAACCTATTTTTGAATAGTGAAGCTAGGGCCAAGGAAATCTTGGACCTCATTCACCCTAATGTGTGTGGGCCCATGTCTAATAAATATCTTGGAGGCCATCTCTATTATGTGATTTTTATAGATGACCATTCTAGAAATACATGGATCTATCTTCTTAAAAATAAATATGAAGTATTTTGAGCTAGAGTGGAAAACCTCAACGAAGGAAATATAAATACTCTAAGATACGAAAATGGCGGGGAATGCACTTCCAAGGAACTAATTAAATATTGCAAGGAATAAATAATTAAGAGGGAGATCATTGTTCCCTAGTATTGTGAACAAAATGGAATTTTTGAAAGAAAAAATAGGTCTATTGAGGAAGGAATTAAGGCAATGTTCCTTGGTAAATACCTACCAAAATTACTATGGGGAGAAGCAACCATGAAAACCATGTGCATAGAAAATAAAAGTCCTCATAGAAGTATCATTAACATAAATCTCGAATAAGTGTTTACAGGAAAAAAACTGAGAGTGGATCACCTCCAAATATTTGGAAGCCCTGCATACATCCATGTTCCAAAGGATAAGAGAAAAAAATTGGATTCTACAAGTATCAAAGGAATATTCGTTGGATATAATCTCTCCTCAAAAGCATACATAATCTACATCAAAGAAAGAAGAGAAATCAAAGTAAGAAGAGATGTCATATTTGATGAGAGCTAAGCTTACATGCAGTCCAAGGATATTCCCATTGACTCTGATGATGAAGGATCTCCCATATTTGAAGAAGAAGATCTACATCATGAATATCCCACTACAAATAAAGAATAAGAAGGAACAAGTGAGCCTATTCAACCTATTGTCATCCCGACCACAAAGAAAAGACCAATTTGGTTAAAATATACTCTATAAGATGTTGAAGGACATGAAGCTCCCATAGGAACCTCCATGGAAAGTAAAAGCTCGAAGAGATACTTTGGCTATAATACATACATGAAAAATATCATGCAAGCCGAACCATCTACATTTGAAGAGGCTGCTCAACAAGATGTATGGAAGAAGGAAATGCAAGAAGAATACCAATCAATTCTGAATAATGGGGTTTGGGATATCATTCCTATACCTAGTGATAAATCAATCGTCACGTCCAAATGGATCTACAAAATTAAGCATGATGTTGATGGAATCATAGAAAAGTACAAAGAAAGGTTTGTTGCAAGGGGATTCTCTCAAAAGGAAGGAATAGACTATGAAGAAACCTTTGCACCTACAGAAAGGTATACTACCATTATATCTTTGGTTTCACTAGTTGCTTCAATGGGTTGGAATATCCATCAAATGGATTTGAAGACTAAATTTCTGAATGAGACCATTGATGAGGAAGTATACATCAAAAAACCCAAGGTTTATAAGTAAATATTAGGTACTCTCATGTTTTCAAACTTAACAAAGCCCTATATGGATTGAAGCAAGATCCTAGAGCATGGTATGCAAATATGGATGCATATCTCTTAAGAAATGGGTTCGTGAAAGGTACTATTGATCCAAATATCTACATTAAGGTCATGAATAATGAACCTGTCATTATTCTAATATATGTGGATGATCTATTCATCACATGTGTGGAGCACAAAATTGAAGAATTTAAGAAGATGTTGATAGCCGAATTTGAAATGAAGGATCTAGGACTTTTGCATTACTACCTAGGTCTCGTAGTATGGCAGAAACCTGGGGAAATATACTTGGGGCAAGGAAAATACATTATCAAGATATTTCATAAATTTGAGATGATGGAATCCAAGCCTTTGAATAATCCTATGATCACAAAATTTCAAGAAGTTACAAGGTTTCGACTCAAGTCTCATGGATCCAATATCCTATCGAAAGTTGGTGGGCTCCATAATGTTTTTGGTAAACACTAGGAGAATTATAATCTTTTCTGTGAACATCCTTAGTCAATTTCAGTTGGAACTTTGACATGAACATTGGATAGCTTCCAAACACATATTAAGATATCTCCATGGCACTATACATCACTGGATAAAATATAAGAGTGAGGAATTTAATCTAGTTGGATTCTCTGATTCTAACTCGGGTGACAGTGAGTTGGATGGAAGAAGTACTACTGGTGGATGCTTCGGCTCGGGTCTACAATGGTATCATGGATAGTAGAAAGAAAGGCTTGTTACTGTAAGTAGTGCTGAAGCTAAATATGTAGCCGCATGTAAAGTAGGAAGGGAGGTTGTATGGATAAGAAATTTTCTTACAGACTTGTTTGAAAGTCCTCTAAGTCCTAACATAATCTATTGTGATAATCAAAGCTACATTAATATATATGGAGATCTCGTGTTTCATTATAGGACGAAGCACATCAACAATAAATACCATTTCATCAGGAATTTGGTACAACATGGGATCGTGAAGCTAGAGTATGTCCTGACAAATGAACAAGTGGTTGACATAATGAAAAAGGCTCTTCCTAACAAGAAGTTTGAAAATATAATAGAAAAAATTGGTTTGGTAAACATTGCTAATTATATTAATATTAATTATCTAGAAGATATATGTTAAGGCTTTGTGAGTGAAGCATTTCCTGGAAAGACATCAGGGTCGACACCTTATGTTGATGTTTGGTAGGGAGGGTGGCATTGGGTGGATGTGCACCTAGTTCCATGAGTTGGTGGTTAGTAAGTAATCCTGATGGTACATATATAGGCTGAAATATTTAGTCCACATTAGTCCAAAATGGATAGATTTCCTCGGTCACAAATCTAGTCCATGGCATTGCAATTCCTAAAGAGATGAGTGACCAAATGGATAGATTTCCCTGGTCAAGAATTTTTTCCATGGCATTGTGGTGCCTAATGTTATTCATAGTTTCATATAGTTTGAGATATCCTTGTTCTATATCATTAATACCTCCCTAGTTAAGAGGGAGTGTTGAAGATTGTAACTAGGTTTAGTCTTCATAATTTATATTTATTGTACTCTTCAAAATAATTAATATTATCATTTTGACATTTATTATTATTATTAAATGAATTATTAAAGAATGGGTTTCATCTTGGGCTAATATTTAGTATAAGGTCACAATTGTGGACTTCTAAGTTAGTCATTACAGATTTATATTGACACTCCTTGGGCTTTTGAATCATGTAATTATTTTTTTTTTAGTCAAAAGTGGTCTAGTGGTCCTCCACATCAAGTTGGCCTTAAGGAGATCAATTCGACCTCAAAGCGAGGAATTCAAACCCATCATAAGGCTATAAATTCAAGGAGTCTGAATTCATTTTTTCACTCATTCACTGCAATTCACTGCAACAAGGGAAAAAGTGTGAAATTGAAGAAGGAAGCCGCATTAGGGGAATTTTGAGGTCTAAAATGGGCCTCCTAAGGAAATAATAAAATAATAGCTAAATCAATAAAATAATATTTATGAATTTTCAATTCACTTTTTGCGCTACAATCCATGTAACCATGGTTAAATTCAATTCAAAATTTGTACCAAAATAAAATTAATAAAAAGATTGCATTGATGTGACTATAAATAAGAATGAGTTTTTCAAGAAAAAGTCATTATCATTGCACAACTAATGCATTTGTCCTTTGTACTTAAATAAATTAAAATAAAATATAATTATAAATTCATAAATTCTTAATTATATAATATGTTATTAATTAAAATTCGTATTATTTAAATTGTATAATAACATCAAATTAATGTACTATATAAAAATAATATAATAAATGTAATATATTATTTATGTATGAATTTTATTCAAAAAGTGTGAAATGAAATTTATTATGAGTACTTTACTTTGACTTTAAAAGTACTTAGAGCACTACCATGATTAACTATGAGTTTTTATCCACCATTGAGAATGTGACAAATAAGTACCTTTAACTCAAGCAATGCCACCTCAACCATTAGGGATGATGTCATCCCCTAAAATGTGATTGGTTCTCATAAAGTGAATTTTGATTGTACATTTTCCTTAGGAGGCCCATTTTAGACCTCAAAACTCCCCTAATTTGAAAACAATTGTGATTTGGGTCTAGGATAAAGAGAAAGGTAAATCAAAATTTTGGTGAAGGAACCTCTTTGTTTCGTGGTGTCTCTTGGGAGATTGAAGTCTTTGAAGTTTGAATGTTGTGCAAAGCTGCTGGAAGACTAGAAGTTGTTGCTACTAAGTCAAATATTTGGAAGGCTGACTTGGTGTGGAGGGAAAGTTTGGCTCATGTCTAGGGTGAAGACTTTCAAAGAATAATATTTAAAGGAAGAATTATCTTCACTAGGTTTTCCCCTTGAGGGGGTTTTTTCCATGGCATAGTGTCTATATATTGCCTCTTGTTTTTTATCTTCATACACACATAATATGGTAATTTATTGATGAAAGATAAGATAATAAAGACGTAAAAGAAGCCAACATAATCACAAGTAATTATCAATATCGAATAATCAAACCCTAATATATATATGCATTTATTCTTCAACATTTGTTTTTGTAAGCTAGGTAGGACTACATATTCATCATCATGTCAAAATACATCACCCGATTGGGGCGAGGAATTGAACCAGTGACTTCACATCAAGGAGTTCATGAACAATGCATCTGATCATTGTCTATCAAATACCCCATGGACTGCATTGATTTTTCAACATTATTACACTTATGTAATACAATTGAGGAGGAGTTGTTGTTTTTCCATGATCTTGGTGTCTAGGATGAAATCTTAAATCACTGACACTACCAAACCAAGAATGACAATATTGAAGCTACTTTTCACAATGAAATATAAACAACCGTAAATATAATAATGTACAAAATATAGACAAAATTTTACACAATTTTGTACAATAACCAAACTTCATTATATTAATCTAACTGAATAATACAATAGTTTAAGGCTCCCATACCATGGATAATGGCCCTCATACATCCAATAGTACAAGAATGAAAAATTGGGGCATGGTGTCAATCCATCGTCAACCAATCTACCCTAAAAAAGGTACTTTAACCATTTGGCTGATGTAGCGCACTCTCTCAGCTCCTTTCAGTTGTACCATGTACCTACCTATTCCTTTGGATCCCGATATGTAACAATGCCTCTATCAATGATCCAAGTCCATCTAGCCACTGAGCCTCTACTATCCAATTTATCACTAGTTTTTCCTTAGTCCATCAAAGGGCACAACATATCGAGACACCTGTCAAGTTGTGAACAAATCTAAACTTCCCACTATTTCTCCTCGGCTACTCAAGGATTTCAACCCATTATATTCTTTATGCACTTCTACAATGAAGACTAACATAGGGAACAAAGGGGTTCCCAAATTCTGCTGTAGATGTCCTTCTCCACACGCAAGTCAAGGGCCACAACAAATTCTCCTGGTCGATTAGACCTTAAGCTTAATCATTTTTACACTCCTAGAAGCCCTTAGTCCATAAAGGCACTACACCTTGGGCTCCAAATTTGGACCATCTCACGCTGCCCTCCAATAGACCACGAGGTATCCAATACTTTTTGTAGCATCTATTCCTAGTTAGGGAATCCAACACCTATGAAACCATTCATCTTGGCTGTCAAAAAAATTAACCAACAATCCTCACTTAGGATAGTCATCCTCTAGAATCCATTCGTTAATCAAGATGACATCTGAAACTCCATGCTACTGCCACCTTGTCTTAGGATCTGTGCAATCTCTAAGGTCTATTTAGGGCATAATAAGAACCCTACTTCTTCTCCAATTCACCGTAGCTACCTTTCCTAACTAGGATTATTGTCCTTGTTGTACTTCTAGGCATCCTTATGCATTGTTAAAGGGCTTATAACCTCCAAAAACCACCCAACGATGTAAAAATATTCTACGCCAGTATAAACCAGCTCTCTAGCAAAGGTAACCACCACTATTTAGGATGTGACCTTCTCTAGATGTCTGCTACTAGGAGAGAGGTTATCACGAGCCCTATTGACCTTCTCAACATACCTCCAAAACTATTTTCTATAGAAGCCTACCCTTGCGGCCAAAAATAGTGAAAAAAACTGACACATAGTATCAAAAAACAATCCCAATAATTACCTCTGATCTACGACATGATATGGAAAGTAATATGCCCCAAAATTGAAGAGATAAACTACCCAAATTGTCCTCCTAGACTCCAAACATATTGCCTCAAACCTTCGACTCTCTATCCAAAGGAAACCACACCGTAAATGGAGATAACCTCTCCACAAACTAGACCTTTCTCTTGGACGTCCTAGCCTGAAATTTGCATTCTATTTCACAGCTCCTCTATGATGTGAATGCTCCTTAAGATGTTAACAATAATCTCACACAACACATTTATTTATAACCTTTAAGTTGGTGTCAATGAACAACCCTAAAGGGAACTTCAAAACTAAGCCGACATTAACTAGTAGGCTTCTTCACCCACACTACATTTCAAAAAATCATATCTCCATTTCTACATGTCGGATTTTGATTATTTTATTTGCATTGGATTCGTCTCAATCTACACTATTATCCTTATTGATCATATGTCGAAATTTTATCACATATTCACACCCACATGCTTGGGTGAAAATCCCACAAGCTTACGTTTCACACCCACAAGTTATTTTTTGGCGTTGCAAACTCCAAACCCGAACCCTATGGCTTGGAGTACCTCCCAAGCTAAAAAAAATCAACAGCAGCACCTTCATTTTCTCTCACTAATAATTTCAGAGTAAGAGAAGTGATATTATATATTTCTCACATTTTTGTCATTTGAACATGGAGTACCATTTCTTTCTCACACTTTAGTGAATTTAGGGAAGTGGAAAACGATAACAAGTGAATTTCTCACACTTGTAATTCAAGTAAGGAGTATAAGCAACACAATAATTTTTTCACACATGTAATTTTAGGTGAGAGGATAAGGGATACCCATCCTTAAGGAATGAGGAGGAGGAGGAACATTGAAATTCTCTCATACTTTGTAATTCAAGTGAAAAGGTTAAAGATAAATTCCATTTTCTCACACTTCAGTAATTTCAGGAGAAGGATAATTGATCTTTCCATAAGCTTTTTTTACTCTAGTGAGGAGGGGTGTTGTACCTTAAGAGACAATCCCTTAGCTGTGATAAGGAATCAGTGCTTAAGACATTTATATGATTATGTCATGAATATATATGTCTTTGTTTTATTAACCCTCTATTATTTATGATCAAACCCTTAAATATTAAATATTATGAATGCTTCACATGCTACCATTTGTTGATGTTGAATGAAGTGACTAGAAGAAAATGAAAGAAGAAGCCCAAAATGATATGTTGTTTTATACAGAAAATATCATCTCAAACCCCAAAAGAAATATATGAAATAAATAGTTAAAACAAAGGAGCGCCAATTAAGGTTTTGCTACTCATAACTTTTTTTTATTCATAGATAGAAAACATAGAATGTAAACTTGAATACATTTCAACATAAATAAAATGCTAGAAACTTGCTTACTCATTCATTAATATTTGGATCTCTGAGTACAAAAATAATTATCTGAGGGTCCAAAACTTGGAACCTTTCCTTCTCTTGAAAATTACATTAAATACAGTAAAAAGAAATTTGGAACTGCTGTAACCAATCCTAACTATCAAAAATACTTAAGACTTCGAAGGTTGTCTATTACATGCCTTGAAAATGTCTTATTACAATCACATTGTCTTTAGAAAATAACATAAAATAAATATCCTAATTTATAGGAATTGCTAATGATGTGGCTTCTTTTTCTGGGTTAACTGATTTGTTTTCCTTTGATGCTAATCCTTTAGGCAGGTCTATTGTCCAAGCTCTGCACTTTTTCCATATTTCAACCTTCGTCCTGGATGAATGTGTCAAATTGTGGTATTCCAATCTGAATGCAGTTATTCGATCATAGGACGGCCTTTCTATGAAGAGAGTCTTTACCATCCACAATAGTTGAAAATGCCTTTGCAAGAAGTTAACCATTGTTTCTCCTTTAAGCATCTGGGTCTTTTCATGCCTATTATCACCTTTTCTTTTTGTCAATACTAGTATGTTCTCATAGAAATTCCATGGCAAAAGATTTCCTTCAGCTCCCCAACATGATGGTAAGCCTACTCTTATCATTTTGTCAAATGACTTATCAAACTGACTCACTGCTTCCTTGATTTCCATTAGCTTATTTTCTGCAGCCTTTCTGAGATCATTTTTTATAATCATTTTGTTAATTTCAACTGCATACAACATTCTATCCTGCATGTCATTCTCCTCTAATTATTGATCTGATTTAGAGTTAATAAAATCAATGAATCTTCTGGCCCAAATGGATCTATTAATTGTTTTTTTTTTTATCATACATGATTGGTTCTTCACATTCTAAAATAAGACTTTTCTCTTTTGCAACTATCATCAAGAAGAACCAATTAGATTTCATTTCTAAGATAATATCAATCCAAATGATATCTTTGGCTTGTATTAGTGAGAGATTTCCTTTCAAACTTTCTTTGAAATTTTTAATCTCAGCTTCAGCATTTCAGAAATCTGTTTTATACTTGTCAGCTTCATTTTCTATGACTTTATTAAACTTGGTTGCAGTCTCCAGATCTGTTTGAGCCTTCTTCCGATCTCTTTCAGCCATCTGCAACTCAGTATTTAATTGAACAATCTGTGCTTGAGGATCATCATTACTTGTAGGAAAAACAAAAGTACAACTATGGTTATCAATATGATTTTGCAGTGAAATTGCAATTTTCTTTATTTTGGATATTTCTTCACCTTTCTGCATGAGTTGTTGTAAAAGCTTCTCCTTTTCCTTCTCTACCTCTACCACTTCTACAACCATTGAATGTTCTCTAGTAGGTAATTTTAGTTTTTTCCTCAATGTGGATATTTCTACCTCAACACTTTGCATTAATTTTTGCACAACAGTCTTATCACTAGGGTCTACTCCAATATTTATAATGATATTTTTTCAATTCCTCATTATGAACTGTTAAGGCTCTTGAATTAGCCTTCTTTAACTTCCATTGTTTAATTACTTTTCCCAACATATTTTCTTCCTTTACTACCATTGCATTAGTCTTTGTGAGGTCATTTACAATCAAATAACCTGTTTTCATATGCAAATTCAATTTATCCATCAGTGGGATTTTCTTCACATCCACAGTCACATTTACAGTGTTGAAACTGTTGGAAGAACCAATTGACATATCTGTAGGATGTGATAGGGCAATTATAAATTGATCTTTCTCAAGATCCATTACAGTCAACAATCTTGTTTGATCAGCAGCAACTTGATGTTCAACTTGGGCCTCCATGCTGGTCTTCATCCTCTGATTTCTTTCCTAAATTTGTGAAAACATCTATTTGATCAAAGGCACTTGTTCATGAGAAGCTTCATCACTCTTGGGTGAAGCAGGAGCATTTTTCTCTTCTCCCAAATGTAAAGAAAAACCAGGTGAATTAGATGTAGGATCTTTAACAAAATTTGTTCTCTTCTTCGCTCCCTGATCCTCATCCTCTAGATCAATAACCACTTCTTTGTTTCTTTTATTTTTTTTCTCTACTATGACAGGAGTCTGAATATTTGAACCTACTAAACTCATCATACCTTTACTTTCTGCCTTCTCCTTTCTAGCCTACTTTCATGAATGAAAGTAGAGTATCCATTCTCAATTCTTCTATTTGAAATTACACCAAAAGGGTCATAAGCCCAACTCTCCCCTAGTAGCATATGCATCTCATCCAACATTCTTGTCACTTCATAAAATTCCTGCCTCATATTGACTATGAAAGGGCCTAAAATCATGGGTAATTTATACGTGTCCTTTTTTCATAGGCACAAAGTGAATCTGATCAAAGTTTAGGCTTTTTCTAATAAAATCTAAAGAAAAAAGCCTCATTGGTACAAACGTTGGTAGTCTATAAGGCTCAACACTTGCCCCATATAGCCTTATTTCAGAATATTCCTAAAAAACAAACCAATCTCCATATTTTCAATTGTTTCCTAAATGCAGAAACTCCCGAGCTTTAGGTAAGAAATAGGGAGGAGGAATTCCATTCAATATCTTATATGCAACTGGCATGTAATAGTTAGCAAAATCAAACAATCCAGCCTCATTTTTCTCCCTTCTAACTACATACGTCCATAATATCACTGATTTCCTTATTTTGTTTGCATCCATAATATTTAGACGTAAATGCATGAATTCTTCTACATTTTGATATAAGAACAAGTATATTATCAATGAAGTAAATTTGAAAGAACCTGTTAATGAAAGTCTCATTAGCTATGAATTGACTGCTTCCTGCCAATATGATGGAATATCTAACACCATCCTTAGCTTCATCATCATAGCAAACATTCCTAGGACTGATTTTTCCACTGTATTATCATCGTTTTTACCTAGAATTTTTGAAATATTACTTAATATTGGACGAGTCTCAGCGTCAAAAACCTCCATAGAAAACTCTTTACAGTCTAGCTAAAACTGCTTCATGTCAGGTTTCAAATAGAACATGGACTGATTTATTTCTTCACCTGCAAGATTATCATAATATTGTACCAACAAATCATTAGAAAATTGGATGGATGAATCTGACTGAGGATAGAAAAGGGCTTGGTGGATTAAATGGGTAGACACCCACAGAACATTCTATCCTTGGGAATTCATGACAAAACACTTCCCTGGATACATGATAGACACCAACCAATAGATAAATTCAGGGTAAAGATGGGTCTTGGGAATGCACGCAGAAAGAATGTCGGACTTGACCATGGTAGAATAAACAGGGGAAGCAGTATCATTCAATATAACTTGTTGATAAAAAGGAAGGTGAATAACAAAACATATGGTATCTTGAATATCCCTCTTAGTATCCATGAGAGGGATATGGCTAGCTGAACCTGATAGGGACGACCGTTTAGCCATGGCTAAAAAATTCCGCAAGAATAGTTCACAGGGTGGTCAAATTTGTGCAGATAATGGAAAACTGAAATAGGGTGCAGCGCAAAAAATTTCAAATAATTTTAAAAACAAATAAAAATCTTCTTTAAATAGGTGGCGTAGGTTTTAAATTTAATGCTGACAAGACACACCAACGAGCCATTGATTCTATCCGACATGGAAGCTAGCTGTGAACAGTTCAGTTCCTTACGTCACTGCAGGGGCTCCTGTGGTACGGAGGAAAACTTTGGCTGGTGCCCCCACACTTAATCTCCACCGTTCATCTTTGTTATCCCCGCAGTCAACCTAGTTAATTGCGGAGGCACTCGTTTTGATATCTTGCACACTGTTTGTGCCTGTGGGTTGGACCTTTTGATAGAAACTTTAATTATCAACGATTTCCGTCCATCAAATCAATCGATGTTTAAACATAAAATAAAAAACCTACTTCTATAAAGTTTAAATTTTAAGCCTTAACTCAGATATAGTGAACATACATATTTTTCATGTTAAAGTATAAGATTTTGATACTTTAACATATTTTCCAACAATTTCTTATTTTTATATTTTCAAATATTTGAAAAATAAAAGGATATGCATATGATCCACAACATCTGGCTCCACTTGGGGATAATGTTTTTAGCCACCAAACACTAAGAACCTACAAATCAGTACCTTCACTTCGGGCATGGAGTCAAAAATTGATTGACAAGAAATATACAATGAGAGGAAACTGAATATGTACAACAATGAATTAACTGCCTTTAGTGCTGGAATTAATGTTTTAGATACTGCCCATTTACAGGTAGTTCTACTGCTTCTCCATCAAGATCTTCCAGCATGAAATTATTACTTGACCTGGCTTCAGAGATTTTGTAAGGACCATACCATAAAGGATCAAATTTACCATGTTTCCCTTTATCTTCCCTCTTGGTATCCCATTTTAAAACCAGATCGCCAGCTTGAAACATGATTTCTCTTTCCTTTATGTCAAAAATAGACTTCATTTTCTCTTGATAAGTGACCAAATTGTCTTTGACTTTATTTTTGCTTTCACTCAATTCTATCACCTTATTTAGTCTTCTGATCAAGGCATTAGGTTTCTCTTGAGAGTCTTGAAGAAAAGAAATTACTGGTCTTGCTAGCTGAGTGGGAAACAAAGCCTGACCACCATATACCAATTCATAAGGAGACTTACCAGTGGATCTTCTAGTAGTCATCCTCACTGCCCATAAAGCAAAAATTAGCTTTGAATCCCAATCCTTCTGGTTCTCATTGATTGTTTTCTTCAAGATTTTCACCAATGTTTTAGTAGATGATTTTGCTAATCCATTTCCTTGAGGATGATATGCTATAGAGTGGGATAATCTTACATTATAATTCTAACAAAAATTTATGAACCTGAATGAGTTGAAAACTTGAGCATTGACTGTTACAATATTTACTAGACATCCAAATCTGCTGAAAATATTCTCTTCTAAAACTTCATCACAACCAAATCATTTTCTTTTATAGTAGGAATTGTATCTACCCATTTTGTAAAATAATCAGTAGCAGTTAGAATCCATTTAAACTACCCACTTGATGGTGGATTAATCTCTCCAATGAAATCCAATCCCCATTGTCTGAAGGGTTCTTCATTAAACATAGGAAGGAGAGGTAAAGGAGCTAACCTTTTCTTTTCTGTAAACAATTGGCATTTATGGAAACTTCTAACAGTTCTGTATACATCAGAAAATAAAGAGGGCCAATAAAAACCTGATTTAAGAATATTATGAGCAATTAATTTCCTACTGTAATGACCTCCACACAAGCATTTATGATATTCTTTAATCACCTCCATGGTTTCCTCTTCTGTCAAACATAACAACAATACACCAGCAAGATCTTTCCAATACAACTTAGCTTCAATTATAACATAAGGTTGAGCCTTAAGTTTCAAAGCTCTATACTTAGCTCTGCTTATTGAAGGAGGACAAGAAAAGAAACACAGATAATGAATGATATCTTTATACCAGTATGAACAGAGAAATTTATATTTAATTGCTGACTTTGTCTTAATCTGATCTGTTTCTTCAGTCACTTCATCTACAGGTACAAGTAAGCTAATTCCCAAAGCTTGGAAATTAGACTCTGTCAACAATTTGGCCAGTCCCTGTCCTTTGACCAACTTTTTTGGTTTAATATCCAAGTCATATTCTTGTATTTTTGCAATCCATTTTCCTCTTTTTCCTTCGACATCACTTTGTACTAGCACATCCTTTACAGTAGAATTAGGCACATATGCTACTATTTGAGAATGAAGTACATAAGTTCTGAAATCCTTTAATGATTTAACTAAAGCATATACCTGTTTCTCCAAGATATTACACTTCAACTCTGCATCTCTGAGGAATTTACTGAAAAAGGCTACAGGTTGCTCGCTTCCTTCTTCATTTTTTTGTAATAACACAACAGAAATAGTAGAGGATGATGCAAATGAGAAGATTTGAAAAGGCTTCAAGTAATCTGGACTGATTAGAACAAGAGCTTCTTGAAGAGATTCTTTAATTCTGCTAAATGATTCTCTTGCATATTTGTCCCATTTTTCTTCAGCATTATTTTTTAACATATCTGTTATTCTCCTGACAATCTTAGCATAATTCGAAACAAATCTTCTCAAAAAATTGATTTTTCCCAGAAACCTTTGGATATCCTTTTTACTTCTATGTAGTGGAATTTTCTGTATAGCTTTAACCCTTGCTAGATCAATCTTCACTCCTTGATTTGAAACTATGTGACCCAATAACTTACCTTCTTCTAAAGCAAACAAATATTTCTTGGGATTTAATGATAATCCAAATTTTCTACATTTCAAGAAGGATTTCCATAGATGCTCTAAGTGCTCATCATCATAACTTGAAAAAATAGTAACATCATCAAGATAAATGACTAAAAATTTATCACCCACAAAAGCAATATCCATTGCCCTTTGGAAAGTAGCTCCTACATTCATGAGGCAAAATGGAATCCTGGCATACATGAATGTTCCCCAAGGTGTGGTGAAAGAAGTTTTATTTTGATCTTCCTTCTCCACAGCCACCTGATTATACTCAGAAAAACCATCAACCATGGATAACCTGAATGATCCATTTACTTTCTGTAGAACAAAATCCATCTTTGGTAAAGGATAATTATCTTTTAGGGAAGCTCTGTTCAAATTTCTGAAATCCACTTATGATCACCAATTGAATGTTTCAAATTTTTTGACATATCACTTTGATCACTTTCCTCAACTTCTAAATCAATTTGATTGTCTTCAAAATTTCCAATCATTGTTAAAAATTGATTAATTTGCTCATCATCCTCAAAAACCTGCCAATGCTTTACATTATTAGGGATTGAAGGCTTGTGTCTCAATTCAATTTCATATCTCAACCTTGGATTAATTGGTGGTTAAATGTAGTGGTTGCAACTACCAATGAATTTTCCATTCTATTTTCTTCTCTTGGAATAAACTGTAAATTAAAAGCTTCAAAATAATTTTCAACTAGATCCCACACCTCATTTCTATAAGACCTCAATCTGGGATGTTTAGTCTGACACCAATTCTTAATTTGTCTTATTGTTAATTTAGAATCACCAAAAACAGAGATAAACTGAATTCCCATCTGTTTAGCTATTTGCAGACTTAGGATCAATGCTTCGTATTCAACTACATTATTAGTAGATTCAAATTCCAATTTGAAGGAGAAAGGTAAAAAGTTACCTTTAGGAGATATAAATATGAATCTAGCTCCAGTGCCCTCCTTAGAGAATGCACCATCAAAATAACACTTCCAATTTTTATTTGAACACAAATCTTTATGTACATTGGCTAAAGAGAGTTCTTCTTGTGAATCTTCAACAAATTCTGCATCTTCATGCAGCAAGAAACAAGAGAGATCCTCCTTCTCTTGAGCATAAATGGGGGAATTGATTGCATCTTTCTTGGTAGTAGTTTTAAAAAATATAGTTTCTCTGTATAACCTCCTTTCCTTCCAATTAAAAACAGGAATAATCGCATAAGTGAAATCCAATTTCAAAACTCCTCCAAGCTTTTCCCCCCAAGATCTAGACAACAACATACCAAATATGGCTGGAATATCTGCTACCACCACATCCGTCATAATACTCTTAGTTGGAATTTGAGCCAAGGAAACAAACATATCTTTGATAAGACCTACACACTTCACCCTTTTTGAATCAAAGGAATAAAGGTCTCTATATGGCTTGGTGATTTGTAAATTTAACTCTTTCATCATAGAAAATGGCATTAGATTATGTGATGCACCAGAATCTAGCATATAATTATGTAAAATGAAATCATGCAACACAACTGATATATAGAAAGTTGGAACAGAAGAATCTACCTCTTCAACATTAGGTCCAAAAGTAACCACTAGTTTCTCTTCTTGCAGATTCACTATATCACCCACCTCATCAGACTGAGATAAATTAATAAACTCTACAATTTCTTTCTTATAACCAGGTGTTTTAACCAACTCAAGGAGTGGTACTTGAATCTTTACTTTTTCTAATTCTTTAGAAAAATTGAAATTTTGATTTTGTTTTATTAGCTTTTCAGATTCTTCTTGGTTTTTTTTTGAATTTGCATGTTGATCAGGAACAGTAACAATTTTCTCCAACATATTAGGGTCATTAGGCTTTACTTGGGAAGCCTCAACTTGCTGCTTATCTTTTTCTTTTTCTTGATTCATGGGCTGCTTCCCCTTATCTGATTTTTTAATTGGATTCTTCTGTAGTGGAGTCGCCATTGGAGTAGGGACTGATTCTGATTCCTCTTCTTCATCATCCTGGGTTCTCAACCTCTTTTTTGACCTCAAATCATATTTTTATGCAACTCTGCTTGCATAAAATTAGAAAATTGTTTGCAATAACCATCCATTTCTTCATGATCAAATGAGACATCAGCTTCTTTACATTCCTCTGCATATTATTTCTCACTTTCTTCTCCTCTCTCACCATCTTCCATATACACAACAAAAATTTGATCTTCATCTTATTTTTGATCATTATCAAGAGAGTGTGATGGTGCGGCCTCTATATATAAAGGTGCTTGGACTTGGTATTGATATTTTCTTTCTCTCTGTAGAATATGTAGGGGTTTTTTTCTGAATTGGGGATTGAAAACCCCTCTATTTTGTTGCACAAGTTTCTTGTTATCTAATTCGATATTTACTAATTTGTTTGACAAAATTTTAATGACCTTATTCATGTCAACTATCCTTTGATCTTGTGATGAGTCTTCTTATTTAGCTTTTCCTTGGTCTTGAACCTTTCCAGCAGCAGTCATGTTTTCCTCAATATCTAAGGCATCGGTTTGAATATGTTCAAGAGTGGAGGATCTTCTTTCTCTCAAGGTAAAACTGAAATCTGATACAAATTCCCTAGCAAAAACAACCCTTGCTCCAATAGGAGGAGGTTTCATTTCCACAGGAAAACTATTGTACAACTTATTAAATATTTTGATAAAATCACTCATGCTTTCTTTTGATTTTTCTTTATAGCATTAAACTCTGTTAAAGTATAACCATGGTAATTTTTTTCACCCCATCTCTGGATGAATTGTCTTTCTAATTCATCCCAATCATTTATTGAACCATTTTCTTGCCTCTTCGATTAGATACTACACAAAAAGTCTCATTACAACATAAAGATGCTCTACATTAAAGTTTTCAACAAAAGTGAAAAATAAAGGCAAGTGTTGTTCTGCAGTTATTTCATATTCACCAGTAAATATAGGAAGTAACTTAAGGTAATCCTGAGGCATTGTATTCATTGGTTGGGGTAGATTTAATGGTGCATATCTATTCATCAAGAAAGTAGGGGCTGCCATGTTTATTCCCTGATTGACTACTCCTTGAGCGGGGGTAAAATGAATACCAGTTGTAGGTGGGGATAAAAGGGGTGGAACAACTGATATGGGAAGGGGTAGATGAACAATAGTAGAAGAACTGGAAACTGAATTAGGTTGATATTTTGTTAATGGGAATGATACAGACTCAAAAGATAGTTCTTCTAACATTGGTTCTTGGAAATGAATGGGTGAGGGTAAGGATTCTTTTTCCGAGAAAATGAGTTTCCGGGAAATTTTCTTAGATGGTAAGATATGAGAACTGCTGCCTGGTGCAAGCAGTGTGGCATCAGGTGTAGAAAATATTTTTGTTTTCTGGCCCTTCTTTGAAACTAACTTTTCTGGATCTGATATAATAGGGAATTTTTTTCTGAGAGGTATCTGGCCTCGTGTGAGGCCTCTTAGGAGCCAAAATTATTTAAAATAAAGCACAACTTAGTATTTCCTCCTCTCTGAACAAACAGAGGAAATATGAACAAAACCCAGGGAAACTTCGAATCTGTGCTCCCCGGAAAATGCCCCAATTAATGTTGTAACTTAAGAGACAATCCCTTAGCTGTGATAAGGAATCAATGCTTAAGACATTTATATGATTATGTCACCAGCTGCACACAAATATTTTTTATTCATAGATAGAAAACACATAATGTAAACTTGAATACATTTCAACATAAATAAAATGCTAGAAACTTGCTTATTCATTCATTAATCTTTGGATATCTGAGTACAAAAATAATTGTCTGAGGGTCCAAAACTCGAAACCTTTCATTCTCTTGAAAATTACATTAAATACGGTAAAAAGCAGTTTGGAACTGCTGTAACCAATCCTAACTACCAAAACTACTTAAGACTTCGAAGGTTGTCTATTACATGCCTTGAAAATGTCTGATTACAATTACATTATCTTCAGAAAATAACATAAAATAAATATCCTAATATATAGGAATTGTTGATGATGTGGCTTCTTTTTCTGGGTCAATTGATTTGTTTTCCTTTGATGCTGATCCTTTAGGTAGGTCTATTATCCAAGATCTGCAATTTTTCCATATTTCAACCTTCATCTTGGATGAATGTGTCAAATTGTGGTATTCCAATCTGAATGCAGTTATTCGATCATAGGACGACATTTCTGTGAAGAGAGTATTTACCATCCACAATAGTTGAAAATGCATTTGCAAGAAGATCGCATATCCATCTGTAATTGATTTCCATGCTTCTACTCCAAGAGACATCAAGTATAACTTCCTAATTTTATAGAAGACAAAATTTTCTCCATCAAATATAGGATGCTTCCCCGTTTCCCTTTTGGCCATTTTGAATCAAAATCCTTCTTCCAGCTATTAGGCTATTGTTGAAGAAGTTGGCTTTGATACCAATTGTTGGAAATACTAAGATATGGGAGTGGGGAGCGAAGGGTGGGTGAATCAATGTTTCTTTCAATTGTTATTTATGATAACTAATATTTCTGTCGAAAAATAAAACATAGCATAACATATAGAAAAAAAAACAAATTTTATTAATAAAAACGGTGAGGACTCCAATCCTCTTGTATAACAAATCAAGCTCCAACTTGTACAACAAATTTTATTAATAAAAACAGCCAGGACTCCAATCCTCTTGTATAAAAAATCAAGCTCTAACCTGTACAACAAATTTTTTTGTTGGACATACTTAGAGTGGGGGTGAATAGGTATTTATTTTTACAATTGTTATTTTACCAGTTAAGATCACTTAAATAGAACAAAAAATGAATAATTAAATAATAAATAATTTATTAATAATAATTAATGAGGACTCCATTCCTATTTACAATGAATCAAGTGAAATAAGAGATCAAGGCTCCAAACCTAGATGAAGACTCCAATCTTCAATTCCAACAGGCTCCAAAATATACTTCACCAAGCACAAACTTGGTCTTCTTGTCGACTCCAATCATCTAGGGCTCCAACCATCTCAATTGGTTTAGGCTCTAACTTGGTATTCTTGAGGAATCCAATCCTTTATGGTATCAATCCTCTGTTTCAGATCTTCAAGATAGGATCAATAGTTCTTCAAGGCTTCCAATATCTTCTACAACAAGCCCAAGAAATATCTTCAAGTTCACATTCAACAATGCTCTCAATTGATCTCCAAAACACTTATCTCATCAATGACAACTTTATCAACCACAAAAGGTGTCACCAAGACTCTTAATATTCCATAAATATTTTTCTCTAAAGTTACCGCATGAGAGCTTCACTCATGCATCAATAATGACTTCAAGATAAGCTTTTGAAAGAATATTCAATAGGTATTCAAAGTCTATAGATGGTTTGCAACAAGGATTATTTCTAGAGATGAGGTTGCTTCAAAAGATGCAAAAAACTTCAGAAATTCCCCAAAACAATATTTAAAACAATTCCCCAGAAACTGCCTCACAAGATATCTAGTCCAATGATAAAAAATATTGATTCCACAAGAACAAGTGCCATATTTCCCAAAATTCAATATCAAAAATCTGAGGTATTGATCTCCACAGGTCTAAAGTTATTTTTCTCCTCAATTCAATGTTTTTCCATACATTTTAGTCTCTATTCTGTTCTCCAAATGTCAGAAAAAATTCAAAGTACAATGCCTACATGTTATAATTACAATGCTTCTTTGCAAAATCTAGGCTTCAATTAGCTGTTACAAACTCCACGAATCATCACAGTCCCAAAATACAATTTTGCCATAGGTTCAAGGATTGCTGACTATGTTTTCACAATATTTAAAGTCTCTTCAAGTATACTACAACAACTATTCCTCAATTCTTCTTCGAATATTTTTTAAAGATGCCTTCAATGACGACCTTTTAGATCTGCTCCAAGAGTGAATTAATTCATACACACAAAAAAAGGTGCTATAAAAATTTTCAAATAACTACTTCCAAAGTTGATTAGGTATATACAAATAAATATCTTATCAAATTGTTCTTGCCACAAGTATTACCTCAAAGACTGCTCTAAGAGAGGTCAAAATTTTTATCAAGAGAAGACTTAAGGTATACTCTCAACAATGGCCAAAGGTACTGCCCTAGTAGATCAAAATTATAGTCTCCAAAAGTGCTAAAAACATAGTCCTGAAGTTGCCTCAGGAATTCCATATTTGCAGTCTTCCACAAGTGCTAAGGTTGTAAGCCTGTAAGGGCCGAAATTTTAGGTCTGCAATTAATAGCACATGTCCAAATGTAAAACTACATTATCAAGGTATTTTAGGTTTGTTTCATGTTTGAAAGTCAAAGATCACTATGGATTTGGAATGAACAACGAATTCTGTTGAAGTAGTATTCAAAGACAAAGATAAACAATGGTCTTAAATTTATGTCCTTTTCTTCAGATAGGAGTCTTTTATTGCCTCAATGTTTGAACAAATTCATAGACCAAAATGATAAATTATTTTTCCATTTATAATTGTTTGATTATATTTGAAAATACACATCTATTGGAGTTTGAGCCGAAATGTCCTAGTTAGCCTACATAAGTCAGTTAGCAATATTGTCATTCACTATCTTCAAAAGTTAATATCTCTATAATGGCAAGGAGTTATGAGGAATATAGGTACTTGTTACAAATATTATGACCTCCTCTACAAGTTAGTGTATAATTATCTTCAAGGTATGACCTCTAATGATGAAAATTATAATTTTTTCATTATATACATGTCAACCCTAATTGAAGTTTTCTTTCATGGAAATATGGCATCATGTAGCTTAGGGTTTCTTCATCTATATGTACTGGGAAATGTTATGTTTTCTTAGGGTATCTTAAGCTAGCGTATCATGAGAAATTTATGTGCATGATATAGGGATAGGGTATAATTATTAGTATTAGGGATATATCAAGAATTTTTGGGGCATTATGCATAAAAAATTTTCAAATTCTTCATCATTTGGCATATAAAACAAGGGCATCATAAAATATAGGCTTTCAATTATATGGGTAAGTATATATAGCTAGGACTTGATTCAACACAACTAATTTATAATATAACCAACAAGGGTTTCATGCATTATTAGCATTTAGAAAATACATCTAAGGTTGGTAAATAAGGAAAGGGTTTCATCATATGGCTTCATTAATGAAATTGGTACCCAGAGTTTTCATCTTCAATGATGATAGAATTTCCTCCTTGGAACTTATGGTTTGCAATCAACACCTAGGGCTTCATTAAGCGAATGATTCAACAATGCACATAGGATTCAAATACATGAAAAATTTATCCAACAATATCCCCCTTTTTCATTTATGGAAATACTCTCCTTCTTTTAGTATTCTCTCCCCCTTTAACATTAATGGAAAATTCTTCATATGATACTCCCCCTGCATTATGTTTCTCCTCTTTTCATATTGTCATTAGTTTGCTCCTTCTGTCTTCATCAAGGAAAAATACCCTTGATAATGTGTTGTTTTATTTTTCATCAAAATACTCTTGTTGTGATTATTCCTCCTGTCATAGTGCTTAACTTGTGAGACAATCTTGAAGTGACCATTTTTTTTGCCTGTGCACCTCCTAACAGTATGCATGATATTCTTATGGTACAACCTTCTTCCTTCTCCAAATTTTTTTGATTTTATTTCCCTTGTTGATGAAAATTTTTCATATTGTTTAGGAACCCACTTAAATTTGGAATCTTGAGCTATATGTCCAACATTATGGCATTCGAAGCATTTAGTTTTGCACATGAATGATGGATCATAATTTCTATTGGTAAGCACATTAGATTATCTCCTAGAAATATTAATTATGGGGAAATAATTGGAGTCCTCTTTGTTATATGCCCTGCAATAATTTTCCATGTTCCCAAAATTTGTACAAGAGTAGCAATTACCAAAAAATAAAGTATGATACCTGGAGGTTGAGGATTGTCCTGGTCCATTTCTAAAGCTGTTATGCCTAGAAGTTATTTGATGATACTCATTTATTCTTTCATTTAGGGCACCATATGCACATATTCTTGGAGTAAGGATTCTTCCAATGTCATATTGACTTCTTTCCTTGATTGTTATGGAGTTGGGGGTGAAACTTTCAAGTTTCTCCACATTATTGTGTTTTGATGCATTAGGGTTTACATGAATTTTGATAGAAGACTCACCGACATATCCAAGACCACATTTTTCAAGGGTGGATCTTTGATGATTTGGATGTAATTCAAGGTTTGAGAACTCTTTAGATTATTTTTCAGCCTATCAAATTCTCTCCTTAGACAAACAATCTCTTGTTTCATCTTCTCACAATATTCATATTTCTTTTCTAGGCGATTATCCATTTCTTCTTTTATCCTTATTGCTTCACATGCTTGGAATTTAAGAGAAATGACACATGATTTCAATTTGAATATATCTTCATCCTTTTCCTTCAGTTGGCATGACATGATATTTCTTTCCTTTTCTTCTTCATCAACTTGTCCTTTGAGGAGTACCCATTGTTCCTTCAAATTCATATCCTTAGGTCCTTGAATTTGTTTTTTGATTCTTCTAGTTGAGATGTCATGGAGATGGGTTCTTCATCATGCCTTTTATCAATTTGATGTAATTCCTCCTTAAATTTGTTGAGATCCTCATTTATTTTTTTTCTTCATGCTTTTAAAGATTAATTTCCTTCTTTATTTTTTCAAGGTCATGATCAACATCTTGTACCTGCTTCTTGAGTTCCGCATTTTCCTTATTCAATATGCCTATCTCTTTTATATAAACTTCAAGTTTTTTGTCAATATATTCTTTGAGGTATTCTTCATTTTATTCATCTTCTAGGCCTTCCTTTCTCTTGGTGTTTTTATCTCCTTCCTTTGAATATTGATTATATTTGTGTTCTTTCCCACCATCTTCTATATTTGAGGCAATGAGAAAAAATCTTTTTGAATGAATATCTTGAATATTTTTAAAAATATATTTACTGATGAGTATTTATTCATCATGAATTTAATAAGATATGGTAAATTACTCAAGATTTCCTTAATTTATCCTGCATTATATTCCTTCGAATCCTCTTCCATTGTGATTTTGGTAACCAATGATTCCCAAAGTTTAGGGACTTGAGTTATCAAAAATCATTTCATTCTTTGTCTTCATGACCCATAGTTTGTCCCATTGAACAATGAGGCTTTCCCAACTTGATTTTATTGTATTTTCACAGTTGAAGAAGAGACATCTTTAGAAGTAATGGAGGTTTTTTTCCTTGGATTTGTCATTTGTGTTCTAAGGATATACCTTTCATCTATAAGGTTGTGAGTGACTGTACTGGCTTTGATTTCAATTGTTGAAATACTAATATGGGGGGGGGATCAATATTTCTTTTTACAATTGTTATTTTACTAGTTAAGATCACTTAAATATAAAAAAAAATGAACAATAACAAAATAACTAATTTTATTAATAAGAATTGATGAGGAATGAAACCCTCTTTACAATGAATCAAGAGCAATAATATATTAGGGCTCCAACCCTAGATGAAGACTTCAATATTCAATTCTGCTAGGCTCCAACTTATACTTCACCAAGCACCAACTTGGTATTCTTGAGGACTCCAATCCTCTAGGGATCTAACCTTCTCAATTGGCTTAGGCTCCATCTTGGTATTCTAAGGACTCCAATACTCTAGGGTACAACCCTCTGCTTTAGATTTTCAAGATATGATCAATAGTTATTCAAGGCATCCAATGTCTTCTGCAACAAGGCTTGACAACATATTCGAGTTCACCTTCAAAAATTATCTCAATTAATCTCCAAATAACTTAGCTCATCAATGATAAATTTTATAAACCATAGAAGGTATCCAAGACTCTTCATATTCCCTAAATAGTTTTATCCAAGGTTACTCCATGAGAGATTCACTCATGCATCAAGAATGCCTTCAATATAAGATTATGCAAGAATATTCAATATAAAGTCTATAGAGGTTTTTCAACAAGGATTACGACTACAGAGGAGGTTGCTTAAAAATACACCAAAACCTTAAAAAATTCTCCAAAACAATATTTAGAAAAATTCCCCACAAACTACTTCTCAAGGGATCTAGTCCATCGATCCAAAATATTGATTCCATAGGAACAAGTGCCACAATTCCCAAAATATCAAGATAAAAAATCTAAGGTATTGATCTCCATAGGTCCAAAGTTCCTTTTCTCCCCAACTCACGACTTTTCCACACATTTGAGTCTCTGGTATGATCTCAAAAATTCACCACAAGTTCAAAGTACAATGCCCATAGATTAGAATTAAAGTGCTTCTTTGCAAGGTCTACACTTCACTTGGCTATTACAAACTCCAAGAATCATCATAGTCCCAAAATACAAGTCTTCCACAATTTCAAGGATTACTGACTATGTTTTCACAATATTCAAAGTCTCTTCAAGTATATTTTTCAAAGTACGCTACAATAGATATTTCTTAATTCTGCTCCAAAGAGTTTTTAAAGATGCCTGCAATGATGGAATTTTAGATATCTCCAAGAGTGACTTCAGTGATAGACACCAAAATTGTTGCTACATAATTTTTCAAAGAATTTCTTCCAAATTTGATTAGGTCTCTACAAATATATCTCTTATATAACTGTTCTTTCCACAAGGATGTCCTCAAAGAATGCTCTAAGAGGGGTGCAAATTATACTCAAGATAAGGCTTAAGGTATTCTCCCAACAATGGCCAAAGGTATTTCTCCTAGTAGATAAAAATTTCACTCTCTAAAAGGGTTGAAAGCACAGTCCTAAAGCTACCTAAGGAATTCCCTAGTTGTAGTCTTCCATAGGAGTCGATTTTGCAGGCCTATAAGGGCCATAATTTCAGGTCTTCAATTAATTACATAGGTCCAAACATACAACTACAAGATCGAGGTATTTTAGGTATGTTTTAGGTTTGAAAGTTAGATATATCTATGGATTTGCAATGAACAACTAGTTCTGTTCAAGTAGTAATTCAATGACAGAGTTAAACGATTGTCTTCAATCTATGTCCTTTTCTTCAAATCCAAATCTTTTAATGCCTCAATGCTTGAACAGATTCATTGACCAAAATGACGATTTGAGTTTTTTTTTTTTACAATTTTTTGAGTATATTTGAAAAGAAACACAATTGGAGTTTGAGGCATCATGTCATAGTAAGACTACATAAGTCAGCTAGAAATATTTTCATACACTTTCTTCAAAAATTAATCTCTCTGCACTATAAGGAAAATACCCTCTAGCAGATGTTTTTGAAGAACCACAAAGAAAAATACCCCATACATCCATTTCTAGCGGAGGTTACTGGAGGAGGTTGGTGGGCGGAGGGTTTTGCAGATGTTTTCCTATTGGTGCTCTTACCGTTAAAACTCACCTTGGTGCTCTAAAAAAAAGAAAGCACCGGTGCAGAAAAAATCATTGGCACACTGGACACCGACTTCATACACACTCACCCGGTGCGTCATAATATAATAGAGCACCGGCACCTCACAACTCATTCCGCCAGTGCATTATAAAACACAACGCCAACACCGAAACCACCCGGTGCGGTAGACAGAAACTGTACCGGTGCATCATAAAAAACGCGCAAAAACACAAACTGACCGGTGCGTTTATAGCAAACATTACCAGTTCACCTATAAAAAACGCGCACCGGTAAAGGGTTAAATTAAAAAAAAATTTACGACAAAAAACCCAAATTTTTCAGTTTTCCAGTGCTCCTGAGCTATCAATTACCGGTGCACACCGAGCATTGACACACCAGATAGCGTGCTCGAAGTACAAACACCGTCGGGGCGTCAAATTACTATAACGCACCGGGGCATCAATATTATTCCATGCCGGTGCATCATAAAACATCGCACCAAAACAGAAACGAGTCGGTGTTTCTTCTCTAAGAGAAGTGGTGCGCCAAAAACCGCACGCACTGGAATAACGTTGTATAAAAAAAATATTAAGGCCAAAAAACTGGTGCTTTCTGACTATTATGCACCAGTGCTTTACCATTATGCCACCCCAGTGCATCATCAAATTTTCGCGCCGAAACTGAAACATCCTGGTGCGCGGTTAGGGAAACGCCCTGGCGCGTTATAAACAATGCGCCAAAATTGATACCGCCTGGTGCGGTTTTATTTAATAACACCGGTGCGCTTATAAAACCCCGCGCACCGAAATAGGGTTAATTAAAAAAAAAATTACGACCAAAAAACTTCATTATTCACTTTCCTCAGTGCTCCAGAGCTCTCAAGCCCCGATGCTATTTCCTTATTTCTAAGCCACCCTGACATCGGTGCTCTCATTGCACCCATTGCACGCACTGCTGCTCTGCATTGGCCACCAATATCCAGCTTGCATTTTGAAAAACAGTGGGAAAATTTTATTTTCCAAATTTTACAGCCAATATGCCACCTCGACGGCGAAATGTACAGGTATTTTTTCTAGTTTTTCTATAATTAAGCCTTTTAGTAGATTAGAAATTGAAATAAACTTAAAAATAACCATTAAAAAAGAAAAAAAAAATTCGCATGGTGTGCTCGAGATGTTCGGCTCACACCGGATAGCGGTGCTACCTGTAAAATTTACAGGCAGCACCGCTACCGGTGCTAACGGTAACTGCACCATTTCTGGGGCGATGTCAAAAGGTGCCCCAAATAATTTTAAACTAAAAATAAAAAATAAAAAAGGTGGTGCGCTTATTTATCCAGGTACACCGTTGACCCCGACAATCACAGTGCAGTGCGTTGACTTAATTTTCTACCCTGGTTTATGTCAGCGCACTACATTTTTCATTTCGAGAGGGTCAACGTTGCAGCCGAGTAAAAGACCACATCGTCAACTATGTCATTGTCATGAAGTCGGTGCACTGACATGAATATACGCGTCGGGGCGTATATTTCAGTCAGCGCACCGCTATTCTGAATTATATACAGTCCACGGTGCTTGAAAAACAGACATTTGCACCGAATCCGGTGCGGTCTATTTCATTACGGGCACCGGGGACGGTGCTCTAAAATATTAGGAGGCACCGACACCGTTGTGTGACTGTTTTTATGGAGCACCGACTTGTATGTTTGCTTTTTTTCAAAAAAAATTATATATGTATATTTATAAATACATTTATATTTTAATAAAAAAAATTATTTAATATGGCAATGATTCAGAGAGAACGGGAGAAACAACAAGCAGAACAATATGACATGATTCGCCAATGGGAGGCGAGAGAGAGGGAGAGAGATGGATGCCCTCGCCCTATTACTGCAGATACCCAGGAGATCCTTATGCAGTTAGGCCTCCTCAAGTTCTATAAGGAGGCTATTTCCGACCTAAAGGCCTGTAGTTTTCTTTTGAGATATCTTATCGATAGGTGGAATGCCCATCGACAAGATTTTCAGGTTGGTCCTGACCAGTGGTACACACCCACTGAGGAGGACATTTATTTTATTATAGGACTATGGAGGAGAGGGGTGGATTTTCCCTCATTCCCAGACGTGCCAGCTGTTTGTGTAGTAGGGAGTCAGTTAGTTTACTCCCAGAGATACATTGGAGCACATGTACTGTCTCCTTCAGAGTTTCAGGTATCTGGAGGTCAGTTATGTATAGGTGATTTTGGTAGACAGGACATGCAGTGCCTTTCTATTATCGCTTCGATAAATTCGCACAACACCAGTGACAGGCAACACTTTAGTTTCTTGCTTTTATATTATGTTAATTCTTTAATACAGCAACCACGACTTGTTAGGTGGTCTGCCATTTTTTTGCGATAGTTTTGTATGGCCTTAGATATATGTCATGCTCATGCACAAGGGAGGTTCAACTTCCCTTTTGCTTCAGAGCTGTTTTGTTTATTTTTTGAGAGGTTTCTAGAGGTGAGACCTAGTTTTGTTCGATAGCCTCGTAGGCCGATGTTTGAGACCCGGATGCGCATGTGGGGGCAGATGATGCCCAAGAGGGGAGACACTATGTTTCCAAAGAGGATATCACATGATTCGCTAGACTTACTAGCTAGTGTTGGCGGCCTTAATCCATTCATTATGGTCCCATGTCCTTATGCTGGACTAGATTGGTGAGGGTGTCCCAACATCCTCTTCACTCCTGATGAGCTGCTAGATGATAGAGGTAATATTACTGTTTTATTTATATTTATTCTAACATTTTCTTTAACTTGTTTTTATTAAATTGTGTAATGAAATTGTCTAATTATTTTTGTGTACTTGTATATATTTTGCAGACATTGGCTCTTTTGATGGCGATGGGATGCCAGATCCACCACATGATCCAGGTGTCGATCCTGATGATTATGATTAGGAGATGGCTTATGCGCCAGAGGATGAGGCTGGTGGCAGAACAGAGAGACGTGTTGATCCTGTGCCTCATGGTGCACCGGTACTGACTTTTGCTAGGCGTGGTCGACCTTAGACCAGATACCGGATGGAGTTGGGCAGCCAACTTTGTGGATTGATTTCAGATGCGGGCATCAGGCCCGCTCATTAAAGAGAGATACAGGGCAATGATAGACTGTTACGGATGTGGAGAGGCATGCCGCGTGACATGTACAACCTGATGCGGCATGTCGTAGGAGCTACGACAGCTGTTACATGATTGACGAGGATTGTTCGTAGATATAGGCGTAGTCGAGCTGCAACACGTGATGGAAAATCTACCAGCAGTGACTCAAATGCATCTCATGATCGTTCACCTCGCGGCGTGCGTCATGATCAACATGAGGCTCCACTGGTAGCATCTGACACTAGTCATCATGGAGATGAGGCTGGACCATTGGCCATGTCCAGTCAGAACCCTGCAGCATTCATCATGAGTACTAGTCACGATCATCATGAGTAGGCTGGACCATCGACCATCGAGGCTGCAATACTATTGACTGAGCAGGCCTCCTCTACTATTGTTCCTCATATTGATCATGTTGTACTACCACCATCAGATGCATCCATCAGTACTAGTGATCATCATGATCATGAGCAGGCTAGTCGACCATCGACTGTCGAGGCTGCACCTAGCTTTACTGTGTAGAAATTTGTTGAATAATGATTAATTATCCACCGAGACTATCCTGATCACATATCAATTCGAATTCATATGCAACACATAATCTCTTCCAATCATATCATGACACATGCGGAAATAAAACAAGCAATAGCACATCAATTCATCATACACATTAACACAGTATGTATGGGGCAAGCTTATAGCTGAAAAACCCGCAGTTATTGTGTATATTATAATGGAGAAAACATGTAACAACCTCAGTACAATACTCCTCACAAGTACTCAGTACTATCTCATGAAGTTACACACAAACTAGCTTGGTTTTGAACAAGTCACAGGTTCAAAACACATCCACTAATTGCCTGCCTCTATTGCGCAATCATGGCTTGTCTAAATAGAGATCCAAGGTTCGAATCTCCTTGGCTTGACAGCACAATCATCATGGGCAATTGCCTCCAAGTGTGGTGCAAATCTCATGCACAACTGATGTCACAACTGATAGCTGTACTCACCCTTTCATCTACCCCTTTCACTGATCTCCACTGAACTGTCCATGCACTGTAGTGAACTGATGTGTTCTTGAGTTGAATAATGAGTTACTAATTAATGAATTAAATAATATTTAATTCACTCCACTCATTACTAGCTGATTAGCTAGTTAAACTAATCTCAACTAGTTCAACTAAGTTAAACCGAACACAACTCCACCAACTGTCTCATCAACTCCACCAAACTTCTGCCACTGAAGTCCTAACTGAAGTCAACCATGCATGAGCTCACCAAACCCCTAGGAATAGCGTAATTGCTCTGTCAGATGCATGAGCCACTTCTGTAGCTCGAACTAAAGTGCTCCAAGAGAGTAAACTGAAGCTTAGAGTCCAAATATTATTAAGGGTAAATAATATTTTACTTCCCTATTTTTAGGATAGGCAGTCTAAAAATAGACTTCGACCTATAGGTCCAAAAATAGAGGTCCATCTATTTTTACCAACATGACCAATACTCCAAGAATAACATACTGCAACCCCTGGACTATGCTCCATATGTCTAAAAATAGACATAGTCTAAAAATAGACTTTGCGCCAGAATTTGCCTGCGGGCCCACTTAGTGAAGGCGACTTCATTTCACTAAGCTCCATAATCTTGCTGCATTCTCAACACTCCCTCTCAGCAAGATATGGATTATCTGCAACCCCTATCCTGCCTCTGTGGAATTCGAACTTGCTCCTGGTGAGCGCCTTCGTCAGGATGTCGGCATCCTGATCCTCCGTGGGAACATATGAAATCATCATGATTCTCTGCTGAACACAATCTCTGATATGATGGTACCTGATGTCGATGTGTTTGGATCTATCATGAAATATTGGATTAGCCGAGAGTTTAATGCAACTCTGGTTATCACAGTAAATCACTGTAGGCTCCAAATGCAACCTGAACAATCCAACGAGGATCTTTCTCATCCAAATAGCCTCGCATGCAGCCAAGCTTGCTGCCATGTACTCGGCCTCTGCTGAACTGAGTGCCACGGATCTCTGCTTCCTGCTGTACCAGGAAACTGCTGTCGACCTGATGCTGAAAATACCTCTAGATGTGCTCTTATGATCCGTTGGGCTCCCTGCCCAATCTGCATCAGTGAAGCCGGAAAGCTTCGCTCCATCTTCCTGTCTGTACCATAGACCATATCTCGATGTGCCACTAAGATAACGCAATACATGCTTTCCTGCCTTCCAGAAGAGCTTGGTAGGCTTAACCATCGCTTGCGAAAGCTAGTTAACAGCATAGCATATATCGGGTCGTGTATTGACCAGATACATAAGCGACCCCACCAACTGTCGATAGACAGTGGCATCCACTACCTCCGCTGAAGTAGCATCCTCCTTCCTCCAACCACCAGGAAGAGGAGTGTCAACAGGCTTGCAGCCTTGCATGTTGAACCTCTCGAGAATCTCCCGGGCATACTTGCCCTGAGAAACAAACAGTCCTCCGCTGCGCTGCCAAATCTCCAATCCCAGGAAATAATGAAGGATGCCCAAGTCCTTCATCTCAAATTCTCGTGCAAGATCCTCCTTGCATGAAAGTATCAACTGCTCATCGCCAGTCAAAATCAGATCATCTACATACAATACGATGATCAACAGCTTCCCCTCCACCACAATCTGGTACAGGTTAGGATTCGCCTCACTCTTGGAGAATCCAAGCCCGGTGAAGTAGCTGTCTATCCGAGTGTACCAAGCACGAGGTGCTTGCTTCAGCCCGTACAGTGCTCTCTTGAGTCGGCACACATGCGAATCACTGCTGAAGATCTCAAAACCTTCAGGCTGCTCTATGTACACCTCTTCCTCAATAATTCCATTGAGGAACGCAGTCTTCACATCCATCTGATGAATGTGCCACCCCATCTGCGCTGAGAGAGCAAGGATCGTCCGTATGGAAGAGTACCTTGCGACAGGTGCAAAAGTCTCCTCATAATCGATCCCCTCGATCTGTGAGAAGCCACGGGCAACAAATCTCGCCTTGTACTTCTCCACACTCCCGTCAGCCACCTGCTTCACTTTGTAGATCCATCGCGAACCCACCACTAATTTCCCTTCCGGTCTTGGGACAATCTCCCATGCACTGTTTCTGACGATCGAATCATATTCTTCGATCATGGCATCTACCCATGCGGGTTCCTCCACAGCTTCCTCAAAAGAGGATGGCTCCATCACGACACATTGACTCACAAGAGCCATGTATCCAGTGTACCGATCCGGTGACTGCCTCTGTCTGCGCTGTGCTATAGGTGGTCCTACAACCTTCTCTGCATCTCGAGCCAGTCACTCAGCTTCTGTAGTGCGCATGCGCCCTCTGATGGTTGGCGCTGCATGGGTGGTTTCTTCCACCTCCTGAACTTCCTCTTGTGGGTGATCCACATCCGAAAGCTCCTCCTTAGGAACTAACAGCTCCTCATCTGCATGCAAGTGTAGCTCCCTCTCAAGCGAACACTGCATGGCTTTCTCCTCCTGAAATTTTATATCCCGTTGCACAACAGTCTTGCGACTGTCTGACAAATATACCCGGTAGTTGTGAGGTGTATCAGTGTACCCCACAAATATTCCAACCTCAGCAGTTGGATCCAACTTCCTTCTCGCATCCTTCGTCACATGCATGTAGACAGGAGAACCAAAAATCTGCAAATGGGAAATATCAGGCCTCTTGCCAGAATAAGCCTCCTCCGGTGTACTCATGCCAAGAACCTTGTGAGGACAACGGTTCTGCACATACACTGTTGTATTGCATGCCTCGGCCCACAAGTGAAGGGGTAGGCCCTGATCATGCAACATCGCGCGTGTAGCACCCATGATCATTACGTTTCTTACTCGACCACCGGATTACTGCTTTGTGGGTTATGGGAGTACGTGTACTCTCTCACGAATCCCTTACGCGCTATAGGGCTCCATGAATTCGGTTGTGATGGGTGTCACCACCATTGTCGCTCCTTAGAGCAATCACCTTCTTCCCCGACTCCTTCTTGACTAGTGCCTTAAACTCACAGAACTTCGCGAATGTATCGCTCTTCTTCTGCATGAAGAAGATCCAGCACTTTCGAGAGAAATCATCAACAAAGATCACGTAGTACTTGTGCTTTGCTGTCGAAGCAACTGAGAAAGGACCACACACGTCTGTGTGAACTCTCTCAAGGATCATCGTGGTGGGACTATCCTTCTCATGAAAGGTGGCTTTCAAATACTTCCCTAAAGTACACCCCTTGCACTGATCTGACTGCGCAAGAGTTCCCTTAGGAAGCCCAGTAGAAATCTGCTGCAGGATCTTCAAAGCTCCATGGTGAAGGTGGCCCAATCTCCTGTGCCACAGTTCGCCCTCATCATCCCGTCTCACCACTTCTCCCGCCTTGCATGCCATTGCTGCGCAGCCATCTACCTGCAACTGATAAAGGTTCTTGGTTTGAACCCCTATCTTCCGGGTCTCTCCAGTAGTCTTACTGCGCAGGAAGGCTTTTCCTTCGTTGAAGACCACATCATACCCCTTATCCTCCAACATCGCCACAGAGATCAAGTTCTTCTTCAATCCAGGTACATGCATGACATCCTTCAATACAAAGGGTTTACCAGACTCCCTCTGAAAGGATATGGTACCGATACCAGTCGCACTGTATCTATCATCATCGCCCATCTCGATGTGCACACCCAAATCTTTGTCCTCCAGATCTGAGAACAAATCCCGATCTCCCGTCATATGAAATGACGCACCGCTGTCCAAGAACCACACCGATTCCATCACACTTGAAACCAAGCATGCGATCGGTGAAAAGTCAAGCTCGAACTGTGAAGCCAAAGCTTCTCCATCTGCAGATCTTCCCGCTTGCTTGTTCTTCTTCTTCTTTGGAAAATTGGTAGCATAATGTCCGTGATCATGGCAGTGAAAACACTTCACTTTCACCATATCCTGCTTCTTGCCCTTTGCACCAGAATGAGAGGTTTTCTTACCCTTCCCCTTATTTTCTTTGGCAACCAAAGCGCAGTTTTCTTCATCAGCTCCCTTTGATGAAGATCCATCTCGAGTAGTCCTCCTTATCTCCTCCTGCATGAGATCCGCCCAAAGGCGCTCCCATCCTGGTAGCTTCTCCCGACCATTGGCACTATCTTGATATGAGTGCCAAGCCTTCGGAAGACCAAGGAGAGCCAGGTCGACCATGTCCTCGTCTTCGACAGTCACCCCCACACTTCCCAGCTCATCTCTGCATTGAGTGAACTTCGTGAGGTATTTGGCGATACTATCGCCTTTCTCCATCTTGATGTTTCTGAGCTTATCTTTGAGCGCCAGCTTCCTTTGGTCGCTCTTACTCTGGAATAGATCCGTCAAAGCTTTCCACATTAAATATGGAGAAGCCTTTCCATGCAGGCTGGATACAATATGATCCTTGACGCCCTCCAACAGGATCCTTCGACATTTCGTCATCTTCTTTTTCCATGCTTCGACTTCAGCAGGATTAGTGGGCTTTTGGACATCCGTATCCACGAACTCCTTCAGTCCATTATCTTCTAATATTGCCTCCATGCGATCATTCCATGCAACATAATTCGAACTGCCTTCAAGAGAATATTCGAGTCGCAAACCGTTGAAAGACATTTTCAACTCCGGCACCAAGAAAACAAAACTGCTACAAAATTTGAATTCCAACTCAAAGCTCAACCACTCTTGATCTATGATAACAAATTATTTCTAGCACAGAGATCGACTGCAGGGGCATTTACTGGATATATCACCTTTCAAAGGAAAGGATGGATCCAGAGGCTACCTGGCCCGCATGCAGACTCTGTCTACCGAAATAATTTTGTAATCACTGTGATGATCAATCTCCACTTCAATAGCTCTGATACCATGTAGAAATTTGCTGACTAATGATTAATTATCCACCGAGACTATCCTGATCACATATCAATTCGAATTCATATGCAACACATAATCTCTTCCACTCAGATCATGACACATGCGGAAATAAAACAAGCGTTAGCACATCAATTCATCATACACATTAACACAGTGTGTATGAGGAAAGCTTATAGCTGAAAACCCCACAGTTATTGTGTATATTATTATGGATAAAACATGTAACAACCTCAGTACAATACTCCTCACAAGTACTCAGTACTATCTCATGAAGTTACACACAAACTAGCTTGGTTTTGAACAAGTCACGGGTTCAAAATACATCCACTAATTGCCTGACTCTATTGCGCAATCATGGCCTGTCTAAATAGAGATCCAAGGTTCGAATCTCCTTGGCTTGACAACGCAATCATCATGGGAAATTGCCTCCAAGTGTGGTGCAAATCTCATGCACAACTGATGTCACAACTGATAGCTGTACTCACCCTTTCATCTACCTCTTCCACTAGTCTCCACTGAACTGTCCATGCACTGTAGTGAACTGATGTGTTCTTGAGTTGAATAATGAGTTACTAATTAATGAATTAAATAATATTTAATTCACTCCACTCATTACTAGTTGATTAGCTAGTTAAACTAATCTCAACTAGTTCAACTAAGTTAAACCGAACACAACTCCACCAACTGTCTCATCAACTCCACCAAACTTCTGCCACTGAAGTCCTAACTGAAGTCGACCATGCATGAGCTCACCAAACCCTTAGGAACGAGCGTAGTTCTCTGCCCAGGATGCATGAGCCACTTAGCAGCTGGTAGAGTGCTCCAAGAGAAATGGCGAAGTTTTAGAGTCAAATATTATTAAAGGTAAATAATGTTTGGCTTCCCTATTTTTGGATGGCCGGTCAAAAATAGATTGGAGCTATAGGTCCAAAAAATAGAGGTCCATATATTTTTACCAACATGACCAATACTCCAAGAATAACATACTGCAACCCCTGGACCATGCTCCATATGTCTAAAAATAGACATAGTCTAAAAATAAACTTTGCGCCAAGATTTGCCTGCGGGCCCACTTAGTGAAGGCGACTTCATTTCACTAAGCTCCATCATCTTGCTGCATTTTCAACATACTGAGCAGGCCACATCCACTTGTACTAGTGTTATTGATGTAGTTATACTACCACCAGCACTTGATCCATGACATTTATATTACAATTGTATATTTTTAACATTATTCAGTTATATATATATATATATATGGTCCATGTATTTTATGTTCATGTTGCAGTTGTACTTAATTTTCATGTTGATGATCATCATGATGTGGCGCATATTGTTAGTCATGTTATATATGGTCCATGTATTTTATGTTCATGTTGTAGTTGTACTTAATTTTCATGTTGATGATCATCATGATGTGGCGCATATTGTTAGTCATGTTAGATATGTTCATTTAATGTTTAGCTTGTAGATAGATGTGTATATGTGATAGGCGCATGAGTTATTTGACATTATATTGAGATGTATATTTGATGTTTGTGTTGTGATGATGTTAATATATAATGCTAATTTAATGTTAATTGAATGTGTTTATTAGTCGAATATGATTTTTGTACGATGGTTATCATGATCATGATGATGTTTATTAATTAATTTAATATTATTAAATGACCATGATATTTATTAAATATTATGTCGTGAATGTAATTGTAATTTACATTTTAATTCTATGTAAAATTGTATTTGTATTTGTACTAATTGTAATTTTAAGTGTAATTGTATGTAAAATATTTATTAATGTAAAATTTTAATTGTAATTGTAATATTTAATTTATTCTGAAATGATTGTAATTGTATATATGAAAAATTATAAAATTGTAATTGTAATTCTAATTGTATGTAAATTTCACAAATTGTAATTGTATTTGTAATTGTAATTTTAATTGAATTGTATGTAAAATATTTGTAAAATTGTAATGTAATTGTAAATGTAATTCTATGTAAAATTGTAAATGTAATTGTATTTGTAACTATAATTTTAATTGAATTATCTGTAAAATATTTGTAAAATTGTAACTATAATTGTAAATGTAATTATATGTAAAATTGTAAATGTAATTGTATGTAAAATTAAAATTATAATTGTAATTTTAATCGTAATTCATGTATGTGAAATTAATGTAAAATTGTAATTTTAATTTTAATTCTAATTGTAATTGTAATTTTAATTAATGTAACTGTATGTAAAATATTAATTTGTAAAATTTTAATTCTATTAAAATTTTAATTGTATTAATGTGAAATGATTTTATTAAAATATTTAAATTTGTAAATTTGCAAATAATTGTAAAATAACAAATCTAGAATAATATGAATTTTTTGTAACATAAAGTTTAGAAAATAATGAAAATAAATTCATGTACTTTATAATTATCATTATTTTATTATGATCTTACATACAAAAAAATAAAAATAAAAATAAAAATAAATAGTCCGGTGTGCTTATCATCCTAACAGGCCTCGGTGCATCGTATTAATACAACACACCAGTGCGTCACATTTCCGCACACCGGAAATGAATAAACACAAATAAAAAAACGCAACCCTATTTTGTTTAAGTTAAAAAAAGCAACAATTTGAAAAATGGGCAGCAAAATATTTTCGAAAATGTAATTTGATAAAATAATTCTTTAAATACTAAACACTTTTCATTATTTCACTAATTTTGCTAAAAAATTTCAGTCAGATTTTTGTAGGAGACAGACCTGGAGCTAGAGAGCACAAGGGTACTATGGATGGAGAAATACGTTGGAACAGAAGTATTCGGATCAAAGAATTTCAAACCATTTCGTGATTAAATTTAATTCTTTTTTTAACTTTTTTTTTCTGCAGTTTTTTATTTTTTCCTGCAGTTTTATCCATTTTTACCCTAAGCCCTTCATTTTTTTGTTTTTTCCCTTTCTTCTCCCTGTTTCTGTGATTTAAAAATTAGGTTTTTTCATTTTATATTGATGTCCAACCCATGGGACGACTTTCATAGTCAAATCCCAATCCATTCGGTCATTGCGTGAATTTTTGAAAAAATGGATTTTTCTTTATCGGTGTGCCCTGCGTATGCCACTGCACTGGTGCTCTATATTATTACAGCGCACCATGCACATTCTTTGTTGTAAAAAATTGAAAACATTTTTTTAAATCCGCACGCCAAATTTGAAATAGGGCACTCGTGCTCTCTTTAACTAGGAAAGCACCGTACAGTGTATTACATCGTTTTTGCGGTGCATTTATAATACCCCACGCACCGTTAGGTCTATTACACTATTTTTGCAGTGCGTTTATAATACCAAACACACCGTACGATGTATTATACTATTTTGCGGTGCGTTGTTAATATATCCATGCACCGGGGGCAGTGCGGATTTCATGAAAGGTGCATCGGTGTCTCGAGATTTATTTTCTACCTGAAAAGTTGAGAATTTATTTATAAATATATTAATGAATAATATGCTATAGGTTTCAGATTGATAAATAAATGACTAAAAAGATATCAAGTAACAAAAATACTGTTAACACATCAAGAAAAGCAAAAAAGGCAAGTTCTTTGTAAATTATTTATAAAAAATATTATTTTTGAACTATATGTAACTTTAACTAATATGTATTGTTTACTGTGTATCATGCAGAGCCACAAAATGACGAAGCTCGATATGATTATTCCTGATCTACGACCATAAGAGCGTAAAAGTTTAATGGAAAAATTGCAAAAAGATGAATTAGGTGAATGAAACAATACTATCGATCCAATATTAGTTTCTTTTTTTAATTATCATTAATAATATACTTAAATTTATTAGATAACATGTGTCAAACAGTATACTAATTCACATCTGTTTAATGTTCTATAGGGACCAACAACTCAGAAAAGGAATGTTGTTCTAAGAAAAGAAAAAAAAATAGAACATGCAAATGAAAATGAATTACTCCTTGGCTCATATAGAGTGGTACTGGAAGTTAACGAAAGGGGGAAAAATTTTTACAAAAGTTTGAGGGATCTAGTGGAACGAATACAACAACGTGCTTCAAATGTAATATGTAATAATTGAATTTTTCGATCATTAGGTACAATAAATAAATAATTTAGCATTAAATATTAATTTTCAAGAATTTTCTTGCAGAAAAGAAAAAAAAATGGAACCCATTCAGCACATAAAACAGGACGACAAGGAAGAAATGGTTGATCTCTAAGTTTGTGAGTAATTGTTACTTCCTTATAACAACTTAACTAGATTTCATTTTTGTATTTTTTAAGTTGTTTTACAAAAATCATCATTGAATGTCTTCAAACGGGTGCTAACATACAAAGAAGAACCATCAGACGAATTGATTGAAATTGGGTTAAATATGGGTTGTGAGTATATGTTGGCATATCAGAATTTAATTGTGGAATTTGTAAGCATCTATCGATCTTGTTTTAATTAGCTCTGTCTATAATTAATAGAAAAAAAACATCTTTTATATTAAATATATGATTTGTTATGGGGTATAAAACTTGCAGGAAACAAAGTATGGAACTGCGCCAACAGATGAAATTTTGAAAGATGGCATGGTAGATGGTTTTGAAAGAATGTGTATAGTTTATGAGTCAATTGTTGCTATGGTACGTCATTTTTCTTTTCGATTTACATTGATGTATATTATTTAATATTGCAATTTTCATTATTCTCACCAATGTATATACACTCATTTCAGTTTATTTTTATGTTTGTAGATGGAAAGTGAAGAAGAAGAAAACAATCAACGTCGTGAACACAACATTCCTGAAAATAACCCAAGTCATGGAAGTAGCTCTAGCAGTGACAGCAGTTCAAGCGAAGAATGATGATCACTATGTAATTTGGATATCAAAGCAAGGCGTTTTATTTTTTGAAATATGTCTGTGAAATCAGACATTTTGTTTAATGTAATGGACATAGTGTCCTAATTGAAAGACAAAGGGATACGAATAATTGTCCCATTTTGTATGATAAAGATTGTCTTATATATATATATATATATATATAATCATAAAATATGTTTTAATTTATTCTATTGCGTTCTCCATTGTTGTTCTCAAATGCACTAATAAAAATTTAATTCATATGAATATTGTTATAAGATTATATATATGTGTCGACTTTTGATGAATAATGAATTTAAAAAAACCACAATAATTCTAATATGATATAACAAATTAATCCAAACAACACATTCAAATGCATTAATAAAAATGTAATTAATATGAATATTGTTATAAGATGTGTCGAATTTTGATGAATAATGAATTTAAAAAATCACAATAATTGGACTGTCAGAGGTGGATGTTTCTAAAAAAAAAAAAATGAAAACCAGTGCGTTTATGTGTCTATACGCATCGGTGCGTTTATGATTCTATGGGCACCACACTAATACCGATTCCAGTTATAAAGATCAGAGCGTTTGTGTGATACTGCGCACCGGGGCGTTTATGTATCTATAAGCACCAGTGCATTTGTAGATGCCATGTGCACCCCACAAATACCGATACCAATTATAAATCTCAGTTACTTTTTGTGATATGGAGCACTGGTGCCTCATAAAGATACACGCACCAGTGCCCTTATATGACCTATGGCCACCGCTCAAATCCCAAGACCAATTAGAACGACCCCATGCATTGTATCACCAACACCAGGCCCGGTGCTTTTGTTTTCCTTAATGGCCCAGTGCGTTCTCCTTCAACTGCCCCAGTGCGTTGTCTACCGATACGCACCGGTGTGTTAAAACCTGATAAGAGCACCAATGAAAAAACATCCGTAATAACCTTCAGCCGCCCATTTTTTTTTAGTTGTGTTGAATTTCCGTTAAAAGCTTCACCAAAACCTCCATTACCAGAAACTAATGTGGTAGCATATGTTTTTTTGACAATTTTGGCCAATTTTATAACACTAAAAACCTCCTTTATAACCTCCTCTAGAGGGTCTTTTCCTTGTAGTGCTGCAATGGTAAGGAGTTATGAGGAATATAGGTATACATTAGAAAACTTATGACCTCCTCTACAAGTGGGTGTAGATTTATCTTCAAGATATGACCTCTAATGATGGAAAATTTATTTTTTATCATTATATACATGTTTTTTATAACACACCTAATTGAAGTTTTATTTATTGGAACTAGGGCATCATGTAGCTCAGGGTTTCTTCATCTATAGGTATTTGGAAAATTTAGTGTTTCTTAGGATATTTTAAGCTAGGGTATCATGAGAAATTTATGTGCATGAGATAGGGCTAGGGTATCATTATTAGGATTAGGGTTATATAAAGAATTCTTAGGGAATTATGCATCAAGAATTTTCACATTATTCATCATTTTGAATATAAAACAAGGGAATAATTAAATCTAGGCTTGCTATTATATGGATAAGGATATATAGCTAGGGTTTGATTCAACACAACTAGGGTATCATATATCCAACAAGTTTCATGCACTATTAGCATGTAGCCAATATATCTAGGGTTGGTCAATAAGGATAGGTTTTTATCATATGGCTTTATTAATTCATTTGTTACCCAGAGTTCTCATCTTAAATGATGCTAGGATTTCCTCCTTGGCACTTAGGGTTTGTAATCAACACCTAGGGTTTCATCAATGGAATGCTTAAGCAATGCACCTAGGATGCCATTTTATTGAAATCAACGAATTTTTTTTCCAAAATTTTTTAATTTTTCAAGGCTCTAACCTTGAACATACCCAAGCTCCTACTTGGTCAAAATGAGGACTCCAATCCTCTGAATAGTTTCCAAGCTCCAACTTGGTAAAAAACAGGTCTCCAATCCTTTCATCTCCAAGATCCAATTTGATCAACTGAAAAAATAAATAGTACTTACTTCAAAGTTTTCAACAATATACCAAGAATTCTTCAACGATAATTTCAAAGGGTGTCTTCAATGATGCTTCGACAAGTCTTTAATGAAATTTCTAACAACTATTCAAAGTATACTCCAACAAGATGACTTTGACGAGATTTCAACAATTCTCCATGATGCTCCAAGGATAGCCCAAAATGTCTTCAATATTTGTGCACGATATGCCTTTAGAATAACTCCATAAGATAAATTCAACACTGCTGTAATATGTCTTCAAAAAATCCTTCTAGACTGCTCCAAAAGATGATTATAGGGATGCTTCAAAATTTGTCACTGGGTTGCTCCAAAATTTCTTCTTTAACTAGCTTGCAAAAGGGTCAAAAAATCCTCTAGATATTCTTCAAGTTTCCTTCAAGGTTGTCCCAAAATATATTTATAACTGATTCAAGTGACGCTTCTATTTTGTTCCAAGGGATGTCCAATGTCTCAATAAAATTTTGATAAGTCACAAGTTTTGAATGAATTATAAGTCCACAGGTTAAACTGACATAAAAATAACATGTATGAAATGTTTAAGCCACAATTCCAAACTTAAAACCACAGGTCTGAACCCTTCTACAAGCCACATGACTAAATACCAAGATTCCACAATGCTGAAGTTTGGAGCTCCACAGAGTCGAGAAATGAGGTTCCTAAGGGTTGAGAATTAAAGCTCCATAGGGTTGAATATAGGGGTTCCTTAGGGCCAATTACTAAGGTTCCACAAGGCCGAATATAGGGGTTCGTAACACGCCTTTTACATGTATGGAATATCAGTCACAAAATACATAAATTATACTCCATAAATTTCAATGAATTCTACTTCATGAATCCAAAACGAACCACATAAAATGTCACCAATAGCCCTAGAAAAAAAAACAAAAAAAAAAACTGAGTGATGAGTGAAAATGGAGAACCACGACTTCTATTTATACTAGTTTAGGAGGTGTGAACTCCACCTTGTTCTTATATTAGACTTGTTTGACTGAATTATGAGTGAAAATGGAGAACCACAACTTATATTTATACTAGTTTATCCATGATTTGAAGAGACACATCCATTGGAGAGGGGTCGACCTCAGTTCAAGAGGTGTGAACTCCACCTTGATCTTATCTTAGATTTGCTTGACTAACATATGAGTTAAAATGGAGAAATACAACTTCTATTATTATTAATTTGTCCATTATTTGAAGAGACATATCCCTTGGAGAGGGGATGACTTGAATTTATGTAGGTTGACATGAGGACAAATAAAATATTTTGTCCTCTAACTTTAAAAGAATAAAATATCCTCAATAAATATGAGTTATAGGGCGAGTGAATACTCGTTGGAAAGGGCTTGAAGATCTCTACAAGTTTATGCAATAATATTTTCAATATGGTGTCCCCTTTGGAATCAATAACAAAAATTTCTTCCAACAAGGAGGAGAAGTGGCATCAAACTTGTCTCATACTTTTGTAATTAGAGTGGAGAGGAGAAGGAACAACTTCACCTTTTGAAACTTCAACAATTCAAGGGAGGAAGAGAAAGGAAATTTGTCCTCTCTCACAATTTTGTAATTAAAGTGAGGAAGAGAAGGAAGATCGAACCTTTATCACACTTTAGAAATTCAAGGGAGAAGGAGAAGGGACCTTGAAAAATTTTGAAACCTTATTAGTTTAAGGTATGAGGAGAAGTGAAACCCTAATTTTCTCACAATTCAGTATTTTGATGGAGGAGGAGAAGGATCCTTAACCCAATTTAACTCTTTTGGTTTTGTATTTAGGAGGTGAAGCATCACTTTTAATTTTACACACTATAACAATGTTGGGGAGGATAAGGAGCACCAACCCTTAGAGTTTTGTAATTCAATGGGAGAGGATTAAGGTATTACTTTTCCTTTCCCAAAATTTTGTAATTTGATTCAGGACGAGTATTTTCCCTTTCTTATACCTTAGTAATTTTATGAAGTACAAGAATGAGCACTATCCTTTTCACACACTATTTAAATTTAAGTGGGGAGGAGAAGGACCATTGACCCTTTCTCACAATTTCAAAATCTCAAGTAGGGATGAAAATGACCACCAACCCTTTCTTAAAATATTTATAATTCAATTTAGGAGGAGAAGGAGCACTCATGATCAAAATATTTCCACTTCCATGATGGATACATATTTTAATTTAAAAGATAATGTAACCATATGATACATACACATAAAAGAAGCGGAAATAGAGTGCAACCATGAGAAACAAGGGCACAAAACAAGTTGATAATAGAGTTCACCCAGTGTGGGCCACATCTCTCGGCCAAAATCAAAGTGAGGAGGCCTATTCATTGATAAACAACAAAATAAAAATGAATACATGGAAAAATACACCTTATACCTCCAAAATTTTGGGATGACCTGAAAATACACACCTGTGTTAAAGAAACAAACTGCAAAGTTGAGTTTGTGGTGAAAAATGACTATAAAGTCAACCCTGTTATGTGTCAGTGACCTTTGGGGCTCTAGGGAATATTTTGGATTCCTTGCAATAATATTCACAATATTTATAGGAATCTTTCTAGAAAAAAGTACCCGGGAAAGGTGCGGTTTTGACTTGGGTTCCGCAGGTTGTGAGGTTTCGCTCCATTTGGCTTGTGCCTCCTCCTTCTACATTTTGGCACCTTTGAAGGGTTTATAAATGTTTCAAAGTGTGGAGTTAACAAAGCTCCTGGGTGGTTAGGGTGATTATGTTAAGGCTCTAGCGGGTCAAAGGTCGTGGGTTCAACCCCTGGACCCGCCCACCATTATGTATAATTTTAAAATAAAAAAAACAAGCCGTTACATTTTCTATTGGATCTAACCGCTTGTGGTTTCTATATCATTTATTGTATAATGTTAAATATGTTAAAAATTGATGATCTGACCGTTGGGGTTTGACTACCTACCGACCGATGACATATTTTTTTTAAAGTTTTTTGTACATTATAGCCCTAATGGGCATTTTTCCTGCTGGTTTTTTTGGAGGTCACTATAAAAATTAATCAACAAAGAATTTGGCCATCACTGATTACTGCAATGGTGAAAAAAGTTGCCTCATTAAGAAATCTAACAGGCCATTGACCAGGCACCGCGTGGCACAACCTAATTGGTTCGTACCACTGATTGGGTTGTTGACGTCACCTACCACCTGTGGTCTCCTGATTGGCTCCCTATATACCATATTGCACATCACCTTGCTGACGTCATCACCTGTACTCATGATGTCAGCATCTGTACTACTTACGTCAATGCCACGTGTCATCCTTGTGGGTTGTGCTTACAAAATTTTTAGTCGTTTCTCAAAAAATTCAGTGAGAAATAACTTTCTCATATGGTGTCAGATTGAGTTGTCGTTCATGTTGTTGGATTCAGAACGAATAGTTCTTCAATTTGATACAAGTTTCACTATGTTTATAGGAATTTTTTTTTTTTTCCTTTTAGGATCCTCCTGGATAATTCCTCATGAGTGAAGAGCTTTTGTTCCACCATAAGCATGAAAAAAAATATGCAATCTGCTGTATTCCCTTATCTGCAAAACAAGTTCCCTGTCAAGCCATACTTCCTTCTCCTTCACCTTTGTACTTAAAAGTTATAAGTGGTGAACCAACACCCGCATTCGATGCAAATTTGTAGTACATTCTTTGAAAATTACATACAAGACCAATTAGGAGCCAAATAAACCCATACTTTTAAAGAATTTATATCACACTCATTTTTCAATTTTACATTAGAATCATAACATAAACCATACGCAAGATATCAATGAAAAATGCCAAAGATATCATCATGTTGCATTTATAAGTGAAAAAGCACACCATAAATTTTACGATTGTTAGCAACATGTGATTTACAAAATGTAGCCATGTTTAACTACTTAAAAATGCAACCCATTTCTTACCCAACCAGGTTAATGGGTTCTCTTCTTGTAACTGGATTTCTTCATTGACTAGTATTTCTTCCCTCACATTATCTTTCTGGTCATGGATTACTTGAGATGTGGATTTCTGATGTATATCCTTGTTGTTAGTACTGCAATGATCTTCCTCCTCTAAAATTTATAGAACTTATTTGAATGCTTGTTCCTGATGGATCCTTGAAGAGGATAACTTCCCGTGGAATCCTCACTATCACTGGAATTTGTGATGTGATCCCATATTCTGTTTTTGATTGGTCACTAATTTTCTTGGAAAATTCTCCAACCTCTTTTCTGACATAACCAAGTCCCGCATGGTGAGTGAACTCTTCCACTTTGATAGGATTCACAATTACCTAGTCATTAATGTCGATGCCCTTTCCTTGATACCCCATTTTCTTCATCAATTTTGATCTAATTCCTGTAGTATGTTTTTCAAAAGAAGAAAAATAATCATCATAGAGAGAAAATGAAATTAAGAATCACTTTTTACCTTAGGATTTATGCTGCAACCTTTCCAAGGCCTCCTCCTTGGCTTGTAACTAATGTTGCAACCTCTATTTCTCCTTCTTTGCTTCTTGTAGGAGACTACTTAGTTCAACATTATCTGCTTGAATGCTTTGGTTGATTTCTTTGAGTTCTTGTAGACATGTATTATTTGGTTCCCTTCTCACATTTGACACAATGTTTGCTAAAATATTTGTCTCATTGTGTGAATCAGAAACCAAGTCAATAGGTCCATCTTATACAATTGCAAGAGCTGCAATATTCATCTCATTACTTGAGTCTGATCCCAGGTCAATTGGTCCAACACCTGCAACCTTCTCATCACCCTCAAATTCTGATTATTGGTGTCGTTGCATGGTTACACACATATTCTACTTATCTTTTGTACCATTCATCTTTGGACTTAATTCTGGATGTAGTTTCCAACAATGCTCCCCATCATGCCCTTATTTCTCACAATGAGTACAAGAGGGCTTGGATTCCTTTATATTAGATGTTGCTTCCCTCTTTGGGGAATATTCTTACTCATGTTTCCCCTTTCTTTCAATATGTGAAACATTTACACTAGCTTCATCAAGATTTTTAGGTTCAAATAATAGCAATGAATGATGCAAATAACTATGCAAAGAGGAAATGTATTTCATCAACATCTCAGAAGAGTTTAATTGAACATTCAATGCTAATTTTTGTTTTCAAAATTCCTCTATAAAATTCTGAACATTTTGACCTTTACTTTGTTTCAAATGTTTCCATTTCATCATGGCCTTATTTCTGTAGCCCAATGGGTAAAACTATCCTCTTAAAGAAGAAACAAACTCAGACCAAGATGAAATAAGTTTACGATTATATATACCACCTTTCTGCAACTTGCATTCCCACCATACCAGAGCAGTTCTAGTCAATCGAAGGGATGATAATTGTATCTTGGCCTCATATTCTTTGATTCATTGTATGCGTCAAAATACTTCAACTTGTGTGATCTAGTTATCTAGATTTTTTTCACTAGATTCTCCATTAAACATAAGAAAATAAAACTTGATGTCCAAATTTAAAAAAGGATTTTGATGAGATTTTATACTTTTAGAATGATGAGAAGATGAGGAAGAAGTGAAGCATTCACTAGAATATGGGGATGGGGGTTCAAGAGGCTCTTCTCCTCCTCCACCTTGATTTGCTAAGGCATGATCATCTGGTTCTTTATTCTCCTGCTTCACCATTGTCTTCTCATACTCTACAAATGTTTTGTAATTGTTTTTTCCACGGTGTAGAAGACCTTGCGAAAATTTTTCTCTTCCTCCAACCGAGCATCTTCATTTTCCATTTTCCTTCTTCGTTCTACACGCCCCACTTCTAGATCAAAGGACTTGAGTTTTACTTCACCTATTTGAAGCTTTTCCTTGGTTATCATACACTTGGAATTCACATCACTAGAAGAGACGCTATGATATCAAACTTGATCCAAATTTTTTTCACGTCAATGATGCATACATAATTTCATTTAAAAGAGCATGTAACCATATGATACATACACATAAAGAAACACAAATAAATTGAAAACATGAGAAGCAAAGTCACAAAACAAGTTGATAATGGAGTTCACCCAGTGTGGGCTATGTATCGGGGAATGACTCAAATTGGGGAGGCGTCTTCCTTCATCAACAAAAAAATAAAAAATGAATACATGGAAAAAGACACCTTATACCTCCAAAATTTAGGGATGAATTGAAAATACAAACCTTTGTTGAAGAAACAAACTGCATCGTTGAGTTCGTGGTGAAAAATCCTGAAAAAATGACTATAAAGTCGACCCTGTTTTGTGTTGGTGACCTCTAGGGCTCTAGGGAATCATTGAGGTTCAATGTAAGATTATCTATAAGAATATTCCCAAGATTCCTAAGGATATTCCTTGAAAAATATCCACAAGCAGGGCATGGTTCCGGCTCAAGGTTCAGTAGGATGTGAGGTTCTTCTCTGTTTGGCTATCGAGGTTCCACACCTCCTCCTTTTTTATTGTAGAACCTTTGAATGGTTTATATATGTTTCATAGGGTGGTGTTAACAAAGATCCTAATTGATGCAGTAGTTAGGGTGACTATGTTAAGGCTTTAGCGAGCTGGAGGTCACAGGTTCAACCCCCATGCTCGCCCACCGTTATATATAATTTTAAAATAAAAAAATAAGTCGCTACGTTGTCCTACAGATCTAACCACTTGAGGTATCTCAATCATTTGTCATATAATATTAAATATGTTAACCGCCGATGGTTCGACAGGCGGTGCTTGACCGCCTGCTGGCTGACGACAATTTTTTTAATTTTTTTTTTTAATATATTATAGCCCCAATTGGGAATTTTTACCGCTAACTTTTTTGGAGGTCACTGTACAAATTAATCATGCGACAATTTGGCCATTTTCGACAACCACAATGGTGCAAAACATTGCCTCATTAAGGAATCCAATAGGCCACTGACTCGGCGCCATGTGGAACAACATGATTGGATCGTACCGCTAATTGGGATGTTGACTGGGTTGCTGACATCATGCTAATGTCACCTACCACATGTTGTCTCTCGATTGGCTCCCTGCTGATCATAATGCCATGTCACCTTGTGAATTTCATCTTTTGTATGAATGACATCAACATCCATACTGATGACGTCAGTACCACATGTCATCACTGTGGGTCTTGCTTGGAAAATTTTTAGTTGTTTCTGAAAAACTTCAGCGGGTCGTAACTTCCTCATACGATATCAGATTGAGGTATCGTTCATAGCATTTGATTCATAAAAATGAGCTATTTGATTTGAGACAAATTTCACTGCATTTTTAGGACTTTGAAAATTTGGCCTCTTAGGATCCTCCTGGATCAACTAAGCCTTTCTAATACTTTTGTCACTCAAGTGAGGGGGATGAGGAGAAATTTCATTTTATCAAACAATATTATATTTGAGAAAGGATGATATAGGTGAATATTGGTGACCACCCAACTATTCCACTTGGACCCCCACCATTGTTTCTTTTAGTTTTTCAGTTTCCTTAATTGTAGCACAATTTACTATTTTTGGCAGTTTTTTGGGTCCTGAACTTCTTGAGTCGTTTTGAGGCCCTAAACGATGTTTTTTTTTTCGAAAAATAACCTTCATAAAATGTGTGTCTTTAAATAGAAATTTTATATAAGTAGTTTTATACCTAGGATATATTGTTCTAATGAGGTATCATGTGCGTCAAACATATATCATATGCCAAAGTTACGACCCCGGGAAATTGATGTACCAATTTACCCCAACGGGGCCCATAGTTTGGAGTTTCATCTCCTAGGGTTAGGTTTTTGGATGCTTAGTGTTTACCATTATTTCTCAATAATAATAAGGCCTTCGAGCCTCATTGTAACACATTTCATAGGCTTGTAGTTGCCGCATCTCTTCTTAGAGACAAGCTACTAGCACCCTAGCTAGTTTATTTCCATTATGTCTGTAAGCATATTTCAGTTATGTCATATTAATGAAATGAAGTCTTATTTCTATTGCATCTCTACATTTATGTGTATTTATATATTTTATTTCTTTCCTACATAAGTCTAGATCAGTGGTATCAGAGCAGTATTCTCTTTCTTGATCCTTCTTTCCATGTCCCTAATGAGGTCGGGGTATACAGAGTTAGGGCTAAATCTGGTTGAAACTTTGTAAGATCAGCCTCTCAAACCCTGACGACTACCCATGGGGCACGAAAATAAAGATGAGGGAGCAGGAGATCCTATTAAATTATTGCTTGAGGAGGCCCTCGATAAACAAAGGAATGCGATGATGGATAACTTTTCCTAGATCTTTCAACAACTTCCCACCGGTGGCGCATCTGCATCCAAAAACCACTTTGGAGGCGTAAATCCTTTTAAGGTACAAATAAACTTTGAAATTCCCATATTTTAGGGCCAAATAGATGCAAATGTCGTAGATAGATGGTTGAATTTATTCTAAGGGTACTTCTCGATTCATGACTTTTCCAACTAGGGAAAGATTACTTTTGCACTTCTCAAATTTTCCCCCCATGTCAAGGACTATTGCGAAACCTACTGTGAGCAAAAGGACAAGAGGGAACCCTCTCTGTTTTCGGCTACATTGTTAGGTCCCTATATTAATAGTGTAGTCCCTTATTTTTGTTAGTGTAGTCCCCTTATTATTATTGTTGTACCCCTGTAACCCCAATATTGCTATTATTGTGCCCTTACATTATTATTGTTAGGTTGGCTAGGATTATTTTGTGACCCCATGGACTCCTATATATAGAAAAGAGGTTTTCTCATTTGTAGCATCAAAGAATTATTCATTTATGTAATGTAAAGGAGGTTTCCCCCTCGAAGTGGCTTATTTCTAAGGCGTTGATCTCTCTTTTTTTCTATTTTTGGAGCTGGTTCCATAACATTTGGTATCCGAGCTTTGCATTCCAGGGATTCGCTGCTCCAAACAGTTCATCGTGGAATTTTCATTATAACTTTTTTTATACGAAGGTTCAGAAGATGAAATTTTTACCACGTGAATTTGAAATACAAAGGAACTCCGTGTAACAATTTCAGATCTTGGTTTGTAATAATTTTGGAGATATTAACCATGGAAGTTATGGTTTTTTGCAAGCTCTCGAATTTCATATAAATGAGGTAATCTTGGGAAAAACGTCATAACTCTCTCTCTGAGAATCAGATCGGAATTCTTTTAAAATTTTCCGAAAGAAAATAGACTGTAGTTTCCTGTGTATCAATTTCATATCCGAAGGAGGAAATAGTGACACGTGGCACACCGTACAAGTTCTCTCTACTGAACCAGTCCATAATTAGGTCATTGTGGGAGATTGGGCATAACTTTGAATTGAAGCATCCAAATCAGGTCAAACTTATGGCATTCAAAAGAAGATTCAGAGGGATACTACAGGACCAAATTTCAAAATTGAAGATCCAAAATCACAAAGATAATTCAATTTCAATATAGAGCTCCTCAAAAGGAAGAAAAATGTGTGTATTTTTTTTTCTCAAATTGCATAAGTCTTGTTTGAAAAATTAGTTTGAAGTGATTCCAAGGGCATATTGAAGCATATATATTAGTATTGGGTTCCAAAATTCCATCTAAAAATAATTCAACGCCCATTAAGACTTCAGAAGGCTCTACTATGACTCATGAAGAGGAAGAAGTTCAACATGACATATCCAAATTACAAGAGCAAGTTCACCAAATTTTTCTTTCGCGAAGAGCAATAAGAAATGAAATGGAAGTTTTAAAAAAATGCGTGGAAGCTAAGATGGATGGTTTGAAGAAAGGCATGGAAGTTAATATGGATGGTTTGAAGAATGGAATGGAAGCTAAGATGGATTACATCAATGAAAAAATGAAAGACAACATGGAAGACATGAAGAACGATCTAAAAGCAGACATGGAATTTTTGAAGGAAGGTTTGAAAAAGTTGATACAAGAAATGATTCCTAATGGAGAAAATATAGTAGAGGAAAATTGTGATGAGAAAAAAATAAATGTTAATCGTGATTTCATAAACTATAATGTTGGATGAAAGACCCATCATATTCCAAAGATCGATATGAGGAAGTTTGATGTCAAGGATCTCGTAACATGGGTACTATAGATGGAGCAATATTTTGATCTCAATAATGTGAAAAACACACAAAAGGTACACATTACAACTTTACATTTAGAAAAAAATACATTTGTATGGTATCAATGGCTTTTATCTCGTAAAAATATTGTCACTTGGTCAATTTTTACGAAGGAAATGATAGCACATCATGAGGATACAAAGAGAAAAACCTTCTTTAGCCAATTGATAAATCTCAAACAAAAGGGTTCAATGGTGGAGCACAGTGAGGACTTCAAAAAATTGAATATAAGGGTAACTGATATTGCAGAGGAACACATGATTGATGTTTTCATAGGGACTTTAAAGGATAACATCCAACATGAGATTTGCCTTTGGGAACCTGATTCATTGGAGAAGGAATTTAGATTGGCAAGAAAAATTGAAAGTAAATTTATGGCGGCAAGGAAGCCTACCACTATATCTATAAAGATTGAAGTGTTGCTATTCCTATAATTCCACAACCTACAAGGTTGACACCACAACAATTGGAATAAAAAGAGAAAAAGGGCTTTGGTACAGTTGTGATAGAAAATTTAATAAAGGTCATAAGTGTGCTGAGAAGAAATTATTTTACACAGATTTTGAAGAGGAGGAAGAAAATGAACAAGAAACTTCAAAAGAAGAGGATATACAGTAGGAACCAACCTTGGAGAAAGAAGAAATGAGTCCGACCATATATTGTAATGCATTGGTAGGAATTACCACTCCTTAAACTCTCAAAATAGAAGGACATATCAAGAAGAAAAAGGTAATAGTGTTGATTGATTCATGTAGTACCCATAATTTTATTCATTGTAAGGTAGCTAAGGAATTGAATTGCTTCCTATACCAAGCACCAAAGTGTCAAGTGATGGTTACAAATGGAGGGACTATAAATTTATCTAGAAAATGCCATAATATAAAGCTAACCATGGAGGAATATGTATTGAATAGCCCAATTCTTTCCATTTCAATGGGAGGTGTTGATGTTGTACTATGAGTACAATGGTTACAATCTTTGGGGACGGTAGATTTTAATTTTCCAGAACTTTTCTTGAAATTTTTTTTTGAAGGAAAGGAGGTTGAATTATGGGGTATCACAGGGAATCCAAGAAAGATAATAAGCTATAATGTCATGACAATGATTATGAAAAAAGAAAAATGAGGCGTAATTGCACAATTATGCTCACTACAAGTTTGAACATCAAAATCATCTATTTCTACAAATCTCCAAAAAGTCTTGGACAATCATTCCAAGGTGTTTGAAACTCCCAAAGGACTCCCACTTATTCGTGATCATGATCATGCTATTCATTTGATTCCAGAAAGTGTTCCTCCAAACATCAGGCCTTACATATATCCTTATGTCCAAAAGACAGAAATTGAACATATGATTGCAAAAATGTTAGAGGCTAGTAGAATTCAATCGAGTCAAAGTTCTTTCTCTGATCCAGTAGTATTAGTGCACAATAAGGATGGATCATGGTGCATGTGTCCAGATTATAGGAAGCTCAATAAGCTCACTATTAAATATAAATTTCCCATTCATGTGATTGATGAATTTTTGGATGAACTACATGGAAAAATTTATTTTACCAAGTTGGATCTTCGTTAAGGATATCATCAAATTAGAATGAAGACTGAAGATATTCTGAAAACACCATTTCAAACTCATGAGAGTCATTATGAATTTTTGGTTATGCCTTTTGGCCTTACCAATGCACCTTCTACATTTCAAGGGTTGATGAATTCCATTTTCAAACCCTTCCTTAGAAAATTTATGTTAGTATTTTTTGATGATATAATAATCTACAATAGGTCTTGGAAGGATCATGTTCAACATGTTGACAGGGTGCTCAAACTATTGGAGGAGAAAAAATTAAATGCAAAAACCTCCAAATGTTTCTTTGGAGTACAAGAGGTGGAATATCTGGGTCATATGGTATCTCACGAGGGTGTTAAGGTATACCCTAACAAATTCAAATCCATTAAGGAATGGAAAGTCCCCAAAACCATAAAGCAATTGTGAGGATTTCTCGGGTTAACAGGGTATTATCGTAAGTTTTTTAAGAATTATGGGCGAATAGCAGCACCTCTAACAACATTATTGAAGAAATATGCATTTTCATGGACTCCTGAAGCAATTAAGGCCTTTGAACATCTTAACGAGGAAATGTGCCTAGCACCGATATTAGCTACACCAGACTTCATAAAAACCTTTATTATGGAATGTGATGGCCCAGGAAATAGAATTGGTGTTCTTTTAATGCAAGAAGGAAGACCCATTGATTTTGAAAGTCATCCAATGAAAGGAAAGTATTTAAAGAAAGATATTTATGATAAGGAAAATGTTGGCAATACTACATGCACTAAAGAAATGGCGACCTTACCGAATGGGAAGACACTTCAAGGTAAAAACTGATCATGATAGTCTTAAATACTTTTTGGAACAAATACTATCTTCATAAGAGCAACAGAAATGGGTCACAAAGATGTTGGTTTATGACTTTGAAATCATCTACAAAAAAGGGAAGGTAAGTGTTGTTTCAGATGCATGCTCAAGAAAGGATGAAGAGGTGGAAGTATTGCTTTGTACCATTTCTAGTAGCCAACTAGATTGGATAACCGAAGTAAGGGATGGATGGAAGAAGGAATAAGAAGTGTGGACACATTCAAAATTTGCAGCAAGATCCTAGTACATCTGATACATTTAGTTGGAAAAATGATTCCTTATGGTACAAATATCACTTATATATTTGTAAGAATTCCCAACTAAAACAAAATATTCTTTTGGAATTGCACACTTCTCCCTTAGGAGGACACTCAAGATTTTAAAAAAATTACCACAAGGTGAAGAAAGAATTTTATTATGATGGCCTTAAATCTGATATTCAATAGTTTGTGGCAGAATGTTTGTTTTGCCAACAAAATAAAGTTGAGACAATTAAGACTCAGGTCTTCTACAACATTTATCCATTCCAAGTCAACTTTGGGAGGATATTTCAATGGATTTTATCACAATTTTACCTAAGTACGAAGGAAAGAGTGTCATCATGGTGGTAGTTGATAGAATTACCAAGTATGCACACTTTTGTGCATAATATCATCCATTTAAACCAAGTACAGTTGCTACTGCATTTATGAAAACAATTAAAAAGCTAAATGGAAACCCAAATATTATTGTAAGCAACAGAGATCCCATTTTTACTCGAAATTTTTGGAAAAAATTATATTCTTGTTTGGGTACTCAACTAGCTCATAGTTCATCTTATTGTTGAGCCTTGCAATAGGTATGTGTTTACTCTTGATTACTGTCCTTTTTTCCTCTTCCTTATCCATCTTGTGCGATGATATAATAATATAATGAAAGGATTTTGATGAATAATGAATGAAAAATGATCCTAATATGATTTAACCTTCCAAAATAATTCTCGTTGCTTTTTATGCTGAAAATAATGGAAGGAACAACAAGACTTAATCACGAGAAAGAAGACGCGTTAAATGCGGTTGAATCAAAGATAAATCAGTAAGGATTAGCGCAAGAAGAACGGATTGTCCGAGGATAGCATTTTTTCGTGGATCCCTCAGGATCTCCTGATCCTGAGGGATCACACTTATCTTTCCTTTTAGCTATAAAGGGACAGGGAGAGCTAGTTCTCAGGGATCATGTGTCATGTATCTTTCACTTCTGTATAATTTTTAATTGTAATTCACAGAATATAGTTCTGAACAACGAGATCGTATTATGATGTCAATTTACTGTGATGATTAATATATAATTCGCGTTGCTATTTATTCAAATATTTTGGAGTGGTTAAGCAGTATTCGTCGATGGCTACGGGCTCGGTCTCTGGTGGATTTCATTGTTGTTCCCTATGTTATGCTTTTCCATTTATCGCAAGTGTATTCTACTTTTCCTCTTTGCAGTTGCAGTACTTTCGATAATTCAGATTTCTGGTATTTATTCCCTTGACTACGCATTTCCAATTTATTTCCTTAAGGAATTAGTTGCTAGTTAACATAACTGGTTTTGATTATTTAAAGTGTATACAGTTATTTCCAATACCTTATTTCTATTCAATAGTTTAAATCCACCTGAAAGAGCTCGGTTAATACTTCAATGCTCTTGGTTGATTGTCATTCGAATTAGTTGAGTTAAGAATGAATCACATTTTTGGGTTATAATTCTTAGATGAATCACTTTCTTTAAAGCTTCAAGATTTATGATTGCATCTATATGAAAGAATTGATTTTAGCATTACTCTTTGTATGTGTAGCTTGCACATATTGTGTACACGCTTGAGATAAAAGGACTTACACAGGTTGATAATTAATGTGAGGAACTTAGGAGTTTTTAAAGACACTTGTTAGCACCGAACATTTTAGTGTCGTTGCCAGGGAGCGTGTTGCCACTCTGTAAAGAGTAACGTCTAATTGATGTTTTTTTCTGTTGAGGGAGAATTGGGTATTACAAATGGAAGGTAAGAACCTGCGTAAAGAACGAGTAAAATGCTCGCTCATCCGCCCACTTTCTAGCATAATTGCATAAGAGTTTAAGGTAGGAATGAATTTTTGTATTTCTGCATGAATGACTAAGAGGGGAAGACCTGAAAAAGACAAAATACCTCCTTCTAAACCTAAAAACCTAAGGGACTGGTGACCCTTGGACGATCAAATTTTATCAATGATATCTTAAGAAAAGTCGAGTCTCAGTCATCAGTAGGACCCCAAATTATTGCTGCCAGACATCCTACTGACTTCCTTCAAGCCACAGGATCACCATCTATAGCTAACACTGAGATTCATAGTAAGACTGAAGGGATTGAACAGAGTTTTCAGGATACTGAGAATCCACAAACTCGACCTTCACAAGAAGGAAATTCTTGAAACCTCCATGAAGGAGAAGGATAAACAGGAAATCTTGAAACTAAATTATCAAAACCTAGATCTCCTGAAGTAGTAACTAAGTAGAGGACACCTAGTATTCCAGAACAAGGTAGTTCTGCTAGAACCATTCCAGCCTCTTGTAGACATTCTAGGAATAAATCTCCAGCTCCAAAGATCCTTGAAGAATATTGGCATATTTTTGACCAAATGGATAATAACCAACAACCTCAAACTTCTACATTGCAATACCCTATTGTTGACACAAATTTCAATGCCCCCATGAAGGCTATCCCATTACAAAACATTCCTATCTTTCATGGGATAAATTTAGAAGATCCCGATGCATTCCTTTTCGAGTTTGATGTCTTATGCAGGGGTTATGACTACACTACCGACCCCCAGAAGCTGAAGCTATTCCCCTCTACTTTGAAGGGAGCAGCTCTGCATTGGTTCATGGGACTTGGTGGAGGCACCATCAATGACTGGGACCAAATGAAAAAATCTTTCCTTAAAAAATACCAAGATTATTGCCAAACTAGAGAATTAAAAGATGAAAATTTTCAAATGGTAGCTAAGCCTAGTGAGAATCTGGAAGAATATGTAGAACGTTTCCAATATAATTTGAAAATATCTCCTTACAAAAATCTGCCTGATAATGTTCTAAAAACCACGATGATCAGAGGTATGAAAGACCAATGTATAGAGACACTAAATATAATGGGTAAAGGTGATATTTATCAAGAAAACTATAACAATATTATAGATTTGTGCATCAAGTGTTCCAGGGGCACTACAAGGATGAAACCAGTTGGACGCGATGCAAGCCCCAGAGACAAAAAATCCTTAGGAGGAAGCATTACACGAAGTGAAATCGACAATCTGTTGGAGGATTTCAAGATTGATATCCTAGGGACCCTGGTGAAACAATTGGATGTAATGCAAGCTAAGAAAAAGCAGGGTATAGTAGAATAGAACTTAGCTATTTTCTGCCCATGTTGCGGACAGAAGAACAGTCGTAAAGAATTCCCCCTAGATGTGATACGAACATGTGCCATATGCACTAAAGAGCACACCACGGAAAGTTGCCCATCACTCCCGGGATTAAAAGTAGTCTTCAAGGAAGTGGAAGAAGAAGTGGAACCAATATATCTATTGAAACAATGTCGTCAATGGCAAGCATATCAGACAGGTATTCCTACCGATCCATCTTCATTCTTTCCTCCCTTGCAATATAATTCTCAGTAATATTTAGGGGCAGCATGGCAGAATCAGCCACCTTTTTGGCCACCTCAAGCATTTTTTATGCCACCATGGCCCAATCAGTCAAATCCAAGTAATAATAATTGGAAAAATTCCCCTTACCCACCACCATTCTGGTAGAACAACCCTTATTCCTCCCAATGGCCCCCTTCCACCTCACAAAATCAGAACTGGCAATCAAACTGGCAAAGATATACAAACCAGCTTATGTGGACAGTTCCTTTGCCTCAACCAACTTTACCAGCACCTTACACATTGCAACAGAATCCTCAATCTAATATACGACCGCAACTTCCAGCTTAATCCAACCCAAATCCTAACAACATATCATTTCAATCAATACAAATCATTGAGGGTTTGGACCCTAAGGACGAGTTGAAAGAATGTAACAAAATTAAATTGAAATCTGGACGCATAGTCGCTTTAGATAAGGATAAATATTTTCAACCTGAAGAAACACACACAAATAAGCCTTTGACTGTAGATGAAAAACAAATAAAACAAGGGGAAGATACAATCAGACAAAAAAATCCTGAACAAATCATAGCCACTGCCCCCCCATTCCCAGAAATATTGCTGATACCACGGCCAATTGAATATCCTGACTTTGATCTTCTTGGTGAACTTAAGAATATTTGTATAAAAATTCCCCTCCTCCAGGTTATCCAAGATATTCCAATATATGCCAAAAATATTAAAGAATTGTGTATAAAGAAGTCTACGAGGAAAACAAAAACAACCCCTACTCTCCACGTTGTTGGGACTTTGTCTGATTTATTACTAGGCAAAGAGACTCTTGTAAAATATGAGGATCCCAGATGTTATCAATATAAAAATTTTCTGAAACTTGGTCAGTTACACTTGTTCCTAAGTCATAATGCTAAGATAGGGTGAGAGTCATTTTTATATTTTTAAGGCCTAGATCATGAGTTAAAGGTCTCATGCCATCACCAAACAATGTTCATCAACCATGTTTCATTCTTAAAAGATATTATGCCATGTTTTGAAACCCATATTTAAAGTTTTTTCCGAAGATTTGATGAATAAATGACGAAACCATGTTTTCGTAGCACGCTTAGTGTAAAAAAATGATTCTGCACTATGAAAATGCAGGTGATTTCGTAGCGCAAAAACCCGAATTTGTAAATCATGCGCTACGAAATCGGGGATTCTTAGTTTTGTGTTTGAGCTGTCACATCTGTCAAATATAATTAAATTTTTCATCATTAGGTGTCATTCACGAGTTCTCATTCACGCATGCAACCATTTATTATAATTATTAGGGGTCATTTGTCATCGATTAGGGGCCAGATTGTCATTGGTACTTTCAAATTTGAAAACAATTGGATGTTTTCAACTTCATTTGTCTCATGCAAAACAAATAGTGCATGCATTTTTATGTTTTGGAGAAGAAATTAGTGGTGAAAGACCAGATTTCATTGAAAATATATTTCAAGCAAGGCAGAACTGAACTCATTTATCAAGCGAGCCGGTTCTTTCAACAGTCTAATTGCTAATTTGCTAATTTTCTGAAGACACAGGGTTTTCAGAGAGATTCTCATAGATTTATGAAGATACAAGGTTTTCAAGAAGATAATGGCTGAAGAAAGAAGGAGTCATAGGTCTGTTCATTGCCTAAGAACAGAGCCTAAAGGTGTAGAAGCCCTTACAAAAGACAAGTCTATTGAAGAAGCATTTAAGAAAGTAGGTTGCTGAAGGTTTTGTGAAAAAATTCAAGGAGGGCACACTCAAGTCACCAAATAATTTGCCACAAAATTCATAGGTTCAAACTCAAGGATTGGATTCCTAAATATACCAATTTGCCCTGAAGTGATGTTAGCAGTTACAGAAATTCCGAGAGGAGAATACAGGTGGTTTAAAAATTTTAATTTTGACATGGTACCCTGCAAAATCTTTCTAAAACCATAGTTTTCAGAGGTTGACTGGAACAAGGTTGTGCCAAGAAACTATGTCAAAGATACATTTTCCAATTTTCTCTACAATATTCAAAGGTATTTCACTTGCGAAGGGAGATACGACAAGGTGTATACCTATCACTTTAAACTTTTGCTTCATTTCACAAGGATAATATCTCTAGATTTACATTTTTATCTTTTCAGAAGTTTGGATAAGATGTCTGATAAGGTACAAATGAAAGTTGAGTCATGTGAAACTTCATTATTTCACCATGGCTTAGTTAAGTTAATATTCTTACATGAGTTTCAGAAAGAAAACCGAGATTGGGCTGAATTCCTCTTTTTGAGTAGAATTGGGATTGAAGGAACAAGTGTTAGTCCTCAAGCTAAAGAAAAAACTCCAAAAAAGATTACTGCCCCTGTATAAACAAATTCAAGAAGATTTGTTAAGCTCAAGCCTCGAAAAAAAGTTAAAGAACCAATGATAGTAACAAGATTGGAAATCCAAGATACTCCTAAATCCGCACAGAAGAAGAAAAATCTGGTTAAGGAGACAATTCTAGAGAAGTCAACTAGTAAAACATATCAAATGAGGTTGAATAGGAGTCAAAGGTTAAAGGAAAAAGGTAAGGTTGTAGTTACAGAGGGGTCAAAAGGTAATTTGAATGATATACTTCAAGCTATTGACATTGCAGAGTCTCCCCTAGTGCAAGCAGAATTCATCAAACTAGATACAGGTGACAGCAAATCAAAGAAATTGAAGACATCCAAAACGTCAGATTTTTAGGATGATGTGGCAGAGTTTATCTTTAAACCTAGAAAACCCTCAACTAGGCACTCCAAGAAGTTGAAGCAGTCAGACATAGAGAAAGATCAAACAGGAGGTGAAAGTGCTAATGTTTTTGAAGAAACCAAAAATATATCTTTTTTAATGCCTGAAGAAGATAGAAACAGGGTTTTCAATATTCAGAAGGAAAAGAGAAGCTATGAAGATGTCAAAGACAAACTCAGATTAGCAAATAATGAGATTGATAAGTTGAAGAAAAAGGTGAGAGTGCAATCAAAAGAAAGGGAAAACTTTGAAAGAATGAAAGCACTGTGGGAGATGGAGAAAAACCCAAACCCTGAATTAATTGATAGTCAAGCTCAATTATTCATATGGACTTGGAAAACAATAGAAAGCTTAAGAGGATAGTAGAAGACTTGGAAATACAGCTAGCACAATTTGAAGATCAGCGACAACTAAAATAAGTGCAAATAGTAAGTGTCATCCTTTAACAAATTTTTGAGGTTATATGAATATATCTCATTTTTGGAGCTGTTTAAAGATGATGTTATGGGTTATGAAGGTTGATATACACCTAAAAATATAGTATTAAAGGGGTTGAAAACCAAATTTTTGGAAAGAAGCTGTGAAAAGTGAAGACTCAGCAGTTTCGTAGCGCGCTACGAAACTGCTGAAGGTGACACACAGCAGTTTCGTAGTGCGCTATGAAACTACTGTAGGATGCAGTTTGAAAGATTTTTGCAAATTTTCAAAGGTGACAAGGGTTTTGTGTTGGGATTTGATGCTGGTGGGAGGTATATGGAGAATACAAATGAAGATCCAGAGGGTTGGCACATATAAAATGGGGGTTTGAAGTATGATTTAAAAAGGAAAGGTCCCTGCTACGAAAACAATAGACTCAGCAGTTTCGTAGCGTAGTAGTATTGACAGTTGTTGCACCATTTTGGAGGTTGGGATTTGCATAGCTGGAAGGTCGAATTCAAGTGAAAGTCATAAGAAATTTGCCACATGTTTTGAGCACCAGTTCTTTAGCAATTGATTCGAATGGACAAAAATGAAGCATTCAACTATTATACAGGAAACATGCTCCTATTTTGCAGGAATAGATAAGAAGCAGGTTGATGGGTCCAATAACAGCAAGATGAGCAACATCATGGTCTAAGTCTAGCTGTCAAGCATAGTTTGAAATGATTAGATAAGGTTGTTAAAGGTTGTTAGGATATAATAAATAGTGTTTTGGTCCTAGTTGTATTAGGACTGTAAAACAAGCAGTTTTACTGTCAGTTTGTAAATGAAGTTTGTTTAGAAGTTGATAGGTGTCAAATTCGAATTTCTTCTCAAATGTTTAGAAGGAATCTAAGGATGTAATGACCACTCTATAAGAGGGAAGAAATCAAATTGTAGAGGGTTGGAATTTTCATTGAACAAGCATACTTTTTGTGATATCAGAGAACTGTGTTTTTATCTTAATATAGAGAGTTTTGTTTCATCACTCAGGATTCAGAAAGGGTTATGGATGTTTGATTGTCTCATGATGTTTCTGTTTAAATTACTTGCAGTGGCATGAATGTATGTTACTTATAATTCATTGAAGGTGCTCTAACTTCCTTCATATTTTCATGAACTGTGTTTATTCTCTGTCCTAATGTTATATTGATGCATCTAAACCTTGAAATGCCCTGAATTCCATATGAAACTGATCTTTATGTTTTATGAAAGCACATTTGAATCCATTTACCCAATTGATGTTTGTTGATTAGTAGTACAACCAATTATTCACTTTATTCAGTTTATTCACAGAGTTAGCCATTTGATCTTTATTTGCAAATCATTAACCTATTGAGAGAGCCCTCTTAGGTTGAGGAGGCTAAGCCTCAACTAAAATTTTGGTTTGAAATAGTTACTCAGGGTCTCCTTGACTAGCAGCCTATCAGGGTTTGATTTTGAGATAACACCAGAAACCCCATTGTCACAGTTTAGATAAATGGCCATTATTTTCCCAATGCTTTATTTGACTTAGGGGCAGCCATTAATATTCTCACAACTACAACTTGTAACATTCTTGGCATCACAACCTTGGAACCAACAACTACCTTACTGGAACTAGCTGACCACTCAGTCATTAGACTAGAAGGAACATTACAAGATGTGATGGTCTCTGTAGACACTTGGGAATTCCTAATGGATTTCTTGATTATTAACCCTAGGAACCAACTAGATGGACATCCCTTAATATTAGGGAGGCCTTGGCTAGCGACTATTGATGGTTATATCAGCTACTGGACAGGTAGTATTACTATAACCAGGGGGAATGAAGTGAAAAATTTAGCTTTATACCCTCCTGCTCAGCCAAGCTTGACTGTTATGAAAACCAGGAAGCAACCCGCAACATACTTAACATAAAATATTTGGTCACCATTGACTGTGGTAGATTCCCTTGAATTCAAAAACCAAACTGAAGACGATGTCATTAATACTTTTATCAATCATCCTACCACAGTATCAAGTTCGAAATTCCACATGATTAAAGTAGCCCTTGACAATGAAATCAAAGAAGATACCCTGAGAGATACCAATGACCAAACAATACCAACAACCACTGTTTATAATAGCAAACCTATCGAAATTGAGCCAGGGAAGACCCTAAACATTAACAATAATCTGAGTGATGACCAGCAACATAAACTTATTCAAGTCCTTAGGAAAAATAAAGGGGCTTTCGCTTGGGATTACTGAAATATGAAAGGGATTGACCCTCAGCTATGCATGCATCACATCTACACTGAAAAGGATGCAAAAACCATTTGACAACCTCAGCGTAGATTAAATCCTCAGCTAAAAGATATTGTTAAAGAAGAACTTCAAAAACTGTTAGATGTGAATTTTATCTATCCTATATCTAACAATAAATGGGCTTCTCCACTAGTTTTGGTTCCCAAAAATAATGGGAAATGGTGAATATTCGTTGACTATAGAGAACTCAACAAGGAAACGCAAAAAGACCATTTCCCCCTTCCATTTATTGATCAGTTCCTAGATACACTGGCAGGGAAGAAATTTTTTTCTTTCCTAGATGGCTTCATTGGCTACAACCAAATTCACATTGCCCCTGAAGACCAGGATAAGACTACCTTTACCTGTCCGTGGGGAACATTTGCTTACAGGGTATTACCTTTTGGATTGTGCAACGCACCTGCCACATTCCAAAGAGCCATACTCAGTATTTTTGCATACTTGATAAATGAAGGATTGGAAGTATAAATGGATGATTTCACACCCTATGAAGATGACTTCGAGCAAGCATTACAAACATTGGAAGAAGTTCTGGAATAGTGTATTGCTACCAACCTATGTTTAAGTCACGAAAAGTGCCATATGATGATGAAAGAAGGCCTGATCTTGGGTCATTACATTTCAGCAATTAGAATTTAGGTAGATTCGAAAAAAATACAAGTAATTCTCTTATTAGCTAGTCCCTGCACTCAAACAGAGGTACGTAGTTTTCTGGGATTTGTTGGATATTATTGTATATTTATCAAGATTTTTTCATAGATTGTTGCACCATTATATGCCTTAACAGGAAACAGTGATTTCATATGGACTGACAAATGTGACACTGCCTTTAAATATTTAAAATGGCTAGTATCAACAACACCAGTATTACGAGGCCCGAACTGGAATATACCATTCTATATTTCATCAGATGCATCAGACACAGCCATTGGAGCAGTTTTTGGCCAAGAAGAAGACAAGAAACCCTACGCTATATATTACATTAGCAAAAACTTAACCCTTGCTGAATTGAATTACATAGTAACAGAGAAGGAGTTTTTAGTTGTTATTTATGCTATTAACAAATTCAGACACTATATAACTGGATATCCTATAATTATGTATACGGATCACTCTGCTATCAAATAATTAGCTAATAAACCCATTATGAATAGAAGAGTGACACGTTGGTTGCTACTTTTGCAGGAATTTGATATAACTATAAGGGATCGACCAGGGAAGGAAAACCTTGTGGCAGATTTCCTCTCCCGAGTGCCAAGAACAGATGATGCAATAGCAGTAGAAGATCAGTTTCTGAATGAACACCTTTTTGCTGTAATCGTGAAAATGCCATGGTACGCAGATGTGGCGAATTATTTAGCAGTGGGAAAACTACCTAAACATCTGACACCTATATAAAGGAAAGCGATAATACAGCGTAGCACTCGGTTCTCCTGGATTGGAGGATATATTTTTCACACAGGGGCCGATATGCACATCCGCAGGTGTATCAGGGAAGATGAAATTTATGATATCTTAAAAGCCTACCACGATGGACCTTGCAGTGGACATTTTTCTGACCACAAAACTGGACATAAAATTTTACAAATGGGCTACTACTGGCCCATGATTTTTAAGGATGCTAAGAAATTTGTTCAGGCTTGCAATAGTTGTCAAAGGATGGACCACCCTGGCCAATCTAATGAGATGCCCCTACATCCACAGCTGGTCATAGAACCTTTTGAGCGTTGGGCATTATATTTTGTTGGGCCAATCAACCCATCATCCAACCAGAAATCATATATATTGGTTGCAACAGAATACGTAACCAAGTGGGTAGAAGCAGTAGCATTACCAAGAGCCACAAAATAAACTGTGATAAACTTTCTTTTCAAAATTTTTGTATGATATGGATTACCCAGAGAAGTAATCACTGATGGAGGGCTGCAATTTGTAGGCCACAATATCACTGCTACACTAAAAAATCATCATGTTATTCACAAAATTACCTCTCCATACCACCCGTAAGCGAATGGGCAGGTAGAAAGCACCAACAAATTAATTAAAGCTATTCTAACTAAGACAGTCACATCGCATAGACGATATTGGGATACTCGATTGCCAGAAGCCTTGTGGGCATATCACACAACTTGGAGGAATACTACTAGATACTCCCCATATCAACTGGTATTTGGTAAGGAACCTATTTTTCCCATAGAGTTTGAGATAAAAACACTAAGGACAACCCAAGAAGTGGGGTTGAATTTAACTGAAACCCAGATTAATAGATTACAACAAATAAATGAATTAGATGAAATCTGGCTTTTGGCTCTGCAACATACTGCACTTATTCAAAAACAAAGAGACAAATGGCACGATTCTATGATCAAGAAAAAGACATTTCAGGAGGGTGACTAGGCACTTCTTTACGATTCCAGGTTTCAAGACTTCCTTGGTAAATTTCAGACTAGTTGGTTAGGTCCCTATGAAATAAAGGAAGTACATGAAAATGGCACTCTTACGTTGGCCACCATTGATGGGTCTGATTGCTCCTTTAAAGAAAATGGACATCGGGTGCGCCTCTACCAATGACCTCTCACAAGAGAATCTTTTTGTCAACAGATATGCAAGAAATCCACCATGAAAATTTTAGCTGCAGAAGATAATCCTTCGATATCTTCATCTTTGTAAAAATTCATTTCTTCTTCTTCAAAAAAAAAAAAATGTAAATAGGATTGATTCAATTTGTTTTTTTCTTTTCCTATTTTGTTGTCCCATCTTCGGAACAACACTTTTTGGTTTTTCTATTCCATCTTCGGAACAACACTTTTTGGTTTTGCTGTTCCATCTCTGGAACAACACTTTTTGGTTTTGTTGTTCCATCTTCGGAACAACACTTTTTGGTTTTGCTGTTCCATCTCCAGAACAACACTTTTTGGTTTTGCTGTTCCATCTTTGGAACAACTCTTTTTGGTTTTTCTATTCCATCTTCGGAACAACACTTTTTGGTTTTGTTGTTCCGTCCTCGAAACAACGCTTTTTGATTTTTTTGTTCCATCTTTGGAACAACACTCTCTTTTGTTTTTTTCTATTCCAATTTTGGAACAACACTTTTGTTTCTTGTACAATTTTTGTGTGTTTTGAACAACACTTTTTTTTATATATTTCACAAACACCTCTTTCCTCTCATGGAATTATTCCTAGCTCATTTCAACCTTATTTATTTGATTTCTTTTATGGCCTGAAGTACAGTACCTTCATGCGGATAAGAATTATGGATTTTATTAAAGCAGGTGAATATTTTTAACGTTATGATCTTTGACAAAGACAACTTCTTGATGATAGAATTAAAACAATTGAAAGGGACACAATTATTTATATTTCACTTTACTGTACTGATTTCTACTGTATATGATATTGATTGATCATCTTTACCATGCTCGTTCTACTCTCCCTGGTTATAATTCTCTCTGTCTATTATGAATGGGATTATGGGTATAACTTTTCTTATTATTGACATGCTTCAACTTCTTACACCATCCCTAATCTTAAGGAGTACTGAGCCTCCCTCTATTTATCATACAAATATGTAATGACAACTAAATTTTATCTACAGATAGAGGGGGTCTCATTAAGAGCCAGCCTACCATGTTCATAAGGATGTAGCAATATGACATTCCCACTATGGCCACCACACCAGGGCTATGATCCATTGGATGGCTAAAACATCCTTGGAACAGTAGGTCTCATCACGAGCCGACCTGCTCACTTTTGCTACTTCCCAGTGAATGGAAGTATGGTTATCTGGTTACCACGCCAACACACTAGTCTCTTCTGTAGAAACAAAAATGAATTTTTTTCAATTATAAATTGAGGATCCTGGCTCACATGGGTTAAAAAGAAACTCTGTCGAGACTATGGATGCCTACTGGCAGCAGAAGCTCTGCTTATGGTATTGAAGTTATATTTCCTCAATCAATAATTCTTATAATACCCTCTTCCCATTTATCTTTTTATCCGAGAGATTGTTTCCTCTAAACACTTCCCTACTTTGAACCTTTATGCATGCGTTCCTGTTTTTACTCAATCATATCGTGTACAGCTAGATTATCATTGGTAAAGCCCCCTTTTGTACATATTTTTTTCCTCTTTCCTTATCACATAAATTATCATCAACCAAAGCGTCTTGTCTCTTGTCATTTACTATGATTATACACCGCGCTTTCACTCTATCCATCTCTCTTACTATCCCATCATTTATTTACGTGCTCTGTTCCATTTACTACTGTACCCTTCATCCTTATATCCCGCCTTCGGAAAAACCATTCCCCATCTATTCGATTGTAGGTGACCTCTCATTTCGAAAGGGGGAGAGAACTTCCATTACACGAGGCATGCGTTGTCATTATTTTATTGACTAATAAGATATTCCATGATCATGTGGCATGCGGAAATTTAATAACACAATTAATATCAACTACACTTAGCTGTTACAACAACTTACTATTCTATCGCTCTAAGTGTTGCTGTGTTTTTAGTATTGTTGTGTTTTTTCAGTATTGCTGCATTTTCCCATTACACTCATCCTTTGCAATAGTAGGAAGAATTCAAGCATTATGGGTGGTAAGACAGTGCGTTGTGAACATTTTGTTGGAAATACTGAGAGGGGGGGGGGGGGGGTGAATCAGTATTCCTTTCAATTAGAGCATTAGTTAATCTTCAATTATTATGAGTTTTTGTACAATGATAGCAGCAAACAAGAGGAACACAAATGCACACAGTTTTTAAGGTGGAAACCCGCTCCGGGACAAAAACCACCTAATGCTTTTCTAATAATTCTTTAATATTCAACTCCAATTGAAAATGAAGCTCCAACTTCCTAGAATCTAGAAAAGCATTCTTCTCTAGCTCCCACTGGATGGACGCTCCAACGCTCGAGGTTCTTCGATAGTCAACTGAACGGATGCCCCAACACCCAATGAGCTACAACTCACCCTAGCACCACCCTACCACCCTATAGAAGAATAAAAGGAGAATGGAATCCCGTACTAGGGAAAATGGTCCACTTTACAATGATATAGAATGATGCAGAAGAAGAAGATATACTAGACCATAAATCCAACTTTGACACAACCACCTAATGATGATCTTAGACCTCCCAACACTACCTCTTCAACCCTTGGCAGATAGACACTAGCACAATTTGTACAATAATGTATTTATAATGACTAAGTACAATGATACCTTTACAATGATTGTATGCAGTGATGCCCACTTGAAGACTTCATATGATGAACATCTTGCTGCTGTTATGCACCTTGGTTGCTGCTCTTGTCATGCTACCCTCTGCTACACCTTGCTTTTCTTTTCTTCCATAGAAAGTCTAGTCCTTTGCAACCCTTGACAACACATGATCTAGATTTTTCTTGCCTTCTAGGAGCTCAATATTGAATCTAGTGTATCTCTGTTATTTCAGATCCTCAATATCTGATTTTTAGTACCGTATTATTCCTCTGAGTTATATTTCCAATGCCATAGGTCTTACCCAATTTGGATTCTTCAAGAGAGAGTTATACCCAATATCTTACAATGCCCTAATTATGGACTGTTTCAGCAGAGCACACTTGTATGGCGTGCCATGTGTCACTGTTTCTTCATATGGCTCTAAAATTGATAGATAAAAAAGCAAAGACTGTGCCATATCTGCCACTTTTTATGGAATTCCAATCCGATACTCAGAGAGAGATTTATGACAAATTTACCAAAGTCACTTCTTTGAGATGAATTTCAGGAGCTTGCAAAACCCTGACTTCCACAGATCGTATCTCCCAAAATATTACGCACCTTGATCTAAAATTTTTGCAGCAACTTCCTCAGGATTTTGGCTTCGCCTCATAAAAATTACAGCTTCTGAACTTTCGTAGAAAAAAAAATCTAGAGTGCAAATGCCACGATGACCTGTTTCAGATGGCGAAATCCCTTGCCTAAGGAGGAAATGAGGATCACAATTTATATAAATGATTAGGTTGAGAGGGGCTTCAACAAGTGAACGTGGGAGGGATTTTATGAGCTTAAAAAATATTAATTATGACTTTTCAATGACCCATTCCCCAACCCCATGGGGTTTTAGCCCACTAACTGGGGGTACAAACTTCAAACAGGAATATCTCTCAAATCGTGAAGAATTACATGGCGTGCCATATATCAATGGAAACATCTCGACAAGTAGAAACCATAAAAAGCATTATTAACCCAGAATATATTAATTTGGTAGGTAAAAATTCCCATGCAATATTGTGTTAGCCCCTAGTGCTGCTTGGGTTGACATCAATGACAACCGCTGATCAACACCTTTAGTGTTAGAGGTCTCTGACAGAGCCAGGGAAATTATGATCCGTGCAAGGCGGATATCCTATCTCACAACATTTTAGCCCTCGAATGAGGAAATTTCCATTGAATATCTACAACATCTATAGAATGGGGAATCCATAGTTAAAGGTAGAAGAATTACAGTCACAGATGCTGTAATAGCTAAAGTATCTAGGCTGCTGGCAGAAGGAACTATATGGTCACAAAAAAATGTATTGCTACAAGACACGGTGGAAAATTTCAAAGACAAAGGTGAGAAAGTAGTCAGTAAAGGCAAAGGCATCCAACCATCTTCTCTGGCAGAACCATGGAAAGAATTAGCAAGCATTATCCAAAGATACATTACCTGCGATGGATGCTGAGATGTGGTAAGACCACGAAAAATTTCACTATTAGTTGTCTTGAAACAAAAACTCACTGTTAATCTGCCATCTCTTTTGAATTCTTTACTGCATGATGTTGTTGTTAGAATAAGACGGGCCAGACACCTTGAAACTGTAGTAAGTCACCATGGGTTGATTAGAGTAATCATCAGTCATAGCCTGGTTCAATACAACTTAACTTGGGATGGTTTCATGATGGCCCTAGAGAGCATGCAAAACCCTGTAATCCAACATCCTGAAATTGTGGAGACAGGCCAGAAGAACCCTGTTTCGAAAAGAAAAAATACTTCCCATTCAAAGGTTTAACCCCATAAATGTAGGAAGTCTGTAAGAATTGAAATAGCCCAAAGGTTGTCTGCAAATCTTCGAGATGAAAGCAATCAACCTGTGGAGACAGCCAATCCAGTTAGGATAAGTGATTCAGAACCCGAAGAAGAGGAACCCAATTCCACATCAGAACCCGAAGAAGAGGAACCCAATTCTGCATCAGAACTCGAAGAAGAGGAACCCAATTCCGCATTAGAGCTTGAAGAAGAGGCCAATTCAGAACAAGAACAAGAAAATGATTACAATAATGAACTGGAAAGTGAAGCAGGATTGGATGATCCTTTGGAAGTTTTCGAGACAGGGATGGCCGAGGTTCTGGAAAATCTTAATGTATATATGCAACATGGAGGACCACTTGGTCTCAGCAGAATGGAAACAGAAGAGGCTGCAGACACAGAAATTGTTCAGGAATCTGACAACCAGTTCAATGACATGATTCTGTTGGAATACAACCATGAGAACTAGGAGAAGTCTACAGACATAGAATTTAGTCACAAGTCGGACAATCAGTCAGGTGATACGGTTCTTTTGGAACACAGCCCTGGTGATCAAAAAGCAGCTCTATAAACCATTGATAAACCTATTAGTGGAGCGGACACTCCTCGAAAGAGCCAAGTAGCCGGAGCAAAACTTAAGAAACTGTGAAAAAAATACCGAAAGCTCCAAAATACAGTCAGAAGGCTACGCAGAGAAGTTAAAAAACATAAAACTTAGAACACCACTCCTGAGGTGACCTCTGTAGCTACACAAACAAGAATATGCAAGAATAAATCATTATAAATTCAAACTGAACTCACTCCCACTTGAAAAATAGCCACCCAGGTTAATTTTCATGAAAAACTGGTAAATGCGGTTGTTCAAATGGAGGGTTGGTCCTCCCACAATAAGGAAATAAAGACTGAAAAGGTATTCTCTCACAAAATCGGCACTCAGACAGAAGGGCATCCAAGGACTTCTTGTCAAGGAATGACCCTATTATTTTAAAACTTCGAGAAGAACTGATGCAAGCCTAGCTTGCTTTAGAACAACATAAATAGCAGACAGTATCCCTGCAAAAATACTAGGAATTAAAAAAAAAATTGAGGGAATTAGCCCTAGTAGAGAATTAGGCTTTTGATAAGGCTAGAAAGGAAGAATAAAAACTGAAGAGGGTGAAAACTAAGTTGAACAACGTCAGGGATCAATTGGACACCATTTGTTCATTATATTCGGCTATCTTGACCTGTCGATCTCCTACTACGAACTATGCCTTGTTATTATTAGAACGATATTTATTGTTAAAAATTAAAGATGTTAGAGCTGGAAAGCCAATTGAGCTGAAGACAATGGAGGATTTTATAAATTGCTGTAAGACACATGGAGTAAAGGTCCAAAGGCTTCTTTGTGAATTTAATTTGCATAATTTCATATTAGATAAAGAAGTGGATGTGAATCCTAGCCCTTTTATTGGAGATATTAAATTTCAGGCTTTTATCTCTTTTGCAGTCAACTAACTCAAGTGGTTGAAGGCTTATAATTCATTCCAAAGGCAGGAACACAACTTAGATCTTTGGGTAAGAAGTGAACCTATTCACCCTCTGCAATTTTTTACTAAGCATAAAATATTGATGACACAAGAGGGTGTGCTTAAAATTTTAGGGCCCATACATAAGGAAATTGTGTTGGAAGGAACAATATATTTCCTCTCCATTCAGGAAAGATCCTTGGTGGCATCCAAAATGAGATGGATTTTTTCGAGCAACAATGTTAAGGAAAGAGAACCATTTAATTATAGAAATTTCAAAGTTGTTGCGAGACGGTTAGTCCCATACAACAATTTTATCTTAAAATAAGTACCTTATTGGGTGGGATGTCACTTTAGAAGCCCCATTATTTGGTATCCTCCTGAAGGGTATCATCCTGACTATGAGTTACCTGAATGAAAAGAGGTGGTAACCTTTGCAAACCTAGCACAACATCATGGTCTCAGGCATATTACGGACAAATATTCTCCAACCTACTCTTTAACTTCTTTGCATAAGAATTATTTATTTTTCATGGGGACATGAAAAAAGGTAAGTAGGGGAGTATGTTGAGCCTTGAAATAGGTATGTATTTACTCTTGATTATTGTCCTTTTTTCCTCTTCCTTATCCATATTGTGCCATGATATAATAATATAATGAAAGGATTTTGATGAAGAATGAATGAAAAATGATCTTGATACAATTTAACCGTCCAAAATAATTCTTTTTTCTTTTTATGCTAAAAATAACAGAAGGAATAACATGAATTAATCACGAGAAAGAAGACACATTAAATGCGGTTGAATCGAAGATAAATCAGCAAGGATTATCGCAAGAAGAACGAACTGTCCAAGCACAAAATTTTGTTGTGGATCCCTCAAGATCTTATGATCCTGAGGGATCACACTTATCGTTCCTTTTAGCTATAAAGGGACAGGGAGAGCTAGTTCTCAGGGATCATGTGTCATGTATCTTTCACTTATGTATAATTCGTAATTGTAATTTACAGAACGTAGTTCTAAACAACGAGATCATATTATGATGTCAATTGACTGTGATGATTAATATATAGTTTGTGTTGTTGTTTATTCAAATATTCTTGAGTAGTTAAGCAGTATTCGTCGGTGGCTACGAGCCCGGTCTCTGGTGGATTTTACTGTTGTTCCTTGTGCTATACTTTTCCATTTATCGCAAGTGTATTCTGATTTTCCACTTTGCAGTTGAAATAATTTTGATAATTTGTATTTGTGGTATGTATTCCCTTGACTACGCATTTCCAATTTATCTCCTTAAGGAATTAGTTCCTAGTTAACAGAACTGGTTTTGATTATTTAAAGCATAGATAGTTATTTCCAATACCTTCTTTATGTTAAATATTTTAAATCCAACTGAAAGAGCTCAGTTAATGCTTCAGTGCTCTCAGTTGATTGTCATTCGAATTAGTTGAGTTAAGAATGAATCACAGTTTTGGGTTATAATTCTTAGATGAATCACTTTCTTTAAAGCTTCAAGTTTTATGATTGCATCTATATGAAACGATTGATTTTAGCATTACTCTTTGTATGTGTAGCTTGCACATATTGTGTACATTCTTGAGATAAAAATACTTACCCAGGTTGATAATTAATGTGAGGCAATTAGGAGTTTTTAAAGACACCTGTTAGCACCCAACACTTATCATCCTCAATCTGATGGGAGAATTGAGATAGTGAACAAATGTTTGGAAGGATATCTTCGTTGTTTTGTATTTGATAAACAAACACAATGGTTCAATTGGGTTACCTTTGGCTGAATGGTGGTATAGCACTTCCTTCCATACTGCAGCAAAAATGACCCCATTTATGGAACTTTATGCATATCATCCACCGTCCATCACATCATATTTAAGAGAAAATCCTAAGGTTCAAGCAGTGGAATATCACATCGAGCATCAACAACAAGTTCTCCAACTCTTAAAGGATAATCTAAATTTGGCACAAAATTGAATGAAACAACAGGAAGATCAACATCGCAGTGAGAGAAGTTTTTATGTAGGAGACTGAGTATTTTTATGGCTACAACCATACAAACAAATGTCCCTCAAGCAAGCTAAGAAGGAAAATAAATTATCGCCAAAGAACTATGGTACTTACAAGGTGTTGAAAAAGATTCATACTATGGCATATAAATTGGAGCTTCCTGCTTGTTCTCGAGTGAATCCAGTTTTCCATGTTTCATGCTTAAAAAAGGTTATAGGTGACAAAATTCCAGTTCATACAATATTTCCTGAACTTGATGATGTAGTAAAAATCATATTGGAACCTGAAGCAGTCACGGAAACAAGAACTCGACAGCTACAAAATTGATCAATTTTAGAGTATCTCATCAAGTGGAAGAACTTACGTACCCACTAAAGATTCTACATGGGAGGATGAGAATATTATACAGAAGCATCTAGAGCTACTCAAGTGTTGAGGAAAACACCTTTTTGAAGGAGAGAGGCATGTTAGGTCCCTATATTACTAGTGTAGTCCCTTATTTTTGTTGGTGTAGCCCCCTTATTTTTATTGTTGTACCCCTATAACCCCCATATTGTTATTATTTTTCCCTTACATTATTATTATTAGGTCAACTAGGATTATATTGTGACCCCATGGACTCCTATATATAGAAAGGAGGTTTTGTCATTTGTAGCATCCAAGAATTGTTCATTTATTTAAAGGAGGTTTCCCCCTCGAAGTGGCTTATTTCTAAGCTGTTGATCTCTCTTTTATTATTTTTTTGGAGTTGGTTCCATAACATTTGGTATCAAAGCTTTGGATTCTAGGGTTTCACTGTAAGTGACAAAGATCCATTTTTTGGTGCATGTGGATCCAGCCAAGATCCATTTTATTCTAGATTGGCAAGCCCCAAACACTCTAACAGAGCTTCACAGATTTCTGGATCTTGCTAATTTCTACCGCAGGGTCATGTTGGTATCCTCTCATATCATGTTGGATTTGGTGAAATAAAATTTATTTTGGTCTGAATCTCAAAATAATGTGTTCGTAGAGTTGAAATATCGCCTTTGATATGTAGAAATTATATGCAATAAGCATGCATATGTCCAAGATCCACCTGATCTCACACTATTTAAATTTATGCAAGATACTTAATCTATTCCACTTGTTAATCTTTTGCGGAAAATTTAATTTCACACACATGTGAAGCATAAACAAAAATATTCAATCGCACATAACACAGTTTTTAACTGGGAAAGCCTGAAGTTGAAAACCCAAAATATATATTATGTAACATGGTAATCATATGAAAATCTCATACAAACATACAAAGCTTATCACAAGCTCTTAGTATAGTACAATCATCATACACTATACAGGCCTAATCATGCAAATCCATGCACCAATCTTTGCGACCTGCTAGCCTGCCTCCACTACGCAATATCTGATGAATAATTTATTGAATGAATTCAAATTAATCCATCCTTGACTGCGCAATCCTCATTGGAATCTCCACTGAGTGTTGGATGCAATCAATGCATCACTATAGTCGCAACAGATAGTCTATCTTGCCCTTTCACCTATCTCTCCACTGGTCTCCACTGAAACTATCATGCACTATAGTTAACTGTTGTATTGTTCAGTTGATTAATGAGTTATTATTTTTGAATTAATTAACTAATTAGTTCACTCCACTCTCACTAGTGTATCAATCAGTTAGACTAGATACAACTAGCTCAACTGAGTCTAACTGAGTTAAACTAAATACAACTCCATAACTACTTCTTCCAACTGTGTCATAACTCTGCCACTTGAGTTCTAACTGAGTCCTCCATGCATTAGCTCCGGGTGAAACTGTTGAATAGCGTAATTCCTTCTGTCAGTTGCTGTGCCACATCTGTGCACAGAATTGAAGTGCTCCAAGAGAATAAGTTGTTGTTTAGAGTCTAATTATTATTAAGAGCTAATAATAATCAACATGCATCTATTTTTAGATTGACGATCTATAAATAGACTTCGCCTAATATTCTAAAAATAGAATTTCATCTATTTTTCCAACTTGACCAACCATCCACAAATAACATCCTGCAACTTCTGAAATATGATCATCATGTCTAAAAATAGACTTGTGTCAAAAATAGCCTGCGGTCCCATTTAGTGAAGGCGACTCTTTTCACTAAGCTCATCATCTTGTTGAATATCAACATGCTATGCCCTAGTCCTCACATTACCAAACATGAAACAACCATTTAATATCGAGGCAGATGCCTCTGACTATGCTATTGGGGCAGTTCTTACTCAACATGGGCATCCAATGGCATATCAAAGTGAGACACTGCTTGACATAATCCAGAATTATCCCACTTATGACAAAGAGATGTATTTAATTGTGCATGCTTGTTTACAATGGAATAATTACATTTTGAGGAAGCAAAAAATCATTCACATAGACCACTGACCCATGTAGTTCATACAGACACAAGGGAAGTTGCAGAATGATCACCATCAGAAGTGGTCCACATATCTGCAACAGTTTCATTTGAACATTAAGTACAAGAAGGGAAGCACCAATAATGTTGCATACTACCTCAACCGACCACTGATCATGGTGCTAACCACCGTGCTCAACTCTTTTGGGCACGAGACTTCTGATTAGCCACTTCTCTACAAGAGCGGTCCAGAATTTGGCCACACATATAATACGTGCTCTTCGAGGGTAAGAAAGTTCCAAAATTTCACCTCCAAGATGCACTGCTATGTCACCTGGGACACCTTTTTGTTCCTTCCAGTGAGCTTGCAAAGATGATTTTGGAAGCGCACTACAGTTGGGTCGTTGGGTATTTCAGGGTCGAGAAAATAGTGCCAGTACTGCAAAAGTATTTCTATTGGCCGAACCTTCGACAAGATGTCAGGAAGTACATCAGGTCTTGCACTGCCTGCGCCATTTCCAAACCGACCATCAAGAAGCATGGCCTCTATACTCTGCTGCCTACCCCTAGTCGACCTTGGGAATCCATCTCCATGGATTAAATTTTAGGCCTTCCTTCTAGTAAGCATGGAAATGATTGTGTTTTCATGATAATTGACAAATTCTCGAAGATGGACATTATGGCAACTTGAAATAATAATATCACAGCAGAAGCCACTGCTAAAATCTTATTTGAACGAGTGTGGGTACACTTTGGGATCCCACAGTCTATCATCTCAGATCGAGACAACAAGTTCCTTAGTAAATTTTGGTTCAACCTCTAGTCAATTTTGGACACCAAGATCACCAAGTCCACAACTTTCCATCCCAAAATTGATGGCTAGAAAAAGGTTGTCAATATGATGATCGTACACATTCTGCACAGTACAACTCAAAGCATCCTCACACATGGGATGAGAACCTCCCCTATGTATAACACAACTAATATTGGGCTCTCCACAACTTAACCAACCACAACCCCTTTCAGGTGGGATTGGGATTCCAACCACTCTGTCCCATTGATGTAGTCATGCCATTTGTGGCTACTCAAGTTGATTCGGCTCATGTCCAATATGAAGCTGACAAGGTGAAAAAATTCATTGAGCGCATTCAAAACATATGCCAATAGGTTCATGACATATTGGATAGATCCAATTCTAAATACAAACATCCACATGATCAACATCAGGTGCCACACAGCTTCCAGGTGGGTGACAAAGTGTGGCTACATTTGCATAAGGAGCACCTCGCTGGACCCCACCACAAGCTTCACCCGCCCTAATATGGGCCATACACCATCACCAAGGCTTTAGGGGAAAATTCATTTGAGCTCAGTATTCCACCATTTCTTGGTTTGCACCCAATGTTCAATATGGACCACCTTTGGCCCTACTTTCCACCTCTACTAGACACATCCAACATGGAAGAAAAACTCACTCCAATGGTGTTAAACCTAGAATGCATGGAACAAGCCAAAAATGATCAGATCATGGAAATAAATATCAATAACACCCACCAGCAGAGGATCCAACTATATCCATTTTTCAAAGTAGGCCAACTCCTTCACTAGGGCAAGTGGCTCACTAGGGACCAAGTTTAGTAGAAGTTTCCTCATCTCATGGAGGAACTCAACGCAATGGGGACCATTGCTTCCTAAGGTGGGAGGAATGATCCAAGTGGATATTTGTGGCCAAACACCTATTCCACTTGGACCTCGACCATTTTTTCTTTTAGTTTTTTAGTTTCCTTAATTGTGGCACAATTTACTATTTTTGGCAGTTTCTTGGGTCCTTAACTTCTGGAGCCGTTTTGAGGCCCTAAATGAGGTTTTTTTTTGGGAAAATAACCTTCGAAGAATATTTGAATTCACATTTTTTTGGTAGTAGTTATATTCCTTCGATATATATTTCTAACAAGATATCATGTGTGTCAAATGGAGATCATATGCCAAAGTTACGACCCCGTGAAATTGATGTACCAATTTACCCCAACGGGGCCCATAGTTTGGTGTTTCATCTCCTAGGGTTAGGTTTTTGGATTTTTAGGGTTTTCCATTGTTTCTAAATAATAAATAGGCCTTTGAGCCTCATTGTAACATGATTCAGAGGCATGTAGCCACCACATATATTCTCATATATAAGCTACCAGTGCCCTAACTAGTTTATTTCCATTCTGTCTGTAAGCATATTTCAGTTATGCGATATTAATGAAATGAAGTCTTATTTCTACTGCATCTCTGTGTTTATGTGTATTGATATATTTTATTGCATTCATGCATAAGTCCGGATCAAAGGAGGAGAAGGATAATTTACCTTTTTTATGTTGATTAATTCAATATAGGAAAAGAAGGAGCATCGTGCCTTTTTCAAGCTTTAGCAATTCAAGAGAGAAACATGCACTATTTGTCACAATTTTTTTACTAGAGGCCAGAGGAGAAGGAGAACCAACCCTTTCTCACACTTTTTTAATTAATGTAGGAGAAAAAAAAACACTACATTTTTCTCACTTAATTAATTCAAGAGAGGAGGAAAAGGAGTCTCAACACTTCTTGTCATTTTATTAATTTTAGGGATGAGAAGGAGGACATTTATTTTTCACAAAATTTAACAATTTGAGGGAGGATATGATGGAGCACTTTCCTTTCTAAAACTTTTGGCATTGAGTGAGGAGGAGAAGAAGCACCTTAATTTTCTCACAGTATAGAAATTTGAGGCATAAGGAGAAGGTGCACTAGCCTTTTTGTTACACTTTTCTCATTTGTGTGAGAATAAGCTATACAAACCATTTTTTAGTACATGAAAATACTTGCAAGTAAATTATTATTATTGAATAATAATATAAACTGATTATACAATAACCCTTGTGGGACAAAAGGTGTTAATTGAGAAAATGTATCAACCAATGGAGAAGGGAAACATAATTCATAAATTACTTGCATAATCTGAATATTGATGAGAAACTGTGTTAATGAGGACAATGGCAAGGAAAATCTTACCAAGACACTTAAATACCACAGCGAGAAAATTAATCAACTAATTGAGAAGGTATATATGTTAATGGAACAACATTTAATTTATTAAAGGTTGACACCAAGTCCATTAAAAGAAAAGTGATCAAGGCCACTAAGAAACACGTGAAGTAATATTTTTAGATAGTCAATACCACACAGGAATTCCATACATAAATCATATATGACTTAGGAAGGAATTATCAAAGTATTAAAATAAATACCATACAAGAGAAATCATCTGAGTCAACAAATGGAAGGGCTTTTTTAATCAAACCCCCTGTTAGGTGAAAGAGAAAAAAATAATGACAACTTCAAACAATATAGAAGGGGAAGCTTACTATTGGTTCTGATGGTGGAAAAAAATTGTGAAGTTTGTTCCTTTCATTGGAAAAAATTCATGAAAACCTTATTAGAAATGTTTCATGATGATGAAGATGATAATTTTTACAACAAATTTGTACATCTCAAACAGAAAGGAAACATAAATGAATATACAGATGAATGTGAGGTTTTGGAAAATAGGCAAAATGGATTCACAACTGAATAATTGTTAAAAATGTACATATGTGGACTAAAATATTATATCTGTAGTGAAATAAAGCTATGGAATCCTAAAAAAATTGAGGATGCCATGCATGAAAAAACTAATCGAACAAAAAAATAATTTCAACAGACCATCTTTTATAGGGCTACAAAAATCAAACATATACTTGAATGAAAGGTAAAAAGAACACCCTACAAACAAGTTTGAAAATATATACCTCCTCTCTTAAGAGAATAAGAGAAACAACACGAGGGGTTAGATAAGAAATGGGTCAAGGCATTGTGGATACAACTGGACACCGAAGCACATATGTAACAAAAAAAAAACTATGTACATGTGAAGTGAGGTACAATATCAAACATCCAACAATGACTTGGAAGTAGAATATGAGGAATAAAATAATATTCAAAAATAAAAAATAGCATAATCCCAAAAATTAAAAGAAAGATGGAAGGTAAAAAAATAAAGTATATATAATTGTCATAAAAGGAATAAATAAAATTGTATATCAAACCACAAACATAATGGTAGCATATGGAAAATGAATTGATGGATTTAGAAAGTGTTGCAAAGTCAGTTTTCTATTAGAATATTACGAATTAGAATCCAGGTTCTACATCAAGCTCCTGGGAGGAGTATACATCTTATTGGGAATTTAATGGTTGCAAACCCCGGGGACCTATTTTTCAAATCACCAGAAATAATTTATCAAATTTTAATAGGAAGGAAAAAAATATAAATTGTATGGATTCCAAACTCCACCAACTCAAATTGTATCTTTTGAGAAAATGATGAAACTAATTAGAAATGGGACACCAATCTACATTGCACAATGCCATCAAATGGGGATAGTAGAAAAAAATAGTACATTCTCAACACCGAAATATTAAAGATTTAATTTGCAAATATGATAAGGTATTCCAAGACATACCCATGAATATTCCCCAAAAATAACGATAGAACATATGATTAAAGTTAAACTAGACTTAACATTGTTGAATATCAAACCATATTGATATCTTCATCACCATAAAACAAAATAAGAAAGATTAATTCAAGACATATTATGGTGTGGAGTTATTACAATGAATAGGAGCCATATGAAACCCTAGTAGTATTGGTTCAAAAAAATATGGATCTTTCATATTATGCATAGATTATCAAGGCTTAAACAAGATAATTATAACAAAAGAGTTTCATATCCCATTTATAAATGAAATAATGGATGGGCTCCATGGATAAAAATAGTCATCAAAATTATATCTAAGATCATAATATTATCAAATCATGTAAGGCTGGAAGATGCAGCAAAGATTCTTTCACAAATCAAGTAGGTCACTACGAATTTAAGGTGATTCCATTTGGGTTAACCAATGCCTCTGCCACCTTCCCTACTGTAACGAACCCCATCCCGTATTTACCCAATTTCATTGGTCTTCCAGGGTAAACAAGAAAAAACAAGTTACTATGAGATGACCTAACCTCCAAGATTCAGTTATGGAATTGGGGCTAACAACTGGAACTTACTGACCACAAAATGAAATCTTATAGGGCTTACAAGACACTTAGGGGCCGAAGAATCATCCCCAATGACCCAACCTTGAGCTAGACTACTTTTTCAATGAATTAACACCCCATCCACATGCACAAGCCTACAAGAGTGCGGTTATGACCCTCCAACCACATGCACAAGTATGCCTGAGTGAAGTTGTGACACACAATCCTCAATTTAGTGCCCGCGGTCCTGAGATCTAAGCCACAATTCCAGGCCAACCTCCATACCACTTCCCAAAACTTCCTGAAACTTTCCAGAATGATATAATAATTTAAGACAATTCCAATCATACCAAACTTGATTAAATACTTGACCTAACCAGGCCTAACCATGATAGTTATTTTATTAAACATATGATGAACATGTAATCTACAAGTCATGAATTTATATTTGAACATAGCAGTCTAATAATTATCTGAAAATAACCAAGAAGTTATAATTCCTTCTCATAATAAATTGAATATCATTTTCTAGCCCATGCATTCATTAACCATGAAATACTTATCAAATCGTGAACAAGATATAGCTAGAGTAAATTTCAAATCCATGCTTATAACTACCACATAACTAGATTAAGAACCATGACATAACAATCATGAAATCACCATAATAACAAGTAAACATACTCATGTATTAAAATAGGGCAATAGCTCTTATTAATTGATGCAAAATCCAACCAAGTCAGGGACTTCCACATACCACCCGACCATAGCTTAAGCTAAACCAAATATTTCTTGCAGCAAATCACTCCATGCCATATTCAAAACATGAATGTGGGAACTTAAGACATAAACAACCATAGATTCCTAGAGATTAAACCACCTCCACAATCTGGCTACCGAAAACTCGCCAGAACCAGTCAAGAGATCACAAATACAAAACAAGAACATAAATATCCAGGGCTTCTCGAAGATTAAACCTCAGGATACTATGATCCCACCGCAACTTGTCAAGAGATCACAATGCCCAAAACAAGCTTGGATCCCTCAAAGTTTATTCACCAATACCTTGAGTAATTTTCCTATCTCCACCCACTTTTCGAGGGATTCTTGAAGATAAACCACCTCCACTCCCAACCCTTGGGAATTTTACTGAGAACACCTCACCCAGTTCCAAAACCTTCCGAAAATCCAAAGCTCAACCAAATAAAATAACCCCCCATCACACCATGAATATCCTGAAATGGAAAGGAAAGGTTGAATCCACTGTCACACCTAGAAAATCCCATTCCAATGACAACAAAAGAACCAAATACATAGATGCATGTACCATGAATTCACAAAACAACTAGGAAATCACACATGCAACCTGTTACCTACAAGTCTTCCTGCTGAAGCTCATGATCCAACCTTTATTTCTTGTACTTTTCTTTTAATTTTTCTTCCTTTGAATTCCTTTTTTTGCTTTCTCCAATGCTAGAGAGCTCAAGAATGCTCTAAGTGTGCAATAGTATGAGAGAATAGAGAGAGCTCAAAAATTGAACTAACAAAAGGTAAACCAACAAAAGCTGTGAATTGATCCTCAAAAGACTTTTTATCATTGAGGTATCTAGTTTCTTCATTTTCCTCTATTTTTCCTTCAATTTCCCTCTCATGCAAACCTGCGAATTTTCATATTCCTTTTCTCTTATTTTCCTTTCTTTTCATAAATAAATGCCAATTAATGCCTCTTTTCCATTGCCAATTTCCTTATCCATAATAAATCAAAATTACACCCACTAGGATGTTTTTCCAAACATTAAGCTTGGAATACATGTCCCATGACCTTGGTCTTATTTTTCCTTTATTAACTTTATTACATGAACTTTTAACTCAGGGACATTACATAGAAAACAATGAATGAGCATTTTAAACCCTAGCTAGGAAGTTTGTATTGATATTTTTCGATGATATTCTTATCTACAACAAGACATGGAAGGGACATATAAGCATTTGAAGTAAGTACTTTCTTAGCTTATGATCCAGGAGGATCCCTAATGGCCCAAAAATAAAAGTGCTTGAATCTTAGTGAAACTAGGACCAAATCGAGAAACTCGTTGAAAGGAATCCAATGATGCAAACAATGCCTTAATCTGAGTTTGTATGTGTAATTTATGCTTAGTAGAAGTTTCGGTCAAACTTGGCAAAAAGGAAAAAATTTAGCAGAGCTCCAAATAAATTTGGGGCATTGCCAAATTAGTGGTCTAGCCAAACCGATAGCCAAATTTGGTGGAACTGCCGAATCTGGTGACACTTTGCCAAAGTTGGAGGCAATTGAAGTGGCCCAATATTATGGGGTCACATAGCCCAATCAGATGGTACCACATGGCACCCAACTAGTAGTCAAACTTGCACAAATAAACCATGGAAAATTGGTCTATTTAAATTTGGCGAGACCGCCGAATCTGGTGACACCCTGCCAAAGTTGGAGGTAGTTGAAGTGGCCCAATAGTATGGGGTCACATAGCCCAATCAGATGGTACCACATGGCACCCAACTAGTAGTCAAACTTGCACAAATAGACCATGGAAAATTCGAATTGGAATCAGGAAAATGGATATATGGTGGTGGGTAAATTTAAACATTTTATATTTATATTATAAATAGTTACAATGGTTTGACGGTTTGAATTTGTTTGAAAAAAATTTAATTCGACGGGTTCCAAACTGTTATGTAATGTTGTTCAACGGATACATATATATATCAAATGGTTGTTTATGAAAATGGGGGTCCACAAGGTTTGAACCTGTGATCCCTGCCCACAAACCATTTTAACATACCATACACCAACAAGGAGGCCAATTGCCCAGGATTTGAGATATTCATCGAACGCCTAATATTTAAACTTTGTTCATTTGTGAGAAACCGAACAAAGGGCTGACAAGAGGAGGAACTAATAGTGGGCGAAACTATGCATAGGGTTGTAACCTTGCGATGAAACCCTATGACACAATTTTCAAGAAGATAATATTCCTATAATATATCATAAAGATTATGCTATGGAATTTGGACATTCTCTAGGGGGCCCAGAGTTGATGGTAGCTATATATAGATTAGCTTATACTAATTTTACTCAGAATTTCACAAGGATTTCAATGGTGCAGTTTGTGTTTAGATCTGAGTAGCTTGTTTTCATGCCATCCTTATAAATGGATGTATAATGATGTATTTGGCCATGTACACATTTTCATTTTTACTGAGATGAATGAACAGGCCTACCCAATTTTGAATCAGGGCCTGAAGATGTAGTCCACATTAGACGAACTATGTTATCAAACATTGTGTGCATTGTTTTTATGGTCTCCTTTATGTTGATTTTTCTTTAAATGTTTGCATACAAGGTTTTTACATGCTCTTTCATGCAATTTTGAATACATCAATGAAGAAAATATCCTAGATCATGTTATTATTAGAGCAGTCTTCTTATTGATGTGAATTATGAGTGTGGATGATAACCAAGGCCAAAATCAAAGAGGGTGAAGGAAAACTCAAGTCCTTTGAACCATATATTGGACATGCAACACAAATAAGGAAAATGGAATATGATGATGCCTGTAATAAATGAGAAAGATTTCCGTAAAGGTTTATACAACATGGAAAACAAGGTAGATAATTTTTTTGCATATTATTTAAATAAATTGTTAAATAAGGAAAGGAAGAAGAAAGATAAAGCATAGGACACTGCTTTGGTAAATCAGGAGAATGGATCAAGGAGAACCTCTTGAACCTCCATCTCCTTCTTCCAGTGAATTTTATTCTTCTTCATCTTCTTCTATTCATTCCAATAGTCATCAGAGATATGCCATGATGGCCATAGTATTAAAGAATGCATGGCTCCAAGAAGTTGAGGAGATCAACCAGAGTATTCAAGAAAATATTATTGAACTAAGAAGACTACTACAGGAAGAAAAATAGGATACCCATGGATTGCAGCTTCAGATACAAGCTATAGAAGAGGCCTTGGAAAATTTGAAGTGTAGTGAAGTCTCAGTGAAGCCATCATCACTTGCTTCCAAATGAAAAACCGAGGTAAACATTGTAAGTGATTCTTCAGTTTCATTTTCTCATTATGATGATGATTTTGGTGTAGCTGAAAGACACTATAAACCCATGAAGACATGAGAGTCTTCAAGAGACAAATCTGAGACAATGGAGGATGCTAGGAGAATATCACAACCTTCCAATTAGTGAGAATTTCAAATGAATAACTGAGTCAATTTTTCCTCATCAGAGCCACACAAAATATAATTGTTCAAGGAAGGTTATGTCGCCGAATAAGGAGACACAAAATATGGTCAAGAAAGTTTGGAGGAAGAAGAACCATCGCAACCATTGAAACAAGGTTGGAAATAAAAGATACATATGTTGGAATCTCCATCCAGAGCTATGCCCAAAGAAGGAACAAGAGAATATGAAAGAACCTATGAAGGAACCGACTGATGAATCATCTCAACAAGGAAGCCTAGTATGGGCAGAGAGCCCATAAGCCTAGTTAGGTAAGAGATGGGTAGATTTTTTAAGTAGTTGAACATGGCCACCATTGTAAACCACATGTTTCTTCTTAAATACCCCATAGATGGGAAAAAACTTGTAAGAGTGATGAAGTGTATAACATCACTTGAATATGAAACATAGTGATATTTCAGCTTTTATTTGGATAGCATGGGATATGGGTTCTATTATAAAACTTTACCATGAGTGTTTTATAAAATCTTGGAAAGTAAGGTATTTCTTGGAATGTTGAAATTCTTACATGCATTGGTATCTACATATTTTCATATAGATACATGTGTCGACTTCATCATTCCTAGTTCCGAAGTACAAAGGTGAAGGAAAGGAAAAGTGGCATGTCCGATACATTTGTTATGTCGATCAAGATTGCAGTACTGTTTATAATTTTGGAAGACAAAAAGTACTTCAGTGGGGAGGAATGATCTAGGAGGATCCCTAATGGCCCAAAAATCAAACTCCTTGAATCTTAGTGAAACCAGGACCAAATAAAAAAGCTTGTTAAAAGGAATGTAACATGATTTGACATGTTCACCGACTGATCAATATTTAAACCTTGTTCATTTCGTTTGACGAATGATGAAGTCATGAGTGAAAAAATGAAGGGACGATAGGAGGAGGAACCAAGAGTGGGTGAAATAGTGCATAGGGCTCAAATCCTATAGAAATAGTGACACAATTTTCAAGGAAAGAATACTCCTAGAATATTCCAAAAGTTTATGCTATGGAATCTGAAGATTCTCTAGGGTGTCCAAAGTTGATGGTGGTGGAATATAGTTGAGTTTATATTCATCTTACTCAGTATTTCACAAGGATTTCACTGGTGTAGTCTATTTATGGATTCGATTAGACCATTTTCAGGTCATCCCCAGAAATGATTATAATGATGTATTTGGAAATGTACTCATTTTCATTTTTACTAAGATGAATGAAGAAGCCTCCCCACTATTGAAGCAGGTCCCAAATACGTAGTCCACATTGTACGAAATCCATTATCAAACATTGTGTGCATTTTATTTATGGTCTCCTTTATGTTGCTTCTTATTTAAGTGTTTTCATATAAGGTTTTTACACTCTTTCATGCAATTATGAATACATAAATGAAGAAAATATCCCATATCATGTTTCTATCAGAGTGTTCTTATTATTGATGTGAATTACAAGTATGGATGAACCAAGGCCAATCTCAAAGAGGGTGAAGGAAAAATAAATTCCTTTGACCCAAAGATTGGACATGCAACACGAAGAATGAAAATGGAAGATGATGATGCCCATAACAAGAATGAGAAATATTTCCATAAAGCTTTCTACAACATGGAAAAAAGGTAGATAAATTATTTGCAGATTATTAAAATTAATTTTTAAAGAAGGAAAATAAGAAGAAAGACAAAGTAGAGGAAAATGCTTCAGCAAGTCAAGGGAATGGAGGAGAATCTCTTGAACCTCTATCTCCATCTTCCAATGAATGTTCTTCTTCTTCATATTATTATCATGGGAAGAGCATCAAAGAATTCATGGCTCCAATAATTTGAGGAGATAAACTAGAGAATTCAAGCAAAGAATGTTGAACTAAGATTACTACTACAAGAAGTGAAAGAGGATACCCATGGATTGTAGCTTCAGTTAAAAGCTACATAATAGGCCTTGGAAAAGTTAAACTGTAGTGAAGGCTTAGTGAAGCCATCATCACTTGCTTCCAAATAAACAACTAAGGTAAACAGTGTCAACGATTCTTCAATTGCATGTTCTCATTATGATGATTATTTTGGTGTAGTTGAAAGACACTCTAAACCCACAAAGACAAGAATGTTTTGAAGAGACAAATCTGAGAAAATTGAGGATGAAGGGAGAACATCACTCCCTTCCAATGATAGTTAGAATTTCAAAGGAATAACTAAGTCAAGTTTTCCTCACAAGAGACACACCAAAGATATTTGTTCAAGGAAGTTTATGTCGCCCAAGAAGGAGACAAAAAAGATGGTCAAGAGAGTTTGGAGGAAGAAGAGCCATTGAAACCATTGAAACAAGGGTGGAAATCATAAATACACATGTTGGAAGCTCTATCCAGAGCTACATCCAAAGAAGGAACAAGAGCATATTAAAGAACCTATGAAGGAAATGACCGATGAATCATCTCAACAAGGAATCCTGCTACAGGAAGAGAGCCCATCAGTCAAGTTAGGTAAGAGATGGGTATCCTTTTTAAGTATTTGAACATGGCCATCATTGTAAATAACATGTTTATTTTTAAATACGTCATATATGGGCAAAAAATTGTAAGAGTGATGAAGTGTATAACATCACTTGAATATGAAACATAGTGATATTTTGGCCTTTAGTTGGATAGCATGGGATATGGGTTCTGTTCTAAAACTTGACCATGAGTGTTTTATAAAATATTGGAAAGTAAGGTCTTGCTTGGAATCTTGAAAGTTGTACATGCATTGGTAGCTACATATTTTCATATAGATACATGTGTCTAATTCATCATTCCTAGTTCTGAAGTACAAAGGTGAAGGAAAGGATTGCATTAATGTTGTAGATGAAGATTTCAGTGGTGTTTTTACTTTTGGAGGACCAAAAGTCCTCTAGGAAGGAATGATCTATGAGGATACATAATGGCACAAAAATCAAACACCTTCAATCTCAGTGAGACCAGGACCAAATCAAAAATCTTGATAGAAGGAATCTAATGGGCTTTCACATGTTCATCGACCGATCAATATTTAAACCTTGTTCATTTTAGTTGATGAAAAATGAAGCCATGAGCAACACAATGAAGGCCTGAAAGGAGGAGGAACCAAGAGTGGGCGAAACAATGCATAGGGATGGAATATTGCGGAAAAAGTGACACAATTTTCAAGGATACAATATTCCTAGAATATTTTAAAAGTTTTTGCTATGGAATCTGAAGATTCTCTAATGGGTCCAGAGTTGACGGTGGTGGAATAAAGTTGAGTTTATATTCATCTTACTCATAATTTCACAAGGATTTGACTGGTGCAGTATTTTTATGGATATGAGTAGCCCATTTTTATTTCATCGCCAGAAATGGAGTTATAATGATTTATTTGGCCATGTACTCATTTTCATTTTTACCAAGATGAATGAAGAGGCCTCCTCACTAATGAAGCAGGGCTCGAAGACATAATCCACGTTGTACAAACTCCATTATCAAACATTGTGTGCATTTTCTTTATGGTATCCTTTATGTTGCTTCTTCATTAAGTTTTTTTACATGCTCTTTCATGCAATTATGAATACATAAATTAATAAAAGATCCCAAATCATTTTGGTATCAGATAATTATTCTTACTGATGTGAACTGCGAGTAAGGATGATAAATAGAGCCGAACTCAAAGAGGGTGAAAGAAAAATCATGTCCTTTGACACAAATATTGGACATGCAACACGAAGAAGGAAAATGGAAGATGATGATGCCCATACTCAGAATGAGCAAGATTTCTATAAATATTTCTACAACATGGAAAACAAGGTAGATAATTTGTTTGCAGATATTGACAAGAAATTTTTAAAGAAGGAAAAGAAGAAGAAAGACAAAGCATAGGACAATGCTAAATTAATAAGGGAAATGAAGGAGAACCTCTTGAACCTCCATCTCATCTCATATTTTTCTCATCATTCAAATAGTCATCAGAGAAATTCTATGATGGGTAGAGCATCAAAGAATGCATGGCTCCAATAACTTGAGGAGATCAACCAAAGCATTCAAGAAGAGAATGCTGAATTGAGAATATTGCTACAAGAAGGTAAAGAGGAGACATATGGGTTGTAGCTTTAATTACAAGCCACAAAATAGTGCTTGGAAAATTTGAAATGCAATGAAGCTTTGTGAATCCATAATAACCCTCTTCTGAATCAAAAACTTAGGTAAATAATGTAAGTGATTCTTCAGTGTCATGTTCTCATTATGATGATGATTTTGGTGCAATTTAAAGACACTATAAAACCACAAAGACAAGAGAGTCTTCAAGCGAAAAGTATGAGATAGTGCAGGATGCGAGGATAACATCACAACTTTCCAATTATAGTGATCATTTCAAAGGAATAACTAAGTCAATTTTTCCTCACCAGAGATGCACCAAATATAGTCGTTCAAGGAAGGTTATGTCACCCAAGTTGGAGATGCAAAAGACAATCAATAAAGTTTGGAGGAAGAAGAACCATTGTAGCCATTGAAAAAATGGTGTAGATCAGAAATGTACATGTTGGAGGTTCCATATAGAGCTACACCCAAAGAAGGACTGAGATAATTTGAAATCACCCGTGAAGGAACCAAACAATGAAGAAGCTCAACAAGGAATTCTGCAATATGAAGAGAGATCATTAGCCTGGTTAGGTAAGAGATAGGTAGAATTTTTAAGTAGTTGAGCATGAACACCATTGTAAATAACATGTTTCTTTTTAAAGACCACATATATGTGCAAAAAATTGTAAGAATGATGAAGAGTATAAAATAACTTGAATATGAAACATAGTGATATTTCATATTTTAGTTGGATGGCATGAGATATGGGTTCTATTGTAAAAATTGACCACGAGTGTTTTATAAACCCTTGGAAAGTAAGGTCTTGCTTGGAATATTGAAGGTTTTACATGCATTGGTAGATACATATTTTTATATGGATACAAGTGTTGGCTTCATCATTCCTAGTTCCAAATTATAAAGGTGAAGGAATAGGAAAGGTGGCCTATAAGAGACATTTGTTATGAAAATAAAGATTGCAGTATTGTTTATACTTTTGGAGGACCAAAAACCCTTTAGTGGGGAGGAATGATCCTGGAGGATCTCTAATGGCCCAAAAATCAAAGTCCATGAATATTGACAAAACTAAGACCAAATCTAAAATCTCATCGCAAGGAATCCAATGATGCAAGTAATGCCCCAATCTAAGTTAGTATGAAAAAGTTATTCTTAGTCAAAGCACTAAAAGTAAAATACCCTCTAGTGGATGTTATAAACGAGGTGTTTAGTGTTATAAAATTGGCCAAAATGGTCAAAAAAAAATTTGCTACAACATTCATTTTTGGTAACGGGGGTTTTGACAGAGCTTTAACGAAACTTCAACACAACTAAAAAAAATAGGCAGTGGGAGGTTTTTACGGATGTATTTCTTATCGGTGTGCGCTTCATGTGTGAACACACTAGTGCATTTTAACTTGTATTCACTTGTACTCTAAACATACCAATCATCAGGATGGAAAATAAATTTTGGAATCCCCAGAGTATTTAGCAACGTCTCGATGCATGTCACCAACAAATACGCACCAGGCCAATAGAATTTGCATGCACCGGTGCCCGTTAAGGTGTAAAAACACGTTGGGCCATTAAGGTGTAAAAATGAACCAGGTCGTTAAGTTGTAAAAATGCATCAGTGTGTTAAAGGAAAACCATACCAGTGCATGCAAAGCCTATTCGCCCGGGTCGTAGTCATCGATAAAGCACACTAGGCATTATAACTAGTATTGGTATTTAGTGCGGTGCTCAAAGGTCGTAGAAATGCATTGGTGCACAGTATCATACACACACACACCAGTGCACAATATCATACACACACCAATGTTCATTTTCTATTTTTTAGAAGCATTGACCTCTGACAGTACAATTGTTGTGATTTTTTAAAATTCATTATTCATCAAAAGTCAACACATATCTTATAACAATATTCATATCAATTAAATTTTTATTAGTGAATTTGAATGTGATGTTTGGAAGAATTTGTTATATCATATCATCAGATTTGACATCTCTTCATTATAATATTTAATCATCCATATATTTAACCAGTGGTGTAAAATTTCACAACGACAATGGAGAACACAATAGAATAAATTAAAACATATATATATATATATATATATAAGCCACTCTTTGTCATACAAAATGGGATATTTATTGGTATCCGTTTGTATTTCAATTGGGACATTATGTCCATTACATTAAACAAAATGTCTGATTTAAGAGACAGATATTTCAAAAAATACAACGCCTTGCTTTGATATCCAAACATATTGATCATCATTCTTCGCTGGAACTGTTGTCACTGCTCGAGCTACTTCCATAACTTAGGTTATTTGGAGGAATGTTTTGTTCATTGTGTTGATTGTTTTCTTCTTCTTCAAGTTCCATCTACAAACATAAAAAATAAAGTGTAATGAGTGTATATACATTGGCAAGAATAATGAAAATTGAAATATTAAATAATATACATCAATGTAAATCGAAAATAAATGTACCATAGCAAGAATTGACTCGTGAACTATACACATTCTTTAAAAACCAGATTTCATGCCTTTTTTCAACAATGCATTTGTTGGCACAGCTCCATACTTTGTTTCCTGCAAGTTTTATACTCCATAGCAAATTATAGATTTAATATAAAAGATTTTTTTGTTTTAATAATAATAGACAAAGCTAAGTAAAACAAGATAGATACTTACAAATTCTACAATTAATTTCTGATATACCAACGTATACTGACAACCCATATTTAACCCAATGTCAATCAATTCTTCTGATGGTTCTTCTTTGTATGTTAGTGCATGTTTGAAGACATTCAATGATGATTGTTGTAAAACAACTTAAAATATACAAAAATGAAATCTAGTTAAGTTCCTATAAGGAAGTAACAATTACTCACAAACTTAGATATCAACCCTTTTATTCCTTGTCGTCCTATTTTATGTGTTGAATGGGTTCCATTTTAGTTTCTTTTCTGCAATAAAATACTTAAAAATTAATATTTAATTCTAAATTATTTATTTATTGTACCTAACCTAAAAATTCAATGATTACATATTACATTTGAAGCACATTGTTATTGAGATGGCTCCTCGTGTGATGGAATTATGTCCATTTCTTTGACCATCTCCTTTTACACCTTTTTGGACATTCCTACTGGCATATTTATGATATCAGCTCATTCATCCTTTGATATTTTCATAATCTTCCTGAAAAAGTAACATTAAAATAAACTATTTAATTTTTATATTGATATATGAATACTAAATATAACAAAAGTGATATTTATAAATAATTGCTTTGTAGTAATATATACATATAATTCTAGAAAAAAATTTAAAGTAAACTTTTTCAATCCTTCTTTTTTGTTGTTATACATTTTTTTTATTAAAAGTCTGACATGTCTCATTGACCAATTCTCTGGAAACTCTTCTTGTAGTTTAAGTAAAATTTGGTTCTTGGAATCATTGGATTGATTTTTGCATTGTAAGTGGAAAGAACATTTATACATTCATTCCACTAGATCCCTCAAAGTTTTGTAAAAGTTTTTCCCCCTTTAATTAACCCCCAACACCACTCCACATGAGCTAAGGAGAAATTCATTTTCATTTGCATCTTCTATTTTTTTTTTAATTTTCTTAGAACAACATTCCTTTTCTTCGCTGTTGTTCCATGTATAACATTAAACATATCTAAATTAATAGATTTTTTGAAACATGTTATCTAATATTTTTAATTATATCATTAATGAAAATTCAAAAAAGAAACTCACATTGGATCGATAGTATTTTTTTATTCACTTGATTCATCATTTTGCAATTTTTCCATCAAGATTTTACGCTCTTCTGGTCTTAGATCATAAAGAATCTTATCGAGCTTTGTCATTTTGTGGCTCTGCATGATACACATTAAATAATACATATTAATTAAACTTGCATATGGTTAAAAAATAAAAAAATTTGTAAAGAATTTACAAAGAACTTGCCTTTTTTTCTTTTCTGGATGTGCTATTGGTATTTTTGTTACTTGAAATCTTGTCAACCATTTCTTTATCAATATAAAACCTGTACCATTCATTAATATATTTTATAAATAAATCACATAATTTTCAGGTAAAAAATAAATAAATCAAGAAAACGACGCGTCTGTCTAAATTAAATTCCCGGTGCGACTTTCACAACTTAAGCACCTAAAACAGTGTGATAGGTTCTTATAAACACACCGCCAATATAGTAGAAACATTGTATGATTCTCTTTTTCAATAGGAGACAGTGCATTATATTAATACCGCAGCACCGATTAACATAAACATAAATTAATCAAACATTGTTTTTTGTTAATATGCGCCCGATGCGCTATACTAAAATCGTGCATCGGCGCACTATTTTAAACAGTGTGCACCGATTAACAAAATATGTTCTTTAAAAAATCATGCAAGGGGCAACATGGATTGGGATTTGACTCTGCAAGTGGTCCCGTGGGTTAGATTTCATACGCTTATATATATAGTATTACAAATGCTATAAATATAAAATGAAAAGCCTTAATTGTGAATTTTTGCAGTCACATAAACAAGAAGAAGCAAGGGTTTAACGTAAGAATGTATTTTTTTGTTTTTTGTTTTTTTTTTTTAATTTTAATTAAATGTAAATAGGAAAAGAGATTGTAAATGATTTTATTAGTAAAATGCATAGTAAAATTCAATTTTTTTACTAGGCATGTATTAAATCTAATGGAAATTGTAAAAAAACAATTAATACAGTAAAATTTAACATTTTCACTGTACTATAGTGTTTTGTGTGAATCACTAGATATTTCAAATTATGATTCTATGAATAGTGCTATTGTTCGAAAGTATTTTTCTGCTCCACAGTGCTCTATTTCTCCAGGTATGTCTCTTATGCAAATCCCTCCCTGAAATTTTCTGCAAAAATAATGAAATAATTAATAGGTTTTACTATTTAAAGAAATTTTTATGAAATTAGATTTCCGAAAATCATTTGCCTCCCATTTTTTAGTTTACCACCTTTTTTTTCACTTCAAAAAATTAAAGTTGCATTTTTTTTCCCGATAATCGGTGCGTTTGTTAAATAACAACACCAGTGCATCCCATAATAAAACCGCACCGGTGCGGTTAATAGTACATTAGCACTGATAACAATAACTCATTTTTTAAGGCACTGGAATTACTTTTAGGTATGTACACCAAAATTTATTGTTGATTTTTCTCAAATGCAAGGAGAAAATCTCATAATTATATCAAATGGACAATTATTCAAAATCCAGCTCGTTCCATAATAGTTCTCAAAGTCCATCGGGGAGTTACCCCTATCCATATCTAGACGTAATTACTTTAGAATTTATTTATATTTTCATTATCTAATTGAATTTATTTATTTTATCCATAACAATTAGTTGAATAAAATAAATATATACAAATTTTTAGGTTCATGCATATTTAGAATTGAGTTCATATGCACAAAATATTAAAACAATTACAAAACGTCGGACGCTCTTATCAGGAGCAGCATACTGCAAGGTGCGGTTGGTAGATGAAAATGGACAATCACTTCACCCTGCCAATTGTAACATGCCATCTTCTAGCCACAATCATGGGAAAATGATGGTAATAATTTTTTGGTATAATGTAATTATTTCAACATCAAATGAATTAATCATGCATTGACGTGCTTAATAATTGATATCATCGATTTTGTACTAATCATGTTCAAATATATTTTTTGAAATTACTAGGATTCTAGTGATGATGAGTGAAATACCTACCATCTTCCATTGCACCCCATGATAATGTCAAATCGAGAGAAGGTTTAATTAAGAGAAAAACTCGGAGAGGAACGATACCAATAATGGTTGAATCGACCACCTATTCAATTCCCACTACGTCCAGATTCACCAATTATGAATGAATACAACAATAGTAGTTCTTCATAAGCTAGAAATGGAGGCAATCAAATAGAGTTTGGTATGGATGATTACTTAATGGATACGACTAAAATGGAGACAATGTTGTTAGATGCATTCCAGAACGATGATCAGCTAGGGGATGAAGCTCATATCACTGATACCTTTTTCGAAAGCCTTAAATTTTCTTTCACCACCCCTCTCTTTGGACCTAGAGGTCAGTCAAAGTCTACCTAGTTGGGGACATTGATGTTATTGTACAACTTGAAAGAAAAATTTGGCTTTTCGAATGCATTCTTCTCAGAAATTTTGAGGTAATTGACCATCAAGTCCCTTATATTTTGAGAAATATTGTCACACAATCAACATTACAAATGGTCAATTTTATGAATGCTAATAATTATTGACATTGTACATTTAATATTTTCCAACAACTGCAGGTTATTCAAAGATAAGGTTCTTCCATGTGATAATGTCTTCTTGGTATCTACGAAGAGGCAAAGAAATTATTGAAAATGTCGGGTGTTGAGTATATATCATATCATGCATGTCCAAATGATTTTATTTTATATAGAAGAGAATATGCAGAAAATGAGATATGTCTGAAATGTGGGCATGATAGTTATGATAAATAAAAAAAGAAGGGTAAATCATGTGGTCCTCCTTTTAATATATTGAGGCACATGCCTATAATCGCAAGGATTCAAAGGTTGTTTCATTGCAAAGATTTAGCTATGTTGTTAGGATGACATGCCTCAAACAAAAGTGAGTTGGTAGATATGTGAATCCCAACAGATTCAATAGCCATGAAGCATATAGAGGATACATGGCTCGAAAAATTCGAGGTTGAAGTACGAATTCTACGACTCAGGATAGCCATGGATGGCATCAACCCCTATTCCCTACTGAACACCAACTATTCTATTTGGCGTATAGTAGTGATCAATAACAATACCCCCCTATGGTTGTCCGTGAAGAATGAGCATCTTATGTTGGCTCTCATAGTTCCTGGTAGAATACAAGTAAAGAATATGGATGTCTACTTACAACCACTGGTAGATGAATTGAAGGAATTATGGGATGGGATAAATGTATATGATGTATCAAGACCCATCGCAAAAGGGAGGATTTTTACGTTATATGTCATATGTGCTTACATGACACGTGATTATCTAGGCTTAGGAGTTTGCTATGGTAAATTACATTTTTATTGATTTGTTTATATATGTAAAATATTCTTTCGCATATTAATTTAATTCGTTGTAATTGTTATTATCTTCATGATATTATTTAACATGCCATGCATATTGTATACAATAATTTTGCAGATCCTATAACAAAAGGGTATTATGTATGTGAATTTTGTGGACTTTCTCTGAAAGATATATGGTCCAACAACCTATGAAATCCAGTGTATGACTGCTCCAGGGTATTCCTCCCAGAAGAACACCCTTACAGAAGAGCAACGTCCGCTTTCAATGGTAAAAATGAGAGAACCCAAAGGCCTGGAATAACAACACCAGCTGAATGGCTTAGAGCATATGAGAGAGAGAGAGAGAGAGAGAAGGAGAAGTAGTTCATAGAAATGTTTGATTCAAATGGGGAGCCTATGTTCGATGATCCATAATTCTTCGACATCTATGTTGAGAAATTTCCCATTGGGATGAAAAGGAAATCTATATTTTATAACCTCCCATATTGGGAGCATCTTAATATTATCCACTTATTATATTCTATGTATATATTTAAAAATGTTTCATCTTCTTTATGGAGGCACATATCATCGAAACAAAGTGACACATTGGCTGTTAGGGAAGATCTTATTACTTCAAAAACTAAAAAGAAACATTGGCCAATACAATTAGAAAGTCCAAGATGAGAGGATGGTCCATCTAATTGGTATTTCAAAGAAGGTGATGTCCCATGGATTAAAAAAAAAAGATGATATTTCTTTAGAAAATTAATTTATAATGGGTGTGAGGGTGTCATCTTCATATGGGTCTTCACTACGACGCTGCTTCACTGTGGAAGACCATTTTTCGGGGTTGAAATCGCATGACCATTTGAATCTTCTAAGAGTCTGTATATTGTCAAAAGAATGATTTTATTATTTGTTATATTAATAATTTTTATCCCATGGGATCATAAAACATAACTAATTGTGTATATTATTGCATGTGTTATAACTTTGTAGTGTCATTATCCTTTGTTCATGCGTGGGTGTATGAAACATGACTTCCCCCAAGACCTATAATGTGCCATATCTAAATTATCTGCATTTGTACGTTGGATCATGTTAAAGGAGATTCACGTGGCTAGAATTACATAGTTGCGTCAAGATATAGTTGATATTGTTTGTATGTTTGAGAAAGATCTGCCGATGAGTTTCATGGACTTGCATGTTCATATTCTAATCCACCTAGTATATGAGGTTGAATTAGTTGGGGTGGTTTCTTGTCATTGAATGTTCTTCTTAGAGAGGTACATGAAGAAATTGAAAGGTTTTATTCGACAAAGGGAAAAACCCATGGGGTCTATGGAAGAGGGGTACATATGGTATGAGTATTTGTATTATGCCAGTGAGTACATCAAACAGATCGACAACATACCAGGTGCAGTGATTTGGGACGATGAAAGGGATGAAGACAAAAGAGAAGGGGAGCTTCTCCAAAAAAATGGAAAAAAGGCACTTGATAAAGAGTAAGTGACTTATAATTTGTCAAATTTACACAAATTAAATATTCACGTTGAAATTCTATATAATGTATATTTTGATCTCATATTTACTATGTGTCTGTTTGATTTCATCAGCGAATGCAGAAATTGAAGCAATCAATAAATTCGTTCTTTACAATTCTAAAGTGACACAATCGTGGGTTGCATTGTACGAACAAAATAGGATGAAATGGGATGGTGAGAGGAAATAATTGAGACGGTTGAATGGTAGAAGCGTGCCTTATCTCAATCATTTAAAAGAAAATATGCCAATTATATACCCCAACAGTTGGGTTGCTGACCAAGTCAGAGAGAAATACAGTGCAGCCAGTCATTACCTATGTGTTGAATAGGATGCGCTAAACATAGGGATTGGATACAGAAACTCAGTAATAACATATTTATGTATATTTTAAACTTAATAATGCACCTTTTAAATATAACATCTATATTTTATATTTTAACAATTGGGTTATTAGACACATGACACTATGATTTTTAACTTTTTTATAGGTGCATTTGTTCCCATATATGTGGGCATATGGACACCATTTTTGTACAAAAAATGCCGATGATGGACACATGACACAAGACTGTGGAGTGGAAGTCGATTTCAATCAATCTACTTGAGCTAGCCACTGTGATAAAAACCTAGTACGAGGGACGTTAGGTTACGTCAGAAAGATACAAGAGATCATTGAAGTGGACTTCTCTTCTTTCCAATGTGTTATTTTTAGATGCAAGTGGTGGGACACCTTTGATTATAATAATGTAAAGGAAGATCGTGATAGTAGGGTGATATGTATCAACTGTAGAAAGATGTAGGATGAAGCTAAGGAGCCATATGTTTTCTCAAAACACTGCAACCAAGTGTTTTTTTATCCAAATGTGTTGGATAGGGATTGGTGGTTCGTATTGAGACATGGCCCTAGATCAAAACATATTTTTGAGAACAATAGTGTTATCATGCCAAGCAAGCTGGAAGATAATGAGGGTGATCATGAGAACAGAGAGTGATATGGTAGATGTGTTATTTCATCATTTATACTATTTAAGATGGGTTTTTATAAAGAAGAGGATTTAACCTTATAACCAAGACTCTTTTTTTCCAAACATTATAATACGTATTTTGAATTAATTGGTTTGCATTTTGTTAATGTTAAAATATTTTCACTTGATAATTTGCAATTATGTTGATCTCGAAAGCAATGCACTATATCAAGTTCTTTTTTAATATCAATTCCTAAAATAATACAACTACTTGATTCCTTTAAATGGTTTTCCACTATATCATTACTTATATATATATATATATATATACCTTCAAAATTTTAAAAAATGTATCAATGTATACTATTATTTTTGGTATGTAAGATCATAATAAAATAATGATAATTCTAAACATGAATTTATTTCCATTATTTTCTAAACTTTATTATGTTACAAAGAATCATATTATTCTAGATTTATTATTTTACAATTATTTGTATTCATACAAATTTACAATTTTTTAATTATGGTAATTTAACAATATGTACGGTATACATTTTACTTACAGTAGTTATGGTTCAAGGTTGACAATTAATTTACAATTTTACAATTTTACAATTTCACAATACAATTACAATTACAATTACAATTTTACAAATATTTTACATACAATTACAATTAAAATTAAAATTACAATTACAATTACAATTTTACAAATAGTTACATACAATTACAATTACAATTTTAAATTTTACAATTTTTACTATTTTAATAAAATTGAATCATGACAACACATACAATTACAATTACAACTTTACAATTTCACAATACAATTACAATTACAATTTTACAAATATTATACATACAATTACAATCACAATCACAATACATACATTTACAATTACCAATACATAATATTTAAAAAATATCATGATTTAATATTAAAAATAAACATCACGATCATGATAACCATCGTACAAACATCATATTATAAAATACACATTCAAATTCGCTAACATCATCTAATCCTTGTGATCATCATCATCTAACAAAACACAAGCATTGTATAACATCATCACAACACAAACATAAAATATACATCTCATGTCAAATAACTGCTATAACATACACATCTATATGCAAGCACATTAAATGAACATATCTAACATGACCTAACAATACACACATCATGATGAACACCAACATGTAAATTAAGTCCATCAACATGAACATAAAATACATGCACCATATATATATATATATATATATATATATATATATATATATATATATATAATTTCAAAAATATACAATTGTAATAGAAATGCGTATAAATTTCAAATATCTAGTGGCACTACATCAATACTATAACTAGTCGAGGCTTGCTCAGTCGATGGTGCCTCATGCTCAGATGGATGTGCCTGCTCAATCAGAGGTTCTTGCTCAATCGATGGTGCCTGCTAATCAGATGGACATGCCTGCTCAGATGGTGTCTGTTTAGGAGGTGCCTGCTGAGATGGTGCCTTGTCAGTGGATGGTGCTTGCTCAGATGGACGTGCCTGCTCAGATGGTGTCTTCTTAGGACTAGGTGTCTGCTGAGATGGTGCCTGATCATAAGATGCCTGCTTAGGACTAGATGTTGACTCCTCAACTCTGGCGTGAGATGAAGGAGGAGGAGGTGTAGTACTAGAATAATCACTCCCCTCGTGATCATGATCATTCGATAAGATGTTGTGTCACACATCTCCATGGTGCCTATCCCTCCTAGCTTCCAGTAGCCTAAAAGCTCTGACGATATGACGCATAAGTCTCATAATATCATGGGGCATGTTATTACACATCATTTTGTCACTTTCCATATACTCCCTATTCCCAGATCTTTGAGAGCCCCTACAATGGTCCCTATGTAATTTTACCGTCGTGGAAAACATGCCTTTAGATCCCATACTATCTAAAGATCAATCTCTCTTTTTGTTATTCCTCGAGTGGTTGCCTAAAAACCCACTTTTTTGGAGCAGACAAACCCTTCAGTGTCTCACAAGCGCTTATGGAAAATACTTAGCCAGTGACTAGCACCAATCAACGCAAGTATGAATCCCATAGTATGCTGATTTACTTCTTGAATATTTTTAAAAATGGAAATGAAACTTCATGGACTAGAAGCTTCGAGAGCAGAGAGCTGGATTTTTGTTGATCAGGATATGGCCGAGCTTCCTCCTTTGGGCCTCTTGTTCCTAGAAAAAAGGAGCCACCCAAGGAGATAATCCTTTCTCACATCTTAAGTGAATCCATGTCCCCTCCTCCATCACTATAAATTTATCACCTTCCAATGCCTTTGCTAGCTAGAATATAATAGAAGAGAAGAAAAACAAAGAAGGATTTGAATATTGTCTTAGGCATATAAGGAGAGAGTTGAGACCCTTAACCTTCCCATATTGAGTTTAAAAATATTTATTTGGATACATGCTTGGATTCAGACCTGTCGAAGGAGAGCTCCAACATCAAGGTGCAGGTTGTAACACCCCTTTTTGATTAATAATATAATGCAACTGGTATTTTCTTTCCATTCTTGTCTGTGGTTGTGATAAGAAGTCTAGCATTCCTTGATAAATTAGATAGATTACTTTTGATATATGCTTGTTGCACCTTTACATTTTTTTTCTTTCTGTTTTGGTCATTTATACAGGTAGTTGAATGCTGGTGGAAATGAAGATTGAGCTTGGAAGAGCGAAAGACCAAAATGATTCAACGAGGAGAAAAGTCATAGCATCAGGCCGAGGTAGCAAATATTCTTCGTTCTATGTTTCAATTGTAATCTACAAAAATAGATATTTCTTTGTTCCCTTTGTAGATATACCCACTCTAGGGCTAGAGGGATCATCTATGTCTGCAGAGAGGATTTACCTAGACAAAAAATTGTCGACTCCACTAAGGAGTTCCTTTTTCTAGTCTCCTTCAACTCTTTGAGATTTTGAGTTTTTGTCCACTTTCGTCGAATGAATATTTATCCTTTGTTTCTTGCTTCTCTGATTAAGCAATCTCCTTTCTGAAGTGATAAGCCTAACCTTCTTTGAGCAAACCCTTTTGTTTTTTGTAATTTTCCTTGATCGGCGCTGGTAATTCTATGACAGAAGTCTTGATCGGCACTAGATGTTTTAAAATAGAAGTGCTTATCCCCTTCTAGTGCGAGGTTCAGCCTCACAGGCACACCGATTTATATGTAATTTTTTAAAGTTTTCTCTTCAAAGAATGACAGTTTGTCTTACCCTCCTCCTTCTTTGCTCAGTTTACTCTTGCTCTCGTCTGTTCAGTGACTTGATTGTCTCAATTAGCTCATATTTGGTTTCTTTTCTTTCAAATTATAAATCCTCATCATCCTATGAATTCTAGTTGCTTTGTTTCATTTGAATGGTTGCATGCTTCGTTGAATACCAGACTTGAGGTCGAGTCAGTTTTGTCGTTTATTTTGAAACTTTTGATTTGGTTGTATTTAATTTTGTTCTTCAATTGATTTTTGTGACTGGAGTTTTTCAAGTGTCCATTCCATGTGCATTTGAATCTCTCTTACATCGACAAGCATAGATTACATTGCTTGTTTTCAACTGAAGGACCTTTCTTTGTGTGTCAATCAATGTGAAAAGTGAAGAATTTTTTTTTTTAGGAAATGATTTGAGATTTCTCTTTAGTACTTTGATTATTGCATCTTGTTACGATTTGATTAATTTTATTAGTTAAGTACTTGAAAGAAGTGATTATATTTGAAGTTCATTTTGCATTCATTTTGCATCTAAAAGTGAAAAAATTCATTCTGATTGCTTCTAGTGCATTTAGTGAAAACTAGGAAAGTGAGAGATTTTCAATTTCACTTTGGATTATGCACTTAAAGAAGTAGTGAAAATTTGTCATCTAGTATATTTGCTTGACTGATTCATTGATTGTATGAATCTCTTCTTCTCAATTAGTGTAGTTTTTCATTGAAATGAACAATTGTATTTTTCTCATATAGTTGCATTTTAGTGATTCAGGTGACATCGGTAAGGCCTTAAATTAAGTACATCAACATGAACATAAAATACATGCACCATATATATATATATATATATAGAATTTCAAAAATATACAATTGTAATAGAAATGCATATAAATGTCAAATATCTGGTGCTACTACATCAATACTATAACTAGTCGAGGCTTGCTTAGTCGATGGTGCCTCATGCTCAGATGGATGTGCTTGCTCAACCCGATGTGCTTGCTAAATCGATGGTTCCTACTGATTAGATGGACGTGCCTACTGTTGGCGAAAAAGGAGGTATTTGAGGAAGACCTAGGTTCAGGATAGAGGCCAACAAGATTTTCGTAGTAGTCTAGCACAACACTGGAATTTTCACCCTACTCCAAGGAATAGAGCGTCTCTCTCGAGGCGTGCCATGACCTTAGTAAGATTAGGAGACAGATCATGTACCATACGATTACAACCATGAAGAACAACTAAAGGAACTTGAAACAACAGGCAGATCTCACTACTATGTATACGCTAGTACTCATCAAGCATATTAAGGATGCTGAATTAAAATTTAAAATGGGGCATACATTCATAGTAAGCAACTGATTAATACTCAACTGAGAACATTAAACACAAAAATAACCATATTTCATTATCAGTATCAAATGGCATACATCACTCCACAGATTTTATTACAATGTAATTCAGTACAATAGAGATCTCACAAAGCTCACATATGACTCTGCTCTCTATCGGGCCTCTGTTGCACTGACTAAATAACATGCTTGTTGATTTCCTATTTGTTCTTCCGCCAACGTGACTGTCAGTATTTCCTCTTTTCCTGCTCTACTGCTTGCTGCTTCTTCTTGATTACTGGGAGTTCTGTTGATTGTCCTTGTCTCCCATATCTTCCATCTGCTTTGTTCTCCGCAACTGTCGTGCCACCTATCTTTCGGCTATCCGCAACTGTGACAGCTCCCTGTATACCTTGATTGCGCTCTACCACATGTTCTCCATAACTCAAAACTATTTATTTAAAAAAAAAAAGGCCCCAACATGCCCCGACCACATGCTATTGACTCATATCGATTCAATATTTTCCTGTTGCTATGGCTTCCATCAGTCTATTGACTTTTGAGGCCGACAATGTCTTCTCTGTTTCTTCACTCTGTCCAAACAAAGGACCCAACTCTGGAACCTTGCTCAATTCTTAAGAATTGAGTTATGTGAACTCGTTTATTTCCTGTTGCCATTATCTAATTAGTTGTTCGGATTCGGTGGCGAATTTTTTAGCCTCAGTTTCATTTGCTACTGGCGGCAGCTTACTGAATACCTCTTGAACCTTTGGCCTAGCTTCAACTGCCATCTGTTGTATTGCTTCTGCATTTTTCTTGACTAGTTGCCTTAGCTCTCTGAGGACCTTCTTTGTGGTAGCAGACTGCTTCTCTATCTTCTATATTTTTTTTTTCCAGTACCTCCGCTTGGCTATAGAGCTGGGTTATGCCGATGGTATCAGTGGCTTCTTTGATATCTTGTGAAATTTGTTGAAGTTGTGTCGAGATAGGTTGGGCATTCATGGTTAACGAGTTATAGCATTCATGTAAAATTTTTATTAGGTTGTAGGCCTCTTTGACTGATGTACCCAGGGTTTCCTTCATTTCGATTACCTGCTTCAGTTTCTCAGGAACTTTCTCATCATTTATCATGGCGAGGTTTGGTAATGCTGGTCTGGAATCTAGCGTTTATTTGAGCTCTTGGTTTTCCTTGCTGAGATTTTCACATATCATTTTCACTCGGATAGACCTTTTGACCATGGAGCAGGCCGATATGTCCTCCGATGTCTTGTTATCCTGGGAAATTAATATGGGCCAGAGGTCCTTGAAGATATCTGTTACCTTTTCCAACTGCTCTTGTAGACTTTCCTTCTCCCCTTTTAGCTGATTGCGCTCTTCAGTAAGTGCAATGACATGTTGTTGTTGCTGCTTGAAACTCTGTTGGAGGTCGTTGTGCAACCCTTCTGCCTACTGTGTTGCTCGCTGAATAAATTTTTATAGTTGTCTAGTCCCCCAGTTCCGCATGCACTCAGCGCCTGACATGTCCTGGGCTGGCGGTCTCTCTCTGAGGGGTTTCCTGCTGGCAATTGATTTCTCTGAGTGCTCATGCGATGATGCGAGTTGGTTCTGTTGCGGTAGCTGAGGTTATAGGTTATTCATGCTAGTGGTTGGTTGAATCTATTGTAGTATTAGGTTGCCTTGTTGAATTGGGTTCAACTCTTTTGGCGAGGGTGTTGTATCTGTAGGAAAATATCCTCCTTGAACTAATAGTTCTAGGAAAGTGCCTTGCCCCACCAAAGTTTGGTTAACCTTGGGTACCATAGTCGTACTCGAGTTAACTTCTACCTCGGTGTCCCCATTTGTCTTGTTTCTTAGCCTTACTGGGTATGAGATAGTTGTTGAGGTGGATGGAGTGAGGGTGGATTTGTCTTTGGAAGTAAATGAAGTATGTGGTGATGAATGGTGAGTATGAGGTGTGAGTGTGGGGTGGAGATGATGTCTGAATATTCAAAAACGAGAACGGATGAAACACTGGTAGCACAGAGGTGACCTGGGTGGTGACCTCCAGCTCTTCTTGAACTGGTACTCCTGTATCCATGGGTTGGGTCTGATCTTCCTCGGTGAGGTAAACTATTTTCCTAGGCACCATAATTCTTTCTTTCTTGGCCTTAGGTGTAGCTACCCTGGGTTTAGGTGCCTTTTTCTTACAGTTGAGGTGACTGTGGTTGCCGAGGGTGAATTGAACATGGTGGAGGGTAGGGCAGTGATGATAGGTGTGAATGTGGATGGTGATGCAGAATTTGAAGAATGAAAATCAGCAAAAGAAGGAAAGATAGTAGAAACACTTGTGAGGTTTTTTATTACCAGATTGAAGCCCTTCACCTTCGTGTCCATCTGGTCCAGTAAAGGTTTTAGCTACAGTCGAGAAATTCTACTCATTGTTTCCTCCAGTGTCTCCCCTGGGAGTGATTTCAGAAGCATTCCCTCAAACGAATAATGAGGTATTCCACTTCTGACCTCCCTCCCAACTCCTGGCCATGAACAAACTTCAGTGTGGAATGCCTTTTCTTCAATTTGAAACTTTAATGGTCTCATTTTGAATGTGGTTTCGTCCACACAACTAGGTCTGATATATGTTTTCTTGTGGGTGACGCCAAACCATATCTGCGAAAAATATCTATCCAACAGGTTCCTCGGAACCATTTTCTATCTCACAACCACATCCACCATCTGCTTGTACCAGAATGAGAAAGCTTCCTCATTTACCTCCTTGGTGCTAGGATCTCTCAAGATTCTCCAGGGCGTAAAATTCAACGTCATTGGCCAGTCGTTTGTGACTTCTGCGAGCTGTCTTACCCCCGGGTGAGTCCATTTCCACATTACAAATGCCATTATGAGGTAGCCATAAATGAACCCTGTGTCTCATCTGTAATTATACTCACAGGCCTCAAATAGCTCGTTCAGTAGGAAGGTACACCAGTTTAGCTGGGTTCCCTGGAGGCAGTGTTTCGCGACTGAAATGGTGTCGAGGGTGCATTCGCCTTTGGTGTAATGCCTCATCATCTTACCCGCTATTAGATAGCAGGAAAATTTCACTGCTGGATTATTGATGAGGTCTATCTTCGCCCCCTTCCCTCCTCTTCTAGTCTCATATTTCTTATAATAATCACAGTCTCCTACCTTCTTAGCTCTCTTGGACACGTTCTGTAATGCCGTTGAGACATCCTTCCCTTCTTATGATAATTTTGTAAGCCTACTGATATCCTCTGCATGTATCGTTATTTCTCACCCCAACCACAATGATCCATTATGGACTCTGCTCAGCAGGAATTTCGTACACTGCCTTGCCACACCCATTCTTCCAAACACTGGGAGGTTCCTGACATTCAGTATTGTTTATTTTTGGATACCTATGAACTCTGGATTCATTCTTGCTAATTCCCCTCCTCCCTCTGTAGAATAATTCTCTATTTATACCTGTCTCTTCATTGTTGGAAATTGATAGGAATCCGTGAAATCTGTATCAATTAGCGACAAATTGTCATACTTGCCAACTAGCGATTCTATTTTTATGAACTCTCTCATCGAGCTTGGGCTCGACGACTATTGGTGCTACCTTCATAATCTTCATTCTTATTTTGTATACCTAGAATGTTGTTTTTGATCTCTTTCTGTGAATTCCTGCTACTGGACTATCTCTTTGAAATTCCTCTGATGAAATTTCACTTTTTTCTACGTCTGTTTCTTGTTCTAACTCAGAGTTTTCCGGCATTCTCGTGATTTTCTTCTTTCATGTGGGTTAAGTAATGTAACCATCACGAATAATGCTGATAAGACCCCATAACTAATTAATTTTTTCTGTCTCTCTCGCGGCTATAATCGTGCGATTAGTTACCACGGTGAGGTGTATTCTGACATTGCTGACTGTGTCTTTAGGATTTGGGTAGATGGGATGGGTAATTATTTTGCCTTAATATGGAAAATTTATTAAGGTATGGTTGTTACTAATTATGGCAGTTAATTCTCAAATATGGGTGATCCTACAGACTAACAATAGTATGATGGGTTATTATTATGTAATGGTATTTGACACGCTTGGCTTTCTGACACAGATGACACGTTAGACGCTACCCACCCTGACCACAATCAGTTGCGATGTGGTCTCGGCATCGCAACAGGTACATTTGTTCTCTGCTTTGTTGTGGTTTATTTTATTGGGATTCCTATCCTATTTTTCATCTCGGGTATGAGAGAGTTATTGACTCAATCTATTTCTATTCTACCCTACTCACTCCTCTCAGTTGCGATAGTTATTTGAAAAATAAATGATGAAACTTACTCGTTATAAGGCTTCAGGCGTGCACCATTCACCCATCCTTGCAATACTTGGCCATCCAGTTGCGCTAACCGAACCATGCCTGAATCTTTAATTTCAATGACATGGGATGGTCCCATCTAATGAATTTTGAGTTTGCTCGGGAAATTTTGAAATTTTTTGTCGTACAACAAAAATTTCCCTCCGATAGTGAATGTCTTATGCTTGATGTGACGATCATGCCAAGCCTTCTGTCTTTCCTTCTAATTTGTCTGATGGAATTTTGCCAGGAATCTATCTTCTTCAAGCTCTTGTAGCTCATGGAGTCATTCAGTGATTGAGTCTTCCTCTATTGGATGTACTGTTGAAGCGATTAATAAACTCGGTATGATAAATTTAGTAGGTACCACCGCCTCTCTCCTGTACACTAGATGGAAAGGAGTTTGATTGTGAAATATTTTTACAAATGTCCTGTATGCCCATAATATTGCTAGTATCCTCTCATCCCAGTCATCCCGATTTTCATTTCATATCTTGGTTATTCCTTTTTCTAAGATCTTATTGAATGCTTCAACGATTCCATTCACTTGAGGGTGGTACGGGTTGCTCTTGTGATGTTGCACCATAAAATTATCTAACAGAGACTTGATTGTTGTATTGATGAAGTGTGTACCTTGATCACTTGTTAGGCTTTTGGGGCAGCCAAATCTGCAAATGATATTTTAAAAAATGAACCTGGCTGAGTGTCTGCTGTGAAATCTTTCACCGGTGTTGCCTCCGCCCATCTTGTGAGATAATTTGTTGCGGTTATTATGTACCTTGCTTGTCAATGTCTTGCCACTGGTGCAATTGGTCCTACGAAATCAATGGCCCATTTTTCAAATGGTTGTAGTTCTCTTACAAGTTGTAGTTGCAACTCATCTCGGTGTGATGGACATCCCGTTCTTTAGCAGACATCACATTTTTTTACATATTATTTACTATTTTTATGAATTGTGGGCCACCACAACCCTGCCTGTAATATTTTTCTTGCTGTGGTTTTTGCGCCGACATGCCCCCTCGCAACTCTGAAATGACACTCCCACAAGATATCCTCTCTTTCATGGTCCATGACACATCTCCACAATACTTGGTCCAACCCCATATTATATAGTTTCCCAGATATCAGATGATACTCAGCTTCTTTCACTACCAAATGTCTTCTCTGAGTCGTCGTGTATTCAGTTGGGCACTATCTTGTTGCCAGATATACTGCTATCTTCTCCAGATAATCTGGGATGGATTCTACTCTGAAGAGGTCAGCATCGAGTAAATGATCATCCAGGGATCCCCTTTGCTCTCCATTTTCCAACCTTGATAAATGGTCAGGACCCATGTTTACCCTTCCTGGTTTCACTATCACTTCGAAGGTGAATTCCTGGAACAGTAGGAGCCATATATAGATCCTTACTTCAAGAACATGCTTGTTAACTAGGTACTTCAATTCTATGTGGTATGTGAAGAATTTGAACATACCTCCCAGTAGATAATGAAAAAAATTATGAAGATAATACACCATCGCAAGAGCTTCTCATTATGTTGTTTTGTAGTTCCTTTCAACAGTAGACAACTTCGTGCTTGCAAAAGAGACTAGATGATCAAAAAAAATTTCTCCTGGATGAGCTAACATCGCTCTTAATGCAATGCTGGAGGCATCAATATAGACATGTAACTATTTTTCCCAGTTAGGATGAACTAAGATGGGTGCAATTGCTAACTTTTCTTCAATGTATTAAGGGCACTAGAGCATTCGTCACTCCACGTGAAATGCTCTGACTTCCGCAAAATCTTTTCCAATGGTGCTTTTATCTTTACATAGTTGCGTATGAATATTCTGTAGTACCCGGTATGTTTGAGTAGTGATATTAACTATTTCATGGTCTTTGGCGCTTCTATGTTAACAATGACTGCCACTTTTGTTGGATCCACACAAACACCCTATTTACAAACAACATGTCCTAGAAGTGTCCTGAAAGGTACTGTAAAGATGAATTTCTTGAGGTTGAGGGAAATTTGGACTTGTCTGCATCTGTCAAACATTATTCTCAGCAAAGTTGCATGATTTTTTAGTAAACTGTAAATTTTCCAATCATCCATGTATACCTCAAGGAACTTATGGATATAATCCCGAAATGTTGCTATCACTATTCGTGAAAACACCGCTGGTGCATTCTTCAGTCCAAAGGGCATGACGTGGTATGCAAACGATCCCCATTCATTTGTGAAAGTGGTCTTCTTCTTGTCTTCCTCTATTATTCTCACTTGATGATACCGTGAGAAACTGTCTGTGAATGAATAGGCTCCGTTTCCTGCCACATTGTCGAGAACCTCATCACTAAACAGAGTGGGAAATGGATCATGTATGCATGCGTTGTTGAGGCTTCTATAATCCACACATAATATAATCTCGGATTTCTCTTTTTTTCTTTGTATCACAATGGGACTGACCCACTCTGCTTCCTCCACAGGAAAAATCAACCCTGCTTTCAACATTTTATCTATTTCTGCTTTGACTTTCTCCTTTACCCTTGGATTTAGGCAGTAAGGCCTATTCTTCACTGGTCTTGCGTCGAGCTTCAAGACTATGTGCATTTCCCCCATCGCCCCTTTTATCCCCTTTAGCTCTACTACTGAGGACAGGAATAAGTCTTCATATTCCTGTAAAAGGTCTAAGATTTCCTTGGTCATTTCTTTATCCCAGTAGTCTCTGATGGATGCTATTTTGGGTTTCTTCGCGGTTCCAATGTTCAGGTTCTTAGTCTTCAAGGGTAACAAGTGAATTCCTTCTGTTGTCCATTCCTCATGTATATCCCGCTCCCCTTATCTCTCTTCAAAGTATAAGTGTCGTAGATTCTTTAAATCTTCATCATCCATCTCACTATGCTACTGATTGTTTGATAATCTTCTCCAAGAGCGGTTGCTCTTTGTCTTCTTGAATCTTTGGAAAAAATAGTAATATTTTGATGGCCTACAGTGCTTCTATAACTGGTTTTTTTTCTCCTTTAAAATAAAAACATTGCATAAAATTTCCATAACTACTTGCCAGGTGCCATTTCCTCTCTTCTTTTCTTAGGTCAAGTACCAGGCTTGTGGAATTGTGTCCAGTGAGTGTATAAAATTTTGTATCCACAAAGATTCTGGATACCCTGTTTTTTTCCAATTGTACTCACAATTTTCTAAATTATTTGCGAGTTCAAAATCCCCTTGGTACTTCTCAATGAATTTTGGTCCTTCATCTTCCTTGAATCTAGCTCTTAATGCTATTGCAACATCTTCCCACTTTGGAAGTGAGTTTCAATGGTTGACCCACCACCTTGCTGATATGGATTGCAGTGCTACATCCATAAGAGGGACTCTATGTTCTATTGGTACCTTTTCTTCTACTTTTGCAATAAATGTATTTACAACATTCATATTTGCTAGAGTCGGATATCCTCTTACCTCAGTTCCAATCCAGTTGACTCCTCAGATGCTGGCACATATTCTAGTATTAGTCTCGTATCCTCCCTATTGCCAATCATATCAAGCTATTTCTGAGCCCAAGTCTGAACTTTGAACAATTCTCCAGCTTATATTTCCTCCCGTTGTTGGACTGATATAGTCTTCTCTCTTCCCTACCATCATCTAGTAAAGATGATCGAGAATTTGAGCATCCTCTATGTTGTCAAAAATTTCTATATATCGGGGTCCTTGATATGGGTCAAGTGGATGAGTGACCCTGACTTCCCTATCTTCAAATATCATCAATTATTTTTTCAAGTCAATCACTGCATAGTTTTGAAAGGTCCAATCTATCCCTAACAAAGCAGGATAGAGATCCTTGTCCCCCATGATGATTATCACCTCAAAATATGTATATGTTTTTACTCCCGCGACATCAACCTCGACCTCTTCTAACCTTCCTATGGGCACAATATAGTACTGATTTTCCATGCAGAGCTGTATTGGCGAGTATGTCAACTTTGGCCTCCCCAGTGCTTCCCACGTATTTCTTGGTAGAATGTTGACATTTGATCCTAGGTCGAGCATGGTGTCTTTGATTTGAAATCCCATGACTTGAGCATTCACACAGAATTCCTTTCATGTTCTTCTCTTATTTATTTTTATCCTTCTTAGGTATTTTTTGATTGAATCTCTTGACTCTCTCAGATCTTCATTTTCCTGTACTACCAATTCTAGATTCTTCTTTAGTTGCTCCAGCATTAGTGCATTGGTTACAATTTTAAAAAATATTTGGAACCATTCCTCAATCATTGTACTTGTATGGGCCTACTTCTCTTTTTCTTCGGTCGGCTATGGAAGCTCAATGCCTTTACTCCCCCCTATTTGAGAAAATGTTTCCACTTCCTCCTTAAAATATTGCTTCTGTCTATCTGGTCTGAAAGCGGTTTTGGAGATGCTCGCTTGATCAGCTTTATCGGGTCCATTTTTTTTGCATCCTCCCATGTTTTATTTCCTCCCCTGGTAACTATGGCTACACTTTGCATGGGTTGAGCTTCTACTATTCTTGGTTCTGCATTCACCAGATTCGCTCCCCTCTGTTTGGCTCTTTCCTCCCACCTCTTAATTAATTCTGGACAGTCTTAAGTTATGTGTGTATTGAATCTGCACTGAGAGCACCACGGTCTTCTGGGTAACGAAAATTCCCTTGCTACGTGCCGTTCTTGGTCACAGTTGTAGCACCTTACTAGTCCTCTTCCTCTAGTTCTGCCTCCTCTCATTCCTCCTCCTTGGCCCCTTGGAGCTTCATTCAATCTATATGATGGTCTGTCCAATTGTTTTGCCATTGCATCAAGGGCTCTGCACTACTATGTATTATGCACTGTAGAAGCACAAAATTCACAATATGTATTTTTTGGAACGTTGTAATATTTCTGTAAAATTGGGTATAGTCGTTGAGGATGATCGATGCCTTTGCATATTTCAAAGTGTTAAGTTGCTGTCTAATTCTATTGTGTGAGGAACCCTGGGAATTGGGGTTGCGGTTGGTATAATCCCTGAGTATTTATCTGTGAACTCCCCCAACTGGTGGAGCCCCCTATGTCCCTATTGTTGAAGCTCCCACATTTTCCCCCCACAACCTTAGGCATTATGTGGCCACATGTCCCTCCATCAAACAATGGGTACACCACACATTGGGCCTTGCCGGTCGTATCGGTTGAATGTCCTTCAAATTCTCTGTTAAATTGGCTATCTAATGTTGTAGCCCAAATATTGAAGGGTATTGAGCTATTGCTCCTCCTCTGAACTCTTTCGGATACCCTGCCATAGCTTCTATCTTCATGGCGTACTCCAGGGCATCTTGTAAGGTATCAATATTCTACTATGTCAGTGGAGTTCTTGCCAATGGAAGAAGTGATTTAATAAACCAATCTCCTTGGTGGTTCGGATCGATTAGGTAACTCAGTTTCCCAATCGCATCCTTGAAACTTCTCATCAGGTCCCATGTCGTTTCACCTTCTTGTTTTTTAATCTCCCACAACTCAAATAATCCTTGCTGATCTGTCTGAGGTAATTTAAATTATTTGACAAATTCTCTCTTTACATCTTCTATCGTTGGGTTTTGATGAGCTTCAGACCATTTAATGAACTAGCGAAGAGCTCTCTCTCTTAAATTAGTCTATAACTCGATCAACTTAACTGCCTCTACTGTCTATCGAGCCCTCCATATTGCTTCCCAGAGATATCAATGTTGCTCCACATCATCTTTTCCCTCCCAGAGAATTATGGGTATTGGGTAGACGATCCCGCCATATTTCTTTGTATGGGTGGTACTAAAATAAAACCTCTACTTCCTGGCTATGAGATTGTATTACTAGCACTATAGCTAGTAGATATATGTACTGTAGACTTAAAAATATTCAAATTTCTAAACTCTTGTAACTCAACAAAGATTTTATCTGGTGGATGATAGAGTACGAGGGGAAGGTTGGGACTAGAGCTACTTGAACTTTGGGAAATAGGATTACCTTGAATTACGGGTGTCGGCCTCTCTCGAAATAGTTGATCCATCGCAACATGCAGCTCCACATCAGATACCTCCTCAGGGTGTGCAGCCTCCACATTGGACTTTTCTCCCTTTTCTCTTCGGGCTAGGCTCCTATACACTTGCCTAACTTCTTTGGTGATCTCTCCTATTCCTTGGGATCCCATCTGGCCTTCCATTTCCTTTTTCATTTGTGGCACCTTCTCCTTGTCCTATCGACTACTTTCCTGCTTCTCAAACTCCTTCATCACCCTTTCCCGCCACTTCTCAATAATCTGTGCCCTCCGATGTGATCGTCACTCTCTCAGTCTACTGGATATTCCAGCATCCATATCCCTATTCCCACTTCTTACTTACTTGTAGCATCTTTCCCTCAGCTCCTTCCGTACTGGAGGTTTAAGTCTCCATATTAGAATTTTTAAATGCCATCAAACCCTTGCCTACCATTAAAGCTTTGATCCACAACAGGATTTCCTTCAACAGTTCTCCCCGCAATTTGGATCTGAATATGTCCTCATCTTTTGAAAAGGATTGATAACACTCCACTGCGAATTCCACAATGTATACTTCCAAGGTAGACTATACCCAGAAAACTATAGCTCGGGTCAAATCAATATCTAATCGATGGAGTGCTACTAGATCTGTGTGCATCCACTTGCAATAGACTCTACACGACCCTCCTGGAAGTGACTTGACTTGTAGTCTCCGCAACCAATTATAAAGTTATACAGGAAACTTTCCCTAGAAAATTTCATACAGGTCACTTGCAGATTTAGAAAATAGTACCCGATCCTTGACATTCTTTTCCCTTTGATGTTGCAGCTTCGCTTGTTACGATATGAACTGGTCTAAGTGGTTATCCCACTAGCTTCATATTTATCTCTCGTAGATCCATGATACCATGATCTAACACCTAAATGCATTTTCAGGTCCCGACAATGAAACCATATGTTGGCAAAAAAGGAGGTCTCTGCGCAAGACCCAGGTTCAGGATAGAGGCCAACAAGGTTCCCGCAAGTCTAGCACAATGCTGGCATTTTGACCCTACTCCAAAGAGCATAACGTCTCACCTGAGGTGTGCCATGACCTTAGTAATATTAGGAGACAAATCATGTACCATACGATTACAACCATGAAGAACAACTAAAGGAACTTGAAATAGCAGACAGATCTCACTACTATGTATACACTATTACTCATCAAGCATATTCAGGATGCTGAATTAAAATTTAAAACGGGGCATACATTCATAGTAAGAAACTGATTAATACTCAACTCATAACATTAAACACAACAATAACCATATTTCATTATCAGAATCAAATGGCATACATCGCTTCGCAGTGTCTATTACAATGTGATTCAGTACAACAGAGATCTCACAGAGCTCTCCTACGGCTTTGCTCTCTCTCAGGCCTCTGCCGCACTGACTAACTAACTCATCTACGCTGGCTAATTGCCTATTTTTTCTTCTGCCAATGTGACTGTCATTCTTTCCTCTTTTCCTACTCTGCTGCTTGCCATTTCTTCTTGATTACTGGGAGTTATACTGAATGTCCTTGTCTCCCATATCTTCCATTTTCATTGCTCTCCGCAACTGCCACACCACCTATCTTCCGGCTACCCGCAACCATGACAACTCCATGTCTACCTTGATTGTGCTTTGCCACTTGTTCTCCACAACTTAAAACTGTTTCTTTAAAAAAAAAAAGGCCCCAACACCTACTTGGGAGGTGCCTGCTCAGATGGTGTCTACTTAGAAGGTGCCTGTTGAGATGGTGCCTTCTCAGTGGATGGTGCCTACTCAGATGGATGAGCTTGCTCAGATGGTGTCTTCTTAGGACTAGGTGTCTGCTAAGATGGTGCCTTCTTAGAAGATGCCTGATCAGGACTAGATGTTGACTGCTCATCTCCGGCACGAGATGAAGGAGGAGGAGGTGGAGTAATATAATGATCACTCCCCTCATGATCATGATCATCCGATAAGATGTTGTGTCACACATCTCCGTGACACCAATCCCTCCTAGATTCCAGTAGCCTGAAAGCTTTGACGATATGACGCATAAGGCTCATAATATCATGGGGCATGTTATTACACATAATTTTTTCACTATCCCTATACTCCCTGTTCCTAGACCTTGGAGATCCCCTACAATGGTCCTTGTGTAATTATACCATCATGGAAAAGATGCCTTTAGATCCCATACTATCTAAATATCAATCTTTATTTTCGTCATTCGTCGAGTGGCTCCCTAAAAACCCACTTTTTTGGAGCAGAGCGACCCTTCAGTGTCTCACTAGCGCTTATGGAAAATACTTAGCCCGTGACTAGCGCCAATCAACGCTAGTATGAATCCCATAGTGCACCGATATACTTCTGGAATATTTTTAAAAATGGAAATGAAGCTTCATGGACTAGAAGCTTAAAGAGTGGAGAGTTGGATGTTTGTTGATTAGAATATGGCCGAGCTTCCTCCTTTGGGCCTCTTATTCCTACAAAAGAGGAACCACCCAAGGAGATAAGCCTTTCTCCCATCTTAATTGGATCCATGTACCCTCCTCCATCACTCTAAATTGATCACCTTCCAATGCCTCTGCTAGCTAGAACATAATAGAAGAGAAGAAAAACAGAGAAGGATTTGAATGTTTTCCTAGGCATAGAAGGAGAGAGTTGAGACCCTTAATCTTCCCATATTGAGTTGAAAAATATTTCTTTGGAGACATGCTTGGATTCAGACCTGTTGAAGAAAAGCTCCAACATCAAGGCACATGTTGTAACTCCCCTTTTTGATTAATAATATAATGAAACTGATATTTTCTTTCCATTCTTGTCTGTGGTTGTGATAATAAGTCTAGCATTCCTTGATCAGTTAGATAGATTACTTTTGATATATGCTTGTTGCACCTTTACATTTTTTTTTTGTGTTTTAGTCATTTATACAGGTAGTTGAATGCTAGTGGCAATGAATATTGAGCTTGGAAGAGCGAAAGACCAAAAGGATTCAATGAGGAGAAAAGTCATAACTTCAGGCCGAGGTAGCCAATATTCTTCATTCTGTGTTTCAATTGTAATCTAGGAAAGTAGATATTTCTTTGTTCACTTTGTAGATAGACCCACTATAGGGTTAGAGGGATCGTATATGTCCATAGAGAGGATTTACCTAGACAAAAAGTTGTCGACTCTAGTAGGGAGTTCCTTTTTCTAGTCTCCTTCAACTCTTTGAGATTTTCAGTTTTCTTCCACTTTCATCGAATGAATATTTCTCCTTTGTTTTTGGCTTCTCTAATTAATTACAATCATCAATATCCTTTCTGAAGTGATAAGCTTGGCCTTCTTTGAGCAAACCCTTTTGTTTTTTATAATTTTCCTTGATCAGCGTTGATAATTCTATGACAGAAGTGTTGATCGACACTAGATGTTTTAAAATATAAGCACTTATCCCCTTCTAGTGCGAGGTGCAACCTCACAGGCCCACCGATTTCTATGTAGTTTTTTTAAGGTTTCTCTTCATTGAATGCCAATGTGTCTTACCCTCCTCCTTCTCTGCTCAGTTTAATCTTGCTCTCATCTGTTCAGTGAATTGATTGTCTCAATTAGGTCACATTTGGTTTCTTTTCTTTAAAATTGTACATCCTCATCATCCTAGGGCTTCTAGGTGCTTTTTTTCATTTGAATGATTACATGCTTCACTGAATACCAGACCTGTTGTTGAGTCAGTTTTTTCGTTTATTTTGAACCTTTTGATTTGGTTGTATTTCGTTTCGTTCTTCGGTTGATTTCTGTGATTGGAGTTTTTCAAGTGTCCATTCTGTGTGCATTTGGCTCTCTCTTACATGGACAAGAATAGATTACATTGCTTATTTTCAACTGAAGGATATTTATTTGTGTGTCAATCAGTGTGAAAATTGAAGAATGTTTTTTTTTTAGGAAATCATTTGAGATTTCCCTTTAGTACTTTGATTATTGCATATTGTTATGATTTGAGGAATTTAATTAGTTAAGTACTCAAAAGAAGTGATTAAATTGGAAGTGAATTTTGCATTCATTTTGGATCTAAAAGTGAAAAACTTCATTCTCATTGCTTCTAGTGCATTTAGTGAAAACTAGGAAAGTGAAAGAGATTTTCAATTTCACTTTGGATTATGCACTTAAAGAAGTAGTGAAAATTTTCATCTAGTATATTTTCTTTACTGTAGCATTGATTGTCTAAATCTTTTCCTCTCAATTAATGTAGTTTTTCATCGAAATGAACAATTGTATTCTTCTCATATAGTTGCATTTTAGTGATTCAGGTGACATTGGTAAGGCCTTGAAACCAACACTTAAATTGAAGATAAAATTTAAAATTTATTTAAAGAATCTAAGGATCATTTGGAACTTAACACAAAACATTTAGAGGTCTAGGCTAGAGACGTGTTCCAGTGTCAATAAACCTGACAGATTTCGTTAACCACCTATCTTGCATTCTGAGAGTGAAGCCCCGTCCCACATACGGAAGTATATAGCACTTTTAGCATTTACGGTAAGTATATGGGGACGCTCTCACTAAAAAATTACACATCAGACAAAACCAATACAGACTTGTGCTCCCTGTACCATCGATTATATAACAGGAGACCCCACTAGGTTTCTATCCTTTAGCCACAGGTAATCAAATATGATGTCTTGTAAACGTGATACACCGAACACAACATTCGGGAAGATTGCTTACCCATACTTCTTTGTTCGCCAGGAGGTATTCGTAAATTCATGGGTACTTGGTAAAACCTCTTTCCTAGATTACCCTTTTTGGTTTATTTTCTGTTTACTTTCTAAAATTTATTGTCCACGATAAAATTTCACCTGTGCTCATCTCCTTATCAGATCTTAGGTTGGGACTAATGGCAACAATTCCTAAGTTTACCCATCAAGAAACCCCCTTTGATGGGAATCCTAGTCTTTTTCCTTCTTTTGGAAATGTTGGTGCTCCCTATATGGCAATGTTGTCCCCCCCGGGATTAACCATTGTACATCAACATGAACATAAAATAAATGCACAATTGTAATAGAAATTCATATAAATGTCAAATATCTAGTGGTACTACATCAATAATATAACTAGTCGAGGTTTGCTCAATCGATGGTGCCTCATGCTCAGATGGATGTGCTTGCTCAACTGGAGGTGCTTGCTCAATCGATGGATCCTGCCGATCAGATGGACATGCCTTCTTAGGAGGTGACTACTCAGATGGTGTCTGGTTAGGACGTGCCTACTCAGATGGTGCCTTCTCAATGGATGGTGCCCTCTCAGTGGATGGTGCTTGCTCAAATGGACGTGCTTACTCAGATGGTGTCTTCTTAGGAATAGGTGTTTGCTGAGATGGTGTCTGCTCAGAAGATCCCTACTCAAGACTAGGTGTTGACTACTCATCTCTGGCGTGAGATGAAGGAGGAAGATGTGGAGTACTAGAATGATCACGCCCCTCGTGATCATGATCATCCGATAAGATGTTGTGTCACACATCTCCATGGTTCCTATCCCTCCTAGCTGCTAGTAGCCTGAAAGCTATGACGATATGACGCATAAGGCTCATAATATCATGGGGCTTGTTATTTCACATCATTTTGTAACTGTACCTATACTCCCTCTTCCCAGACCTTGGAGAACCCCTACAATGGTCCTTGTGTAATTTTATCATCATGGAAAACATGCCTTTAGATCCCATACTATCTGAAGATCAATCTCTCTTTTTGTCATTCCTGGAGTGGCTCCCTAAAAACCCACTTTTTTGGAGAAGAGAGACCCTTCAGTGTCTCACCAGCACTTATGGAAAATACTTAGCCTGTTACTAGTGCCAATCGACGCTAGTATGAATCCCATAGTGCACCAATATACTTCTAGAATATTTTTAAAAATGGAAACTAAGCTTCATGGACTAGAAGCTTCGAGAGAAGAGAGCTGGATGTTTGTTGATCAGGATATGTCCGAGCTTCCTCCTTTGGGTCTATTTTTCCTACAAAAGAGGAACCACCCAAGGAGATAAGCCTTTCTCCCATCTTAAGTGGATCCATGTCCCCTCTTTCATCACTATAAATTGATCACCTTCCAATGCCTCTGTAGCTAGAACATAATAGAAGAGAAGAAAAACAGAGAAGGATTTGAATATTGTATTAGGCATAGAAGGAGAGAGTTGAGACCCTTAACCTTCCCATATTGAGTTGCAAAATATTTCTTTGGAGACGTGCTTGGATTCAGACCCATCGAAGGAGAGCTCCAACATCAAGGTGCATGTTGTAACTCCCATTTTTGATTAATAATATAATGTAACTGGTATTTTCTTTCCATTCTTGTTTGTGGTTGTGATAAGGAGTCTAACATTCCTTGATCAGTTAGATAGATTAATTTTGATATATGCTTATTGCACCTTTACATTTTTTTTGTGTTTTTCTCATTTATACAGGTAGTTGAATGATGGTGGCAGTGAATATTGAGCTTGGAAGAGCGAAAGACCAAAAGGCTTCAGCGAGGAGAGAATTCATAGCATCAGGCCAAGGTAGCCAATATTCTTTGTTATGTGTTTCAATTGTAATCTAGGAAAGCAGATATTGATTTGTTCCCTTTGTAGATAGACCCACTCTAGGGCTAGAGGGATCGTCTATGTTCGTAGAGAGGATTTACCTAGACAACAAATTGTCGACTCCACTAGGGAGTTCCTTTTTATAGTCTCCTTAAACTCTTTGAGATTTTGAGTTTTCATCCACTTTTGTCGAATGAATATTTCTCCTTTGATTCTAGCTTCTCTGATTAATTATATTCATCAATCTCCTTTCTGAAGTTATAAGCCCGACCTTCTTTGAGAAAACCTTTTTGTTTTTTGTAATTTTCCTTGATTGGCGTTGGAAATTCTATGACTGAAGTGTTGATTGGCACTAGATGTTTTTAAATAGAAGCGCTTATCCCCTTGTAGCACGAGGTGCAGCCTCATGGGCACGCCAATTTCTATGTAATTTTTTTAAGGTTTCTCTACATTGAATGCGATTGTGTCTTACCCTCCTCCTTCTTTGCTTAGTTTACTCTTGCTATTGTCTGTTCAGTGACTTGATTGTCTCAATTAGATCATATGTTGTTTCTTTTATTTCAAATTGTGTGTCCTCATCATCCTAGGGATTCTAGGTGCTTTATTTCATTGGAATGGTTTCATGCTTCGCTGAATAACAGACCTGTTGTTGAGTCAGTTTTGTCATTTATTTTGAACCTTTTGATTTGGTTGTATTTCGTTTCATTCTTTGGTGTATTTCTATGACTAGAGTTTTTCAAGTGTCCATTCCGTGTGCATTTGGCTCTCTCTTACATCAACAAGCATAGATTACATTGCTTGTTTTCAACTGACGGATCTTACTTTGTGTGTCAATTAGTGTGAAAAGTGAAGAATGTTTTTTTTAGGAAATGATTTGAGAATTCTCATTAGTAATTTGATTTTTGCGTCTTGTTACGATTTGAGGAATTTTATTATTTAAGTACTTGAAACAAGTGATTACATTTGAAGTTCATTTTGCATTCATTTTGCATCTAAAAGTGAAAAAATTCATTCTGATTGCCTTTAGTGAATTTAGTGAAAACAATGAAATGAAAGAGATTTTCAATTTCACTTTGGATTATGCACTTAAATAAGTAGTGAAAATTTGTCATCTAGTATATTTGCTTGACTGCTGCATTGATTTTCTGAATCTCTTCGTCTCAATTAGTGTAGTTTTTCATCGAAATGAATAGTTTTATTTTTCTCATATAGTTGCATTTTAGTGATTCAGGTGACATCAGTAAAGCCTTAAAACCAACACTTAAATTGAAGATAAAATTTAGAATTTATTCAAAGAATCTAAGGATCATTTGGAACTTAACACAAAACATTTATAGGTCTAGCTAGAGACGTGTTCTAGTGTCAATAAAACTGACAAATTTCATTAACCGCCTATCTTGCATTCTGAGAGTGAAGCCCCGTCCCACATACGGAAGTATATAGCACTTTCAGCATTTATGGTAAGTATATGGGGACGCTCTCACTAAAAAATTACACATCAGACAAAACCAATATAGACTTGTGCTCCTTGTACCATCGATTATATAACAAGAGACCCCACTAGGTTGCTATCCTTTAGCCACAGGTAATCAAATATGATGTCTTGTAAACATGATACACCAAACACAACATTCGGGAAGATTTCTTACCCGTACTTCTTTTTTCGCCAGGAGGTATTCGTAAATTCATGGGTACTTGGTAAAACCTCTTTCCTAGATTACCCTTTTTTGGTTTATTTTGTGTTTACTTTCTAAAATTTATTGTCCACGATAACATTTCACCTGTGCTCATCTCCTTATCAGATCTTAGGTTGGGACTAATGGCAACAGTTCCTAAGTTTACCCATCAATAAACCCCCTTTGATGGGAATCCTGGTCTTTTTCCTTCTTTTGGAAATGTTGGTGCTCCCTATACGGCAATGTTGTCCCCCCCGGGATTAACCATTGTTTGCTAGTTTGGTTATTTTTGACCCCCATGGTTTTGAATGTACAAAATATTTCTCAACCAAGTTATCCTTCACCTGAACAGTGTCAACCCCATGTTTATCTTCAAGTTGATCCCTCGCCTTCTTCGCCTATTTATTCACCCCGTTCTTTGTCTTCACCTGGTGAAAGTCAGAATTTTAGTAACTAGGTGGTTAAGAATAAGAAATCGAAGAATAATAAGGACAATAAGCAAGAGGGAAACCTAGCAACCATCGCTACTCATGTGACTAATGTTGAAAAACCTTCCACTTCATCTCTCAAAGTCAAATTCCCTTGCAAATTATGTATGGGTGACCACCTTCTTAGAAATTATCCTGGTATTCCCAAGGTGTTAGAAGTGTGGTCCACTGACCTGAATCAACCTTCGTCATCAACCTCTGGAGCTCATACTAGTGATGAACCCTCAAGTAGTGACAATAGGATTCATAAGAAAAAGGGTAAGGTCAAATTTCCTTGTAGGTTATGTGAAGGGAATTTTCCCATTCACCTTTTTCCTTATATAGTTGAAGCCTCCAAAGTGTTGGATAACCTTACAACTTATATGCCTTATCTTTTAGTTGGTTACCATAAATTTTCCTCTCATCCTTCGCTTGTTGATAAAGTGATTGATCAAAGTTCATCTATGGTCAATTTCACTCTCTCTAAAAGTCAATCTCATGAGTCCATTCTCAACCAACCATTGGTTGAGAAAACGATCGACCTGATTCCACCTACGGTTAATCAAGCCTTTCCCATAGAGAGTGAATCTCATACCACTCAGATTATTTTTGTTTCTTCACATTCTCAGGGAAATCCTTCCATTCCCTCAATCCAGGAGGGAGATCCTCCTATACCCGTAACACAAGGGGATAGTCCTCCCATTCCTACGACACCCCCTCCAAGTAGTTTGATCGCTTATTTTGATTGGAATTGACTATTGAGATATCATCTTCCTTCTTATGTGCTTTTTGAGATAATGGTACAGGCCTAGTCGCCATCTCCCATAGATATAGGTTTTAAAAATAGTTTTAATAATAGCTGAAATTGTCAATGAAAAATAAGGAGGCATAATTTTTAGCAATCACTAATTTATGAATAACTTTTTTCATACAATGTCCAAATGAATTAATTCAAATTTGGTTTTAAACTATGCTCAAGATCTATCTCCATTATAAAAATGCTTTGATTATATAATTTTTTTGATATGTAAAATGTAATAACAAACAATTAAAATGTAGATTTCTATCATGTTTATTTTATGATAAAAAATAAGTAATTTGGGATAAGTTTTCATACAATGTCAGATTAAGGTGATTCAAATTGGTTTACAAAATATATTCCAATGAGGTATCTCATCTAGGACCATATTTTAAAAATTTCCTCTTTTAACCCCTAAAATTTTGACTATCCCCTAATTTCCCTTTAAGAAGTTCACATCCTTCATTTTATTCCTCCCTTAGATGTGTTCTTTCTTTAATAGATGTACCTACCAATGGGTTGTTAAATTGATTGGTTCTTATTGCACTAAAAATGGAAATTATCAAGACACATTTATTGAAATTTATATTTTTCTATCCTATGGTTTATTCATTGTAACGAAAAAATTTTGTATACTTAGAGGAATGCTCTGATACCAATGTAATGAACAAAGTTCGTATACGCAACAATAATATTCATAATACTTCGAAGAAAAATACATCCATTGTAGGAAAAGTAATTGTATATTAAATATTATATAAAATAATTGATGTGATAATGAGGATAGTAATACGATTTGACATTCACGGGCATTGCATCTAGTTTGACTTCAATGATATGTTTAATCTTCCTTTCTGGAGGTAATGTCATAGGAAGCTCTTGAAATACTTTGTTAGATTTCCGGATCAAGGTTGTAACCTCAAGTTCTTTCTGAGCTCCTTTTGTAGATAACAATTCTAATTTTTTACATTGTGCGACGAATACTATGGCTCCCTTCCGAATAAGCTTCCTCATTTGTTGTGTGGAGATGATTTGAGTAGGAGGAGCTTGAAAACCAAACAATTTGTATTTCCTTCCAGCCCATATAAGCTTGATAAAATGCCTCTGGTGTCTTTTGGAATATATTCCTAGGGTTTTCAACCATTTTATTCCCAAGAAAACATCTACACCTCCCAATGGTACTGTGTAAAAACCAAATTCCATTTCGTAATTTCTTAATTGCAATTTGTTTTTGTAAAATTTCCTTACTCCATCTATTCTCTTACCATCTGCCACCATAACCTTTATATTTGTAGTTGGATAAACAAATAGGTTTAATATTTTTTCTACTTTAACATCTATGAAATTTTGGGTGCTTCCAATGTCTATTAGTACAATGACATTTTCCTTCTTAATATGACCTTTCAACTTTAGGGTTTGTGGTTGTGCTATTCTTGTGATTGCAGCTATAAATATTCTTGGCATATCTTCTTCTTCTAGATCTATGGTTGGAGAAGCATTTTCTTTGTTACTATCTTTGTCTAAGTCACTACTGGAGGTTTCCTCTTCTTTTTCTGCTTCACAATTGTAGAGTTTTTTCGTGCTGCATTTGTGACCTGGTGAATATTTGTCCCCACACTTCTAGCATTTACCATCATTTTTCTTTTCGATGCTTGAATATTAATTCCTTTAATATTGTAAATGAGGTTGAATATACTTGTTAGGCTTGTACAAAGAATATTTTCTTGATTTTACCATTCAATAATTGCTAGATTTTTCGGAAATGGTCTATGAATTATTGAATTTATGTTTTTTTTTCAACAATATTTGTTGCATGTATAGCTTCTTCAATAGTTTTGGTCTTGTGTAGTTTCAATTTTGCACAAATTTAATCTTTAAGAACAAATATATCCATTTTAAGTAGTTTTTCACTAGTAAATCCTTGTTGCCTTGTATATAATACTTCCCATTCATGGGTGTATTTTCTTACAAACCATTTTTGTTTGAGATGGATTTTTTTCCATAGACATCATCTTCTTATTTGTCATAAAATATTTTTAGTAAAGCATCCACAAAGTTCTTCCGAAGAAATAAACGAGCTTCACATTTTATAGGCCACCATAGGAACCAATCATCTACCTCAACTTCCAAATTGTTGGATGCAGTCATGATTTTCTCTCATTCACCTATTGGCAGGTTTGATTAAAAAATGGATTCCATTTTACTAACCCAAACAATAACACCTCTATGGTCTTTTCCATATTTTTTTGGGATCTCCTTGTTAATTCGCTAATAGAAGTGTATTTGCGACATTTACAAAATTTCATGATGTGTTTGCAGAATTTCATGATTTGGGAAATATTCAATTTCTGGAGTCTTGGGACTTTGTGTTGGTTCTTGAGTAATTAAAGGATTAAAAAAAGAATTAACTCTTCCCATTAATTGGTTTTGCATTCCTTCCAATAGTATCTCAATGTTATCTGTTTTTTTAATATTTCTTTCTAATTCCTTTTGAGTTACGATTATCATATTTTTACCTTCTCCTAAATCAACCTGCTTCTTTTCAACATTGGTGAGTCGATGTCATACTTTATTGAGTTCTTTCTGATATTTTTTGGTGTTATCATTAATATTCCCCATTTTTAATTTGTTTTTATTCTTGACAGAACCAATTTGGCTTTATATATATATATATATATATATATATATATATATATATATATATATATATATATATATATATATATATATATATATATATATATATATATATATATATATATATATATATATATATATATATATATATATATATATATATATATATATATATATACATAGTTTTAACTATATAGAATTATACAATATAAATTAGATTTTTATGACTATGTTAATAGAGAGAAACACATTGTGTGGTACAACTATATATTTTCGAATACATGATTTGTGAAGAAGACACAAACTTTGAATTAAGAAAAGGATGGGGACATAAAATCGAGCCAGAGGGAATATAAATTGGTAGAGAGCTTGGCAATGGAGGACAGGCGATATCAGACCGACAACAAGATAGAGTTTTCAACCTTTTAGCGATATGATAGGGTCGGCAACAGTGCATTCAATTAATACAAGGTGTAACAAAAAACGAGAGGGTGTAGTTGACCAGGGGAAAGATACGTAGAGGGGACACTAGGGCCAGGTAAAATGATTGGCATGGGGAACAATTGTGGACGTGAGGGTGAGACACACTATGGATGAGGGAGATGAACAATAACAAAATGACAATGAATGGCTCTGATCCAATGTAGAGAACCCAAAATCTTTCTTGATGAGATTCATTATTTTTAGAATTCATTGTGTATAGATTATCGATGATTAAACAAGAAAACCATTTAAAACAAATTCCCAATTCCATTTATAGATGAACTGTTTGACGAACTTCATGGCACATAATACTTCTCAAAGTTAGATTTGAGATTAGGTTATTATCAAATATGGGTGAGGTTAGAGGGTATTGAGAAGACTAAATTTAAGACACATGAAGGAAATTATGAGTTTAAGGTGATGTCATTCAGATTAACGAATACACCAACCACATTCCAAGAAAACCATGAACGAAATATTTCGTCCACAATTACGAAAATTTGTATCAGTATTATTTGACAATATACTCATCTAAAGCAAGACCTGGAAGGAGCACCTCAAGAATTTAGAAGAGGTACTATTTATATTAGAGAAGAATCAATTCTATTCCTTTGGATAAAAGGAATTTGAGTACCTAGGGAACACCATATCTGTTGTAACGTTATTTATTTTTGATAAGTTAGCATATATAGTCAAAATAAATTCAAAAAATGCTAAGATAGGATATGGATGAAAGAAAAAGAAATTAAAAAATGTTAGGCTTATTGTTTGTTTTATACATCCACATCAAGAATAATTGTTAGGTTAGATTTCCCTAAAGAAAGGAGGCAAAATAAAAAATAAAATATTATGATGCCAAAGAAAAAAGAAGGTTTTAGTGCACAAAAATGAAAAATACATGGTTGCAAGCTCAAATGCGCCTTTTTATAAATTTATAAGTTAATTATGATTAATTTCTTTAAACAGGGGATTAATTTTGTATTAATTTATAAACATTTAAAACTAAACTTTATGGCACGTAAATTATTTGAATCCTAAGTCACTAAGTGACAAAATAATTCTTGTCGGTTATCATATTATGCGATTTATTTTCAACAGATGAGATCTCCCCTGCCTAGATCAATGAGAGAGGAAAAGTTTACAGCCCCTTGGCTGTTTCTCCTTAACATGGGTGGGGGTTCGAAAAGTGGTTTTAATGGCCGCTTGAAAATATATACGTTGCGCCCTGTCCCGAGTTCACAACCCCTCCACTCAAAACACGAAACCACTCTCCCCCCCCCACCCCCCCCCCCACAAAATCCACTGTGGTTTCTCCTTTTCTGCCTAAAGAGTCATCTCTCCCATGTTTTGACTATTTGCCTTCCACCACTCTCATGCATCCACCTACCATATATATGTTGCCACATCACTCTGACGGTTACCACGCTGTAACATTCATGCCTTCCTATACACCCGTTGAAAGCCCCCTCTCCCAATCCGTTGGCCTCCACGTCATCTCCTTCACTCCAAATCTCATTTAATTGCTAAGGTCACATTAAATTGTTAAAAAAAATCATGATCTATAAATTATCCTATGGTCCACTGGTTCTCACTTTTTTCACAGTCACCCCCATTGACTCATTAAGTTGTTACCACACCTATATTCATCCTCATTGAGTCATTGTCATTTTATTTCTTCCTAAAAACACTTTCTCCTTTCCTCTGTCATTTTGTTAAAACTTTCAATATGTCCCCAAAAGCTAAAACCAAGAAACAAATCACAGAATAAATCCCTGTTCACACAGCCTAGATCAATATTGACCTCATCCCTCTTGCAGATGTCCTTTTTAAAGTAATGGATTTCCAGTGTGAGTTCGATTTCCATGAACTCCACATGTGGCTCAGACAGAAATATCTAGAAAAAGAAGACCATGTCATATTCTAGGAGTCACTTCCCCCTTTCTTTTCCTTCCCCAAAACCCATGAATTCTCTCATTTAATTTCACGGTGCCAAGCCCAATACGATCATGTCAAAAGAGAAGTGGTGGCCTAGAATGGGAACATTATGATCACCATCACTGCTGAAACCATAAATCAAATGCTTCTCATTCCCCAACCTGACCAACTTAGTCATTTCTCACTAGCCACAATTATGGATATGTACCATAAGTTTACATTCCCACAGAGAGCTTAGATTTTCGAAAATGTTCTGCTAAAAGATGTTGAATTACCCAAAAAAATCCACCATACCCATCCACTATTTTTCCTGAGGCCTCTAGGCACTATATATCCCTTCTTTGCTACTTGTTAGGATATTAGAATGATCAATCTGTTGATGAATTCATTCTTGGGTTATTTTCTATTTTCAACAATGAACAACAACCAACATTCATGTATACTTTCAGCCAATTTTTGGCTGAAAATATACATGAAAAATTTGTGAATTTTACTGTACGGGGTGCATTTAAATACAGTTATTTCATTATTCATTTGTTTCTTTTCCAGTAAGGAGATCAACTGCCTATTTAGCTCAGCAAGCAAGATGATCAGGGAGTGAATCAATCAGTGATTCATTGGACAGAAATTGTCAGAGATACATCAAAAAAGCCAACATTTTTAGAGTTTGTAGATTCTTTTATATATCCATTTAATTAGCTCCTAAGAAATCAAACAGAACCAAGGATTGGAGAATCAATTAAAAGAATCTTACGCCTAAGTGAAAAAACCAAAATAGGAGATTGGTATTTGTATAAAAAATATATTGAAATAAGGGTGTGTGGATGTGAGATTGCACCATACAAGTTGCCTAAATATGTTCCTATGATAATATTTTCTCTGGAATATATTAGGAAAATGATTAACATAAATGACATGCACTTTGTGCCAGGAAAAAGAAAATCATAGTTTAAGGTGAAGGAAATAATTTGATCATTTATCTACAATACCAGATCAGTTAGTTTAGAGGCAGACACATTATTAAAGAAGATGAATTTCCAACCCAGTTTCACATGGTCATATGACCCATATGGTATAATCTCTGCTCTCAGAGTTGAATTAAAAAAAATTCCATACAATCCTACCCCAAGACCAGATATTGAAAATTTTATGAATCAAGAAGAGTGAGTTGAAGGGACATTACAGGAAGCAGACGAATAGGTTCTATCAACTTCAAATGTGCAAAATCTAGTTCCTCAAAGCAAGAAACTAAAAATATAAAGAGAATAAACCCCATCTACCATGAAAATTATGCAAGAATTCATTCTCCAACAGAAGAAAGAAAAAATTGGTTCGACGTCATTAACAGAGGGATGACCATCAAATATAATTGACCTTGAAGAGGTTGAAGTTTCAACACCACAAACTACATCAGCTGGAACCAGTGTTCCAAATACTCCTCCTACCGTTTCTCCTACCAGGGAACCTATGGAGCTAATTCAAATTGTAGCAAATAATTCTACAGATGACCAAAATATCTTTTCAAAGTTCCTGGAGATCAAATAGAAGAATGAAACTCTTAAATCTAGTGTTTACACTTAGTTTTGGAATAAAACATCAACCTCCCAACACAGATTGCTTTCAGCCTTTGACAGTGAAAAATGAAGAATGAAAATGGCATTTTTAAAAGCTTCAGTTCCATTTCCAAAGTGTCCTGCTAACTACAAGAAGACCATTTTCTCATTTGACACTAGTCAAATACATCCTATTGATCAGATGGAAATTCACAGGCAATCCGGTGAAATGTTGTTTTCTACCATGACCACCACAACAATGTCCCTCTCCAAGCTCAGAAAAACACTTTCAAATGTTCAATCTCAACTTAAGATTGGAAAACTTTCATCAATGTCTAAGGATATAAAGATGAATAATTTAGAAGACTTGATAGTAAAAATTGGATATGATCCAAAGGACTACAATGCAATTGAAGAAATTCTCAAGAAAAAGAATGTAGACATTGCAGCCTTGAGAAAGTAGTTAAAAATTCCTTCTATTGAAGATCCAATGACTAAATAAATTGTAGAGAATGAACAAAGTAGGGATAATATGCTCAAAATCATCATTGAGCAGAATATACAAATTAAGAAAATGGAATAACAGATAGAACGACTCCTTAAAGAAAAGGAATCATCATGGGTAGCTTTAGTTCCAGTCACAACCATTCCTATATCAGTTGCAGGTACAGAGGCATATTCATCATCATCAAAAGTGGATGATTCAGCCAAATTAGTAGAAGAATTATCTTTGCATAAACAATAAAATTAAAAATTGTTATAGAAATTTCGAAAAATCGAGAGTTGCAGAAAGTAAAAATGACACTTTGTATGTAGCAGAAATGCATAATACACATACAATAGAATTAAAAATTGCAAAGATAGAAAGTGAATAATTAATGGTTGACACCTTGGCCCAAGCCAAGGAAAACATTTGGACAAACATCATCCAAGCTATGACATAGGTATGGCCATCCATACAAATTATCTTTGAGCAGCGGGAACTTATAACCAAATGCAGGACAAAGATTGAAGTATAGAAAACAATCTTGAAGACTAAACCAACAGAAGATACATATACGATCAAGGTGTTAAATTCAAAGAACAGAGAAGAGCTTGAATAAATTAATATTTCTGATAGAACAACCACAAATTTGGAAATTAAGAAGGTATTATATAAGAAGAATTTGATCAATCAACTGGAAACCAAATGTCAAACTCTGGACACTGTTGTCCAAAGGTTTCATACCGAATTCAATGTTTTGAATAAAAAAGGATTACTAGGATTGGTAGCTATGGATGAAAAGTTGATCAAAGTTGAAGATTATTGTCAGAAACAATATACCATTGCAACCAACAGGACAAAATTTTCAAGGATCAAAGGACATATTACATGCAAGGGTTTTTTAGAAGCCTTAGAGTTCAATTTGAGCATCAAACATGAAATCAAGTATCTTTTCCTCAACAAACCTACTTTTTAAAGATACACAGAAGTGGACGAGGTATTCAGGAAAATGGTAAATTTACAAATCCCAAGCGAGGAAATATGGGATAAACTATGTGATACCATTGAGTAAATTGTAAAATCAAGTATACAACAACATAGCAGCATTTTCTATATCTAGTCATCAACAAAACAGAAATTTTTGTCCAAGTCATCAACAGTCTCCTTCAAAACAGGAACACATATTTTAGCAATTTCCTTCTTTCTATCATATTGTACTATTTTTGTAAATTAGTTTAGGATAATTTCTTAGTCCTAGAACTAGTATAAATAACTCTCATTCTCGAGTTATTACGGGTTGCACCCTTGGATGAGCATTTTTGTAAGCAACAGTGTACAATATTTTGATCATTAATAATAAAAGAAGGATTCTGGATTTGTTTCATACAAATTTGTCCCCTTGTGAGTTCTTCTTGTTTATCATTTCATATTGTTTCTACATGTATTTAATTGTTATGAAGGTAAATAGGTATATTAACTGAGTTTCAGCTGTCTTAGATTCTTCCTGAAGTTATTATCTATATCAGAGAATGATTTACTGAACTATTTGCCTATGTTAGTCCCTCTCATCAATAAATTATCAGCATATTCATAATTTTAAATATGTTTTGTTATACTTGTATACATTGTTTGAAATTTTTCACACTTATGATCATTCAAATATTCTTTTTGAATAATTAAATAATCATATCTTCTTACATATTCTGCTTAATCAATTGAAAAAATCCAAATTATTTTGTGGAATAAAAATAACAATCCTTTGTCCTATTAATTAATACTATCTAAAGGTTTAAACACAGTTGCTGCAAATTGTTTTATGCATTGGTCATCCAAAAATCCAAACTTAAAAAAAAAAAAACATTATAGATGCTTTGGTATAATCATTGATCCTAATTATCTCAAAGGAAAACATCAGACTGGCATCGTTGTTGGGGAACATAATTTGATTTTTTTTTCCTTGGGACAACGATAAACCCTATTCATTTAAAGGTGATTAAAGGTCTAGTTAGGTCAAAAATTTTCACCTGACGACTTCACTGAACCCAAGCTAGCCCCTTCAAAGCATACTAGGTCTCATCCTGACTCTGAAATTGTATTACCTTTATTAGATCTAGAGAGACTGGTAATACAAGCTTCTTCCAGAAGAAGACATAAAAATCCTTCTTTTGTCCCTCAATAAGAGACCACAACAGTTCCTGATCCCTTCACATCTCAACCTATTCCTCTAGAATCAGAAGATATACCTCCTAGAGTACAACAATTAGTATCCAAAGGAGTGGATTTTCAATATGCCTCATTAGTGCATTCTTTGGAGTCTTATAAATTACTTGAGGCATCTTCTGAATCTCCTATATCAGAGCAGGATTTGGATATAAATTTACATGGATTCAAACCTATTGATTTCATATCCCCTATTACATAATCTTCTCCATCTACTTCTCCACAACCAAAAGATCTATTTTCTCTTTATTCTAATTCTTTATTTGAATACAAAGAAGGAGAATAAGAGATTCAAAATTTTTTCATTCGAACACCCTTAAGATCCCTAAGAATATCTTCAATTCCAATTCGTTCTCCACCTCCTTCTTCACCTCCTTCTTCCCCATCTTCATCTTCAACTTCTACTTCTTATTCTACAACCACCACTATTGAATCTTCTACATCTACATCTTCAAGTATGGCTAGTTTTAGACCCACTGTACAAGCAAGATATTCTACCCTATTACTCCCTAATCTGCTCAATGATTTTCCTGCTGGGTATCTGAAACATCTCCCCATATTTAATGGAGAAATTGGTTTGTCAGTTGAATATGATCTAGTAGAATTTCTATATTTTGCTGATAACATGAACATAAAACCTGAAAATGTTTATATGATATTGTTTTTGCAATATTTAGAAAGAAATTTTAGAATTTGGTTTAGATTTCTACCAGCTCATTCTATTAGATCCTGGGAGGAATTGAAAACTATTTTTAAAAATCAATGGGTTCTGGAAAAGGATCCTGTTTATTTCTTAACAGAGTTTGAAGAGCTTAAAATAAACTATGGTGAACCAGTAGCTGATTTCATCAAATGATTTAATAAAATTTATCATAAGATGCCTCATGATTGTAAACCTCCTGTAGCAGCATCAAAGGTTAGATTTTCTAAAGCCTTTGAAGAAGATTTTGTTGTCATGTTAAGAGAGAGAACAACTCATACCTTAGAAGACATGCAAACAAATGCTATAGAGGTTGAAGAAAATAGGTTTTCCTCAGCTAAGCTAAAGGCCAAAGCTGAAAAATCCCAAAGAAAATTAAAATCAAATAAGGAAGATTCTTCTTCCTCTAAATCTAAAAATTAAGAGTCGATAATAGATGAAATCACATCACTTATTAGAAACCTTTCAAATAGGATTTCTAATATTGAAACACAACTTAGAACAGTCCAAAAAATTATTTCTAGACCCCAAATATAGATTCAAGGTTAGTTCAAAAAGGCCCCTGAATTACAAATTCTTCATAGACCAAACAATGATCAATAAGTACCTACACCATTGATGATTGATGATCAACAACCCGATGATAAGAATTTGTCAATCACTGAAAAAATTAATAACATAGTAATACATCTATTCAGATTGCCATTGTCCATGTCCCTCAAAGTAAAATCTCTCAAGAAGATCAAGAGATTTCTCAGGTCTCTAAATATCAAGCCTTTTTTGAGCTTTTAATTACAAAACTTAACATAAGGTATGATTTAAGACCTAGAACAGGTCCTGGTAGACCTCCTAAAAACCTTTTCATAATTAAGCCTCAAGTGAAAACTGATGAAACTCAAACTTCTTCTATTCAAACTCTAAATCAGCCAAATGATACTACACAAATTGATAAAACTATATTGACTGATTTTAATGTTGAAAAAGATCTAGAAAGAGTTAAAATTCCCATTCCACATTTACAACTTTCAAAAAATCCTAGATATAAGAGTCAAGCATCAAAATGGATCCAAAACTATAGTGTGGATGCTGAAGGGGACATTATTAGTCTACAAAATGAGAGACCCACAATAGCTTTTGGCCCTAGTTCTAACATGATCAATGAATCCATACCACCTTTCTATGTGACTTTGAAAGTACATGACTCTTTACTATACAATTGTATATTGCATTCTGGAGCTGCACACAATCTAATGCCAAAGGTTATTATGGAGCAACTCAATTTGGAAATTACTCGAACTTATCATGACCTATATACCTTTGAGTCCAAAAGAGTGCAATGTTTAGGACTTGTAAAAGACCTAGTGGTAACCTTACACCAAATACCGGTCAAAAGTGTTGTATTAGAAATAATAGTCACTAATATCCCCCCTAAGTTTGGAATGATTTTATCAAGATCATGTTGTGCCAAACTAATAGGAAGTCTTCAAATGGATATGCCTTTTGCCACTATTCCTGTATATGGGGGAGAAAACCTTAGGTTATACAAGGAAGTCAGATTTTTAAACAATGTTTGTAAAGCAGATCAAGCTAGAAACCATCCCATTTATGCAGTTGACCAAGAATTTAGTTGCTTCCAACTATATTCAAATACTTCACAGAATTTGCAACTTAAGATTGAGGATGAAATTGAAACTCCTAAATCTGTTGAAACTGATATTTAGAAACTTTTATTTGATGGATCTTGTAACAAATATGGAGCTAGAGCAGGTATTGTTTTAATATCATCTGAGAAAGAGAACATCACTCAATCATGCAAGTTATATTTTGAGGTCACAAATAACGTTGTTGAATGTGAATCTTTTATTCTAGGATTACAATTTGCTAAAGGTTTAAAGGTGCAAAATTTAAGTGTCTTTACTGATTCAGAACTTATAGTAAGACAGGTTAGGAATATTTGTCAAACAAAGCATCCTAGGCTTAGGTATTACAGAAATGAAGTCTGGGATACAATTTAAAACTCATTTAATTATTTTAATATAACTTTCATCCCTAGAAATGAAAACATTCATGCAGACTCCTTAACTTTTTCTGTCAGTTCCTTTAAGATACTAAACCAAATCTAGATACAATACCAAATTCAAGTCAAATATAGGCCATCCATTCCAGATTATTTAAATTATTGGCAAATATTTGAAGATAATGAACAACTGAAATCCTTTCTTCAAGTTATTGATGAATTTTCTTTCTTACAAATTGAAGAAGATAAATAAGATATGAATGAATCTGCTAAAGAAAAAAAAATCAGATCTAAACACAAAAGTAGTTGATCACGACATTATACAAATGTCAAACAATTTTATTCCTATAGGCCTTGTTCCTTTAGAAAATCTATTTGATCAAAATGATGCTCCTAGAAATCCACTCTCTACTTCTCCAGAATATGATATTGAAGAAACTAATATTGGGATTGATGAAGAGATTAAAAACATTAAAATTTGTGCATCTCTACCTCCTGAATTTAAAACTAAATATATTAAACTTCTTAAAAATTAAAAATATGTTTTTTCTTGGTCTTATGCTAATATGAAAACTTATGACACATCTCTGATATAGCATAAAATCCCATTAAAACCTGAAGCAAAACCTTATTATAAAAAATAAGAAGAATTAATCTAGTTCTTCTTCCTACCATAGAAAAAGAACTTAAGAAGCTTTTAGATGCCCAAATAATTGTTCCCTTAAGATACTCTGATTGGGTAGCTAATTTGGTTCCTATCAGAAAGAAAAATGGAGAAATTAGAATCTATGTGGACTTCAGAAACCTTAACAAATCATCTCTAAAGGATATCTATCCACTGCCAAAGATGGATCAACTACTCCAAAAAAAAATTGGTGCTAATAGGCTTTCAATGCTTGATGGATTTTCTGGATATAACTAGATAATGGTAAATCCAAAATACAGAGAAAAGACTTCCTTTACCACATCTTGGGGTAAATTCATGTATGCCAGAATGCCTTTTGGGTTATCAAATAGAAGAGAAATATTCCAAAGAGATATGGATTTAGCTTTTGTTGGTAAGGTGAATAAATTTGTTGTTATTTATCTTGATTATTTAATTTGTTTTCTCTAATTCAGATCATAAACATATAAAACACTTGATGAAATTTTGACAGGTGCAGAAAATTTGGAATATCTCTCAACCCCAAGAAGTCTTTGTTTGCCATCAAAGAAAAAAATTTATGGGACATAGTATTTCAAAGGAAGGAGTGGTGATAGATCCTAAAATAGTATTTGTTATTCAATCATTATCACTTCCAATAAATAAGAAAGAGATACAAGCCTTTTTAGGAAAAATTAACTTCTTGAGAAGATTCATCCCTAACTATGCTGAAATTGTTAAAGACATAATTGGCATGCTTAAAAATATTCATGATGTTAAATGGAATATTCTTGCAAGATATTCTTTTGATCAAATCAAGAAAGCCATTTTAGAAGCTCCTACCTTGGTCAACCCTAATTATTCCTTACCTTTCAGTATATTCTCCTTTGCTTCTGAAACCACCCTTGATGTTGTCCTTTTACAAAAACATGAAGATTCTGATGATCAGCCCGTAGCATTTTTCAGTAAGGTTATGTGAGATGTTGAAATCAACTATGATATTATTAAAAAATAGGTCTATGCCCTCGTTAAAGTCCTAAAATATTTCAGAATGTATGTCCTTCACTCATCTATTATTTATTATGTCCCTAACAGTGCTGTAAAAATTGTCCTTACCAAAATAGACATTGATGGAAGAAGAGGAAGGTGGATCACTCAAATCCTTGAGTTTGACCTCACTATTAAAACCACTAAGTTAGTAAAGGGACAAGGTTTAGCTAAATTTTTAGCTGAATCGCATTGAAAAGTGTAAGGCTTAAATTTTGTTTCTGAAATGTCTGAGAAGCATACCGAAGAACCTTCTTCAAACTTAGAAAGAGAATATCCACAAGAACCTTCCTTAAATGCAGAAGGGGAGACACCAAAAGAACCTTCCCATGATTCTCAAGGAAAGAGTCCACAAGAACCTTCTCCTTCAAGTCAAACAATTCTTATTCACATTGATGAAAATTTTGTACTTTCATATTGGTTTGCAGATATTGTACATTTTCTGGTCAATTTTCAGTGTCTTACTGAGTTTTCAAAGAGTCAGTGAAAAACACTTAAGTTGGAATCTATCAAATACTGTATTAAAATTTCCAACTTGTACTGAAAATATCCTCTCAACATTCTCTTACTTTGTTTAACAGAAACTGAAACTAAAGGAATCATTGAGAAATTTCATGCAGGAATTTGTGGAGGGAATTATGCTTGGAGAGCCGCAACATACAAGATACTAAAAGAAGGTTTCTATAGGAGAAATTCACCCACCTTCAAGCAATCAACATTGATGGATTTTTCCCCGGATGCGGGTGTACGTAGTTAGTGATTATTTGCAGATGGGGAGGTGGCCGGGCACGTGGTTCACCACCACCGCCAGTCCTCTGCATTCAAAGCGACAGCCCAACTCGCAGACTTCTTCAGTTAATGCAGCATCAATTCGTTTTATTACGCCTCGTTTACCTGCCCTCCTCGGCGTTATGGAACCCATTCCATTGATCCACAGATTTTTACCTTTGAATTACTGCTGCTCGCAGGTCGTTTCAGAGCCCTGCCTGTGGACCAGTACAGGGAAACGGTGTTATTTGCAGTGTGGTCATCAGCTTTCAGAAGATTTTCAAGTCTCCTCGGGGCCGTTTGGCTATTACGGTGGCTTCACCTCTGTTTGCAGTCGTCCTCCAGTGTTTCTCCGCCCTACCCGGCTCACTATGCCTCGCCTGAGACCTAGGATGACCGCCAGGCGAGGCTCCTCTCGAGGGCTTGGTATGAGACAGCCAGTGTCTCCTTCCTCATCCTCCCCGTCAGACTTTTCTGATCCTGAAGCTGGACGCAATGTTGTTTACAGGCGTGGACGTGGTCGTGGCCGTGGGGCGCAAATTCGCCTCTCTTCCAATGTTCACTCTCACTCCGCCCGTTTCATCTACCCCTGCTCCCTCAATCATCATGAGTTTATTGCCGAGGTTTCCATCACTCTGAGGCCTAATCCTGTCGCTCAGTCTTTGCTCTCTGGCCATAATTCGAATGCTCAAGCTCTGCCCTCTGAAATTGTCCCTGCTCCTGAGGATGAGGTTCTGTTCTGTCCTCCCGACGTCAGTAGGCCAAGCGCTCCGGATGTTAACGCCTCTCAGTTAGCGTCTCAGATGGCAAAGCCCAACGCTCCTTCAGGCAGCGGTTTCTCTGACAAAGTTCCTCTTCCTCCAGATGACGAGGACTTCAATCCGTTCGCTTGCCCTGTGGAGGAAGAAGCGCCTTCGCCTAACGAAGCTTAATGGAGTCTGAACGACAGTTTTGGTCTACAGGTATCAAGAAGGGGTTAAACCTCCTTCTTTCTCTCAGTTTTTTGCAGATTATTAATGGTCATTCTTCATCGAATTATCACAGGCCTTCCAGATACAGGTTACACACTAGGATTACTGATGTTACTGTCCTCAGGACAACGTTTCATGGCCATACTAAAATTACTTGTAATTTTTGTTTCTGGTTTTGTCTGTTGAGGTCTTATCAGTCGAAAATTGTCCTTCCTTTCAGCAGTCACAACAAACATAAGTATCAATGGTATAACAGTCGGTCAAGGTCCTGGTCCTCAGTTTTTGTCATAGTCTGTATTCAGTCGTTGGTTTTAAGTGTCAATATGCAGCAGTGCAATGCTAGAATGCCACATCATTGGGCTAGCCACTCGGAGGCCTTTGCCTCGTTGTAATCTTTTTGTATCAATATAGAAGTAGACTTATTCAGAAAAAAAAACATTGATGGATTTTAACTACCATAGACTATTTCACCAAGTGGGTGAAGGCCATTCCATTCAGAAATGCTACAGATACAGTAGTGATAAAATTTATTGAAGAAAACATTCTTTCTAGATTTGGTTGCCATCAAAAAATAGTGACTGATAATGCCACAGCATTTAGTAGTATAACGATGATTGAATTCTGCCAAAAATATCAAAATTTGCTACATCATTCAACCCCTTATTATCCTCAAGGAAATGGTCTTGTAGAATCATATAACAAGATCTTGGTTAAAGTAATAAAAAATACTCTTGAAGATCATAAGAAAAATTGGGACAATCATCTTATCTATGCAGTTTGGGAAAATGGGATTTCTCCCAAAAGATCAACAATTAAATCTCCATTCCAATTGGTTTATGGTAAGGAGGCCATTTTTCCTACTAATTTGGATTTTCTTGTTCTTAATTTTTTACAATATTCTACTAATGAACTTGATGATTTCTCTAGAAGGATAAATCAAATTATTTAATTAAATGAAAACATGGATGAGATTCAATATAAATTGAGAAAGTATCATAATAAGATGAAGATAATTTTTGACAGAAAGGCCAGGGAAAGAGACTTTAGATAAGGCGATCTAGTTTTAATATGGGACTCTAGAAGGGAGGAAAGAGGTAAAAATGGAAAATTTTATAACTTATGGTTTGGACCTTTCAGCATTGTTGAAGTGAAAATAAACAATACATTTGTTCTACAAAATTTGGAAGGACAGTTCACTACGCTTCCTGTCAACGGAATGTTTCTAAAACATTATATACAGTACTGAAGAAGATTTTGAGTCATCATTGTATATTACCATTTTCTATTAAAAAATTTCCAACTTTGTATTTTTTTTTACAACAAAGACTCCATAGCCTGAAGAGAAGGCTCTTGGATCTGCTTGTTCTCTGCATCCCACAGGTGGAAGTAGTCCCCAGCTAGAGCCGATGTTGTAAAATTATTTAGTTTTGATAAGTTAGCATATATAGTCAAAATAAATTCAAAAAATGCTAAGATAGGATATGGATGAAAGAAAAATAAATTAAAAAATGCTAGGTTTATTGTGTGTTTTATACATCCATATCAAGATAAAATGTTAGGTTAGATTTCCCTAAAGAAAGGAGGCAAAACCAAAAATAAAATGTAAATGGTTTCAAGCTCAAATGCGCCTTTTTATAAATTTATAAGTTAATTATGATTAATTTCTTTAAAAAGGGGATTAATTTTGTATTGATTTATAAAAATTTAAAATTAAACTTTATGGCGCATAAATTATTTGAATCCTAAAGTCAGCAAGCGATAAAAGAAGTCTTGTCAAATGTCATATTGCGCGATTGTTTTTCAAGGGATGAGATCTCACCCACCTAGATCAACAACAGAGGAAGAGTTCGCACCCCCCTCGGTCGTTTCTCATTAATGCGAGGGGGGGGGGGGGGTCCGAAAAATGGTTTTAATGGCCGCTCAAAAATACATACATGGCACCCTCTCCTGAGTTCGTGACCCCTCCGCTCAAAACATGAAACCACTCCCCCCCCCAAAATGCACTGTGGTTTCTCCCTTACTGCTTAAATGGTCATTTATCCTGTGTTTTGACCGTTTTCCTTTCGTCACTCTCATAACACCACCTACCATATATTTTTTGCCACATCACCCTGACCATTACCACACCGTAACGTTCATGCCTTCCTCTTCACCTGTTGAAAGTCCTCGCTCCCAAACCATTGGCCTTCATGTCAGCTCCTTTGATCCAAATCTCATTTAATCGCTCTGGTCACATTAAAATGTTAAAAATAATCACGATCTATAAATTATCCTCTGGCCCACTGATTCTCACTTTTTCTCGACCAGTATACTGTTGTTTTTATAGGATAATTGAGCAGTCGCCCCCATTGACTCATTAATTTGTTACCACGCCTAAATTCATCCTCATTAATTCATTGTCATTTTCTTTCTTCCTAACAACACTTTCTCCTTTCCTCTATCATTCTGTTAAAACTTTCAATATGGCCCCAAAATCTAAAACAAAGAAATAAATCATAGAAGAAATCCCTGTTCCCACAATTCAAGTCAATATTGACCTCATCCCTCTTGCAGATGCCCTTTTTAAAGTAATGGATTTCTAGTGCGAGTTCTATTTCCATGAACTCCACATGTGGCTCAGACAGAAATATCTAGACAAAGAAGACCATGTCAGATTCTGGGAGTCACTTCTCCCTTTCTTTTCCTTCCCTAAAACCAATGAATTCCCTGATTTAATTTCATGGTGACAAGCCCAGTAATATCCTATCAAAAGAACAGTGGTGGCCCAGAATGGAAACTGTTAGCACTTCAATTTTTTCAAATATTTTCAAAATCTAGTCATCATTCTCCAAGGAATCAATCTGCCTTTTCAATTTGATTATAAGAAGAAAGTGTCGTTTTCAAAGTGTAGAGGCGAGAAAAATTCATTTTCTACCTTCATTCATTTCATTTTCCCTCTTTCACCTTTCATTTTCCCAAAAAACCCAAAGTCCAGCCTCTCATTTCCCTTTTCAAAACCCCTTTTAACTCATAAAATCCAATTTTTATAGTTAAAAAGCAGCTCCACACACCGATCAACAGCCATATCATATTTCCTTTTTAACTTACCATATATTTATTTTATTGCAATTTTTACCTGCACCAAAACAAAACCTTGGTTATATCATATATTATATGATATAACTTACCGCACTTAATAAACATTGTGGACCCCTTACCTTTCAACGCAATCGACTCTTCACAGTTTTAACTCCCATTCACGTTACAATTTCCATCTCCTACAAAACCCCCAAAATGCAATTTGTGGTATGGTCTGGGACCCATACTTCCCTTTGATATGCCTCAAATATGTTATAAAGCCTTTTTTTGCTCTAGGCGTCTTTTTATCGTATTACCATGACTTAACAAAGTTTTCAATTTTTTCTTTGAAAAGTCATTTAAAGGGCCTCACCTACCTTTTCGCATTGCATTTTCGCAAATTTCACTTACCACATTCACTTCTGCTCCCTCAAAACTTCCAATTTACGATTTGAGGGCGGTCCCACTGTCTGTCATGACATGTCCCTCTATTCACATCACATATCACACTTCGCTAGTTTCATTATTTATCTCTCATGTTTCATAATAAAACTTCCGATGTGCGATCTGCAGGCGACCCCACTACTTGTTATGCCACATCACCTCTGCTCTCATCGCACATCGCACTTTGCGAGTTTTAACATTTAACTCTTATGTCTCATAACAAAACTTGTGATGCACGATCTGCGATCAGTCCCACTTCTTTTCCACATCATCACCCCATCGCAAATCACATTTTCTCCTGTTTGTTTCTTAAGTTTAAACGCTCTTACCCCAATTTGTGATTGTGATATATGTCTAAAGGGTTTTCTCCTCCGACTTATCATTCATTTAATAACCCCTCCCACTAATTCCTCTCCACTTTTCCCCTATCAATTAAAAAAATTTCAAAGTTTTTCTTTGTAATTTCTCATAAAATGAACCTCAACCATTCTATCCAATTTTTTTTTGGTTTTCCACCATTACAAAGGGTTTTCCACCAAAGAAGGAAAGGAAAAACGAAACATCGGCAGAGTTTCTCTGAGACAGTTTTCTACCACTACTCTCAGCACCAGCACATTTCTATAAGGCACCAAGTAGCATTCAAGGAACAACCACGTGCCATTTTCACTATTGTTTACGCTTTTTATGGAGTTGGTCGCACCAGAACATAAGAGGAGTCTTCCCATAAACTACCACATCATACAAACAACTTCATTTGTTAGCCTCGATGCTCTTATTTTCATTATGTAATAGAACTTTGTATTAAATTTTTAGGATAAGCCTCATCTCTTGCACGAGATCATAATAAATTTTGGGAATAGGTTTACTCCTTTTGTGGAGATGACAGTTAATTATTTTTGTATATATGTGATAAACTGCTATGTAAAAAGGGTTGGTTGGTGGTTATAGAATTTTGACTTATATGAACTGTAATATTTTTTGTGAATGAAATGGAATAGTATTATTGAGGACTTATTACCAATTTGTTGTGTGTATTGTCTACTTTACTTGTGTTTCCATATCTCCTTTCTTCCTGTTCTAGTTTGCGAATCATCATATTGTTATGTGTTTTTATTAATCTCTTAAGCTTGTTATGTGTTTTATCAATTTTTTTTAGTCTCACACTGTGAGAATTCCTGATAAAATATATATTATAACAATGGAAAAGCATCACTCATGATAGTTAATATTCATGATATTTTAGTGAGAATCTTGTCAGACTAGAAATAGCTTTCTCTCAATGGAATATTGTGAAACTACTACTTTTGTGAATTTCTACTAAATCAATAGATTTCTTTTTTACATAGCTACTATTTCTTTTCTCATCTTATAGTTTCCTCTCCTCATAGACTACAAAATTGCACCTTGCTACCACATCAAATTACAATACCCTCATTAGTAGAACTGTGGATTTGACTGAAATCTCTTTTCAGTGAATCAAAGTTTGTACCACCTACCAATCTCACAAAACAAATCATTAAATTTCTTTATAGTTTAATATGTGTCCGGTCAGGCGCTTGTTGCAGTCCAAGTGATGATTCCAGCACCAACATCTTTTGGTGCATCTTCCGGGAGATGAAGGCCTTGTAACGAAGTGTTCTTCCGAGTCTATTGTTATGAATTGTTGATAATCAGTGCTTGATTGTGAACAAGAATTGGTGACCTAAAGAAGACTACAAATTTGTTCACCTGCCGACTCCACAAAGAGGAAGAGGGGTTTCAAGACCTTCTTCTACAAGAATGAATCAGATATCTCCAACTGTTACTCCAGTTGCTGATCCAAAGAAAATCATCAAAGATGCTAAAGCAAAACAAAGATCAGTTGAAGCCACATCTCAGTCAGTGAAGAAGGTTCACAAAAAGTACGTTCCAAAGAAAAAGGTACATCTATCTGTTGAGGAGGTAAATCCCCTCTGCGGACAGAGGCGATCCCTACTAGCCTAGTAGGGGTCTAGCAACAATCAAACAATGTTATGACGCAAGCTCCTAGTTACGAATGGAAAGACTAGGAATAGAAGCCTACCTAGATTCCAACGCTATGATCTGAAGAAGAAGCGTCCCCGTTCCTCAGCCCCGGCAGATCACAATCCTTCCACGATCTCCGCGGATGAACACCTGCACATGGAATAAACGAACAGATACAAGCATAGAAACCAGCATACGTAACTAAACATCAGTCAGAAAGGACGTTACTCACATTAACATGATGGAAAACAGAGTGGAACCATAATCATAATCATCTATTAAATAATGAACGAAGAAAGATTACAACCAAGTTCTGACGTCGCGATCTCCTTCGGACGGGTCTCCGGTCGTCCACGTCTCGCAAAGCTCGCCAAGGAAAGGGAAAACCTCTCCGGAGTCTCTCGACAATGGTCTCCTTACTTGAGTTGGCCTTAAGGGAAAGAGAGGATTCTTTACAGCACAAAGGCTCTTGGGAATATGGAGATTCAAAGCTTAGGCCCTTCAAGACTAGCTTGCCATGGGATTGAGCAGGCTTTTATAGATGGGGAAGGAGGGAGTTGGGATCCCTATTATTATGGGATTGGCCCTATCAACAAGGAAGGTTCCATGGGAGGTGGCAAAACCACTTCCCCTCCATAGAACTCCCGCAGCCAAACCTCCCAACTCAAGATAGGCAATGGTTTGTGAGTTTGTTGGAACTTCAAATTCCGCCATTTTTATTTAAAAAACAGTCCCTAAATTGGGTGGCGCGACTACTTCTCTATGACAGAGCGCTAGTTGGCGCGACCTCTTTGCAGGATTTTCCCCATTGGTGCGAGTACTGAACTGTCTGCCCGCGCCAATGCAAAAAGGGGATGTTTTTCATGATTTTTGCAAGGAGATGTCTCAAGGGCAAATAAAGCTCATGCTTAGAGGAATGCATTGATGATGTTTTCAAGGCATGACAATGTTCACAAGTCACAAAATGGGTCCTCCATTGTGCGGGACAGGGAATGGTAGGGACGGTGACAAATTACTGTGTAACAGATGCCCCCTAAAGTATGAGGCCCGAGAGAGAGAGGGGTGAAATGCTTTACGAGAACATGTTCAACTGAAGGCCCACCATCGGAAAACCTGCGCAGAAAGATACAACTGATATCTCAAGTACATGATGTATAAGTGGTATGGACGCAGCCATCCGAAACAGAGTATGCTATAATTGGGATCTAGGGTATGGGCGCAGCCATCCAACTAAGATCAAACAAATAGACTCAGGTATGGTCGCATCCATCCAATCAGTGAGTCATGTACATAATGATAATAATCCACAATCGCAGCCTGGATTACAACAGACACAATCCAGGGTCTTGCGCTCCATCTCGACCCAAAAGAGTACAAGTTCAAGCATGCGAATATGTGAGCTGAAGTCGAACATGCAAGAACATCGTCTGATTACCAGCCAATGATGAAAGCTGTTAACAGACGCGAGAGAAACCACCAATAATGACAATGGTCCTCAAGGTACTACAGGTACAATCTACGGCGTGCGAATAAATGAGTTGACGTCGAACACCCGCAGAATCACTCGATCGGAGGTCAATAATATAAACCTCACGTCGAATGCGACGAACCTGCCATTGAGGCATGCAGGCTCCAAGGTACCGTAAGGAGTCTCTAGACCAACTTCCTAGATAATGAGTTGAAGTCGACAGGAAGTGACCTTGATCGAAGGTGGGCCATAATGATTCCCACATCATCGACACGAGACAGAGGAACATGATGTTTTTGTTGTGAATCAAGATCGTATGAGAAACAGAGGAAGGTTGATATTTGCAGAGGCCAACTTCTCTTGAACATATAAACGGCACGACAGTGGACTTGGCAGTATTTGACATCAACGGATCAGAGGTCATGGTGATGAGGCAATGAACAGATGAGAGGTCAAAAGAGATTACCCAAACCCACGGAGGCAAAGTGAAGCAGCGAGATGAGATGTCCCCAACCCGACACGAATGCAGACAAGTGCCATGTTCAAGAGCGACATACTGCCGACGATAACGACGATGGTTCCATTTTTTCCCCCACCATTTCTGGCGAGTACCCCAATTATTTTTGATAACAAGCTTGAAGGGGATAGCATATGCTTGTGATATAAGTCCGCCCTTTGGGCGAATCCATCCTAGTGCATTTAACGAGTCCTAGGAAGGAGAAACTCGGAGAACGTCATTTCGACGAAATCCAATGTCATCAGGGTTTAACGAGTCTGACAAAGGAAGAACTCGTCGTCTTTTCATGTTTAGAGAGTTTGAAAAGACAGCGGAAAAGAAAACTCCACAGGTCCCTTTTCGTAAATAGTTCCCCAGATCCGAAAAGGTAGAAAACAATATCCGGAAAAACCTCCTAGTCGCAATAGGCTAGGGTATTCCTTTTTCGTAATCAATCCATCCCAGCCCGAAAAAGGGTTAAACTTATACTGGGTGGATGTCGATTCGTGTCCATTTTAACGAGATCGAAACGACAAGGGCCTCGACGATCTTTTCATATTTAGAGAGTCAGAAAAGAGCTGAAAGATGACTCTAGAGTGACTTTTTCGTGTATTTATCGAGTCCGAAAAAGTATAAAATAAAACTCGTTTCCATCATTTAAGTCGCAAAAACCTGCTGCTGCACATACCAAACAAGCGTAAAATTCATTTTCGACATAACATATGCAAATATTTGATAAAAATAACTTTTTAAAACTCATTTAATGTCGAAAAAGTTATAAATATGTCAAATTGGTAAAAACAAAATTACTTTTTACTATTTACCTTGGTGGAAAGCAACAGTGGTCCTTTTGGAGCAGAAACTTCTGACGGTGATTGCGACCAATCCAGTTAACCATTCAGCTTCTCGTCTGTCACAGGTAAGAGGCGCTCTTTTGCTCTTCATTTTCATTCATTTTTTACTAGCTTTCCCTTAAAAATCAGTTCTGTGTGGTCATTTTTAGAATTTTAGGGCTGCGCCCATTGGCGCGGGTATCGGGCACGGACCTGCGCCAATGAGCTCTTTTTTACAAAGGGCTCACGCCACATGGCGCGACTGTTCGAAAAACAGCCGCGCCAGCGGCCGAACCTTAAATTCCGCCCAAAATTTTGACATTTAGACCAAATTGCTTGGAATTTGAAGCTCATCAAAGATTTAACTAAGGGTTTTTGACCATGTGAATGCAGATAATCACTCAAAATGGCAATCGAATGGAAGGAACGAGAGCACGGAGAAGAGGATGAACAACCCATGCAAAGCCAAGCTTGCATGAATGCACTTAGAAACTGTGGATTGAAAAAGTTCTTCCTCACGCCATGTTTACGAGCTCAGCCCGAGCTCCTCCAGTATTTAATCAGTATCTGGGACGAACACGAACAGGTGTTCAGGTTACGAGACCAGGTGTTAGAACTGGAGGTCACCGACGTTTATTTCATCACTGGATTGTCCCGCAGAGGTCCAATCCCTGTACTGACTGGAAGCAGACCATCTGGGGAAAAGATGGAACAAGTGATGGCACGGGTGTGCCCAGGGGCACAAACAGGATCAGGAAGCAAGAAAGTGGATATCCACACCATCCCTGATCTGGCACTGAGAGTGGTTCTCCATACCATCACGCGGGCTGCTGGGTCGCAGGCTCCGCACGAGGCCACAAAGACCCAACTCCTGCTGGCCTCAGAATGCATGGGTCCCTTACTGTTCAACTGGGCAGAAGCAGTAACTATCAACATGAAAAGGCAGCTCACAAAGTGCAAACAGGGGAAACTGAAACAGTTCGGTTATGGTTCCATCTTGGTATCGTTCATTCTGGAACGCTTACCAATCTTCCAGGGCCAAGGGGCCGCAGTGGCGAGTCCGATACCACGAGAGCCGAGAATGGTTCGCTGGGCAGCATTGATGCCCAGATCTGGAGGTGGCCAACAGATGTCCTGGAGGCCAGAGTTTTTTAGGTGGTTACGGCACCAGCTGATTGTCGTGGAAGACTGGCCCTATGCAGGAACTGGCTTTACTGGGGACCCAGATCTCCCACTACCAGAAGGAGATGACTGGGACGAGGAGCTGGGTAAGACCTCATATTTTTGATTTTATGTTTATATGCTTTTTTTTTGTTAACACACATTCGTCTTAACACAATAATATATGCATGCAGATGTAGGACCTGAGAGACCAGCCGGGATGTATCCAATCTCCCGGAGGACACAACTCGCCCCTGAGATTCAGGGAGAAGGCACCGGAGGAGATGAACTGATCCAGAACCTCGAGGGGATTGCCCACGGGATCCCAGACTATGCCCGGCTAACAGACGTACCGATGGCATACCAGCGCCACACGGTGGGAGTTCCGAATCGGATCCACCGAATCCTAAGGCGTCTAGTGCGTGCAGTCACGTGCTATCATGAGCACCATGCGGATTAGTCCTTAGGATTTATACCACACCTATTTTTTGAGAGACATAGCATCTTCGGATGTACTAAGACGATTATGTATATTTTTGAGTTTTGTGATGCACACTGTGCAAACATTTCGACACACACACATATATATATATATACATATGAATATTTCTGGATGGATCTTTTACATGTGATGATGTTTTCCATATGTCATGCAAATATCTAATACAAATGTAATCTAATGTATCAGTTACATAACAAACGACCCAATGCGAAATATATTCACACAATGTATCTAATCACACATTTCATTTTTACGCAAGCTTGAAAGCACACATGAACACACGCATATGCAAACTATGCTTGAAATAAGGAAGACGGGCATGCCCCCCAGCATGATGTCTCAATTCGAGGTGCATGCCCCCCAAGCTTCAGTCCATTGAAAATGGAGTGAAGGTTCAAAACAAAAAGTCGAATTGAACATGCTCGTGTTTCATTATTTTAACGAGGTTGACACACTTAAAAGAACTATCCTCAAACAAGTTGTTTCATTATTTTTAGGAGCTTGACACAAGTGGAGGAACTATGCTCCAAGATCCTGGTTCCATTTTTTAAAGAGCTTGAACCAGGGAGGAAACCGTGCTCTAACCGCCTTACATCAAAAAGAACCAGAAGGCGGTGCTTCTAAGAGTTCCACTCCTGATGGAAGGGAAACACCCTGGAAGTCAGAACCCAATGCCCCCAGCACACTATGCACAACGGCATCATCACTGAGCACAGGCACGGGGTAAGTAGCCACATAGTTGACCTGCGGTGGGGCAGATACAACAGGTGGATAAAAACCAGGAGGGGGTGGCGGCGGACCAGTTGCCACATTAGGACCAAAGAATGACAGCTGATCAATGGTCATGATCCTTCCTTCATGCGGAAAACAGGCCACACGAAAGAGGGAGGAGACGAGCGCTCCCATGGCATAGGTGTAATCGCGCCCCAAAAGCAGATTGAAATCCAAGGGGCCTGGAACGACCATCACGTCCATATGGACGGTTTTGCCTCCCAAAGTAACAGTAACTCTTTGAAGGATCTCAACGGTTGACTGCTCTTCATCAATGTCAACAGACTTTCTAATTGTAAAGCGCAAGCTGCGGTGAACCGAAGTCGGCTGTGCAGTCGAGACAGAATACCAATGTATGAACTTCTGCTCATAATGGTGGGCTGGCAAGAACTGCACAAGATTCTGTGACCGTGATCTCAGCAGACGTAAGACGGAAGGCGGAATCCTGCAAATCGACTCCAATCAAAGGAAGCAACCAAACTACTCGGAGGGGCTACCATCGACATGCAAAGGTCTTCCCCTGATGCTACGGAAGAAGAAGCATCCTCCATAACCTCCATCTCAAAGGCGGGAGGGATATCCTCCGAAGCCTCAATCATGGGAGGCGGAGGAGGAGCTTCTTGAAGTACAGGGACAGGAGAATATTTCTCCAAGTCTGAAGAATCTGAAGAGATCAGAAGGACATGGGGGGTGTGAGATCCACTCTCGACAGAAAAGACCTGGTGCACTGCGGACGGGGCCAGTTCAACCGATCCTACGACCAATGGTTGGTCAGGGACGGATTCGTGAATTTGAATTTCTGGGGGAGTGGGATCGGCCAAGGATGACTCTTGACCAATCGTAGAATCAGCTGGCGGAGGACTCGAAGAAAGCCGATTATAACCAGGTGGAAGGCGTGGTGTAGAACCGGCTGGGTTGTCCAAGACTTGCTTGGCTTCATCCATATAAGGACAAAGGTGAATGGCATGGTGCCCTTCACACAACTTACAGGGATTGGTGATCTTACCCTGCTTCTTAGAATTCTTATCAACAGCAGCTGAAGACGTGCCCCCAACTTGGCTCCTGGAAATCAAAGGCAACGGCGGACGGCCGTCGGACCATGCTTCGAGCACCTTGGGGATGCCAGGGCATTCTCGAAGAAGATGGTTTCCCGTGCACAACAGGCAAGGGAACTTGACTTTCCGTGGAGGGTTGGAAGGTTTATCAAGAGGAGATATCTCAGAGACAGTAGCCGTACATTTAGCCTCTTGCTTATCAGACTTCTTCTTCTTTGTCTTCTTCTTCTTCTTCTTAGCCACCTGGTTACTTGAATCCAGACTTTCACCAGGCGAAGTAGAAGAGGAGGACGCAGAAACAGGCGAAGAAGGGGAGAGGTCCACCTTGGAATCAATATGAGGTTGTTCAGGTGGAGGAACTGATTGAACAATAGTGGAGACATTCGGGACAACAGAGGTTGAGAACAACCAAACAGGCAACCCAACAGTTAACCCAGGAAGGGACAACGTCGCCATGTAAGGAGCACCAACATTTCCAAAAGGAGGAAAATGACCAGGATTCCCTTCTGAAGGGATTCCTTGGTTGGTAAACTCTGAAAAAGTTGCCATCAAAACTCAAAACCACACACGGGCTGAAAAAGAGTTAAGGGCACACGATCAAATGGTCAACAAGCAATATCTAAGCAGGCGTGTAATCGTGGGTGATTAATTTTTACCACATTGGAAAGTAAGAAATTCTACCGTTTCATATTTTAAGAGTCGAGAAACGATAAAAATATGACTCTATCTCTTTCAGAGTTGACACAAGCGTGAAAGGACAAGCGCTTGACGGTCTTTTCAAGTTTAGGGAGTTAGAAAAGACCAAATGACTGCTCAGGAAAAACTAGGCACAAAGGGTGTACCAAATATCCGTGAACTGCAATATACACCTTGGTTTCAATAATGAAACAAAAATCGACCAAGGACTTTCCGTACGTGCAGGTAGTCTCCCCGAATGCTGTGTTCGGTGTATCACGGGTATAGGGCGGCAGACTCGGCTTCCTATGGATAAAGGATTGAAACCTATAGGGGTCTCCCTTTATATACGCGACGGTACGGGGAGCGCAAGTCCGTACTAGCGCTGTCTAAAGCCAACAGGCGAACGACAGCTGCTAGGTTTAACGACGCCGGAACACGTCTCTAGCCTAGACCTTCTAAATATGTGTCGTTAAGTTCCAATGCTGCCTTAGGTTAATTGAAATAAATTTTACAGTTGATCTTCAATTAAGTTTCAATTTCCAGGCCCTATCATATGTAGTGTCTCGGAAGACTCCTAAATGCAAAGCTATATTCCACAGTGCAACATTTCGTTCGATGAAAACTAATTAGAGAAGAGTTGAGAGTTTTTACACAAACGAAATGAACGGAAGACAAACAATGAGATCTCTAATGCAACTAATGCAATCGAAAACTTTTCATTCAAAACACTAATCACTAGCGATATGGAAAAGATCACAATTTGCACTAATTAACAAAAGCAAAAGAGATTTTTTTTTTTTTGATTTTCAATGTTTAATAGCTAATATGCACTAAACAAACTTGAAAACAAACGGAACAACTTGAGAAACGATTTCCAAGAGAGCGAAACAAACAAATTTCACTCAACAACACAAGCAATCAGATCCCCAAATCGACCAAAGTCTCTCAAAACGAAGAAAAGACTCAAAAGCTTCCAATGGACCGTGTGATCTAGGTCCAAGGCAAGACCAAACGAATTTCGAATGAAGGAATGAACAATCACCCAAAAATTGCAATAAAACAATGAACAACTACTTAGAGGATGCGGAGAATCAATCAGATAGTTGACAGGACAATCAAAACACCAAAACTCCCAAGGAGGGCTCGATACACTAAGCCACTAGATGCCCTAGGGCTTAAAACGTGAAATCGGTAGATAAAATCAAACAACCAAAGGACAGAGGTGAATTCCCAGCCAAATAGGACTCCAACACACTCAGGCAGTCGGAAAATCAAGAAGAAAAACACTGATCAAATCCAGAGAGCTAAAAAAATGAGGAAACTCAAAAACTTACAGGGGTGGCGCGACTGTAAGTGTGAAACTGGCGCCAGAAAGCAATTGGCGCGGGCTGGACAAAGGCAATGTGCACCAATTGGCGTGACTGTCGGGTTAAAAACCGTGCCAGTCGAGTTTCTCAGCCGAAAATTAAAAACAAGCTACTCCAGAAACAGACCAATGCAAGCTAAGCAAACCAAGAAGCAAAAACAGTGAAAGAACCCAACCCAGAAGGTTCATCAAGCAAGGGAAAACATAAAACAATCAAGCGAGACAACACAAACGAGACAATGAAATCCGGACGAGTCCCCAGTGGAGTCGCCAAATTGTTGAGGAGGTAAATCCCCTCTGCGGACAGAGGCGATCCCTACTAGCCCAGCAGGGGTCTAGCAACAATCAAACAATGTTATGACGCAAGCTCCTAGTTACGAATGGAAAGACTAGGAATAGAAGCCTACCTGGATTCCAACGCTATGATCTGAAGAAGAAGCGTCCTCGTTCTTCAGCCCCGGCAGATCACAATCCCTCCACGATCTCCGCGGATGAACACCTGCACATGGAAGAAATGAACAGATACAAGCATAAAATCCGGCACACGTAACTAAACATCAGTCAGAAAGGATGTTACTCGCATTAACATGATGGAAAACGGAGTGGAACCATAATAATAATCATCTATTAAATAATGAACGAAGAAAGATTACAACCAAGTTCTGACGTCGCGGTCTCCTTCGGACGGGTCTCCAGTCGTCCACGTCTCGCAAAGCTCGCCAAGGAAAGGGAAAACCTCTCCGGAGTCTCTCGACAATGGTCTCCTTACTTGAGTCGGCCTTAAGGGAAAGAGAGGATTCTTTACAACACAAAGGCTCTTGGGAATATGGAGATTCAAAGCTTAGGCCCTTCAAGACTAGCTTGCCATGGATTTGAGCAGGCTTTTATAGATGGGGAAGGAGGGAGTTGGGATCCCTATTATTATGGGATTGGCCCTATCAACAAGGAAGGTTCCATGGGAGGTGGCAAAACCACTTCCCCTCCATAGAACTCCCGCAGCCAAACCTCCCAACTCAAGATAGGTAATGGTTTCTGAGTTTGTTGGAACTCAACTTCCGCCGTCTTTATTTAAAAAACAGTCCCTAAATTGGGTGGCGCGACTACTGCTCTATGACAGAGCGCCAGTTGGCGCGACCTCTTTGCAGGATTTTCCCCATTGGCGCGAGTACTGAACTGCCTTCCCGCGCCAATGCCAAAAGGGATGTTTTTCATGATTTTTGCAAGGAGATGTCTCAAGGGAAAATGAGGCTCATGCTCAGAGGAATGCATTGATGATGTTTTCAAGGCATGACAATGTTCACAGGTCAAAAAATGGGTCCTCCATTGTGCGGGATGGGGAATGGTAGGGACGGTGACAAATTACTGTGTAACACTATCTACTTTAGAATCTAAAGAGGTTTTAGTTTCAAAAAATTATACTGAAAAATTTCAAGTTGAAGCTACCCCTCTATAAAATAAAGTGGATATTGTTAACCTAGGCTTAACTGAAGGATTTTCTTACTTATCACCTAGTAAATATGAAATTAGTACTTTTCTAGTCAAAGAAGGAGAAACTGAATTTCTAAGTGTTGAAAAGAAGTCAAAATAATTTGTGTTGATTGAAGGGGAATTAGAACAAGTATTGGCTATTGCACCTTTTCTTGATAGGGATATTTTGACTGAATAATACTTCAAGACTATTTTAAATTTCCTTCAGACTCATCCTGAATACTAGTCTCTTGTCACCCCTCAGTAAGAATATTTTTCTTTCTCTCCAGATCCAGTTTTTGGGTCATCTTCCTCTCATCCACTTAAAGAGACTGTACTTGAAGGTCTTACTTTTAATTTATCTGATTTCCTTGATGAGAAAAAATAATTCTGAATTAACTCCATCCCCTCAAGAGACAACTTTAGATTTTGATTCTTCTACTAAATGAGGAGTCAAGACATCCTCAATTCATATTTTTGAAAACCCACTCTTCTCAGTTCCAAAGCCTAAAAAATCAGCTCAAGACCCCTGGATTTTGGCCATCTTAAATCAGAATCAGAATTCATCAACTGTAATTCCTATTTCTCTAACAACTATAATTGTACATCAGCAAAATATGGCTTGACCTTCCCTTACAAGGATGCAGCAGATAGTGGCTGCGAGATATGCGCCACTTGTTCTCCCTCAACACATGCATGCACCTCCCCAAGGACATTACTTAAAATATCTTCCAAAATATACTCGGGAGGGAGAAGGAGTTTATGCTGAGGAACATTTAGTGGATTTCTATAGTTATGCTGACAATTAGAATATTGAACATGAAGATGTTTGGTCAAGACTCTTCGTTCAGAGCTTGGATGGTGAAGCTTGAAAATGGTTTAGAAGTTTGGCACCAAATTCAATTACAGGAATTGATGAATTAGAAGAGATATTTTTGAAGCATTAGGGTGATAGGAAAGACTATGTTTATTATCTTACATAATTTGGAACTCTAAAGAAGAAAGAAGATAAGTCTTTAGCTGATTTTACTAAGAGGTTTAATAAGATTTATCAGAAAATTCCTAAAGAAATTAAACCCACTGAAACCACAACTATGATAAATTTTGCAAATGCTTTAGATTATGAGTTTTCCTTATGGTTGAGGGTTGAAAAATCATAGACATTGACAACTATGCAAGAGGCTGCAATTGGAGTGCAGTCTAATCTCATGGCTTCTAATAAATTAAAAATGGAGGAAGAAAATGCAGTAAAAGACAATAAGAAGATGAAAGAAGAAAAGATTTCTTCTTCTAAATCTCTTTCAAAAGAAGAAAATATTGATCAAATATCCAATCTGATCAAGGAACTTGCGTCTAAGATGTCAAAATTAGAGGTAGAAAATAAACCAACTGCTAGAGCCAATCAAAACGAAGCTAATAGAATTCAGACTCCCTTCAGGAGACCTTTTCAGCCTCAACAAATCCTACAACGCCCAAGGAGGAATGTTTATGATCAAAATGTTCAGCCTCCTTTGAATAATTTTGCTGAAGAAGAACAACAACGAAATGAGGAAAAAAATGACGAAATAAACCATGTGGGAGAAACTTCACTGTCAACATGTTTGACATTGCAGGAATATGAAGATAGATCAAGAATTTGTTTATTTTTTGATGATACGAATGTTCAAATTTATGCATAGAATGATAAAAAATAGCAAGAAGTTCAAAAAAGAAATTACCCTTTGAGGTCAAAAGGTCATGTTCAGCAGCCTCAACAAAAATTATATTCAGATAAACAAGATGCTAAAAAGAAGGGCAAGGTAAATGAGGTTCCTCCACCTCAAAATTCTTCTCCAATTGTCAAAATTACAACAAAAAATAAGGAATTAGTTCCAATTTATTTTAGTTTCAAATCTGAATTGAATAAAATCAAAATTCCAGTTCCACTCCTGGAATTATTGAAAAAACCAGCATATAAAGAGTCTTTTAAGAGTCTGTTGCAGCCTCCTCTCGCCCATGATTCATTCAACCTTGAGGATGAGCATCAAACCATTCATCTAGGTTGTCATGTCCAAGACCAAAATGATGGTAACTCACCTCCTTTCTAACTATCACTCAATATACCTGACAAATTGTTGCATAATTGTATGTTAGATTCTGGAGCTTCTCACAATCTCATGCCAAAGAAAGTGATGGATGAATTGGGATTAGAGGTCACCAAGAAATACCATGACCTTTACACTTTTGAATCGAAAAAATTCAAGTGTTTAGGAGTGATTAATGATTTGGATGTTTCCCTTATCCAACTGCCTATGAAGAGCTTAGTGATGGACATTATGGTTTCTGACATTCCTTCTAGATTTGGGATGTTACTTTCCAGGTCTTGGTCTAATAAATTGGGAGGTACCCTCCAGATGGACATGTCATATGCTACCATCCCAGTATTTGGAGGGGAATTCAGAAGGCTATATAAGGAAACTCAAATGGCCTACATCATTAGTGATCAGTACAATCCATCAAACCATCCCATATATGCTAAAGAAAAGGAATTGGGGTCATCAATTTTGCACCTTGCTGCGATGACAATGACTTCCAACCTGAATTAAGTGAAAAAAAAACACTTTCAAAGTGAAAATGAGCAGAATTCAGAAGGAGGAAAAATCTGGAAACTTTACTTTAATGGAGCTTATTCAAGAGAAGGATCAGGAGCTAGTGTAGTCCTCATTTCTCCTACTTAGAATAAGGTAACTATATCATACAAGCTGCAATTTTCTACCACTAAAAACACCGCTGAGTATGAAGCACTTGTGCTAGGTATGAAGGCAGCGAAATATTTGGGAGCAGAACAACTAATTGCCTTTGGTGATTCAGCAGGTGAGAAATAATTACCAAGTGAAAAATTCAAAATTGAAGAATTATAGGAATGAAGTCTGGGATTTGATTGAACATTACTTTTCATCATTCAATATAAATTTGTTCACTAGAGAAGAAAACCAAATTGCTGATTCACTAGCTATTGCTGCTAGTAATTTCAAAGTTCCTCTAGATGTCAAGGTAATCTATGATGTTCAAATAAAAAACAGAACTTCAATTCCTGATAACATCAAGCACTGGTAAGTATTTGAAGATGATAGGGAGATTCATAAATTTTTGGAGTGTGTAGAAGAGTTTGCAAACATACAAATTGATAATGAGCAGGCAATTGTTGAAAACCAAAATAGCAGCCCTTTTAAGAAAACTATGGCTGGGAAAAACATTATAGATCTAAAAAATAACTTTATTCCCAAGGGTTTGGTTCCTTTAGAAAGACTATTTGATAATAATTATTTTTTTCTCAAGCCAGAAAGAAAAGTTGATGTAGAGAGTACAATAGAATGAAACATTGGTACAAAAGACCAACAAAGATTAGTCAAAGTGTCCAAATTCCTTCCTCTGGAAACCAGGACAAAATATATCAAACTGCTGAAGGAATTTGCTGATATTTTTTTTATGGTATTATAGTGAGTTGAAAACTTATGATAAGAGAAAAATTGAACAAAATATCCCTTTGAAAACAGATGCAAAGACTGTAGCACAAAAAATCAGACACATCAATCCCATGTTGCTTCCAATCATTGAGAAAGAAATAAAAAAATTATGGGAAGCAAATATTATTCTGCCTTTGAGATTTTCTAACTGGGTAGCTAATGCAGTCCCAGTCGGAAAAATAATGGAGAAATAAGGATTTGTGTTGATTTCGGAACCTAAACCGGTGCTCCTTGAAAGATAACTATCCACTGCCAAAGATGGATTATATCTTGCAGAAGGTTGTAGGATCCAAAAGACTGTCAATGATTGATGGCTTTTCAAGCTATAATCATATTTCAGTTGACAGGCAAGGTAGAGAAAAGAAAACATTTACCACAACTTGGGGCCCATTCATGTACAACAAAATTCCATTTTGTTTGATGAATGCAGTTGAAACCTTTCAAAGGGCAATGGATAGGAGAAAAGGACAGATTTATGGTCATCTATTTGGATGATATCACAGTATATTCAAAATCTGATGAAGACCACTTGAAACATCTGAAGCAAGTTTTTGACAAATGTAGAAAGTTTGGTTTTTCCTTAAACCCCCAAAAGTCATCTTTTGTTGTCCAAGAATGTAAATTATTGGGACATATTGTAACATAAAGTGGCATATGTATTGATCCGAGAAGAGTAGAAGCTATTTAGAAGAAGAAAATATTTCCTTTTCAGCAATTAAGTCCACGTTGACTAAAGCACCAGTTTTGATTAGTCCTAATCTTGAAAAGGATTTTATGATTTTTTTCATATGCTTCAGAAGAAACAATTGCAGATGTCTTACTACATAAGAACAAGGATGGTTTGGAGCAGCCAATTTCATTTTTCAGTCGTGCTTTAAGGGATACTGAATTAAAGTACAGCTTGAATAAAAAAAAAGCATATGCACTAGTTAATGCTTTAAAGTCTTTTCAAGTTTATGTATTGCATTAAAAAATAATTTATTTTGTGCCTGATATAACTGTTAAAGATGTATTTCTATAGTTAGATACATATGGAAGGAGAGGACGATGGCTGACCAAGATTCTAGAATTTGATGTTGAAATCAAACCAACTAAATTAATAAAGGGTTAGGGCTTGGATCGTTTGATGGCTGAATCTAACTGCAAAGCTTTAAATCTGAATGTAGATGCTTCTGAAGGAGAATATGGAGAAGGTATTGCTAATTATCTTGAAATATTCAATTCAGATTGGCACAAGGATATAGTTTACTTGTTAAATTTCAGTTGTCTTCCTGAAATGGAGAAGTCTAAAAGGAGAGCTTTTAAACTAAGAGTTTTGAAGTATTGAATTTTGGAAGACCATATTTACTGGAAAAACCTTGTTGGAGTCTTATTAATTTGTGTAAATGAAGCATAATCCCATGATTTTATGACATAGATACATGTAGGAGTGTGTGGAGGGAATTTATATTGGAGAGTCACTGCAAAAAAAATCTTAAGAGTTGGCTATTATTGGCGAACTCTTTTCTCTGATGTCTTTTCCAAAGTTAGAACCTCTGTCGAATGTCAGAAATTTGAAGGTAAATAGAAATTGCTACCATTACCTCTCATTCCTATTTCAGTAGATGTTCCTTTCGAGAATTTTGTGTAAACAGCTCCAAAAATAGAAGAAAAACGATATCAACGCCTTAGAAATAAGCCACTTCGAGGGGGAAACCTCCAATACATTACATAAATGAACAATTCTTGGATGATACAATTTACAAAACCTCCTTTCTATATATAGGAGTCCATGGGGCCATAATGTAATCCTAGTGGGCCACAATGTAATCCTAGCCGACCTAACAATAATAATTTAAGGGCACAATAATAACAAAATGGGGGTTACAAGGGTACAATAATAACAATAAGGGGGTTACACTAACAACAATAAGGGACTAGTAATATAGGGACCTAACATGCCCCTCTCCTTCAAAAAAAGTGTTTTCCTCAACACTTGAGTAGCTCCGGGTGCTTTTGTATAAAATTCTCATCCTCCCATGTAGAATCTTCAGTGGGTAAGTTCTTCCACTTGATGAGATACTCTGAAATTGATCGATTCCGTAGTTGTCGAGTTCTTGTTTCCGTGGCCGCTTCCGGTTCCAATATGATTTTTCCTTCCTCATCAAGTTCTGGCAATATTGTTTGAACTGGAAGATTTTCACCTATAACCTTCTTTAAGCATGAAACATGGAAAACTGGATGTACTCGCGAAGAAGCAGGAAGCTCCAATTTGTATGCCATAGTACTAATCTTTTGCAACACCTTGTAAGGACCATAGTACTTTGGTGATAATTTATTATCCTTCTTAGCTTGCTTGAGGGACATTTGTTTGTATGGTTGTAGCCGTAAAAATGCCCAATCTCCTACATCAAAACTTCTCTCGCTGCGATGTTGATCTGCCTGTTGTTTCATTCGATTTTGTGCCAAATTCAGGTTATCCTTTAAGAGTTGGAGAACTTCTTGCTGATGCTCGATGTGATCTTCCACTGCTTCAACCTTCGAATTTTCCCTTAAATATGATGTGATCGATGGTGGATGATATCCATAAAGTGCCATAAATGGGGTCATTTTTGCTGCAGTATGGAAGGAAGTGTTATACCACCATTCGGCGAGAGGTAACCACTTGACCCATTGTGTTTGTTTATCAGATACAAAACAACGAAGATATCCTTCCAAACATTTATTTACTATCTCAGTTTGACCATCAGATTGAGGATGATAAGATGAGCTATGAGCTAAGTGAGTACCCAAACAAAAAAATAACTTCGTCCAAAAATTTCCAGTAAAAATGGGATCTCTGTCGCTCACAATAACCCTTGGGCTTCCATGTAGCTTTTGAATTGTGTCCATAAATGTAGTAGCAACTGTACTTGCTTTAAATGGATGAGATAATTCACAAAAGTGTGCATACTTGGTAAGTCTATCAACTACCACCATGATGACATTCTTTCCTTCGACTTTGGTAAACTGTGATAAAATCCATTGAAATCTCCTCCCAACGTTGACTTGGAATGGATAAAGGTTGTAGAAGTCCGGGGTCTTAATTGTCTCCACTTTATTTTGTTGGCAAACCAAACATTCCGCCACAAACTTTTGAATATCAGATTTAAAGGCCATCCCAAAAAAATTCTTTCTTCATCCTGTGGTAAGTTTTTAAAAATCACAGTGTCCTCCTAAAGGAGAAGTGTGCAATTCCAGAAGAATCTTTTGTTTTAGTTGGGAATTATTTCAAAGATATAAGCGATCTTTGTACCATAAGGAATCATTTTTCCAACTAAATGTATCAGATGTACTAGGATCTTGCTGCAACTTTTGAATGAGTGTCCATACATTATTTTCCTTCTTCCATTCATCTCTTGCTTCGGTTATCCAATCTGGTTGGATAATAGAAATGGCACAAAACAATGCTTCCACCTCTTCATTCTTTCTTGAGATTGCATTTGCAACAACATTGAGCTTTCCTTTTTTGTAGATTATTTCAAAGTCATAACCGAACATCTTTGTGACCCATTTTTTCTGCTCTTCTGAAGATAGTCTTTGTTCCAAAAAGTGTTTAAGACTATCATGATCATTTTTTACCTTGAAGTGTGTTCCCATTAGGTAAGGTATCGATTTCTTTAGTGCATGTAGTATTGCCAACATTTCCTTCTCATAAATAGCCTTTTGTAAATAATTTCCTTTGATTGAACGACTTTAAAAAACAATGGTTCTTTCTTATTGCATTAAAACAACCCCAATTCCATTTCCTGAGGCATCACATTGCACAATAAAGGTTTTTGTGAAGTCTGGTATAGCTAAGACTGGTGCTAGGCACATTGCCTCTTTAAGATGCTCAAAGGTCTTAGTTGCTTCAGGAGTCGATGAAAATGCATCTTTCTTCAATAATTTTGTTAGAGGTGCTGCTATTCTCCCATAATTCTTAACAAACTTGCGATAATACCCTGTTAACATGAGAAATACTCGCAACTACTTTATGGTTGTGGGGAATTTCCATTCCTTAATGACTTTAATTTTGTTAGGGTCTACCTTAACACCCTCTTGAGATACAATATGACCCAAATATTCCACCTCTTGTACTCCAAAGAAACATTTGGATGTTTTTTCATATAATTGTTTCTCCTCCAATAGTTTGAGCACCCTGTCAACATGTTGAACATGATCCTTCCAAGACCTGCTGTAGAATAGTATATCATCAAAAAATACTAGCAAAAATTTTCTAACGAAGGGTTTGAAAGTAGATTCATCGGCCCTTAAAATGTCGAAGGTGCATTGGTAAGACCAAGGCATGACCAAAAATTCATAATGACCCTCATGAGTTCGAAATCTTTGTTTTTGGAATATCTTCGGTCTTCATTCTAATTTGATGATATCTGAGCAGAGATCCAACGGTAAAATAAATTGCTCCATGTAATTCATCCAATAATTCATTAATCACAAGAATGGGAAATTTATCTTTAATGGTGAGCTTATTGAGCTCCCTATAATCCGGACACATGTGCCATGATCCATCCTTCTTATGTACCAATACTAGAGGAGCAGAGAAAGAACCTTGACTAGGTTGAATTATACGCGCCTCTAACATTTCTGCAATCATATGTTCAATTTCGCTCTTTTGGACACAAGAATATCTATGAGGCATGATGTTTGGAGGAACATTTCCTGGAATCAAATGAATAGCATGATCATGATCACGAATAGCTGGGAGTCCTTTGGGAGTTTCAAACACCTTGGAATGATTTTCCAAGACTTGTTGGAGATCTGCAGAAATAGATGATTTTGATGTTGGAACTTTTAGTGAGCATAATTGTGCAATTACGCCTCGTTGTTCTTTCTTAGAAGCTTTTTCATGACATTAGAGCTTATTATCTTTCTTGGCTTCCCCGCAATACCCCGTAATTCAAATTCCTTTCCTTCTGAAAAAAATTTCAAGAAAAGTTCTTGAAAATTAAAAGCTACTGTCCCCCAAGATTGTAACCATTGTACTCCTAGTACAACATCAGCACCTCCCATAGGAATGGAAAGCATTGGACTTTTCAATACATATTCCCCCATGGTTAGCTTGATATTATGGCATTTTCTAGAGCAATTTATAGTTCCTCCATTTGCAACCATCACTTGACATTCTGGTCTTTGGTATTAGAAACAATTTAATTCCTTGGCTACCTTACAATGAATAAAGGTATGGGTGCTACCTATTATGGGTGCTACTGAATCAATCAACACTATTACCTTTTTCTTCTTGATTTGTCCTTTTATCTTGAGAGTTTGAGGAGTGGTAATTCCTGCCCGATTGCATTGCGATATGGTTGGTTCATTTCTTCCTCTTCTAGGGCTAGTTCCTGGTGTATATCCTCTTCTTGTTCATTTTCTTCTTCCTCTTCACAATCTATGTAAAATAATTTCTTCGCAGCACACTTATGACCTTTAGTGTATTTGCTATCACAACTATAGCAAAGCCCTTTTTCTCTTTTTCTTCCAATTGTTGTGGTGTCAACCTTGTAGGTTGTGGAAATCTAAGAGTAGCAACACTTCCATCTTTATAGAAGTGACTGGTAGGCTTCCTTGTCGCCATAATTTTACATTCAATTTTTCTTGCCAACCTGAATGCCTTCTCTAATGAATCAAGTTCCAGAACGCAAAATTCATGTTGTATGTTATCCTTTAAAGTACCTATGAAGAGATCAATTCTGTGTTCCTCTGAAATATCAGTTACCCTTATATTCAATTTTTGGAAGTCCTCAATGTGCTCCGCCACTAAACTCTTTTGTTTGAGATTTATCAATTGGCTAAAGAAGGTGTTGCTTTTTGTATCCTCATAATGTGCTATCATTTCCTCCGAAAAAATTGACTTAGTGACAATTTTTTTATGGGAGCAAAGCCATCGATACCATACAAATGTATTTTTTTCTAAATACAAAGTTTCAATGCGTACCTTTTGTGTGTTTTGAATATTATTGAGATCAAAATATTGCTCCATCTATAGTATCCATGTTATAGGATCTTTTCCATCAAACTTCCCCATATCCATTTTCGGAATATGGTGGTTTTTCCTACAACATTAGAGTTTATGAAATCATGATTAACATTTATTTTGTTCTCATCATGAGGTTCTTCTACTATATTTTCACCATTAGGAAACATGTCTTGTATCAACTTTGTCAAATCTTCGATGTTTGATTTTAGATCATCCATCTTAGCTTCCATGCCATCCATCTTAGCGTCCATGCCTTTCTTCAAACCGTCAATCTTAATTTCCATGCCATCCATCTTAGCTTCCATGCCTTTCTTCAAACCGTACATCTTCACTTCCACGCCCTTCTTCAAAACTTCCATTTTATTTTTTGTTGCTCTCTGCGAGAGTGAAATTTGGTGCACTTTCTCATGTAGTTTTGATATGTCATGTTGCACTTCTTCATCTTCATGAGTCATAGTAGAGCCTTCTGAAGGCTTAATGGGTATTGAATTATTTTTAGGGGGAATTTTAGAACCCAATACTAATATATATTCTACAATATACCCTTGGAATCAATTGAAACTAATTCTTCAAACAAGGCTGATGAAATTTGAAAAAAAAATACACAAATTTTTCTTGATTTTGAGGAGCTCCATATTGACACTGAATTATCTGTAATAGAAAATATTAAATATATGAAATTCAGCCCCGTAGTAGCCCTCTGAAGCTTCTTTCAAATGCCACAGGTATGATCTAATTTGGATTCCCCAAGACAAATTTGTGTCCAATCTCCCACAATGACCTAATTTTGGACTGGTTCAGTAGAGAAAACTTGTAGGAATTGCCATGTGTCATTGTTTCGTCCTTTGTCTCTAGAATTGATAGCCAAGAAACTACAGTCCGTTTAATTGTGACCAATTTTTACGGCACTCAAATCCACTGCCCGGAGAGAGAGTTATTGAACTTTTCCTATGATCACCTCTTTGAGATGCAATTCAGGAGCCTGAAAAAGCACTACCTTCCACAGATCATATCTCCAAAAATATTGCGAACCAAGCTCTAAAATTTTTTGACGAATTTCACAGATGTCGCCTGTACCATATGAATTTCAGATTCTAAACCTTCGTAGAAAATTTTTTATAGCGCAAATTCCACGATGACCTGTTTAGGAGCCTGAAAAAAAACCTAAATTCCACAGATCATATCTCCGAAAAATATTGCGAACCAAGCTCTGAAATTTTTAGACAAACTTCCTCAAGATTTCAGCTTCGTACCCTAAAAATTTCAGCTTCTGAAGCTTCGTAGAAAAAAAGTTATAGCGAAAATGCCACGATGACCTGTTTGGAGCAGCGAAACCCTCGAATCCAAAGCTCTGATACCAAATGTTGTGTAACCAGCTACAAAAATAGAAGAAAAGAGATATCAACGCCTTAGAAATAAGCCACTTCGAGGGGGAAACCTCCAATACATTACATAAATGAACAATTCTTGGATGATACAATTTACAAAACCTCCTTTCTATATATAGGAGTCCATGGGGCCATAATGTAATCCTAGTGGGCCACAATGTAATCCTAGCCAATCTAACAATAATAATTTAAGGGCACAATAATAAAAAAATGGGGATTACAAGGGTACAATAATAACAATAAGGGGGTTACACTAACAACAATAAGGGACTAGTAATATAGGGACCTAACAGAGAAGTGGGGGCTAGACTTCATCGGTGAAATTCATCCACCTTCATCAGGATAGCATAGATGGATTCTTACAGCTATAGACTATTTCACTAAATGGATTGAAGTTGTACCAACCATAAATTTTCTTGATACAGTAATTATTATTTGTTGGAAAATACTATGTCAAGATTTGGTTGTCCACAGAAATTAGTAACTGATATTGAAATGGCCTTTAAGTATGCTAAGATGTACAACTTTTGTCAACAATATGGGATTGAATTGACTCATTCCACACCTTATTAACCTCAAGGTAATGGATTGGCTGAGTCATACAATAAAATTTTGGTGAGGATTATTAAGAAAATGATGCTTGAAAATAAGAGGAATTGGGACACTCAACTGATACATGCTCTGTGGGAAAATAAAGTAAGTGGTAAAAAATCAATTGGAATGTCTCCATTTCAGCTTGTATATGGTACAGATGTTGTATTTCCTTTGCAATTAGCTCTTCCTGTGATGAAGTTCCTACAAGATGAAGTGTATCATGAAAACCCAGTTCAAAGGAGAATGCTACAGTTGATAGAGGCACACCAAATCAGAGAATCGTTATTGGAAAAAGTTCAAAAGTATTAGGCTAAAATCAAATATTTTTTGGTAAAAGAGAAAATCAATAGTTGTTTCAGGATAATTATTTGGTACTGCATTGGGATGCTAGGAGAGAATACCATGGAAAGCATGGTAAGTTCGAAAATCTATGGTTTGGGCCATTTAAAATTGCTGAAGTTATGGAGAATACTACTTTTCTACTCAAACATCTGGATGATGATTAGCTGACTGGAGGCCCGGTCAATGGTCATTTTCTTAAAAGGTTATTTATTTATTAAATTCAGTTGAGTCACTCCATTGTAAATATCTAGTGTGATGTGTCAATAAACTCCATGCCCAGTGGTACTTATGTTTGTATAGATGGTCAATCTTGAGTCCAGTCAGTCAATGGTCAGTCTTAGTCTTAATTTTCAAGAAGAATTTTGAGTTTCAAAAGTTTTTAAGGCACTGAGTCTACAGTCCTTGAAGCCTCAGAGGGAGGACTTCATCCCCAATAGGAGCCACTGTTAGCACTGGAATTTTTCCAAATATTTTCAAAGGCTGGTCATCGTTCTCCAAGGAATCAATTTTCCTTTTCAGTTTGATTATAAGATGAAAGTGTCACTATCAAAGTGTAGTGGTGATAAAATTTCATTTTCTACCTTCATTCATTTCATTTTCCCTCTTTCACCTTTCATTTTCCCAAAAACCCAAATTCCAACCTCTCGTTTCCCTTTTCAAAACCGCTTTTAACTCATAAAATCCAATTTTTATAGTTAAAAAGTAGCTCTGCACATCCATCAACATCAATATCATATTTCCTTTTTAAACTACCATATATTTATTTTATCGCAACTTTTACCTGCACCACAACAAAACCTTGGTTATATCATATACTATATGATATAACTTACCTCACTTAATAAACATTATGGACCCCCAATCTTTCATCGTAATCAGTTCTTCGTAGTTTGAACTCCCATTCACGTTACAATTTCCATCTCCTACAAAACCCTTGAAATGTGATTTGCGGTATGGTCTGGGACCTATACTTCCCTTTGATACGACTTGAATATGATATAAATACTTTTTCTTTTGCTTCGGGCATATTTTTAACATATTACCATGACTTAACAAAGTTTTCATTTTTTGCTTTGAAAAAGTTTTTTAAAGGGCCCCACCTACCTTTTCACATCACATTTTCGCAAATTTTACTTACCACATTCACTTCAGCTCCCTTAAAATTTCTGATTTATGATTTGTGGGCAGTCCCACCATCTTTCATGACACGTCCCTCCGTTCACATCGCATATCACACTTCGCCAGTTTCAATGTTTAGCTCCCCGTTTCATAATAAAACTTCCAATGTGTGATCTGCGGGCGACCCCACTATTTGGTATGCCACGTCACCTCTACTCTCATTGCACATTGCACTTCGCGAGTTTTAACATTTAACTCTTGTGTCTCATAACAAAACTTGCGATGCGCGATCTATGATTCGTCCCACTTCTTTGCCACATCATCACCCCATCATAAATTTCATTTTCTCCCATTTGTGTCTTAATTTTAAACGCTCCGACCCCGATTTGTGATTGAGATATATGTCTAAGTGGTTTTCTCCTCCTGCTTATCCTTTATTTAATAATCCCTCCATTCCGCTCCACGTTTCCCCTATCAATTAAGCCTTTTTCAAAGGGTTTATTTGTAATTTCTCATAAAATGAACATTTTCCATTCTATCCAAAAAGTTTCGGGTTTTCTGCCATTACAAAGGATTTTCCACCAAAGAAGGAAAGGAACAGCGAAACATCGGCAGAGTTTCTCTGAAACAGTTTTCTACCACTAGTCTCAGCACCAACACATTTCTACAAGGAACTAGGCAGCATTCAAGGAACAACCACATGCCATTTTCACTGTTGTTTACACTTTTTATAGAGTTGGTTGCACCAAAAAAGAAGAGGAGTCTTTCCATAAACTACCACATCATACACGCCACTTCGAATTGTTAGCCTTGATGCAGTTATTTTCATTATGTCATAGCAATTTTTATTAAATTTTTAGGATAAGCCTCATCTCTTGCACGAGATCATAATAAATTTTGAGAATAGGTTTACTCCTTTTGTGGAGATGACAGTTTATTATTTTTGTATATATGTGATAAAATGCTATGTAAAAAGGGTTGGTTGGTGGCTATATAATTTTGACTTATATGAACTATATTTTTTTTTGTGAATGAAATAGAATAATACTACTGAGGACTTATTACCAATTTGTTGTGTGTATTGTCTACTTTACTTGTGTTTCCATATCTCCTTCCAGTTCCAGTTTACAAATCATCATACTGTTATGTGTTTTTATTAGTCTCTTAATCTTTTTATGTGTTTTATCGATTTTTGTTAGTCTCACATAGTGAGCATTCCTGATAAAATCTATATTATAATAGTGGAAGAGCATCACTCATGATAGTTAATCTTCGCGATATTTCAGTGAGAATATTGTCAGACTAGAAATAACTTTCTCTCAATGGAAGTCAAACTGCTACTTTTGTGAATTTCTATTAAATCAGTAGATTTATGTTTTACAGACCTAATGATTCTTCTCTCATCTTACAGTTCCTCTCCTCATAGACTACAAAATTTCAGCTTGCTACTACATAAAGTTACAATACCCTCATTAGTAGAACTGTGGATTTGACTGAAGTCTCTTTTCAGTGAATCAAAGTTTGTACCACCTACCAATCTCACAAAACAAATCATTAAATTTCTTTATAGTTTAAGACGTGTCTAGTCAAGCTCTTGCTACAGTCCAAGTGTTGTTTCCAGTGCCAACAGAAATGTTCTAATCACCATCACTGCTGAAACCATAAATCAAATGCTTCTCATTCCCCAATCTGGCTAACTCAGTCATTTCTCACCAGCCACAATTATGGATCTGTACCATAAGTTGACATTCCCACAGGAAGGTCATATTTTTGACATTTTTCTGCCAAAGGATGCTGAATTACCCAAAACAAATCCACCATACCCATCCACTATTTTTCCTGAGGCCTCTAGGCACTATATATCCCTTCTTTGCTGCATATTATGATATCATAATGATCAATTTGTTGATGAACTCATTCTTGGGTTCTTTTCTATTTTCAAAAATGAACAACAACCAGCATTCATGTATAATTTCAACCAATTTTTGGCTAAAAATATACATGAATAGTTTATGAATTTCACTGCATAGGGTGTATTGAAATACAGTTCTGTCACTATTCATTTGTTTCTTTTCCAGCAAGGAGATCAAGCAAGACGATCAGGGAGTGAATCAGTGAGTGATTCATTGGATAGAAATTGTTAGAGCTACATCAAAAAAGCCAACATTTTAAGAGTTTGTAGATTCTTTTATATATCCAGTTAAACAAATCCTAAGCAGTAAAAAAGAACCAAGGATTGGAGAAGAAATTCAAAGAATCTTACACCTAAGTGAACAAACCAAAATAGGAAATTGGTATTTGTATAAAAACTATACTGAAATAAGGGTGTATGGATGTGAGCTTGCACCATACAAGCTGCCTAAATATGTTCTTATGAGAATATTTTCTATGGAATATATTAGGGAAATAATAAAAATGGATGACCTGCACTTTGTGTTAAATAAAAGAAAAACAAAGTTTAAGATGAAGGCAAGCATTGGATCATTTATCTGCAATACCAGATCAGTTGTTTTAGAGGCAAATGCATTGTTAAAGAACATGAATTTCCAGCCTAGCTTCATATGGTCCTATGACCCATATGGTATAATCTCTGCTCTCAGAGTTAAATTAAAAAAAAATCCATATAACCATGCCCCAATATCAGAGATTGAAAAGTTTATGAATCAATAAGAGTGGGCTGAAGGAAAATTACAGGAAGCAGATGAACAAGTTTTATCAACTTCAAATGTGAAAACTCCTATTCCTCAAAGCAAGAAACTAAAATGAGCAAGAGAAGAAACCCCATTTTCCATGAAAATTATGCAATAATTCATTTTCCAACAGAAGAAATCAAAAACGGGTTTGACGTCATTAACAGAGGGAGGACCATCAAAGATAATTGACCTTGAAGAGGTTGAAGTTTCAACACCACAAAATACATCAGCTGGAACCAGTGTTCCAAATACTCCTATTGTTTCTCCTACTAGGGAACTTATGGAACTAATTCAAACTGTAGAAAATACTTCTACAGATGACCATAATATATTTTCAAAGTTCCTGGAGATAAAACAGAAGAATGAAACTCTTAAAGCTAATGTTTTCACTTAATTTTGGAAGCAATCATCAGCCTCCCAACACAGATTTCTTTCTTCCTTTGAAAGTGAAAAAGGAAGAATGCAGATGGAATTTTTACAAGTTTTAGTTCCATTTCCAAAGTCTATTTTTTACTACAAGAATACCATTTTCTCATCTGACACCAGTCAAATAAATCCTATTGATCAGATGGACATGCACAGGAAATCTGGTGAAATATTGTTTTCTACCATGACCACCACAGAAATGTCCCTCTCCAAGCTTAGGACAACACTTTCAAATGTTCAATCTTAGCTTAAGATTGAAAAACTGTCATCAATGTCTAAAGATACAAATATGAAGACTTTAGAAGACTTGATAATAAAAATTGGATATTATCCAAATAACTGTAATGCAATTGAAGAAATTCTCAAGAAAAAGAATGTTGACATTGTAGCCTTGAGAAAGAAATTAAAACTTCCTTCTACTGAATATCCAATGACCAAAGAAATTGCAGAGAACGAATAAAGCAGGGATGGGATGCTCAAACTCATCATTGAGCAGAATATACAAATTAAGAAAATGGAAGAACATATAGAAGGACTCCTTAAAGAAAAGGAATCATCACAGGTAGCTTTAGTTCCAGTCACATCCATTCCTATATCAATTGCAGGTACAGAGGCATCTTCATCATCATAAATAACACCATAATCATAAACTGTGGTTGATTCAGCCAAACTAGCAGAAGAATTAGCTTTGCAGAAACAACAAAATGAAAAATTGTCTGAGAGAAATTTCAGAATCTAGAGTTTGAGAAAGTAAAAAATGACACTTTGTATGTAGTAGAAATGCAGAAGACACATACACTAGAATTAAAAATTCCAAAGCTAGAAAGCGAATCATTAATGGTTGACACCTTGGCCCAAGCAAAGGAAAAAATTTGGACAGAGATCAGCCAAGCTATGAGAGAGGTATGGCCATCCATACAAATTATCTTTGAGCAGCAGGAACTTATAACGAGATGCAGGACAAAGATTGAAGTGAAAAAAACATCCTTGAATACCAAACCAACATAAGCTACAGATATGATCAAGGTGTTAAATTCAAATAACAGAGAAGTGCTTGAAGAAATTAATATTTCTGACAAAACAACCACAATTTTGGAAATTAAGGAGGTATTACAGAATAAGAATTTGATCAATCAACTAGAAACCAAATGTCAAACGCTGGACACTGTTGTCCAAATATTTCATACCAAATTCAATGTTTTGAATAAAAGTGGATTCCCAGGATTGGTATCTATGGATGATAAGATGATCAAAATTTAATATTAATGTCAAAAACTATATATCGTTGCAACCAACAGAACAAAATTTGCAGGGATCAAAGGACACATTACAGGTAAGGCTTCTTTAGAAGCCATAGAGTTTGATTTGAGCATCAAACATGAAATCAAGCATCTTTTCCTCAACAAACCTAATTTTAAAAGATACACAGAAGTGGATATGGTATTCAAGAAAATGGTAAATATACATATCCCAAGCGAGGAAATATGGAATAAACTATGTGATACCATTGATTAAATTGTAAAATCCAGTATACAATATCTTACCAACATTTTCTAGGTCTAGTCATCAGCAAAACAATTTTTTTTGGCCAAGTTATCAACAATCTCCTTCAAAACAGGAACATATCTTTCAGTAGTTTCTTTTTTTATATCATATGCATTTTTTGTAAATTAGTTTAGGATATTTTATTAGTCCTAGAACTAGTATAAATAACTCTCATTCTCGAGTTATTAAGGGTTGCACCCTTGGATGAGCATTTTTGTAAGCAGCAGTGTAAAAGATTTTGATCATTAATAATAAAAGAAGGATTCTAGATTTGTTTCATATAGCCCCTTGTGAGTTCTTCATGTTTCTCATTTCATATTGTTTCTACATGTGTTTAATTGTTATGAAATTAACTAGGTAAGATTAACTGAGTTTCAGTTGTCTTATATTCTTCCTGAAGTTATTATATATATCAGAGAATGATTTACTGAACTATTTGTCTATGTAAGTCCCTCTCATTAATAAATTATTAGCATCTTCATAATGTTGAATATGTTTTGTTAAAATTCTAGACATTGTTTGAAAGTTTTCACACTTATGGTCATTCACATATTCTTTTTGAATAATTAAATAATCATATCTTCTTACATAATTTTTTAATCACTTACAAAAATCTAAATTACTGCGTGGAATCACTACAAGGAAAGACCCTCTAGCGGAGGTTATAAAGGAGGTTTTTAGTGTTATAAAATTGGCCAAAATTGTCACAAAAACATATGATACCACATTTGTTTATGGTTACGGAGGTTTTGGCAGAGCTTTTAACGAAAATTCAACACAACAAAAAAAAAATGGGTGGGCGGAGGTTATTACAGATGCTTTTTTCATTGGTACGCTAATTAGGATTTAACACACCAGTGCGTACCTTTAGATGGTGCCTCGGGGCGGTCTAAGGTGAATGCACTGGGATGTTAAGGTATAAAAAAGCACCGGGCATAGTGTTGGTGATACAACGCACGGGGCAGTTATAATTGGTCTTGGGAATTGAGAAGTGCCCATAGGTCGTATCAATGCGCCGGTGCGTAGACTTATAGAAACGCATTGGTGCGTCCCTTCACACAAATGCATCAAGCATTATAATTGGTATCGGTATTCGTGCGGTGAAAATATGTCATATAAATACACCGGTGCGTATAGACTCTTAAACACCCCGGTGTGCAGTATCACACAATTGCACAGAGATTTATAATTGGTATCGGTATTCGTGCGGTACCCATAGGCCATCTAAATGCACCAGTGAGTATAGACACAAAAACACCTTGGTGCATAGTATTACACAAACGCACCGAGATTTATAATTTGTATCTGTATTCGTATGGTACTAATAGGTCGTAAAAAGGCACCGGTGCGTAGATAGACATAAATGCACTGGAGAGCCGTACCGCACAAATGCCTCGATATTTTTAACCAGTTTTGGTATTTGTGCGGTGCCCATAGGTCGTAAAAACGCACCAGGTCGCTTAAGAATATAAGCGCACCGGTGTAAGTATACACGCACCAGTTTTCATTTCGTATTTTTTAGAAACATCGACCTGTGACAGTGCAATTATTGTGATTGTTTTAAATTCATTATTCATCAAAATTCGACACATCTTATAACAATATTCATATTAATTAAATTTTTATTAATGCATTTGAATGTGATGTTTGGATTAATTTGTTATGTCATATAAAATTTATTGTGGTTTTTTAAAATTCATTATTCATCAAAAGTCGACACATATATATCTTATAACAATATTCATATGAATTAAATTTTTATTAGTGCATTTGAGAATGAAAATGGAGAACGCAATAGCGACAATAGAGAATGCAATAGAATAAATTCAAACATTTTGTGTATATATATATATATATATATATATATATATATATATATATAAGACATTATTTGTCATACAAAATGGGATAGTTATTGGTATCCCTTTATCTTTCAATTGGGACACTATTTCCATTACATTAAAGAGAATGTCTGATTTCATAGACATTTTTCAAAAAATACAACACCTTGCTTTTATATCCAAACATAGTGATCATCATTATTCGCTTGAACTGCTGTCACTGCTGTTAGGGTCCTACAAATATAGGATTCATAATTTTGAATTGACTTTTGATAGTCTTGTAAAAAATGTACATACCTTGCTTTCTGCAAGTTTTTTTCCCATATTTTGATAAAAATAAAAAATCAAAAAAGAGGGTAAAAAATCCTAAAAGAAAGATCAAAGGACTTAAAAAAAATACAAACCCCAAAAGAAAAAAGATGAAAATAAAACATGAAAGTGTGCAAGTCCAAATGCCATTACTTTTTACTTTTTGCAAATGATTATGGTAGAGTGTCAATAAATTCCACAATCCATGATGAGTTAAACTGTTTAAACTTGACTTTTCATGTTTTCAATTTCCATGTTTTAGATAGTGAATAAAGTTTTTTCATACAGTTTAATCCTGACAAATCAGTAGATAGGTAGAGAATAATGAGGAGCTCATCAGTTTAATCTGAGCCCTCGGATGAAATAAGGTAGAATTAGATATTTTTATTCTTTGAAAAGAATAACATGTTTCAAGGTGGCAAGCTTAAATGCACTTGCTAAAAGGAAGAAAAAATGTTATAATAATGTTGGGTAGGTAGAAATAAGTGGGAAAAGCATGTAATATTCATCACTGGGAAAAAAACACTAATTTCCCTTCCCCTGTAGGTATTCAGTATTCTATACTTCCAGTCAAAGAGGCTCAGAGCATTTCTCTGACCTCTGTTGGGACCAGACCCAAGGCTCGGTGACTGGATAGTGGAACATGTTGAATTCTTATGATAAAATCCCCTTTACCATTATTTATCCCTCATTCATAAATTTAAGTCATCTTCATAAGTAAAGAAACCTTCTTACTTAATGAAACTTAAAATCCCATTTAATTAACTTCCTTCATTCATAAAAATATAAAAACCCTCAAAAAACACTCTATCCTACGTAAATTGGTGAAATGATGAAATAATAAGCTATGCTTTTAATTATTCAATCTACTTGGTCATTAAGTGTATTTTTGTGTATTCCATCTCCCTTGTCATATTAACTTCTAACTTATGCTATTAATTCCCTAAAAATACCTTATCCTATCTATATAATTTCCTTTATCTAAAATGCCCTCCAAAACCCACTATTATAAAGTTTTTAGACCAAAGTTAATATCCACATGCTAAATTAAAAACCCAAATAATACCCCCTTTGGTCTAAAACTAACTTTAATTAAATATCCCGCCCCTATGGTTATTAGACCCTTCAAACAAGTCTAAAAACTATATAATAAACTAAAAACTGTGCCAAAAGTGTTTTATTAAGACATATTGCAAATGTTTTTGACAAAACATATTTAACCTCACTCATCAAACGTATATCCTAAGTTTTTGAATCAAATCAAGTGTTTTTATAAAGGTTCAAAAAACTTTAACCCCGTGCATATGTATAAAAGCTCGCACCTTTGCAAATACATGCATTAACCTCTCCCCCTCACATTTTATAACCCAAAGTTTTATTGAAACAGACTAAGGTTTATTTCGATAAAACTAAGCCCTTTTCCGTATCCACATCTTCACCATGTTATATAAAACCTCACGTTTTATATAATTAACCCATGATATATGTAAACCATCGCATCCTACCTCTATATTAAAGATTTTCATAAAAGCTAAACCATAGTTAAATATACAACCCCACCTCATGCACCTTCGCCGTTATATATAAAATCATATATATAACTACCGTCATTTAACCCTTTTTAACCATATTGATAAACCCCGCTTATACATTCAAACCCCGGTCCCACTATCTTTTTGGCCACGTCTTCCAATCAAATCGTGATCATTCGCTCTTGTTTATCAGATCCGATGGTGAAAAAGCGATATCGCGCTCACAAAGTAATCGTTTTTCCCGAAGCCCAAACGGACGCAAAATGGATTGTTTTATCAATTCCACCTCCTACGATGTGGCATCCTCTCATAGCATCATGTTCATTTCACTAAAAACAACTTACCGCCTGAGCTCAACACGAAAACTACTACTGATTTTGCATTCAAAAATAAAAACCACTCCCGCCATTTGATAAGACCTGCATTTAATGCATCTATGATAATTAAAAATCAAAGTTTAAAACATTTGTTATATGATTTCTGATGATTATTTGCACATTTTGAATTGTAAAAGAGACTCTGCTTGACTGTGTAAGAACCCTTTGCTCAAATTGTCGACTTATACCTAGAGAAAGTCAAAATTGACCACAGATTCCCCATTGAATACCATTAAAGCCATTCGACTGTACCAACAATCCAGAACAATCCTCAGATTAAACCAATATCTTCTCAAGAACCCTTCAAGCAACCAAATACCACGTTTAAAGTTATTTAACGAAAATCAAAACCTGCAATTTCAAGTTTAAACCAAGAATTATTAAACCAGGCATGTAAATAAGGGTTGTTTACAGCCAAGTTACCTAGAAAAAGCCCGAAAAAAAGGCCGAACCCTGGCTAATTTTTTCGAGAAATTTCTGAGTCTGAAAGAACCACTTTTCTAGCCAATTTCCTCAATTTGTGACCTCTGAAGATTAATTTCAATTATAGAAAATGGTTTAAGCCTTCAGATATCTTAAAAAGACACTTTTTTCAGTCAAATCTATTCAAGAAACCCTCGTTTTCTATCTTATTCCAGTTTATATCCTCTGACAAAGAAAATTCACTCCTGCAAACAATTTAAGCTTGCAGTAGTTAGTCCAAAATGACCAAAAACAGATCACAGCTAAACCTAGAGGTTCTAAACCAACCAAGCCTGGAGGATCCAAACCTCCTAAATTTGTAACACCTAAAGCTTTTAAATCTACTCCATCCCTCACTGCTAAATCCACTGTATCAGTAAATCCCCTCCAGCCACTTGTAGCTGCTGAAGAAACCCTTCCATTGACTGATATGGACTACAAGATTGTTGACCTTGAGGTAGAATTCAACCTTTTAGAAATACATAATTGTTGATATGATAAGTACTTGGATAAAGATGAAATGCCTATTTGGGAGATTCATTTTCCTAAATATGTAGTTCCGTTGACCCACCCTGGACAAGACCTTGTTAGAATGTGTCTAAAGCATTATGAACCAGACCAAAGGGTCATTGTTAATGCATACAGAGAAATATTTTTTACCATTACAGCAGAGTCAATAAATCAAATGTTGCAATTACATTCTGATCCTCAATCTGTCCCCCTATCTATAGAAGCTTTGACTCAGATGTACTTAGGAATGGATTTCCCAAAGAAGCTTATGATATTTCAAAACTTTTTGCCTTCCCATGTTGATATTCCTAAGCTAAAACCTCCTTATTCCACTGCTAAATTTCCTGAAGGGTCTAGGCATATTATTTCAATGCTATCTTTTATAATGGGATACTTTATAGATGGATTCACTGATGAATCCATTCTTGGCTTTCTATCCACCTTATCTCCAGGCCAACCTCCAAAAATCATTTTTTATTATGCCAGATTCATAGTAGATAGTATTCATCATCAGCTTACCAAACTACCCACTGAAGGGGTTTTCGGATACTCTTCCTACTTGTTTCACTTGTTTTTATTCTTCCAAGCTGATAATTTTCCAATTCCATTTCAAAATATGGACTTGGAAGGCAAGCCTCTGTCCATTGTCTTCTGGACTTCCTTGCTAAGGAAAGAGAGTAGTGAATTCGCTTATACAGATTTTTCAGACCTTTTCCTCCATCCAAAAATGAACATTTTGTACAAAGCAGAGCGGCCTAGGGTCAATGAAGAAATGAAAAGGATCTTGCAACTGTCAGAACATAATAAAATGGGAGACTGTTTTCTTTATGATACAGAGATAATAATTTTTGGATCCAACTTATTACCTTATAAGTTGCCAAAATACATGAACATGAGAATTTTTTCATTGGAATATTTAAGACAGATTCTCAATTTTGACACTATCAACTTCTTAGCTGCAAGGAAAAAGACTCAATTCAAGTTGAAGAATCAGGTTGGTCCTTTCATCATAAATAATAGAGAGGCAGAAAAATAAATCTCAAAGAGACTAGTAGAATTCAAATTTCAATAATTTTTTCCTTGGAACTATGATCCTCAAGGGATCCTGAGCAATTTAAGGGTAAAATGTAAACTTACACCCTTCATACATGAGCCCAAGCCAGAGATTGAGAATTTTTCCAATCAAGAAGATTGGGTGAAAAACACACTGATAGATATAGTCACTAATATAGAGACAACAAGAAAAATGGTTACAACACAAGCCCTAGAAGTTGTAAAGCAACCAGAGACTTCAGCCAAAAGAAGCAGAGAAGAAGGAATATACACAATAGAAACAACCACAGAAACAAAATTCAAACTAATTTATAATAAAAGGCTTAAATTCGGTTCAATTGGGAAAGAAAAGGTAATTGATGTTGAAGATACAAATGAGCCAGAGGTAAATAATGATGAAGCTACAGTAATAATCAATGAAAATCTTGCAGAGATTGAAAAAGAGCAAACAACAGGTAAAGATGATACTCAAATTATCGAGAAACAAAATATGGAGGCCTCTTCCTCACAAACATCTGAGGAAAAATATCAGCAGATAAAGAAGAAGAATGAGGAAATTAAATCAGAGATATATTCTCAAATCCTCAAGAAAAAACCAGGCAATCAAAATAGGCTACTGACATCCTTTGACTATTCTACAAAAAAAATGATTATGTCATTTCTGCAACCAACTACTTCAGCACCAAAGACAGTGGAAGATTATAAAAAGGTGGAGTTTGAAGTAGACGCTAAAAATGTGCATGAGCTAGACCAAATTGAATTTCATAGAAATAGGTCTAAAATGTTGTATTCAACTGTGGTGACAAAGGGAATGAGTGCTACCAAGTTGCAGAATACTATTATTAACATGCAGGATCAAATGAAGCTATACAAAGGATCTTTGTATGTAAAGGACCTAATGATTAAAGCCTTAGAGGATTTAATTTTACAGGTGGTATATGATCCCTCAAATGTTCAGGCAGCAGAATTGTTGATTAATAAAAAGAAAAATGATATTACAGCTTTGAGGAAACATCTTAAGCTTCCTCAAAGTGAGCATCCACAAACCAAAGAAATCCTTCAAGAGAAAAGTGAAAAAGAAGAGATGATGAAGCTCATCCTCAAACTAATTCCTCAGATCAAAGAAATGGAATCCCAAATGGACCAGCTTGTCCAAGAGAAGGAAACTATGAAAGAAAATGACACTCCTATCATTCCTTCAGTTATACCAGTGATTACCATAGCAGTGGCTTCCACATTAGGAGAAAAGATAGCACCAAAGGAAAAATTGGCAACCGCAATGCCAGTGAGTTCAACTACTACTTCAAACACATATTCTTCTACAACACAGGTTCAACAAACAGATGGAGCAGGTCAAGTTGTTAAGGCTATGGAGGAAACGTCCCTGAAAACTAATGAAATCAATAACCTAAATAAGATGATTGACAATCTTGAAGCCACAAATAAGTTAGCCCAGTTAAATGCTAAAACCCATGAATAGAAGGAAATTATACTTGGAGAACAAATCAAGGGCTTACAAAAAGAACTAACATTCACTGAAAAAATTTCATTTTTAAAGAATCATGTATGGACAAACATAATTGAAGCCATTCACACTCAATGGCCTTCAATTCAGATTATATATGAGCAGAGAGACTTATTGTTAGCAGCTCAGGCAGAGATTCAGAAGACCAAGGATGAGTTAACTGATAAGCCATCTCAGGATTTAAAACTCATCACATTTTTGAACAGCAAGAACAGAGAAGAATTAGAAGAATTACAGGTATTAGATAGAACAGAGACCATTTTACAGATTAAAAGGTAGTAACAAATAAAAATTTGATGAAATACCTGGAAGAGAAGTTTGAATCAATGAATATTACCATAACAAAGTTTATGGTGAAATATGCAAACTTGAGATAGAAGGGCTTGCCAGGCATTCATGTCTTCAATGAAAAACTAATGCCCCAGAAAGATTATGATAAGAATATCAGGGAATTTTCCAAGGAGCAAGTTAGCAAACCATTTCCACAAGGCACTCCCATAGGAAAATTCCTCCTTCGGCACTTTGAAGATTTGTTCCTTTCTACAACATGAGATCTAACATCTTTTTGTGTTCAAACCCAATTTTGCTAAATACACAGAGGCAGATGAGAATTTTAGAAAGATAAAGAATGTAAAAATTCCCAGTGAAGAACAGTGGCAAACATTTATAGATTTAATTTAAAAATGAGAGGTAAAACAGTGAAGAAAATTACCTTAAAAACAGTAAAAAACAAACAGCGAAGTAAAAGGACAGTCTGCTGATTTTTTACTGCACAAAGATATATTTTTACAACAACAAAACAGTGGAAATATCAGTCAAAAGTGTATTAGAGTTAAAGAGCAGCATTAAAGAGTATAAGATGAAAGAGTATCAGCTAAGGCAACTCAAATGAAGATATTTTCTAGCATCCAACAAAACAGGATAGCTAATCACTCAAAAGCTCCTTGATTAGATAAAGTAGTTCTATTTATTTTGGATAAGAGGACAACTTGCTGATTTGTTAAGCAACTGTCCATCTTATTTTGTAAAGATATTTTCTATTTCCTAAATATATTCCTAGATGTCTCCTATGATATTTGTAACTACATTTTGTATAAATACTTCCACATTTGAAGTATTTAGGGTGGAATAAAATTGCTAGACTTTACTATAGACTTTTTTGCTGAAACATTGGAGGATATTATGTGTTGATTTCAAAGTAGAAGATTGGACAAAGCTAAACTGGCATCATAATTCAGGATCCCTATGATAAGCTAATGAGTGAAGTACTTTTTTCTTATCATTGTTTTCTTTTATGAGTTTCATGCAATTCATTATATGTTTGTTCTATCTTAATGTGTAACTAGGAATATTACTACAGGCTAGTCTTATGCTTCATGTTTTTAACTAGTTACCATTTTAATGTTTTCTGCTGATTTCCGGTGTTAGGAATTCTTGATTGCTCCTACTCCCATTTGACCACTGCCTCCTTCTTCCATTTTCTAGATCAAAGTATCCTTCATAGCCCTTTATCCCGATCATACCATTTCACCAAAAAACACTTTTCCAAATCTCTGAGGATTATCTATCTTGCCCTGAATACATTTGTACCTTTTTGGCCTTGAATTCTAGTGCTGCTAGCTAGATTTAGACTCCATAGCCCAATGGACAAGTAGATTTCTCTCTAGTTTACCTCTAAGTGATTTTTTCCCACCAAAACATTTAAAAACAAAACCAATTGTTTCTATCATAACTAGCCTAAAAACATAAATAAAAAAACAAAGATAAATCTTAAAGAGAGAAACCTCTCTGAATTCTAGGAAGGCTAGATCCTAGAATTTGAAGTAGGTTTGTGGTTACCTCTAGTGTTCTTAGACTAAAAATTCAAAACCCACAAATTAAGAAATTACTAGAGTGATAACAACTGCTAGAGATACTTCCATGACTTGGGTTATTTTCATAAATGTTTTGTTCACGGTGTTAATTGTTTTCTTCTTCTTCACCTTCCATCTAGAAACATAAAAATAAATTGTAATGAGTGTATATACATTGGTGAGAATAATGAAAATTGCAATATTAAATAATATACATCAATGTAAATAAAAAATAGATGACGTACCAATGCAACAATTGACTCATAAACTATACACATTCTTTCAAAAACATGTAACATGCCATCTTTCAAGATTTGATCTGTTGGCGTAGTGCCGTAATTTGTTTCCTGCAAGTTATATACCCCATAACAAATCATATATTTAATATAAAAGATTTATTTTTTCTATTAATTATAGACGTAGCTAAGTAAAATAAGATCGATAAATGCTTAAAAATTCCACCATTAAGCTCTAATATGCCAACATATACGCACAACCCAAATTTAACCTAATTTCAATCAATTCCTCTGATGGTTCTTCTTTGTATGTAGCACCTGTTTGAAGACAATCAATGATGATTTTTCAAAAACAGCTTAAAAATAAAAAAATGAAATCTAGTGAAGTTGTTATAAGGAAGTAAAAATTACTCACAAACTTAGATATCAATTGTTTTCTTCCTCGTCGTTCTATTTTATGTGCTGAATGGGTTCCATTTTCTTTTCTTTTCTGCAAGAAAATACTTGAAAATTAATATTTAATGCTAAATTGTTTATTTATTTTACCTAATGATCGAAAAAATCAATGATTACATATTACATTTGAAGTAAGTTGTTGTTGAGATGGATTCTCCAGTGATGTAATTTTGTCCATTTCTTTGACCATCTCCTTGTACACCTTTTTGGACATTCCTACTGGCATCTTTCTGATATCAACTCGTTCATCTTTTGAGATTTTCATAATCTTCCTGAAAATGTAACATGAGAATAAACTATTTAATTGTTATATTGATAAATGAAAAGTAAGTATAACAAAGGTGATATTTATAAATAATTCTAGACAAACATCTAAAGGAATATTACATTTTCATTCCTTCTTTTTGTCGTTGTACGTTTCTGCTATTAAAAGTTTGACATGTCTCATTGACCAATTCTATGGAAAATCTTCCTGTAGTTTACATAAAATTTGGTTCTTGGAATCATTGGATTGGTTTTTGTATTGTAAGTGGAAAGAACATCTATACATTCGTTCCACTAGATCCCTCAAAGTTTTGTAAAAGTTTTTCCCCCTTTCGTTAACCTCTAGCACCACTCCAGATGAGCTAAGGACCAATTCATTTTCATTTGCATGTTCTATTTTTTTCTTTTCCTAGAACAACATTCCTTTTCTAAGTTGTTGGTCCCTGTAGAACATTAAACAAATGTGAATTAATAGACTTTTTCACACATGTTAGCTAATAATTTTAATTATATTATTAATGAAAACTAAAAAAAAAACTCATATTGGATCAATAGTATTTTTTCATTCACCTGATTCATCCTTTTGCAATTTTTCCATCAAGTTTTTACACTCTTATGGTCCTAGATCAGAAATAATCTTATCGAGCTTCGTCATTTTGTGGCTCTACATGATACACAGTAAACAATACATATTAGTTAAACTTACATATAGTTCAAAGATAATTTTTTTGTAAAAAAATTACAAAGAACTTGCCTTTTTTGCTTTTCTTGATGTGTTATCAGTATTTTTGTTACTTTATCTCTTGTCACTCATTTATTTATCAATTTCAAATCGTACCATATCATTCAATAATATATTTATAAATAAATGATCAAATTTTCAAGTAAAAAAAAAAAAATCTCAAAAAACCGGTGCGCCATTCATGGTTTACGCACCGACTTCGGTGCGTGTCTCTCTTCCAAACACACCACCATAACAGTATAATAGATTGTACGGTGCTCTATGTCAACAAGGAGCATTGGTGTGTTACATGTCAATGACCGCATCGGTTAACCATGATAAAATAATAAAAATTGTCTAGTGTTAGTTTTTTAGCAGAAATCAGTGCCATATTTTACATATGGCGCACCGATTAAAAAAATTTATTTTTTTATGACATTAAATTTTCCGGTGCGCTTGTAAAATAAAGAGCCCCAGTGCGCTACGTACTCCAGGTGCACCGATAAAAAAATATATATATTTTTTTAAATTCATGCCAGGGCCCACATGGATTTGGATTTGACTATGCTAATCGTCCCGTCGGTTGGATGTCTTAGGTCTATATTTAGCAATACAAACCCTATAAATATAAATTTAAAAGCCCTAATTCTGAAATCACAGAAAGAGGAAGAAGAAAAGGGAGAAACAAAAAGAATGTAAGGTTTGTATCTTTTGAAAGTTTTTTTTTTTCGAAACAGAACGTTCGCAGTGTGCCATAATGAAATAGCGCACCGACTGCATATTTTACAAATGGCTCACTGAAAAAATATTTTGTTTTTATAATTTTTTATCACAGTACTTGCGAGGTGTGCTTTGAGAGCAAAGGGCGCCGGTGCAGTATTCCGCACAGGGCACACCGACATTTTTTTTTTTTTTTTTTTTAACGCAAGGGTCGACATGGATTGGGATCAGACTATGCATGTCCTCCAATTGGTTGGATGTCTTAGGATTATATTTAACAATACATACCCTATAAATATAAATTGAAAATTCCTAATTCTGAAATCACAAAAAGTGGGAGAAGAAAGGGCAAAAACAAAAAGAATGTAGGGTTTGTTTCTAAAATGGTTTTTTTCAAAACAGCACGTTTACGGTGTGCCATAATGAAATATCGCACTGGTGCCATATGTTACATGTGGTGCACTGATAAAAACATTTTTTTATTTATTTTTATTTCTTATCACTGTACTTTCGTGGTGCGCTGCTATAACTGAGTGCACCGGTGCGATATGTTACGCAGGACGCACCAACGAAAAAAAATTCTGTATTTTTTTAAGATTGACGCAAGGGCCGACATGGATTGGGATCCGATTATGCAAGTCCTCCTGTTGGTTGGATTTCTTAGGCTTATATTTAGCAATACAAATCTTATAAATATAAATTGAAAAGCACTAATTATGAAATCACAGAAAGTGGGAGAAGAAAGGGCAGAAACAAAAAGAATGTAGGGTTTGTTTCTAAAATGGTTTTTTTTGCAAAACAACATGTTTGTGGTGCGCCATAATAAAATAGTGCACCAGTGCCATATTTTACATATGGTGCACTGATAAAAACATTTTTTATTTTATTTTACTGTACTTTCATGCTGCGCTGAAATAACAGAGTGCATGGGTGTGCTTTGTTACGTAGGGCGCACCGACGAAAAAAATTCTGTATTTTTTTAATATTGACGCAAGGGCCAACATGGATTGGGATTCGAATATGCAATTCGTCCCATGGGTTGGATGTATTATGACTATACAAACTATATAAATCTAAATTGAAAAGAAAGAGGGAGAAGAAAGGGCAGAAACAAAAAAAATCTAGGGTTTTGTTTGTAAAAATGGATTTCTTTTTTATTTTTGTTTCTGAAAACTGCAAAAAAAGTAAATAAAAAAACTGCAGAAAAAAAAGTTAAAAAAACAATAAGGTTTGATTTTTTTATTTTACTTCATATAAAAAACTACAGAAAATGTTGAGATTCAACAAGATGATGAGCTTAGTGAAAAGATTCGCCTTCACTAAGTGGGCCGGCAGACTATTTTTGGCGCAAGTCTATTTTTAGACTATTTCTATTTTTAGACATGATGATCATATTTCAGAAGTTGCAGGATGCTATTTGTGGATGGTTGATCAAGTTGGAAAAATAGATGAAATTATATTTTTAAAATATTGGGTGAAGTCTATTTATAGATCGTCGATCTAAAAATAGATGCATGTCGATTATTGTTAGCTCTTAATAATAATCAGACTCTAAACAACAACAACTTATTCTTTTGGAGCACTTCATTTCAGTGCACAGATGTGGCACAACAGCTGACAGAAGGAATTATGCTATTCTTGAGGGTTTAATGGAGCTAATGCATGGAGGACTCAATTAGAACTCAAGTGGCAGAGTTATGACACAGTTGGAAGAAGTAGTTATGGAGTTGTATTTAGTTTAACTCAGTTAGACTCAGTTGAGCTAGTTGTATCTAGTATAACTAATTGATACACTAGTGAGAGTGGAGTGAATTAATTAGTTAATTAATTCACAAATAATAAATCATTAATCAACTGAACAATGTAGCAGTTAACTACAATGCATGGCAGTTTCAATGGAGACCAGTGGAGAGATAGGTGAAAGGGCAAGATAGACTATCTGTTGTGACTATAGTGATGCATTGATTGCATCCAAAACTTAGTGGAGATGCCAATGAGGATTATGCAGTCAAGGGTGGAGTAATTTGAATTCATTCAGAGCTATTCTTCATCAGATATTTCCTAGTGGCAGCAGACAAGCAAGTGGCAAATATCGGTGCATGGATTTGCAAGATTAGGCCTGTATAGTGTATGGCGATTGTACTATACTGAGAGCTTGTGATAAGATTTGTATGTTTGTATGATATTTTCATATGATCTCCATGTTACATAATATATATTTGGGGTTTTCAGCTTTAGGCTTTCTCGGTTAAAAACTGTGTTATGTGCAATTGAATATTTTTGTTTATACTTCACATGTGTGTGCAATTAAATTTTCCGCAAAAGATTAACAAGTGGAATAGATTCAATATCTTGCATAAAGTTAAATAGTGTGAGATCAGGTGGATCTTGGACATATGCATGCTTAGTGCATATAATTTTTACATGGTATCAGAGCATTGTTGATTGAATATTTCAATTGTGAAGTGAGTTTGTGCTGGTGGACAGTTTGAATTTGCTACAGAAGATTCTTGGTGCAGAAATCGAGTATACATTGAAATGTCTTTCAACGGGTTGAGATTGGAGTATGCCCTTGATGGGAGCTCGAATTTACAGCTGGAGAGGCCTTAGCCTCGCAATTTGAACTATATTTTTCCTTGATCGCATGCTTGGTTTTAAGCTGCATGGGATCAGTGTGGTATCTTGATAGTGGTGCATCTTTCCATATGATGGGATACAAAGAGTTGTTTAGTGACTTGGAGGAGAAGGACTTCCATATGCATATAAAGATGGGCGAAAATGGTTGGTACAGTGCGACTGGAATTAGGACCATTACCTTTGAAAGGGAGTCCAGTAATCTGTTCTTGTTGAATAATTTCATGCATGTTCCAAGTTTGAAGAAGAACTTGGTCTCAGTCGCAATGCTGGAAGACAAGGGTTATGATGTTGTTTTCAGTGAGGGAAAAGATTTCCTTGGACATAAAAAAAATGGGTCAAACCAAGAAGATAGGGGTTAGAATTAAGAATCTCTACAAGTTAGAGGTAGATGGATGCGCTGCAATGGTGGGAAAAGCAGAAGAATTGGTGAGCCGAGATGAGGGCGAATTATGGCACAGGAGATTGGGCCATCTTCACCATGGCACTTTGAATATTTTGCAGCAAATTTATACTGTACTTCCTAAGGGTACTCTTGCGGAGTTAGATCAGTGCAAAGGATGTACAATGGGTAAGTTTGTGAAGACCACCTTTCATGAGAAGGAGAACCGTGCTTCGGTGATCCTGGAGAGAATTCACACAAACATGTGTGGACCATTCTCAGTTGCTTCAACAGTGAAACATAGGTATTATGTGATATTTGTTGATGATTTCTCTCATAGATGCTGGATCTTCTTCATGCAGAAGAAGAGTGAAACTTTCTCAAAGTTCTGTGAGTTCAAGGCATTGGTGGAGAAGGATTCGGGGAATCAGGTGAAAGCTCTAAGGAGTGATAATGGTGGTGAATACATCTCGAGCGAATTCAAATACTTCTGTAGAAAAGAAGGAATTCAAAGAGAACTCATAGCGCCTCATAACCCGTAGCAGAATGGGGTCGTGGAGAGAAAGAACAGAACAATCGTGGGTGTTTCACGAGTGATGTTGCATGACCAGGGCCTACCGATGCACTTGTGGGCAGAAGCATGCAACACTGCAGTTTATGTGAAAAGTCGTTGTCCTCATAGAGTACTTGGCATGAGTACACTTGAAGAAGCTTTAACTAGTAAGAAGCCTGATATTTCTCATTTGAAGATTTTTGGCTTACCTAACTATCACTATAAGACTTATTATTCACTCTATAGTCATAGAGATAGATTAAAGTAATCGTCTCCATGGCGATATCATATATTCACACGTAGGGAATGGATTGAACGGGCATGGCTCTATGGAGTCCCATTGAATAGAGAAACTCTCTTGTCAGTTGGCACCTTGTCATAATGGAGAAGTTGACACTAATAGATGAAGGGAAGTGATTTCACACTCGATTGGTAAGACTGCCTCCTCTCCGAAAACAAGGTGGAAAGGAGTAAAAAGCTGACTGCAGAAGTTGGGATATTTTTGGGGTACACAGAAACACCCCATAACTATCGTGTGTATTTTCCAGGCAGTCAGATTATTTTTGTGCGATGGGATATAAAATTCAATGAGGTGAAAGCCATGAAGTTGTCTCTTGAGAGGGAGCTACACTTGCATGCGGAGGAGGAACTTCTTGTTCCAAAAGATGAGCCTCTGGATGTGGATCAGCCACATGAGGAGATTCATGGAGTGGAGGAGTCCACTCATGTAGAACCAAACATTAGACAAGGCAGAAAGAGTACCACAGAAACTGAGAGACTGAAGGTGGATGTGGCACAGAATGTAGGAGTCCCTACATCACATCATAGATAGAGGTAGTCACCTGACCGATATACTGGATACATGGCTCTTATGAGCAAGTGTATTGTGACAGAGCCACCTTCTTTTGAAGAATTAGTGCAGGAGCCCACATGGGTAGATGCCATGGTGGAGGAGTATGACTCCATTGTCAAAAACAGTGCATAGGAGATTGTTCCAAGGCCAGTGGGAAAATTAGTTGTAGGATCAAGATGGATCTACAAGGTAAAGCAAGCTGTTGATGGGAGCGTTGAGAAGTATAAGGAAATATTTGTTGCCCGAGGGTTCTCACAGATTGAGGGGATTGACTATGAAGACAACTTTGCACCTTTCGCATGGTATTCCTCCATACAGACCATCCTTGCTCTCTCAGTGCAGATGGGTTGGCACATTCATCAGATGGATGTGAAGACTGCATTCCGTAATGGGATCATTGAGGAAGAGGTGTACATTAAGGAGCCTGAAGGATTTGAGATCTTCAGCAGCAAGTTGCATTTGTGCAGGCTCAAAAGAGCATTGTATGGGTTGAAACAAGCACCCCGTGCTTGGTACACTCGGATCAACAGCTATTTCATTGGACTTGGCTTCACCAAGAGTGAGGCGGATGAAAACCTGTACCAGATTGTGGTGGAGGGTAAGCTTTTAATCATTGTACTTTATGTTGATGATTTAATACTAACAGGTGATGAGCAGTTGATACACTCATGTAATGCAGATCTTGCAAAGGAGTTTGAGATGAAGGATTTAGGCCTCCTTCATTATTTCCTTGGATTGGAAATATGGCAGCGAGAAGGTGAACTGTTTGTGTCTCAAGGCAAGTATGCCTGGGAGATACTGGAGAAGTTTCACATGCAAAGCTGCAAGCCTATTGACACTCCTCTTCCTGGAAATTGGAAGAAAGAGGATGCTACATCGACAGAGGTAGTGGATGCCACTGTTTATTGACAGTTGGTGGGTTCGCTCATGTATTTAGTCAATACAAGATCAGACATATGCTATGCGGTGAACTAGCTTTCACAAGCAATGGTTAAGCCTACCAAGCTCTTTTGGAAGGCAGGCAAGCATGTCCTGAGATATTTCAGCGGCACAATTGAGTATGATTTATGGTACAGACAGATGGATGAGGTGAAGTTACATGGCTTCACGGATGCAGATTGGGCAGGGATCCCAATAGATAGAAAGAGCACATCAGGAGGGATTTTCAGTATCGGATCTATGACAGTTTCTTGGTACAGCAGGAAACAAAGATCTGTGGCACTCAGTTCAGCGAAAGTAGAATACATGGCAGCAAGTTTAGTTGCATGTGAGGCTATCTGTATGAAGAAGATTATGGTTGGTTTGTTCAGTTCACATTTAGATCCCACGGTGATTCATTGTGATAATCAGAGTTGCATTAAACTCTCGGTTAATCATGTGTTTCATGATAGATCTAAACATATTGATATCCGGTATCATCATATCATAGATTGTGTGCAATGGAAGATCATGTTGCTTCAGTACTTTCCTATGGAGGATCAGGATGCAGATATTCTGATGAAGGCGCTCACCAGGAGAAAATTCGAATACCATAGAGACAGGATCGGGGTGAAGGATATTCCCTATCTTGTTGAGAGGGAGTGTTGAGATTCAACAAGATGATGAACTTAGTGAAAAGAGTTGCCTTCACTAAGTGGGCCCACAGGCTATTTTTGGCGCAAGTCTATTTTTAGACTATGTCTATTTCTAGACATGATGATCATATTTCAGAAGTTGCAGGATACTATTTGTGGATGGTTGATCAAGTTGGAAAAATAGATGAAATTCTATTTTTAGAATATTGGGCGAAGTCTATTTATAGATCGTCAATCTAAAAATAGATGCATGTCGATTATTATTAGCTCTTAATAATAATCAGAATCTAAACAACAACTTATTCTCTTGGAGCACTTCAGTTCAGTGCACAAATGTGGCACAACAGCTGACAGAAGTTATTATGCTATTCCTGAGAGTTTACTGGAGCTAATGCATGGAGGAATCAGTTAGAACTCAAGTGGCAGAGTTATGACACAATTGGAAGAAGTAGTTTTGGAGGTGTATTTAGTTTAACTCAGTTAGACTCAATTGAGCTAGTTGTATCTAGTTTAACTGATTGATACACTAGTGAGAGTGGAGTGAATTAATTAGTTAATTAATTCACAAATAATAACTCATTAATCAATTGAACAATAAAGTAGTTAACTACAATGCATGGCAATTTGAGTGGATACCAGTGGAGAGATAGATGAAAGGGAAAGATAGACTATATGTTGTGACTATAGTGATGCATTTATTGCATCCAACACTCAGTGGAGATGCCAATAAGGATTACGCAGTCAAGGATTGAGTAATTCAAATTCATTCAGAGCTATTCTTCATAAGAGATTGCGTAGTGGAGGCAGGCTAGCAGGTGGCAAAGATCGGTGCATGGATTTGCAAGATTAGGCCTGTATAGTGTATGAAGATTGTACTATACTGAGAGCTTGTGATAAGCTTTGTATGTTTGTATGAGATTGTCATATGATCTCCATGTTACATAATATATAGTTGGATTTTTCAGCTTTAGGCTTTCTCGGTTAAAAACTGTGTTATGTGTAATTGAATATTTTTGTTTATGCTTCACATGTGTGTGCAATTAAATTTTCCACAAAAGATTAACAAGTGGAATAGATTCAGTATCTTGCATAAAGTTAAATAGTGTGAGATCAGGTGGATCTTGGACATATGCAATCTTAGTGCATATAATTTCTACAGAAAAAAAGTAAAAAAAAAAAAAAGACTTAGATTTCTTATTTTACTGCATAAAAAAAACTGCAGAAAAAAGTACAAAAAAACAATAAACTTACTCACATCGTTTGAAATTATATGGTACAGGGTTTGAATAACTAGAGGTTTGGAATTCTGATTGTCTGAATACTTTTGTTCGAATGTATTTCCCTGCTCGACGGTGCTCTCGTGCTCTATTTTCTCCAGGCATGTATCCTGCAAATCTCTAGCTGAATTTTTTTGCAAAAATAGTGAAATAATGAAAAGTGTTTAGTATTTAAAGAAATTTTTTATGAAATTAGATTTTTGAAAATATTTTGCTGCTAATTTTTCAATTTACCGTTTTTTTCACTTAAAGAAAATAGGATTGTGCTTTTTTTATTTGCGGTTATTCGTTTATCGGTGTGTCCTTTAATTTAACCGCACTGGTGCGTCATTTTATACAACGGCACTGTTGCGCAAAATAAAAAACTCACTAGTGCGGTTATCTATACATCACGCACCGGAATAACATTGAAGTTTGTGCACCAAAATTTATTGTTGTTTTGCTCAAATGCAGGGAGAAAATATCATATATTATATGGAATGGAAAATTCTTCAAAATCCATCTCGTTCCATAATATTTCTCAATGTCCATCGTGGAGTTCTCCCTATCCATGTGGAGACGTAATATTTACTTCATATTTGTTTTATTTTTGCACTATCTAATTGAATTTATATATGTTTTTTTATCCATGCAGTTAATCACGCACAACTTAATTAAATTTATAATGTATACAAATTTGCAGGTTCATGTAGATTCAGTATCAAATTCAGATGCACAAAATATTCAAACTGATCCAAAATGTCAGAAGTTCTTATCAGGAGCTGCATACCGCAAGGCGCATTTGGTAGATGAAAATGGACAGCCGCTTCACCCTGCCAATTGTAACAATATTGCATCTTCTAGCCACAATCCCGGGACAATGACGGAAATTATAATTATAATTTTCTGGTATATATATTGATTAATATGTACTTATTTCAACGTCAAACCAATTTATAATCATGCAATATTGTCAACATGGTTACTAATTGATATTATATATTTTGTATTAATCATGTTCATTTTTTTTTAATTATTAGGATTCTAGTGATGATGAAAGACCTACCTACCATATTTCATTGCAACCCACAACAATGTCAAATTGAGAGAATACTGAATTAAGAGAAAAATCCGGAGAGGAATGATACCAAGAATCATTGAATCAACCATTGATTTAATTCCCACTAGGTCTAGATTCACCAATTAGGAATGACTACAGCAATAGTAGTTCTTCACAAGCTGGAAATGGAGGCAATCAAATAGAGGTTGGTATGGATGAATATTACTTAAGGGATACAACTTCCATGGAGACAATGTTGTTAGATCCATTCCAAAATGATGATCAGCTAGGGGATGATGCTCATATCGCTGACACCTTTTTCAAATGCCTTAAATTTGCTTCCACCACCCCTCTCTTTGGAACTGGCGGTCATTCAATGTCTACCCATTTGGGGACAACAATGTTACTGTACAACTTGAAAGCAAAATTTTGCTTGTCGAATGCATGTTTCTCAGAACTTTTGAGGTAAGTTACCATAAAGTACTCCCCTTATATAAATTTGAAATATAATCAGTACACTGCAATGAACATTACAAATGTTAAATTTTATGAACGTTAATAATTATATCGAAATTAATGTACATTTAATATTAATATATTTTTCCATGATCACCAACTACAGGTTATTAAAATATAAGGTTCTTCCGAGTGATAATGTCTTGCTTGGTAGCTGCGAAGAGGCAAAGAAATTGTTGAAAATGTTGGGTGTTGAGTACAGATAATATCATGCATGTCCAAATGATTGTATTATATATAGAGGAGAATATGCAGACAAAGAGATGTGTCTGAAATCTGGGCATGACAGGTATGATAAATTAAAAAAGAAGGGTAAATCGCGTATTGGTCCTCCTTTTAAGATATTGAGGCACATGCCTATAATCCCAAGGATTCAAAGGCTCTTTTGTTGCAAATAATTTGCTATGTTGCAGGGATGGCATGCCTCACACAGAAGTGAGTTGGGAGTTATGCGAATCCCAACTGATTCAATATCCATGAAGCATATACAGGATACATGGCCCAAAAAATTCAAGAATGAAGTACGAAGTCTACGACTCAGCATAGCCATGGATGGCATCAACCCATATTCCCTCCAGAACACCAACTATTTTGTTTTTCCTATAGTAGTGATCAATAACAATACACCCCCATGGTTGTCCATGAAGAATGAACATCTTATGTTGGCTCTCATAGTCCCTGGTAGAAGACAAGTGAAGAATATGGATGTCTACTTACAACCACTGGTAGATGAATTGAAGGAATTATGGGATGGAATAAATGTATACGATGTATCAAGATCCATCACAGCAGAGAGGAGTTTTACATTGTATGGCATATGTGCTTACACGACACATGATTATCCAGGCTTAGGAGTTTGCTCTGGTAAATTACATGTTTAATTTATTGATTTGTTTATATATAATGTAACAATATTCTTTCACATATTAGTTATCTAATTTGTTGTAATAATATTTGTTCTGATCTTCATGATATTATTTAATGTGCCATGCATATTAATTAATGTATACAAATATAATCTCACAAGTCTTATAACAAAAGGGTATTTTGGATGTAAATTTTGTGGACCTTCTCTGAAAGCTAGATGGTCCAAGGACCTACGAAAGCCAGTATATGATTGCTCTAGGATATTCCTACCAGAAAACACCCTTACTAAAGAGCAACATCTGCTTTCAACGGTAAACAGGAGAGAACCCAAAGGCCTCCAATAATGACACCAGCTGAATGGCTTAGAGCATATGAGAGAGAGAAGGAGAAAGAGTTAATTGAAATGTTCGATTCAAATGGGGAGCCTAAGTTTGATGATCTAGATTTCTTCAACACCTATGTTGAGAAATTTCCCATTGAGATGAAAAGGAAATATATCTTTTATGACCTCCCATATTGGGAGCATATTAAGATTGCCCACTTATTAGATCCCATGCATATATTTAAAAATGTTTCATCTTCTTTATGGAGGCACATATCATCGAAACAAAGTGACACATTGGCTATTAGGAAAGATCTTATTACTTCAAAAACTAAAAAGAAATATTGGCCAAGACGATTAGAAAGTACGGGATCATAGGCAGGCGTTGGTCCCTCTAATTCATGGTTTTTCAAAGAAGGTGATGTCCCATGGATTTAAAAAAAAATGATATATATTTGGCAAAGGAAGTTATAATGGATGTGAGGGTGCCAACTTCATACGAGTCTTCACTATGGCATTGCTTCACCGTGGATGACCATTTGTTGGGGTTGAAATCGCATGACCATTTGAATCTTCTAAAATTACATATAATGTCAAAATCATGTTTTTATTATTTTTTATATTAATAAATTTTATCCCATGTGGGGATCATAAACATAACTAATTTTTTATATTATTGCACGTGTTTATAACTTTGAAGTGTCATTATCCTTTGTTTGTGTGTGGGTGTGTGAAACATGAATTCCCTTAAGACCTAGGATGTGCCATATCTAAATTATCTGCATTTGTACGTTGGTTCATGTCAAAGGAGATTCATGTGGCTAGCATTCCACGGTGGCATCAAGAGATAGTTGAGATTGTTTGTATGTTTGAGAAGGAACTGCCGACGAGTTTCATGGACTTATAGGTTCATCTTCTAATCCACCTGGTAGATGAGGTTGAATTAGTTGGGGGTGTTTCTTTTCATTGGATTTTCTTCTTAGAGAGGTACATGAAAAAATTGAAAGGTTTTGTTCGACAAAGGGAAAAACCCGAGGGGTCTATGGCAGAGGAGTACATATTGTATGAGTCTTTCTACTATGCCAGTGCGTACATCAAGCAGATCGAAAATAGACTAGGTGTGGTGATTTGGGACGATCAAATGGATGAAGACAAAAGAGAAGAAGAGTTGCTCCAAACAAGTGGAAAAAAGCGCTTGATAAAGAGTAAGCGACTTATAATTTTTAAAATTTACAAAAAGTAATTAATATTCATGTTGAACTTTGATATAATGTATATTTTGATCTCTAAGTACTATATAATGTTGGTTTGATTTCATCCACGAATGCATAAATTGAAGCAATCAATAAATTCATTCTTTATAATTTTGAAGCGACACAACTGTGGGTCGCATTGTACGAACAAAACAGGATGAAATGGGATAGGGACATGAAAGAATTCAGACGGTTGAATGGTAGAAGTGTGCCTTATCCCGATCATTTAAAAGAAAATATGCACCAACAGTCGGGTTGTTGACCAAGTCAGAGAGAAATACGGTGCCACCAGTTGTTACCTGCGTGCTGAAGAGGCTGCACTAAACATAGGGATTGGGTGCAGCAACTCGGTAATAATATTTTTAATTTATATGTAAATTTGAAACTTATATTAAGACATCTACATTTCATATTTTAACTATTGTTGGATTATAATTTATAAGGCACATGACACTATGATTTTTTTAACTTTTTTATAATAGGTGCATTTGTTCCCATCTATGTGGGCATATGGACACCATTTTCGCACAGAAAATGCCGATGCTGGAAACATCATAGAAGACTGTGGAGTGGAAGTTGAGTTCGATTAATCTAGTCGATCTAGCCATCATGATCAACAACTAGTACGAGGGACATTAGGTTACGTTATAAAGATACAAGAGATCATTGAAGTGGATTTTTCTTCTTTCCAGTGTGTTATTTTTAGGTGCAAGTGGTGGGACACCTTTGATTGGAATAATGTAAAGGAAGATCCCGATAGTAGGCTAATACGTATCAACTCTAGAAAGATGTGGGATGAAGCTAAGGAGCCCTATGTTTTCCCAAAACACTACAACCAGGTGTTTTTTTACCCAGATGTGTTGGATAGGGATTGGTGGTTCGTATTGACACATGAACCTAGAGCAAAACATTATTTTGAGAACAATAGTGTTATCATGCCATGCGAGCTAGAAGACAATGAGGGTGATCATGAGAACCGAGAGTGATATGGTACATGTGTTATTTCATCAATATTTATACTTTCTAAGATGGTTTTTTCGAAATATTAATATAATATGTATTTTGAATTAATTGGTAATTTTCATTGTGTTAATGTTAAAATCAATAGTTCACTTGATAATTTGGTATTATTTTGATCTCGAAAACAATGGCGTATTGTATAAATTAATTCTTTTTTTGTATCTAAGATCATAATAAAATAATTATAATTCTAAAGTACAGGAATTTATTTGCATTATTTACTAAACTTTATTATGTTACAAATTTTAATAAATTCATTTCACATTAATACAATTAAAATTTTACAAATATTTTACATACAATTAAAATTAGAATTAGAATTAGAATTAGAATTTTACAATTTCACGTACAATTACAATTACAATTACAATTTTAGAATTTTACATATATACAATTACAATTTTAAAATTTTACAAATTAAAAAATTATAATTACAATTACAATTTTACAATTTTAAAAATTACAATTACAATTAAAATTTTAGAAATTCACATATATACCATTACAATTACAATTTTAGAATTTTAAATACAATTAGAAATACAAATATTACAAATTTACAATATCATGATCATTTGGTATTAAATTAATTAATAAACATCACGTTCATGATAACCATCGTACAAACATCATATTTGACTAAAAAACACATTCAAAATCGCTAACTACATCATCGTGATCATGATCATCTCACAAAACACAATTAACATTATATATTAACATCATCAGTACAACACAAACATCAAATATGCATCTCATGCTATCACATACACATTTATCTGCAAGCCGCACATTAAATGAACATATCTAACATGACCTAACAACATACACAACATGATGATCACCAACATGTAAATTAAGTACAACTGCAACATGAACATAAAATACATGGACCATATATATATATATATATATATATATATATATATATATATATATATATATATATATATATATATATATATATATATATATATATAACTGAATAATGTTAAAAGTATACAACTGTAATATAAATGTCATGGATCAGCTGGTGGTAGTACAACACCAATATCAGTACAAGTGGCCGATGGTCTAGCCTCATCTCCATGATGACTACTAGTAGATTCTAGTGGAGGCTCATGCAAATCTGGCGCGATGCGAGGCTGTGAACGATCATGAGATGATGGTACGATGCACCTCACATACTGTCCATCATGTGCTGCGGCTCGATCGTAACGTGCAACAGTCCTCTTCAGCCGCGTAAAAGTTTTCGTAACTCCTACGACATGCTGCATCAGGCTGTACATGTCACGCGGCATGCCTCTCCACATCCGTGATAGCCTGTCATCAAGCTCTATGTCTCTGAAATCAGCGGGCCTAATTCCCGCCTCAACAATCAATGCAATGAGTTGGTTGCCCAACTCCATCCTGTATCTAGCATCACTAAGACGTCGACCGCGCACCGGCGCACCAGCAACAGTAGGTCTCTGATCTGGACTGGCCTCCTGATGATCCTCGGCAATATCTGGCATGCCCTCATCCTCATCATGAGGATCCACACTTGGATCAGGTGGTGGTGGCGGCATCTCCTCACCATCAAAAGAGCCAATGTATGAAAAATATATACAAGTACACAACAATAATTAGAGGATTTTATTACACAATTTAATAAAAACAAGTTAAAGAACATGTTAGAATAAATTTAAATAAAACAGTAATATTACCTCTATCATCTAGCGGATCATCAGCTGTGAAGAGGATGTTGGCACACCCTCGCTAATCCAACCCCGCATAAGGACAAAAATGAAGCGAGGTCGACGAAACACTGCCAGAAACCCATGCGGCATCATTTGATATCCTCAATTGAAAAAAGAGTCTCTTCCTCCTGCTGGGCATCATTTTGCCCTTGACATGTGCACGGGCTCTGTGGACCTGCCCACGAGGTCGTCGAAGAAAAGAAGCCTCGTGTCTAGAAACCTCTCACAAAAAATAAACAAAAAGCTCAAGCAAAAAGGAAGTCGTAGCCACCTCAGGCATGAGCACGAAATCTATCTAATGCTATATAGAGCTGTCGCAAAAAAATGGCAGACCACTTGACAAGTCCTGGCTACTGTAGTAAAGAATAAACATAATATAAAAGCTGGCAACTATTGTGTTGCCCGTCACTGGTGCTGTGTGAAATGGTCAAAATGATAATTGAGAGACATTGGACCTCCTCACGACCAAACGCACCAATACGTAACTGCCCTCCAGCGACCTGAAACTCTGCAGGAGATACTAAATTTTCTCCAATGTATCTCTGGGAGTAAACTAACTGACTCCTTGCAACACAACCAGCTGGAACCTTGGGGAATGAGGGAAAATCCACCCCTCTCCTCGATAGCCCTGTAATAAAATATACATCCTCCTTAGTGGGCATGTACCACTGGTTGATACCAACCTAGAAAGCCTGTTGCTGGGCATTCCACCTTCAGATAAGATGTCTCAAAGACAAACTATGGGACTTTAGGGAAGTAGCCTCCTCATAGAACTTGAGGAGGCCTACCTGCCTAAGGAGCCCTGCGTTGCTACTGTAATAGTGCAAGGGTACGCATCTCTCTCCCTCTCCCTTGCCTCCCATAGGCGAACCATGTTATACTATTCTTCCTGTTGTTGTTGTTGTTGCCACTCTTCTCTCCTTTCGCATCTCTGAATTATTGACATATTAAATATAATTTTTTTATTAAATGACACATGTATTTACAAATATAAGTATATATTTATTTTTTGAAAAATAAATAAAACAAGATTCGGTGCACCAAAAACACAGTCACCCACCAGTCCCGGTGCATCACACCACATAGCACACTAGATAGGGTGCATCTCATGATATCGACTGCACCGGAAGCAGTGCTCTAGAAAAAAATTTTAGCGCACCGTTCACTATGTGCGGTTTCAAGAGGTCGGTGCGCTAACTTCACTATCCGCCCGAGGCTTATAACTAAGTCAGCACATCTCCCTCCTGCTACCGTACATAGTCGTCGGTGTGGTATTTTAAGATGCCGCACCGTTGACCTAGGCCAAAAATGGTAAGTCGTGCGCTGAAAAAAATAGCCAGCCCGGGGTGGTTATTTCAATTAAGGCACTGCTCCACCACAATTGAACTAGGTTAACAGTGCGGCCAGGTAGCCGACTACACCTCTCTTCCTAAAGAAATTTAAGTAACACGGTGCACCTGTGGTATCTGCCCCAGAATCGGTGTGGATTCCCTTAGCACCCGTTTACCAGCTTGAACCATTGACAACATCGAATTGCAGTTCCAGTGTGCTGAAAACATTACCCGCCCCGGGGCTGGTAAGTCCGTCAACGCACCGAGTTGCCGCGATACACCATTGTCAACGGTGCAGCCTGGTAACTGACCATACCACACTTTTTATTTTTATTTTTAAATAACACGGTGCGCGACGCAGTACCACGCCGGAACCAGTGTGGATAGCATCAGCATCAGTTGTGGTGCGGCCTATAAATTTACAGGAAGCACCGCAAACCGGTGCAAGTTGAACAACTCGAGCACACCGCGCGACAATTTTTTTTTTTTTTAAATGGTTAATTTTAAGATTTTTAAAATTCTAATATGCTAAAAGGTTTAATTATGGATAAATAAGAAAAATACCTGTACATTTACCCATCGAGGAGGCATATTGGCTGTACAATTTGCAAAAGAAAATTTGTCCACTGTTTTCTAAAATTCAAGATGGAGATTGGTGGCAATGCACAGCAGCAGTGCATGCAATAAGTGCAATGGGAGCATGGATGTCAGTGTGGCCCAAATAAGGATAAATTGCACCGATGCTTGAGAGATCTGTAGCACTGAAAAAATTGAAAATATGGTTTTTTGGCCGTATTTTTTATTTATTTAACCCTGTTCCGGTGCGCGGGGTTTTTACTGGTGTACCGGTGCATTTGCGCTATGTCGCCCCGGGTGGTTTCTGTTTTCACGCGCATTTAGGAGCCACCGGGAGAGCCTTGCGGTAACGCATCGATGCTCTACAATAATAAGATGCACCGGGCACGTTGTCCGGTGAACCAATGATTTGTGCGGTTTTTTGGTTGTAAATTTGTTTTTTTTTAACCCTTTCCCAGTGCGCGGCATTTGGGGCCCCAATGCATTTCAGTAAGTTCGCACCAGGTGGTTTCTGTTCCATGCGCTTTTTATGAGACACTGAGGCGGCTTAGAGGTAACACACCGATGCTCTACAGTAATAATATGCACCGGGAATGTTGTCCGATGAACCAATTATTTCTGTGGTTTTTTGGCTGTAATTTTATTTTTTTTAACCCATTTTCGGCGTGTGATATTACTGAAGCCCTGGTGCATTACAGTAATTCCGCACTGGGCAGTTTCTGTTCTGCGCACTTTTTACAAGACACCAGGGCGACTTAGAAGTAACTCACTAGTGCTCTACAATAATAAGGTGCACTGGGAACGTTGTCCAATGAACTAATGATTTCTACGATTTTTTGGCTATAATTTTGTTTTTTTTTAACCCTTTTCCAGTGTGTGGTATTACTGGAGCCCCGGTGCATTTCAGTAATCCCGCACTGGCGAGTTTTTTTTCCGCGCTTTTTTTATGAGACACCGGGGCGGCTTAGAAGTAACACACCGGTGCTCTATAGTAATAAGATGCACCGGGAAGGCTGTTTGGTGAACCAATGATTTGTGCGGTTTTTTGAGCGTAATTTTATTTTTTTAACCCTTTTCCAGTGTGCGGAATTTATGGGGCCCCGGTGTGTTTCACTCATTCCACCCCGGGCGGTTTCTGTTCTGCGTGCTTTTCATGAGACACTGGTGCTGACGGGTTGACACGCACCGATGTTGTTCCGTAATAAAAGGCATCAGGCTAGTGTGTACGAAGTGCATGGTTTCCAGTGTGCCAATGTTTTATGCAGTTTTTTTGCCTTTATTTTTTTTTATTTAACCATCTATAGATGCACGAGTTTTATGGACGCCCCGGTGCATTTTATTGATTCCACGTCAGTGCGGACGTTATGTAAAGTACCGGTACTCTACAAAATTACAACGCACCTGGCATGTGTGTATGAAGCGCACGGTGTCCAGTGTGCCAAATTTTTAACCGCACCGGTGCTATGTTGTCTTGAACACACCGGTGCGCTTTTAGGTGATAAGAGCACTGAATGAAATACATCCGCAAAAACCTCCGCCTGCCAACCTCCTCTAGGAACCTCCACTAGAAACGGATGTCTGGGGTATTTTTATAAGGGGTTCCTCAAAAACATCCGCTAGAGGGTCTTTTCCTTGTAGTGAATAAAAATAACGACCCTTTGTCCTATTAATTAATACTATCTAAAGGTTTAAACACAGTTTGTGAAAATTGTTTTATGCATTGGTCATCCAAAAATTCCAAACTTAAAACAAAAAAAAAACATTATAGATGCTTTGGCATAATTATTGACCCTAATTATCTGAAAGGACAATAATATCCAAGGAAGGACTCAAGGTAGATCCCAACAATATTAAAGCCATCAAAGAGTGGACCAAGCCAAAGAATGTATCAAAACTTAGAGGATTCCTTGGATTGACCAGATACTACAGAAGGTTCATAAAAAATTATGCACATGTTACTACTCCTATAACAAATCTACTAAAAGAAAAATTATTTTCAATGGGACATCAAGGTAGATGAATGCTTTGAATTCTTGAAAGAAATAATGTCATATGCCTCGGTACTGGCAACCCAAATTTATCTAAAACTTTTGTGGCAGAATGTGAAACTTCAAGATTTGGGATTGGAGCAATACTATTGGAAGGCAATTTCCCCATAGCTTACGAAAGTTGAAATCTTAATAAAAGGGAAAGATTGAAGTCTACCTACCACAAAGAGATGTTGGTCATTATTCATGTGTTAAGAAAGTGGCATAAATACCTATTAGGAATAAATTTCTCAATTTTCACATATCACAATAGGTCTTCAGTTCCTGTTACAACAAAATACCTTATCAACAAAACAAAAAAAGCGAATAGATAAATTGGTTGCAATTGACATGGAAATTTTACACAAAAAGGGAAAATATAATGTTGTTGTCGTCACTCTCTCACGAAATGATGAAGACACCACAAAATGCTCTGCATTGGTAGTAGTTCTTGATTGGTTGGACGATATTTAGACTGAATATGCTAAGGATATAGACTCTTGTTCAATAATAAAAAACATCAATCAACATTCCAACTTTGACTGTAAAAATGGAATACTATGGTATAAGGGTAGAATTTATGTAAGTCCTTCATCCAAATTTAAAATAAAGGCTCTAAAAGAATCACACAATTCCCCTACAGCAGGGCATGTTGGGTTCTTCAAGACATATTACAACACACGCCAATCATTCTACTGGAAGGGAATAAGTACGTAAATTCAGCAATATGTTGCTGAGTGTGACATTTGTGAAAGAAGTAAAAGTGAAAACATTTCAACTCTTGGGTTATTACACCCCTTGCATATTCCAAATTAGAAATGGGAGTAAATTTCAATGGATTTCATTGATGGTTTACCTATGTTTGATGGTAAGGAAAATATATTTGTTGTAGTAGATAGACTCACTAAATATGCACATTTCATGATAGTCAAGAAAATAGACTTAACCAAGAAAATTGTAGAAGTATTTTGAAAAAACATCTACAAGCTACACGGTCTACCTAAAGTGATTGTTAGTGATAGAAATGCAAGATTTAAGGGAAATTTCTAGAAGTATTTTTGCAATCAAGCTCGAATAACCATTAACATGAGTTCATCCTATGATTGCAAATAGATGGTAAAACAAGGATAATAAATAAGTGTTTAGAAACATATCTACGATGCTTCATATATAATAAACAAAGAAAATGATCACAATGGTTACACCTAGAAGAATGGTGGTACAATACCACCTATCATACCTCAGCTAAAATAACCTTGTTCCAAGCCCTGTATGATTATGAACCCACGAAATCAAAGGATTTTGCAATAAATGACTCCAAGGTTCAAGCAATTAAAGTTAATTTGGAAGAAAAAAAACATTATTCAGATATTAAAAGAAAACTTAGCCATCTCTAACAATCAAACTAAACAACAATATGACCAACATCATTCAAAAAGAGAATTTGAAAAAGGTGATTGGATATTCGTAAGACTACAACCCTACAAGAAATTATCCTTACAAAAATAGGGGAAGAACAATTTGACTCCAAAATTATATGGGGCTTTCCAAATAATCAAAAAGATCAATGATGTTGATTATGCACTGAAACTACCATATAACTATCGATTCCACAACGTATTTCATGTTTCATGTCTTAAAAAAGTGCTAGGTCAAAATCAATCTCCTCAAACCGAGATACCTGAAGTCAATGGAGAAGGAAGAATTGTCATAAAACCCGAAGGCATCCTCGCAACCAAAGAAAAGGCATTATGTTAAAAAACTATTAGAGAATAGCTAATAAAGTGGAAAAATATCCCAAAAGAAGATTCCTCATCGGAAACAGAGAAGTTTCGACAACAATGCCCCACGTTAGCTCTGATTTAAGGACAACAATTTTTAAGGGAGGGGAAATGTTATGAATAAAATATTTATTATGATTCCTTGTGAATTATAAAAAAATTAATCTCATCAAGAATGAGTATGGGTTCTCTAATTCATGTATATAGTACCAAAATAATTTTACCTTATATTTTTCTAGATCTACTTTACCAACACGAAAAAGTCTTAGAGAAAGTCACTAAAATGAATGTGCATGTTCTTACCTCTCGTCTTAACATATCTCTTACTCCAAGTTGTAAATGTTCATGCAATAAAAATTAAATTTTTCTAAACATAATATAAATTCTGCAATTAGTATAGCATTTCTCTCGTAATGACGTCGAAATATTAGGCAGTTTATTTGCATAAATTGTGTAACACTTATTATCAGTTTGGTGTTTGTAAACTTGTGAAATGAAAACTAAATAGATTGTTTGTCGTAAGATCTATCTAGAATACTTAATGCTTATCTTATTTCATGAAATAAATTATCATAAAATGACACACACCACACTTCATCAATCAAAAACAATTTCAAAATAGAAAGGAAGTAATCTTAGGAACCTATACTACTTGAGCTTATAATGACAAAATATCAGGTTTTGAGGTGGAGTATACCTTTAAATGGTGAAAATGGAAGGCTCGTGCAATGATGCTTCATTCCTTGACGTTGGTTATTGGTTGGATAAGAAATTCTAGCACACTTTCTAAAAATAAAAATAAGGCACACAACTTAAAATATTTTGGAATATCAAGCATGTATTACCATCTCACAAGTTATAGTTCCTTTGGATTCAAATGCCTACAATGGTTGAATCTTGATTCTTGTACTTATCTATCATGGTTTATTTCAAGAATAAAAATAAAAGGGCTTATTCATAAATTAAAATAATTCTTGAGTAAGTCATAAAGGTAGGATTATGTTATTATGTGGATTGTGGGGCAATATGGTAAGGAAATTTTACGAAGGAAAAGAAGGTTGAATTTGTTGTATTTATTTCTTCAAGATAGTTTTTGGATGAAAAATTGTGCCAAGAAATCAACTCAACCTACTTTAGGCTCAAGTTGGTCCTTGAACTAGATTGGGCTCCCTTAGATATTATGAGGCTAATCATCTATGCATGGCAATGAAAAATAGCCCTTTAAGCATAGTGCCAAATTTAGGGAAAGTAAGGGTTTGTTGAGAGGTGGGTGCTTAGGGTTTCAAATCCTTTCTCCAATGAATGAATTTCTCCCTTTCAGAAAGGCCAATCAAAATTTTGACATTCAACCATGACATAGTAACATAGTTTGAAAGATGTGAGCATAAGGTTAAAAGAGATGTCAAGTATCATAAATACCCAGACTGAATATTGAAATTACCTAATAATAATATAAAATAAGAATAATTACTTTCAAGAGATCAAAAATAACACATATTGAAATAATATAGAAGGTGGAAATATTTAGATACAAAGGAACGAACACAAACAAATAATTTATTTATCTTTCTTAGTAAAAAATATCTCTGCCGAGGGAAGGGAGGATGATACTCAGCCTAGCATCTCCTTAAGACCCACACAACCTCAATTTGTATATGTTAATATGAAATTTTTTTGGAAGGTGTACCAAAAGTCTCCACTATAGCTATTGGTAAAAAATAGCACTAATAACCATGGAAATAAAAGGAAAGATGAAAGCATTCTTCAGATATGAGAAATAATTATTAGAACACTTCGCAAAAACAGTATGAAAACATTGAAAAATATATGAAAAGAATTATGACAAAAAAAACATAACAAAAAGTGATTTTATTTTATTATTATAAAAGAATACACATGATGGAAAAGAATGTAGACTTAGATCTAAAGAATCCCCCTTTGTGGGATGGGTTCTTTTGTTCCCTATGCTTCAACAATTGATCTGTCTCTCTCGTTGGATGCAATGAGAAAAATGAATGAGTGAAAGAGTGAACTCAAAGTGGGAGCTCAAATGGTTTTGGATGATAGTGATGACGATGAAATGGTCATATATAGAGAGTGAGAAGAAACCTCTCTATTTATAATAAAATGATAGGATAGATCTAGATTTAGAGAAAAAAAATACTAGACAAAGTCAAGATCTAGATGCTAGGAATATTTTATTATATTTAATAGAAGAAAATATTCTTGAAATGGTAAAAAATCTTTATTTAGTGGAATAACTCAAAAAATAATAATTTATTGAGTTAATCAAGAATAATGGTTAAAGTAATAACAAATTTTCAAAATGATTTATTAATCACTTTATGAAGATATGGTCAAAGTGAATTAGAAATAATTATTAAATAATGATTTGATTATTATTTCATAGGAGATATGCATAATGATTAAAGAATAATAAATAAATAAATATTTATTTAATTATTCCCGAGTGATACACTCAAAAGGGATTAGGAATAATTAGAAAATAATGATTTACTGATTATTTCAAGGGAGAGAAGTTAGATGATTAAATAATAATAAATAAATAAAGTTTATTTAATTATTCCCGTGGATGGGAAAAAATATTTTTAATTATTTTCACTAAATGGGTAAATATGAAAATAACATGAAACTAAATAAATGAATTTCTGCGTTATTTTCTAGTGGGTAAACAGAAATAATTTAGGAAAAGTGGTTCTCTAAATTATTTCTTAAGGTGAAAGTGGGTTTTATGTGCAAAACCCATACTACATGGTGTATTTTGATCATCCTAGTGGAAAATGGCTAGGTGATCACTTTTTAGGTGACAATATATTTCCCTCCAATGTATGAGTGCTAGGAGCATATCATATGACTAAAATACATTGGAGGTTCACTTTAACAAGACATTGAAGGGGAGTCGTAGAGAGAGAGAGAGAGAGAGAGTGCTAAAGCAATGAAGGGAAGAACTAAACCCGATGGAAGCGAATGAAGGAAGAAATCAAATTGATATAGGAAATACCTGTTGAGCCCCAAAGATGTCCTTTTCTTCCACCACATTTCACTCAATTTCCTTTGTTCCTTATAAATTACAGGCTTAAATGATCAATAGGATTAATTAAAGCTGCTTTAAGAATGTATATAATGACTAACTTGCTACACTTTCATGGTTTTGTTGTTGTAGTAATTTTTGACTAGATTTAGCTACAAAATGCAGCCATTCTGTAGCTAGTTGCCGATTCCGCAGCTATCTTCCTATTTTCACAGGTTCCAGGTGTCACCTCAAGGAAAAACGCATATGGGTAAATTCCAAACTTCATCCACATCGTTCCTTGCTCCCTACGAAGTCTGAGTAGAATTCTACAGGTGGTTATGCACGTGGGAAACCAAAACTAGGAGATAGACTTCTAATAGGACAAGGATTGTACAGATGTCCTTAATCATAGTACGAGACCACCACCAAAGTTCTAGTTTGATTTTAGTTGGGAAAGACATTTATTCCTGTTTTATCTCAAGGCAAGTTATGTAATTTTCTTATAATAATGACTCAGGAGACCGAGGAACAACTAGTTAGATTTATGTTTTGTTGCTAGATCTCAGAAAACTGTGATACTCTGTTTTTTAAATACTTTTCCTTTAATGAAAGAAGCATCGCTTTATTGCAAGATCTGAGGCAATATTGAGGATATGGTATGCTGATCTGGTGGTAGAGGGCCCCTACTGCTCGAGAAGCTTTGTGCACATTGCTTAGATAAGTAACTTTAGCCTCGTTGCATTCCTAGTTTAAGCAATTTTCTGAACTTTGTGTTTTGTCTTCACTTGCATTGGATGCTACAGTTTAGTATTGTTCTTACGAATTATTCCAAAATATCACTAATATTGAATGAGGTATAACTGTAGTATTTTAGGATTTAGTTTCATTTCTTTGAACTTTATGTTTTTGTGCTCAATTACATCAGTTGTTATAGCTAGTCTTGTTCTTATTAATCTCTTCCAAAATATCACTAACTCTGGATGAGACATAGCTGTGGTGTTTCAGAGCTTATTGCGTTTTGTTGAACTCTATGTTTTTATTCTCATTTAAATCACATGTTACAGCCAGTCCTATTCTATGAATTATTCCAAAATACCACTAACCCCGAATGAGACAGAGCTGGAACATTTCAGTGATTAGTTGCATTATAAGTGTAGTTGTAGTACTCCAGAGATTAATGGTGCACTAGTTCAGTTTCTGTTCACTGTATTTCAAATTAGATTAATGGCACTCTAGCTCAGATTCTGTTCACTGTATTTCAAGTTTGGATAATGGCATTCTAGTACATTTGTGGTCACTGTATTTCAAGATTGAATAATTGCATTTTAGTTCAGCTTTATCCGTTGTATTGTTTGTTTTATTAGTTAGTTATATGCTAGTTTTGTTCCATTAAATTTCAAGGCCTTCATTATTTACAAACTAATCTTGTTATTTATCTCATCCAGTACATCATCATATGGACAGGGATTAGTGATATCAGTTCAAGGCCTTGACTGTTCTGCAATCTCTTATAATTGTGCAAATAGCCTTTTTCCTAAAAACTATTCCAAAATACTTCTAATTTCCGAATAAGGCTTAGTAGTGACAATTTAAGTTGCAGAATGGATCAATTCCAGTGTCATAGGCTAATTTAGAGTAGAATTCCTCACTGTGTTGCAGACTATCTTTTCCAATATATGTTTCAACAAATTTCTAGCCATGGATAAGATTTCCTCTGTGATCTTGTAGGTGTTTGTTTACTTAGAAGAACCTCATGGCACTAACTTATCCTTTTCTCAAAGCTATTCCAACATATTTCTAATGAATGAATGGGATTGAGTTCATGTTGTGAGTTATTGAGTTTTTGCTATGAGTTATTTTTCTTGTTAAAATATTGCATTTTCTGTTCTCAAGAGCCATACATAATTTAGAATAGGTTTGGATCTGTTTTAGTGTGACCAACAACTTCTCTTTGCCAAAACTTAGTTCTTTTCCCTCTTAGAATAAAAACAAAAAAAACCCAAAAACATTGGAAAAACACTAAACACAACGTAGTGAGAAACAAATACCTAGGCACATATAGTGCACTTCACTTCAACAATTTACTAACCTTGGTTGACAATTTATGACCTCAATTTAGGGACACTAAGTTGAGCAGACATTTTGGCATCGTTGCCGGGGAAGTGTAACTAGGTAGCCTTGTTTCTTACCTCCCAAAAACAATGATATGCATAGAGAAAGAGACTCAAGGGGCAGATTCATAAGAAGCAGAAGCTTGATTCCTAGAACACCACTTGTTTCACCAAGACCAAGAGCCAGCACAACTTCAACTCAAACCCATATTCCATCCTTTACTGATCCTAGACTCTCAGAGGACTTAAGATCAGATATTCCATTAGAAAGACTTTCCACTTCATCCACTGAACCTGTCTTAGAAGAAGATTCAAAGACCCCTGCTAGAGATACAAACTTTTCCACTTCCACAGAAGAATCAACTATGGCAGAAGAAGGGGGAGGAGGAGTCTTTAATGGAGAACACACACTATTTGGAGGGGGTAGAGGTAGAGGTAGAGGAGAAGGAGGTAGAGGTGTAGAAGGAGAAGGAGGCAGAGGAAGAGGTAGAAGAGAAATGGGAAGCTCTTTTGGGTTTCCTATAGTAGATGAAGAAACCAATGCAACTATGAAAAACATTTCACCCTCTATCCTTCCAAACTTTTATGGACTCAAAACTGAAGATCATGAAACCTTCCTATTTGAATTTGAAGTCCTATGTAGAACCTATGACTACTTACAAGATGCTCAAAAACTTAAACTATTCCCTTCAACATTGAAAGGAGCAGCATTAAAATGGTTTATGAGTTTGATCAACAGTTCTATTAGGACATGGGAAGACATGAAACAAGAATTTTTAGAGAGGTATTTGGATTACTGTATGCCAGTCAACCATAAGGAGGAAGTGTTTAAAATGTTACAAAAAGAGGATGAAAATCTGGAAGATTTGTTGGAGAGATTTAACTACAACATCAAAAGAGAAAAAATGGAAAACTTAGACCAAGACACCTTGAAAGCTCTCTTGTTGAAGACAATTAGGGATGAATGGTTAGATATCCTTAACATGATGGGAAAAGGGGATATATCTCAGCTTACATTACCTGAAATAGTTGAATTATGTATCAACCTTTCAAGAGGGAAATCTAAAACTGTAAAAGGACCAAGAGACCCCGCTCTTGCAAGGGAAAGTAAGTCTGCTTCTGGGACAGTAAGTAGGGCAGAAATAGGACATATGCTTGATGAATTCAAATCTGATATCTTGGGGAGTCTTAGTGAACAAATAGACACCCTTAAGTTACAAACAAGTAAAAAGCTGAATCTGATGCCTTAGCAATATTTTGTCCCAAATGTAGAAAGAAACATGCCTTCAGAGAGTGCCCTTTGGATGCCAAAGTTGTGGAGACCTGTGTAATTTTTTTAGAAAAACATGAGACCAAGAGTTTTCCTTCACTTCTTGGTCTTAAATATGTCTTTCAAGAAGAAACTCCTACAAGTTCCACAAAATCTCTCAATTTTGTCTCCAGGAGGCCTTGGCAAGGACCTCAAACACAAGGATTTCATGATCAGTTGTATAATCAACCCCCACCAAATTGGAATTCTTGGCAGCAACCTTGGCCCCAATTTCAAAATAAATCACAAACTTGGGCGCAAGGAGCACAAAATCCCTATGGAAGGTACTCTCAGTATTACCAATATCCACCATCCTATCCACCATATCCACATTTCCCTCCTCAACAAAAATTTCAACAAAATCCTCAAAATCCACAACATCAAAATCAACCACTTCCATTACCATTTCCTCAGAAAACAAATCAGTTTCCTACCTAACCCATACCAAACCCCAACAATAAAAATCCTCAGAACACATACATGATAGAAGGCCAATAGTTTCCAACTTATTTGATCACTCCTTTAGACCTTAGTGATGTTCAACTTAGGTCTAGAAGAATACTTGAGAAGAGGAAACCTTCTGTAATCATACAAGATCAAGAAAATTCTAAGGAAGATTCTCTACGGATAAATAAAATTCTTGAAGAGAACACCTCTTTCCAAGACCCAAACATTGAAAAATAAAAACAAAAAGAACCAATAATTTCAACTCCTATATTAGAGCAGCCATCAACATCCACTTCTACACCTCCCTTTCCAGAAATATTACAAATTGATAGGGGTGTAGAAAAACAAATTATGGTGCCTAATTTATATTTCCTAGATGAGCTGACAAATGTTTGTATTAAGATCCCATTATTGCAAGCTATCAAGGAAATTCCAATCTTATCAAAGACAATAAAGGAGTTGAGCATGAAGAAAACAAGAAAAAGAATAAGAGAGATAAAGAAAATTCAACTGGCAGGAAAAATAGCAGATATCATGATGGGTAAGATTGCTATTCCAAAGTATCTAGACCTAGGAAATCCAGTTGTCAAAATTCACATCAATGGAATTGAGATCCAAAACAAACTCATTGATTTAGGAGCAACAATCAATATCATGAGTAGACAAATCATGGATAAAATGAAACTTCCTAATCTTCTTTTTACACCCACATTATTACAATTAGCAGATAGATCTGTGATCAAACCTGATGGGGTAATAGAAGACATTCCAGTGTCCCTAGATTCTTGGGAGTATCCTATGGATTTTATGATCCTAACTCCTAAGAATAATCTAGGAGGACACCCTATTATATTAGGAAGACCTTGGTTAGCTACAACTGATGCTTTCATTAGTTGTAGATCCGGTGATATGTATATCTCTAATGGTAGTTCAACCAAGAAATTTACCTTGTATCCTCCAGCAAGAAAAATTACAGAATTAGATGATACTCAATGGATAGAGGATGAAGAAGACTTACAACCTCTCTTCACAATTTTAGAAATTAGTGAAGATAGCCAGATTTTGAATACCTTAGAAACCTTTGAATCCACTTCGGAATATAAGCATGAAAAATTTCAAGAAGAATCCAACATTGAGTTTTTATCATCAAGGCAAATGTCTCCTTATTCCATGGATAAATTTGGCAGCTCTATAATTGAGATATTTCCAGGCAAAACCTTAAACATAAACAGGAACTTAGAGAAATCTCAACAAGAAGAGCTAGTCAAGATCTTACAGAGACATTTTTCTGCATATGCATGGGAGTACACTGATATGAAAGGGATAAGCCCCAAGACTTGCACTCATCACATCTACATAGAGGAAAATTGTAAACCAATCAGACAACCTCAAAGATGGATGAATCCAAATCTTAGGGAGATTGTTAAGGAAGAATTGCAGAAATTGTTAAATGTTAACTTCATCTATCCCATTTCAGATAGTCAGTTTGTTTCTCCTTTGGTAATTGTGCCAAAGAAAAATGGTAAATGGAGGGTATGTATTGACTACCGATAATTAAACAAAGCTACTATTAAAGATCATTTTCTCCTACCTTTCATAGATCAGGTATTAGATACATTAGCTGGAAAAAAGTGCTTCTCATTTTTAGATGGGTTTAGTGGTTATAATCAAATCCAAGTAGCACTGGAAGATCAAGACAAAACTACATTTACCTATCCTTGGGGTACCTATGCTTACCGAGTATTGCCATTTGGATTATGCAATGCACCTGCAACATTTCAAAGGGTTGTAGTAGGAATATTTTCAGATCTAATACATGATTGTGTAGAGGTATATATGGATGATTTCACAGTTTATGGAAACACATTTGAAGAAGCCTTAACAAACTTGGAAAAAATTTTAAAGATATGTAAAGAAGCAAATCTTTCACTTAGTCATGAGAAGTGTTTTATGATGTTTACTGAAGGAATTGTTTTAGAACATCACATTTCAGGGGATGGGATTAGAGTTGATGAGTCAAAAGTTGAAGCCATCTCTAACTTATCTATTCCAAGTTGTCAAAAATATGTTAGGAGTTTTCTAGGATTTTCAGGATATTATCGAAGGTTTATAGAAAACTTCACCAAGATAGCATCTCCACTTTTCAAATTACTTACCAAGGATTGTGAATTCAAGTGGAATCCTGATTTCCAGTTAGCCTTCGAGACCCTGAAAACAAAAATATCTGAAGCACCTATTTTAAGGGGACCTAACTGGAAGTTACCTTTTCATATTTCAACAGATGCCTCAGATACAGCTCTAGGAGCAGTATTGGGACAAAAAGACTTGATTCCTTATGCCATCTATTATACAAGTAAAAATTTGACTCCTTCAGAGTTAAATTATACTGTAACTGAAAAAAAAAATTAGCTGTTGTTCATGCCATAAACAAATTCAGACACGATATAACAGGCTATGAAACTTTTGTTCACACAGATCACTCTGCAAATAGATATTTAATGAAAAAATCAATTACTAATGGCAGAGTCATAAGATGGTTATTGCTTTTAGAGGAATTCAACATTACCATTATAGATAGGCCAGGAAAACAAAACACGGTAGCTGATTTCCTATCTAGACTCCAAAACATCAAAGACAATACTCCAGTTGAAGATCAATTCCCCGATGAATATCTTTTTGCAAATTCTACTCAAACTCCTTGGTTTGCTGACATTGCTAATTATTTAGTTTCAGGGAAATTTCCTTCAATAATGAATGAAAGAGACAAAAGAAATATCATTTATGACAGTTGCAAAATATTCATGGGTTGCTAATGAGTTATACAAAATAGGTCCAGATTTTATCATTAGGAGATGTGTTCGGGAAGATGAAATACCTGAGATCCTCAAGGCATGTCATGATGAACCTTGTGGCGGACACTTTTCTGATAAAAGAACAGCTTATAAGATCCTTCATTTAGGATATTATTGGCCATCCCTTTTTAAAGATGCTAAATAGTATGTCAAAAGGTGTGACAGTTGCCAAAGGGTAGGGAAACCTTCTCCTTCAGGTGAGATGCCATTGCAGCCTCAGGTACATATTGAACCTTTTGAAAAATGGGCTTTAGATTTTGTAGGACCTATTAGTCCTCCATCAAAGCAAAAGAAATATGTATTAGTTTGCACTGATTATGTTACCAGATGGGTAGAAGCCAAGCCATTACTTTCTGCTACTGAAGCATCTGTAGTTAATTTTCTTTTTGAGGATATTTTTACTCATTTTGGTGTCCCAAGGGAAATTTTTACAGATCAAGGAGCTCAATTTACATCAAATCTAGTGGAACAAATGATGGAGAGGTACAAAATCAGACATAGAAAATCTACTCCTTATCATCCACAAGCATATGGTCAAGTGGAATCTACCAATAAAGTCATTGAAGGGATCCTAACAAAGACTTTCCATTTACATAGAAGAGATTGGGTAGACAGGCTCCCTGAAGCTTTGTGGGCCTATAGAAGTACATGGAGAAGCACAACAGGTCATACTCCCTATAAAATTGTTTATGGAAAACAATTTTTGTTTCCCATAGAGTTTCAGATTCAAACTTTTAAAATGGCAGTTCAACTAGGACTTGATCTAACAGAGGCACAAAAGCATAGATTGGAGCAGATTAATGAATTGGATGAGATCAGACAAGATGCAGTTCAAAAAACAAGTATATTCCAACAACAAAGGACTAGATGGCATGATAAGTACATCAAGGAAAAGAATTTCAAAGAAGGTGGCTGGGCTCTCTTGTTTGATTCAAAGTTCAAGGATTTCCAAGGTAAATTCCAAACACATTGGCTTGGGCCTTAAGAAATTATAGGAATTTTTGACAATGGAGCAATAAAAATCAGGGCAATAGATGAAGAGAAGGTCACTTTTCTTTTAAATGGTCATAGATTGAAGCTGTATCATAAGCCACTTCAAGAGAAGAATTTGTCAAGAGATTTCAGGAAAATAGTGATGTGAAGTTAATGAAGAAGAATTTTTCTTCTTCATCAACTTAGTTTAATTTTTTGAATTCAAAAGCATATAAAATAAAAATAAAAAAATAAAAAATAAAATAAAATAAAATAAAGTATAAACATGAAAACTAATCACTGATTAGCATGTTTATACAGAAAAGATAGAGTGAAAATCAGAATTTTTCTAATACTTTAGCTTTCCAAATTTGTTCTTTTTATGTAAGCAGCTATTACAAAATCATAAGTGCAAACTCATATTTCACTTATGATTCATTTCATTCCATTCATACATACTCCATTTCATTCCATTCATCCATACTCCACTTCATTCCATACTTCATTCATTTCATTCCATGGTCCACCTCATTTCCATCTCAGATTTTTTAAAAATTTGATCTTTTTCTGCAATTGAATAATACAAATCATAAGTTGCAGGTCACTTTCCATACTTCACTCCACTTCATAATTGTGATTCATTTCATTCCATTATTCACTTCACTCATACTCCATTACACCATATTTTATTATTCGTTTTTAACTCATTTCATACAACATTCCATTCATGCTTCAAACCATTCCATTCTATGTTTCAAGACTTCTACAGGTACATTATGCAATCAGTTAGACATTCTGCAGCCAGTCAGACATTCTGCAGCCAGAGATCCTGAAGGCACTATCTAGTAATCACTTGATTTAGCAGCAAATTGATCCTGCATATCCAAGACAACAAGAAAAATCAAAGGAGTTATGCGGACTGAAGATCAATGATTTTCAAAGGAGGACAAGGAATATCAAAACCACAAAAAAAAAATCAAAGGAAAGGCAAAGGTAAAAGTTATGAAATTATTATGGTGACAAATCATGAAATTTTTAGCATAGTTAAGTCATGTATGATTCAAAAAGTTATTTTAATTAGTCGTGTTGATCATGCCTATCAAACCTATCATAAAAAATTTGGACAAAATCCCTTTCACTTCGCCATTCCAAATCATCATTTAAAACTTAACGGTTAAGTACTGAAGTGACCTAATCAGTCACGTCACTAGCCCGAAGCATTTAGTGATGATTTTGAAATTTACATGAGAATTTTTCCATGGTCTTTTCTTTCGTGATAGCTCTCAACTCATTAATCTGTGTGAATCATCGTCATCGCATTATACTCATTTCATAACCACTCCATATCATTTCTTTCTGTAGCCAATTCTTAGCCATTCCGGTCTGTAAAACAGAGGAAACATCTTTGGAGTAAAAACATCTCTTTAACATCCATTTTCACCGTGAGCAGAGGAGAAGTAATTTGAAGGTTGAGAAAGGAAGCTATGGGTCTCATAGTGAGATCCGAACTAGTTGGAACCAAGTACTTAGAAGGTTATCCACAAATCATAGAAATGCTACAGCAGGCTGGGTGGTTACAATTTTTGGAAAAATTTAATGGTTTTCATAAAGAGGTAACCAAAACATTTGCACGGTCCTTCAATGGAGTAGAGGTCGAAATAGGAGATATTAAATTCACTATTACAAAGGCTTTCATTGTAGAAACAATGGAATTACCCAGACAAGGAGAACGCTGGTTCAAAAATAGGGAATTTCATAATGAGGCGTGGAGGCAAAGACTCAAAACACCAGGTATGGATGTTTCCATTTTTAAGAAAGGTATTCCTAGCTCGGAACTGAAGAATAAATGGAGGAATATGTTGCTAATTTTGCAAAAAATTATCACTTGTGAAGGAATATTTGGTACCCTCTATGTTTATCATATTCGGTTAATGATGCATTTCTTAGATGAAGAAATCAATTTTCCCTTTTTCCTACTTCATAGTCTGAAAATAATGACCTCTAATGTTCAAAAGAGGGTTCAATTTCTAGAAACCACTTTGTATCACCATGGTTTAGTCAAAATCCTAATTAAACATCATTTGAGAAAAATGGGAGATAATTATGATGAGTTTCTAGTGAGGAATCACTTTGAAGAACCCAAGGAATCTCCACCTGAAGGCAAACCTACAAGGAGAAGCAGGAGAAGGGAAATTTCCAAAGCTGTTAAAACTAAAACTGGTAAACCAATACAAGGGGACAGTGAAGAGATGATTTCTGAGAAATTGGCTGAAATTAAGAAGTAGCTTAAGAAGGAGAGGATAATAATAAAATATGCCAAAGAGAGAGGTGAAGGACCATCTCAACCAAGACGGAGCCACAGACTCAGAGGTGTATTGAAGAAAACAGGGATTAGACAAACGAGAATCATAAACATCGAGGATGAAGAAACACCCACTGCTAGATCACCTAAGCACCAATATGAACATAATCTTAATGAAGAAAGTCCAGAGATAGACCGAGCTCAACAACAAATTTATAATTATATTGAGACATTAGAGAAGATAGCCTTAGAAAGTAGAGACAAAACTCCTAGCCCACCAAAATCTACAATTGATGTACTAAGAAGAGACAAATATGAGTTAGAAGTAATCAATAGGCATATCAAGAATGAGAATGAAATTTTAAGGGAGCAAGTTAAGCTGAAAAGTGATATGAATACAACTCTTTCTCTGCAATTGGAAAAGTTGTACAAGGCTAGTGAGAAATTGAAGAAGAAAAACAAAAAGTTGAGCAGGGCACTTATAAATTTGAGATTCAAGTTGGTCATAAAGAAGCCTAGGAGGCCATTAAATATCATACAAAGCAGAAGAAGGAGCCTAGATGTCCTAGCAGAAGTCTTAAAATATATGGATTGATTGCATGAGGACATGCAAAAACTTTGCAGTGGGGGTATGTTGAGCCCCAAAGATGTCCTTTTCTTCCACCACATTTCGCTCAATTTCCTTTGTTCCTTATAAATTATAGACTTAAATGATCAATAGGATTAATTAAAGTTTCTTTAAGAATGTATATAATGACTAACTTGCTACACTTTCATGGTTTTGTTGTTGTAGTAATTTTTGACTAGATTTAGCTACAGAATGCAGCCATTCTGTAGCTAGTTTCCGATTCTGCAATTGTCTTCATGTTTTCACAGGTTCCAGGTGTCACCTCAAGGAAAAATACATATGGGTAAATTCCAGACTTCATCCACATCGTTCCTTGCTCCCTACGAAGTCTGAGCAAAATTCTACAGGTGGTTATGCACGTGGGAAACCAAAACTAGGAGATAGACTTCTAATAGGACAAGGACTGTACAGATGTCCTTAATCATAGTACGAGACCACCACTAGAGTTCTAGTTTGATTTTCGTTGGGAAAGAAATTTATTCCTGTTTTATCTCAAGGGCAGTTATGTAATTTTCTTATAAGAATGACTCAGGAGATCGAGAAATAGCTAGCTAGATTTATGTTTTGTTGCTAGAACTCAGAAAACTGTGATACTCTGTTTTTGAAATAATTTTCCTTTAATGAAAGAAGCATCGCTTTATTGCAAGATCTGAGGCAATCTTGAGGATATTTGTATGTTGATCTGGTGGTAGAGGGCCCCTACTACCCGAGAATATTTGTGCACATTTCTTAGATAAGTAACTTTAGCCTCGTTGCATTCCTAGTTTAAGAAATTTTCCGAACTTTGTGTTTTTTCTTCACTTGCATTGGATGCTACAATTTAGTCTTGTTCTTACGAATTATTCCAAAATATCACTAATATTGAATGAGGTATAACTGTATTATTTTAGGAGTTAGTTGCATTTCTTTGAACTTTATGTTTTTGTGCTCAATTACATCAGTTGTTACAGCTAGTATTGTTCTTATTAATATCTTCCAAAATATCACTAACTCTGGATGAGACATAGCTGTGGTGTTTCAGAGCTTACTGCGTTTTTTTTAACTCTATGTTTTTATGCTCATTTACATCACATGTTACAACCAGTCCTATTCTATGAATTATTCCAAAATACCACTAACCCCTAATGAGACAGAGCTAGAAAATTTTAGTGATTAGTTGCATTATAAGTGTAGTTGTAGTACTCCGGAGATTAATGGTGCACTAGTTCAGTTTCTGTTCACTGTATTTCAAATTAGATTAATGGCACTCTAGCTCAGATTCTGTTCACTATATTTCAAGTTTGGATAATGGAATTCTAGTACAGTTGTGGTCACTGTATTTCAAGATTGAATAATTGCATTTTAGTTCAGCTTTATCCATTGTATTGTTAGTTTTATTAGTCAGTTATATGCTAGTTTTGTTCCATTAAATTTCAAGGTCTTCATTATTTACAAACTTCTATTGTTATTTATCTCTTCCAGTACATCATCATATGGACAGGAATTAGTGATATCAGTTCAAGGCCTTGACTGTTCTGCAATCTCTTATAATTGTACAAATAGCCTTTTTCCCAAAAACTATTCCAAAAGACTTCTAATTTCTGAATAAGGCTTAGTAGTGAAAATTTAAGTTGCAGAATGGATCAATTCCAGTGTCATAGGTTAATTTAGAGTAGAATTCCTCACTGTGTTGCAGACTATCTTTTCCAATGTATGTTCCAACAAATTTCTAGCCATGGATAAGATTTCCTCTGTGATCTTGTAGGTGGTTGTTTACTTAGAAGAACCTCATGGCACTAACTTATCCTTTTCTCAAAGCTATTCCAACATATTTCTAATGAATGAATGGGATTGAGTTCATGTTGAGAGTTATTGAGTTTTTGCTATGAGTTATTTTTCTTGTTAAAATATTGCATTTTCTGTTCTCAAGAGCCATACATAATTTAGAATAGGTTTTGCTATGTTTTAGTCTGACCAACAACTTCTCTTTTCCAAAACTTAGTTCTTTTCCCTCTTAGAATAAAAACACAAAAAACCCAAAAACATTGGAAAAACACTAAACACAACGTAGTGAGAAACAAATACCTAGGCACATATAGTGCACTTCACTTCAATAGTTTACTAACCCTGGTTGAAAATTTATGACCTCAATTTAGGGACACTAAGTTGAGCAGAAAATACCTACTTGTCAAAGAGAAGTATCCTTTATGGTGTGTACATGATATCAATGAGGCAGGGGAGGCATACCCATAACTTATAAGATAAATCAGTACAAAGAATAATGGTGCACCAAACAATGTGGGTATGAGCAACATAATACATGTTATATGATACATAATGTGTTGGCATCAATGGGATAGAAAGTAATACAATGATATAATGTGTCCCACATACATATTTTCTAGAAAGATAAAGGCCAAGAATGATACAATGAAAATTGTTGAACTGAGTACATAGCATGGAATTCCCCCAAGATAATGTGAGGGGGAGATAAAAATCAAATAATCCCTGCTAAATAGGAAAGGGCTCTAAAGATCTAAGTGAACCATCTAAAGGAGTGGCTCATGCAGTGGGCTCTATGATCGGTGGAAACTAAGCCAGTAAAATATACAAAACTACATCTCAGGTTGGATCATGATATCTTGATTTCAAATATTGTGGGGAAATACCTGAAGGGCCACCCCCTCATGAGGTTTGTAACATCTCACACACACCTAGTGAATGTTGGGACAATCTATTGAATCACTGGACCATCAAGTGTACGATTCTTTCTCGTGAGATGATTAGTTGTATTGGAGCACATGAGAAATGACTAAGTCAAAGGGAAATAAGGGTTCCCTTTGCTTGAACTGATGCACCCAAGAATGAAGAAGCTAGATCCAAGGTACACTTCCCTCTAGACCACTCTCCTAGAATAAATGTGTTGAATTTGATAGAATAGGGCTTGCCAAAGTTGAGGAAATTATGAGACCTCAAAAAAGGCATGAGGGACATAGCAATGTGATTGATAGAGATTTAAACCGAGGATTATGATGAGGAAATAAAGGGATGGGTGGACTTATGAGTTCCCTTGTCAAAGAATAATATGTAAGGTTGACCTAGCAGTGACTGACATTATTCCAGAGGTAGTGGTAGATTACTCAAACAAAGGATTTTCAAAGACATATAAGGATAACTAGAGGCAAAATATGAGCAATAGAGGATGAATACAACACATGGAGGGGATGATATCATGTAAAAATCTGAATGATATGCTGAATAGAATCAATGGGATATAAGGTTGACTCATATCTGATACTCTAAACAAGGGTGACTGAATAACGATTCCACAGGGAAAGAGGCCCAAAGGGTACCATTAATACATGAGTAAACAATGATCACTAAGGATGAAAGTCAACACATAAGTCAACAAGTGCAAAGAAAAAATGGTTCCAGAGTACGAGTGAATCATATAAAGATAATCGATTTTAATAAGTGATAAAGTGAGACCTCATGGAAAAATGTCTTCACAACAAGGTTTTAAATTACCAAAAATGAAGATATACCCATTATAGATCTTGGTGAGAGATTTCCAATGGTGCAAAAGAATCATCAAACCGAGCTACGATGATCATGTAATGGCTAAGGGATAAAATTAGAGTTTTCCTATCAAAAGGGCTTCTTGTCCCCAATTGAAATTTATTTGTGCATTGTGTTGGTGGGTAATTTGGGGAGGAGAAAGCCCTAAATATTGGTGAGCTCATAGTGTACAAATTGATTGGTGGAATTTGGATCTCGAATTTCAGGTTGGTGGCCTTACTTGTCTAAAAATAGCGTTAATGCTTCGTTGAAAGATGTTTCCTAATGAATAATTAAGGAACAAGAATTAACTACTAGAGAAGGCCTAGAATCATCCATGCCCACCGAGTCAAACATGGGGACCAAATGGTAAGTGTGGAATCACATAGAGTAGAATGTTTGAATATATGTTATTAATCATCTACAATATGCAAAGTGGGTATGGGTCGCTGGAGATAATATTAGGACAAACAATAAAAGAAATTAAAAGATAATTGGCCATACCTAGATCATTTTTTTTTAGGCCAAGAATGATGATAACCAAGTGATAACATGGACAAGGGGGTCATCATGCCCCCAAACATGAGATATTTCCCCCAAGCATAGGATGATGGAGGGGACTAATTGGGTATGTAAAGGTTGGAATGAATCCCCCAACTAGATGTGTATGAAGCATGTTATGGACATGTCAGATGTATTCAAAATTATGGATTCCAAACACTTGTATGGAGGTATATAATATAGTTATGCACTTAGGTGTGTCATCGTCATTTATTGTTATGATTGTCTTCTTATGGTAAGAAGGGATGGATGTGGTAGGATAAAATAAATGGCGGAATTCCAATATCATTTGGAACTATGTATATGAGTTAAATGTGCTAAATTTCTAGGTTTTCATACATGGTGTCACCATACCAAAGAGTGGATTCAAATATAATTAATTTATGCTCACTTAGATGACAATGGAGTTGAACAAAAATAATTTCTAAGGGACTGGATTGTTGATATAAGATGTAGGGATGAGAAAATGGATCATCCCCATGGTGATATGGGTCTCCTAAATTTCTTTAGGATGGGGAAAAATAGTGGTACTAAAGCCGACACTACCAGACACACTATGAGGGTTGGGGAGAATTGCTTCTCCTAAACTCTTGAAAATGGATTCCCCCTTACCCAAACATTGTGTGGCAATGTAATGGCCACAAGGTGGATGTGGTTTGAATTCATGGGTTCGAAGTAAGGGGTTATTGAAATAATAATAATCATGGGATACATCATTCACATACACAAAATATTCAAAGGGAGATTGATCATAAGTGGATACAAGGTCCACCGATGTTGAGAATGAAGTATCTTGAGAAGATGTTTCGAAAGAAACACATTTATAAGCTCCCAAGGAGTCTGAATAAGTTGATACCATGGATGATGATAGGTAAATAATAGGTATGGAAGTGTCTTCCATTCCAATATTTGGAGGAAGAATCAGTATAGAGGTCTGAGCAACCTCTTTACTTGGAAAGGAATTGGTATTAGGGTATGAAAGTTGAGAAATGGGAGGCTCATTGCGAGCAACATAAATTTCACGAAGAAATGAGAGGGAATTGTGAAAATAGTCGAGTTGAGGAAATTGGTGTGAATAATGTCCATATGTATCGCACAAAGCAAAAGGGTGATTCATGCGTAAAGATTTTTTTTTCTTGGAAGATTTAGGTAAGGTGACTTATACCTTAGGGACATTAGGGTCTAAGTGAATTTCATCTTCTGAAATGATGCTCTTGATATAGGGAAGATCAGGGAGATTTTTAGTAGCATGACCATGAAAATCATACAAAGTTCATGGAGGAGTAGGCATAGGTTCTTTAGAAGGAGTGATTTCTACTTGGGTTACCTTATCCTTTCCCCCCTTTATCTGGGTCCCCCCCCCCCCACATCACCAGATGCTTTCACAATAGGAGTAGTTTCCTGTTGAGGTTTTTGTGGAACTTAATTAGAGGTATGGGTGGTGGAAAACAATTGTATCATAGGAAAAGACACATAAGGATTGAGTTGATCAGGAGGGGTGTTTTCATGAGGATCGATGTATCAAATTGGTATCACCAAAGTAATGTTAGGGAGACTCAACATAGCCATCAACGAGGTTGAAAATATGTCGAGTGGAAGAAATAATAAAGGTATTTTACCAAATTTATGGTGGCTAGGAGGAGCTTCACTTGAGGGTCCAAATGATTCTTAAGCAATATGTTGCTAGGAGAATGCACCAAATTTGTTTTTGGTAGCTTGTAATGCTTAAATCATACAAACACTGGAAGAGATAGGCTCATTGGGAACAAGCAGTGGGCTATAATATGACCCTATAAACATGGAATATTTATAAGCTTAGGGAGAGATCTTGGTCAAGGAAGGTATGGAATTGTTACTAACCATCAAAGATATGACATTCTGAGGAGATTTTTGAGATTGAGGATCATAATACATCAATTAATCAATGGTGACAAACTTCTCATTGTGAGGGAATCTCATGGTGCGAAAGATGGAAGATATGAACTCTTTCATGACATACATGAAAATATGACCAAGAAACATGTTATAGTCAGGAGGGGTGTCGATAACTTCGACATCGACCATGACATGTTTTTTTGGAAATCGAGACAGGAAAATTCTGGTAGAGACCAAGGGGTTGCGAGGGGTGACCATCGTATGCATGAAGAGTGATTGTGGATGGTGAAAGGGTGGGAGAACCAAGTTGTTTCTAGATAGTAGTGGCCATCACGCAAGTGGACGTGCCTTTTTCAATGATACACTATTGAATAATGACGTTCTTAATGGAGATAGGTATCTAGAAAGAAAAAAATGGAGGAAGGCGAGGATGATCCATAGTGTCAATGCCCAAAACAATCAAGTGATCATGGGAAGGGTCAAAAATTCCTAAAACATACGGTAGATATTTTATTTGATATGGGCACATCTAGAGGACTTCTAGCGCTAACATAGAATAATAGATTGTGTTGGTTCATCTATTATGTTGTAAGTATGGGCGACTTGAGGATTGAAAACATTTTGATGTAACGGACCTTTAGTGATCCTAAATGGAAACTCCACCTTAAATGGAGGGATCTATAACCATTTGGTGATGAAAGAGGATATATGGATAATTGAGGTTGCACATTTTTCACTAAATTTCCAGGAGGTTTTTCAAATTGGATTCATCAAGTTTGAAGGCTAATGTCTTCAAAATTAATCATGAGGATTTTATAGGACCCATTCCTAAGATGTTGAAAGGAAGGAAGTGGGGGATTATGGCCAGATTTGGAGGCCACATATCCTTGGTGATGGAATGGGTTGGTAAGCACAACCAGTTGTGTAGATGGATATGTGAGTGAAGGCATAGGTTTCTTTCCTCTAGAGGAAACTTCTTGATATTCCCATGCTTTGCACATTTGGGGGAGAAGGGAAAATTCATGAGTATAATGGCCATAAGTACTAAAACAAGCACAAGGTTTATTGGTTTGAAGGGCCCAGCTCTACTTGGATTGTCTGCCCTATATTATATTGTTCCCCATTATTGGAATTAGATTTACAACCTTGGTTTCCTTGGTTTCCATAATATTGATAATTTTGGGTACCTTTCCCCTTGTTCTCTCTCTTGGGATTAGGGGGTAGGGAAACATTCTTCCAAGCATAGAATTCACCTTGAGGAGGTGGTTGTTGTTGCGGAAAATGTGGTTGATGCATGAGAGGTTGAGGGATGTTGCACCAGGGTTGGAGCACTAGGTGATGCATATGGGTAATAAGGATTCATGACAATGTTCGGGTAACTAGGATGAGTAAAAACATAGCCTTGGCATCAAATGATGTGGATGGGTAAATGCATAATATGTATTCATGCATTGGTATGAGTTAACACATGAAGGATTGGGAGGAGGATAAGCATAAGTGGAACTAGCCCCCCTAAGGTTTACCATAACCCATAGGTGTTTGAGGGTATGGATATGGTTGAGGGTAAGTGGTTGATATGATAATACCGTCAATGACATGAGATGCCCCAGGTGCAGAAGAAGCAACAGGCCTAGGGAGGTCAGGGATGACAATGCAAATGTAGCTTGATTGGGCATATATTAGATCATAATTTAAATCTATTTGGAGAGATTCTTCCTTGGTTTGAGGTAGATGTGGAACGAGATCTTTGCTAATGGGGGCCAAGAGTGTTCATAAGAACCAATCCATGTAGACATGGTCTTGAAATTTTGAATCTTTACATATGCTCTAACTTTTGTTTCATTTTTGTACATTATCAGAAATATGGGTGGTAGAAGTTTGATGGAAGGAAATCAAGAGTTGGGTACTAGTGTCATAGAGGAAGGGTAATTGGAAGTAGGATAAAAAAGAATTGGAAATGTGTAATGTGAGGCATGGGGTTGGTCTACGTTCCATTTTACAGTAGCTTTGGTGAGAGTGTGTTGGAAAATGCACAAACAAATTGAATCCTCTGTAATAGAATTAGAGGAGCACCACATGTGAAATGAAAGGACATTGTTGGGATCCTCTCCAAAATTACCTTCAAATTTTGGTATATCTGATGGGAGTTTTTTTGGCATAGGTGGAAAACTCAAATCATGATGAAGAGGATCATTAATAAGTTGATTCAAATATGGGAGAATTAAAAAGACCATGTAAGGTAGCAGTGGTTGGGAAGGATTCATTCCTTATGTTGTTCCAATGTTACCTCCAGGGAAGACCTTGAGTATTACCAACATTACCAATAAAATTACCTCCCCTATTGGTGCCAAGATTGGCATTGGTATTACTACCCCCTTTGACACCTAACATGGCAGCGGTTGGGGGCTGAGAGGAATTATAAGCCAAGGATGAACTAGAGGAATCATAATGATTAGAGTCTGATGGTGGACTAGGGGGACAGACCCTAACTTGTCAAGAAGTTGTTAAAGGATGTCTTAATGGAAATTTAGGGTGAATGCCATGAAGTCTTTGTGACAAATGTCGAGCGGGTACAATGAGTCTTGTACAATGAAAACACTGAAGGCTAAAGGATGAGGATGAAGAAAGAGAACAACAGAGAGCAAGCAAACACCTAGTCACGTGGTGAAAAGTGAAAGATAACTACAATGTACTAATATTATAATTTAAGAAAGCATGTCATATAAAAATAAAATTACCTCTAACATAAAGGTTATATAATCCTAAAAAATTTCCCAGTACTATGTTTTGGATGGCCTTCCAAACAACTTCTTACTTAGGGAATCTCATCCCTGCAAGCATAGCACTTGAGGGGAAGGTAGGGTAGAGGCCACTAAGTTCCCTCTGTTTCATGGGGGTTCACAAATATTGGCTGACTTCTGTCTAGTCAGCCACCAGCATGGGATTCCCTACCACAAGTTAGGTAGCCTCAAGGAGAACTAGTCGCACCATGACCTAAGCCTAACCCCCTCTCAAATGATATTTTTTCACATTATGGTTTTGATCGTGGGATGGTGGAGGATTTTAAATCTCTCTGCAAGGAAAAATCAATGTTTCTATGTAAATGATTGATGAGTGTTATTGGAAACCTAACCCACCGATCCTACCTTAAATAATAGATTATTTCTCCTTGATGCCCAAGTGGGCTTAGATCTACGTGTTGATAAGTTATTAATGTGAGAGTTTAAAAGTCTTGACTTGGTAGTTCTAACAAAGTGCTAATTGGCATAGGAAGTGCTAGTATGTGTGTAAAAGTGTGTTTCAATGGGTTAATTGGAGCATGTTTTCACATGCTATTTTCTGCTGAAAAATAAGGTATGAAAATGTAAGGTGTATTGAAAAATGAACAAGAAGAAAACAACTAGACTGACCACACTATTTTTTATCCAAAATTAAAAAGTGAAGGTTTCATGAAATAATTTTCAAGTTAGTTTATTCATTTTATGAAATGGATCGTGATTTCAAAATCACACAAACTTAAGTAAAATTTTCATAATTTTAACAGTTAAAAATGGACAAACATGCAACATCAAATACAACAAATTGATAACGAAGTTCACCCCTCCTGAATTACATCTTTGGGTCCAAATTCCAATAGTGGCATTTTTTATTATGTTATAAAATTATCAATACATGATCATACAAGCTTTAATATACAAAAATAATAGTGCCATTGCATCTAGAATTCCCAAAAACCACTTTCTAGGTTCTTCTTAAGCTCAAAAAGGTTAAAAATTGAGGAAGATAGAATATTTCTTTAAAATGCATGTAAAATTCCCTGGAAAAATGTTTGGCCCTGCAAATTGGGAAAAGAAAACTCCATATTCCAATTGATAGGGAGATAAGGTTGGTAACCTACAATCTGGGGTTGAATCTGCAACTATCAGCAGTTGTTTCTTTGTTTTGGTTATAATTTTTTTTAATACATTGGGTCGAATCCCCCTCCGTAAATTGTGCTCCCAATAGTATGGTCCCATGAGACAAAGGGGTGCAGGCCATAGTCCATGCACTCTCCCTAGACCTTCTCCCATTCTTGTGGTTGACATATGGCTTTGGCTTGGGCATGAGAAGGGTACCACACAATTCGCCCCCTGAACTCTTCATCGTTGGTTACATTACATGCCCAAAACCATGGGCCAGGATTTCCGTTGATGCACAAAACTATATGTCATTGGTTACATGATCTACATATGACCTATGGCTAGGATGATTGGGTGCGCCCACTGGTCCGACGCTTCCCCCAACCGCTCAATCATTACATTTAAAATAAAATTTTCCCACGTAGTTTAAACAAGAGTCACGATAACCTGAATGGTAGGGTAAGACATTTTTTGGTTGGAGGTAGTGTGTTCGAGACTAATGTAGGCTCATATGGCATAGTAAAAAAAATTATTCCACTTCCTAGGGGTGTGTGATGACCTCTCATAGGGTCACATGGCGCCCTCTGATTGGCCCACGTGGTGGCCTGTGATTGGCCCACCACATAAACCATACGGCCAATAGCTATGTGACACGTACCCTCATGGGATTGGCCCAGATTTCATATATACAACCTAGTCAACATGTTGACATCAACATCACGTCAGTGTATGGTCTTCATAGTCAACCTTGCAAGTTGACTTTTGTTATTGTTTACAAAAAACTTCAGAACGTCATAACTTCCCCATACAGTTTCAGATTGAGGTGATTCAAGTGTCGTTGGATTCAGAACAATGAGATCTATGATTTGGTGCTAATTTTGTTATACTTTTATCACTTTAAATTTGAGCATATTTTTTTATCCCCAAGATAATTCCTCTCCACAAGAAGCTTTTGGACAACCAAAATTCTATTTTTACTTAGCAAGTAAGTGAGGTTACAAATCCCTCACTTTCCTGATCACTATCCAGCTTCCTTTTCTTAGATTGTACCTTTGACCCAACATGAAGATAATCCACGTTTCCTCTACATGAAGTTCTTATCCTCCTCTCAAGAATAGAGTCTTCCTGCAACTCATTTAAATATTTTGCAACAAAATATTCTATAGATGGAATCTGAACATTCTCTTCTTGATAAAAAATCATAGGAGGCTCATACAATCTCAAGTTTTCCACATACACAATGAAATAAATTTGCACGTAACGTGGAAAATCTAATCGAAAAGCGTTGTTATCAATATTCTCCAATATTTCAGAATGACCATATGTGACTAGCTTGATATTTTTACCTTCACCTTGTAATATTTGCTTGCAGATGTACAACCAAACTCGATCTCCCACTTTGATATCATGATCAACCTGATGCTTATCATGTCTTGCTTTGTACTTGGATTGGATTTTCTCCAGTTGTTCTTGTACCTTTTTATGCACTAATTGGACATGTTCAATGAAATTATTGGCTTTTTCCACATCACTATGTCCATCTACTGCAATATCTTTACCAAAGTTGAAATCCAAAGGAGACTTTGGAAAATAACTAAAACAAGCTTCAAATGGAGATACTTGTGTAGATGAATGCTTGACATGATTGTAGGCATGTTGGATGTAATTCAAATGCTCATCCCAAAGTTTAGGATGGTTACCACAATATCCTCGAAGGAGATGCACTACTATTATGTTCACTACTTCTATTTGACCGTATGTTTGTGGATGAAATGGTGTTCTCTTCTTCAACTTTACGTCCATGATTTCCCATAAACTTGACCAAAACTTCTCGATAAATCGAGAATCTCGATCAGAAATAATTGAACTAGGTAACCCAAAGTGAACCTGTACACTTTGGAAGAGCGTATTTGCAATTTTTTCAACTGTAGCATGTTGGGTGTGGAGCCTGATTATCCTCCTTATTGTTCAGAGGTTATTTGTTTCAGTCATGTTGGATCCCTGTTGCTAATGGGGCGGCAACACTACCCATTTTATTATTTTCAGGAGGGGGTGACGAAGAATTTTATGAGCACCCCCCCCCGCCCCCCCAACCCTCAGCTGGAGTTCGAGGGTAGTGCCCCCTAAGCTAAAATAGATGAAAATTTTCCTTATAAAATATTTTAATTTTGTAGTCAAGCTGGGTCGTTCATTAGGAAAATGATCTCAAGGTAGAGGTTATTTTAATTTAGGGTTTTTTTCCCTAGAAAGAAAACCTCAGTTTATACATTGAGGGAATTGTATTGTCGTTGTGTTGTAATATGATTCTAAGAGAGAAAGAGAGAGGATACCATGTGAGAGAAAAGAAGAAAAAATAGTGGATATGTTGTAGGTTGTGTCTCTTTATTTTAATAGATAATATAAAGGTAGGAATGACAGTTTCTCTGTGGACGTAGTCCAAATTGGGTGAACCAAGTATATCTATGTCTATCTTGTTTTATGCGCTTCTTTGTTTATGTTTCCACAATATTTTATGTGTTTCATTGTTCCATTAATTATTTTCTAACAACGAGTATAAAATTCAAAGGTCTATTTGGATAATAAATTTGGAGGAAAGAAGGGTTCGTGATTCGAGTGGGATAAATGACAGAAGAGGGTAGGTTTAGGGTCAAGAAATTTAACGACCAAAACTACCAATTGTGGAAGATGTAGATGGAATATTATTTGTATAAAAAATATCTGTACCTACCATTGAGTATGAAAATCAAAGAAGCCGATGAGTATGACAGCCGCAGAATGGGATATTTTTGATAGAAAGTCACTAGGAATAATATTGTTGTGCCTGGCAGCGTTGGTGACATTCAACATTTAAAAGGAAACAACAAAAGAAGGTTTGATGATGACATTGGCCAAACTATATGAAAAACCATCAGCCTAAAATAAGGTATTTATTATGAAGCCTCTATTTAATATGAAGATGTGAGAAGGAGTATCTATTGTTGATCATTTAAATGAATTTAACACGGTTTCCATTTAGTTAAGTTCTGTAGGGGTAAATTTTGATGATGAATTTAGGGCTCTGTTGTTTATGTTCTCATTTCCAGAAAGTTGGAATGGATTAGTTATGGCTATTAGTAACACTATCTTTGGATATGGTACTTTAAATTTTGATGATGTTGTTGGTTCCATCCTTAGTGAGGAAATGCAAGAAAGCAGTTCCGGTGAGACATCAGGTAATGCTTTGACTGCAGAGACTAGGAGAATGAAAATGGAAAGAGGAAGGAGCCCAGGAAATCACAGTAATTAAAGAAAATGAATATTCAAATCTAGATCAGGGAGATCAGAGATAGTATGGTGGAAATGTGGGAAGAAAGGACACCTGAAGAAAGACTGCAAATCTTAAAAAGGAAAAGAAGTATATGGAAAAAAAGAGAAAAATAATGAAGTGAATGTGACAGGTTATATGTTACAAGATGCTTTGATTTTTTCATTATAAAATATTATTTATGCCTAGGTGGTAGATTCATGGGCTTCATTCCATTCTACACCTAATAGGAAACATTTTCATGACAATGTTCAAGGAAATTTTGGACATGTTCGTTTGGGTGATGATAAACCCTGTAAAATAATTGGAATGGGTAAGGTTTTTATAAAGAAAAAAAATGGAAACCAATGGATATTGAAGGAGGTAATAAATATAAAGAAAAATATAATTTCAATAGGGTATTTAGGTGGTGAAGGTCGTGTAACTATATTCACAGAAAAAACCTGGAAGGCTACTAAAGGAACCCTAGTAATAGCAAAAGGAGAAGATGTTGGTACATTGTATTTATGCAATGGTGTTTCTTAGTATGCTAATGATTTAAGATCCAAAAGATAAATATATGACATTGTGACATCATAGGCTCAGGCACATGAGTGAGAAAGGGATGCAAATTCTTAACTCAATAAATTTGTTTCTAGGTTTGAAGCATGTTGATTTGGATTTTTGTGAAAATTGTGTTTACGAAAAACAAAAGAGAGTCATATTTATCATATATGGGAAGGAAAAGAATAGCGAAAAATTATATCTTGTGCATATTGATGTATGGATACCTACTCAGGTATTATCTCTCAGTGCCTCTCACTATTATTATACTTTTATTTCTGATGCAACTAGGAAAACTTAGAGTTATTGTATTCGAAATAAATCTGATGTATTTTATACTTTCAAGAAATGAAAAGATTTGATTGAGAATGAGTCAGGAAATAAGTTGAAGTGTCTCAGAGAAAACAATGAAGGATAATATTTAAACAAATATTTTGATAACTATTGTTCATGCCATGGAATTCGTAGATATAATGTTGAAATTCAAGAAGAAAATGTGTTTCTAATTTATTTTTCCCTTAAAGAAGTTGGACAATAAATTGTAATTTCATCTCATAACAACTTGTATAAGTGAACTAAATCATGGATATTGATTTAGCTCAATAATTTCGAGTTGAGAGTCAAAGGTGAGGCATTTAGAGTGATTATATTATTTTGGGGGTCCAATTGCAATTAATGCACTAGTGTGGTGTGAGTGTAATCAGTTAACTCCAATTAATTGAGTTAAAATCAATTTAACTAGTTCTAATTGAGTGATGAGATAGTGAGAGGTCCAGTGAATTAAATTAGATTAATTCACAAGTAGTGATCAATCAAATAACTAATGATTGACTATTAATAGTTGCATGCATGTCAGTTCTGATGAAGACCCAGTTGAGATAGATGTTAAAGGGAAGTTAACTATTAGTTGTATTATCAGAAAATTTCCCAAGTGCAGTTATAAAGTCATAGGAAGACCATGATGGATTACACAATCAAGGAAGGTTGGAATTCCTATTTAACAGGGATTTATTTATCTAGGAATCGTGTGAGCAAGGCAGGCTGGAGGAAGGCAAGGAATTGGCTAAGTGTTTGTCCAATTTTTCCTAGATCAATGTGAGACAATTGGTAGAGTGCAAGATATTATTGTGAGCAAGAATGCATTGTATTGTTTCATGATTCCTTGACTTATTATACAATAGAGATACAAGGGTTTTCAACAGTTTCTTTCCCTAGGAATATCTTGTGTTGTGCGATTGATTTACTTCTTTCTATTAATTGCATGTGATTGAGAGATCATGTTTTATATTCCGCAAATGTTGTATAAGGATTCAATATTTTTTTTAGTAAATTACATGATTGGATTGAATCCATTGGTATAATTTCTACATGGTATCAGATCAGTAATAATCACAATAGAAGAGAAGAGATTGAGTTTGTATTGAACAATATTCATATTTGTAGATTCATTCTTTGGACCTAACAACTGACCAGGATGTCTTTCACTGTCTTGAGACTCGAATATGCACTCAAGGGAAATTTGAACTATATTGCATGGAAGGATGGGATGGAGGCAGTATTGGAGGATAATAGTCTGAAGGAGTTCATTGACACTGATATTCCTGAACCCAATCAGGAATATGTTGTGCAACATGAATCATGGAGGAAGAATGTTGCAAAGGCGAGGAGGATCTTATTAGAGGGAGTTCGAGATCATATTTTCTTGAGTCTCCATGGCAAGGAAAATCCATATGCTATGTGGAAGGCCTTGAAAAATCTATTTCAAAGAAGCAGTGACCACGGAAAATCGGCACTCAAGGACAAGCTCAGGAAAATCAAAATGGAGAAGGGCGACACAATCCAGAAATATTTGAACAAGTTCACTCAATGTTGAGATGAGCTTGGAAGTGTTGGGATTAATGTGGTTGATGATGACTTGGTGAGCCTAACACTTCTAGGCCTTCCCAAGAGCTGGCATAGTTACAAAGAAAATTATTTATTTCCTATTATGATTTACAACCAACATAGAAACCATGGAAAATCAACCATAATTTCAACATGATAGCTAGTACAAGTGCTCATAAATCATAATAAGAAAATAAATCTTATTAAAATATGAAAAATCCAACCAAGTCAGAGACTTCCACGTACCACCCAACCATATATTGGGATAAAAAAAATCTCTCTTTAAACCAATCTACCTTGCATCGTATTCCACGCATGAATATTGGATCTCATGCGTTAAACCAAAAAAAAAAAACTAGGGCTTCCAAAGGCCAAACCACCTCAACCCTCAACCACAGTGATTCCACCTCTATGGTCCGGAAATAAATAACATCAACTAGATAGATCTCTACCAAAGCTTTCCAGGGATCCAGGAACTAGTAACTCAACCCACAACCTTCTTGGGATCCAAATAATTTTTCCCAACCACGAATCCAGGGACTAGTTACTTAGCCCACTAAGGGCTTCAGAGCATTTGCCCCAGCCTATGACTCTAAGAACCAGTAAAACAACCCAAAATATTCCAGGGCTTCAGAGTGTTTACCCAACCTATGACTCCAGGAACTAGTAAATCAACCCAAACTATTCCAAGGCTTCCAGAGCATTTGTTTCAACCCACAAACATTGGGAACCTGAGAACCAATCAAAAAAGAAGAAGAAGAAGAAGAAGAAGATAAGTGGGAAACCCACAACACCATGGATATATATGAAATGGAAAGGAAAGGTTGAAACCACTGTCAATCCAAGAAAATATACATGCAAATAAAAACACATAACCAAGGAATCACATGCATAGACCCTTCATTCAAAACTCAGCAAGGAAATCACACATGCAACCTCATACCTGTAAAGTATCGATGTTGTAGTTGATGATCCAATTGTCTCCTTTCACTTCTTTACTTTCCTTTTCTTTGTTTCTCCAATCCAAGTCAATTCTAGAGTGCTCCAAGCATTCTCCAAGAATTCTCTAAATGTGCAAGAGTATGAGAGAATGAGAGTGTGCTCAACTTGAAACTGTTAAAAAGCTTTCAAAACCTAGTGTTGTGGAGGTAAATCCCCTCTGCAGATAGAGGCAATCCCTACTAGCCCAGACCGGGTCTAGCAACAATCGTTCATGCTATAGTGCAGGTTCCTAATTGCAAATAAACCAAATAGCGATGAAGGCTTACCTGGAATCCAATGCTGTCGTTTGTAGAGAAAGTAGCGCTCCCGTTCCTTAGCTCCGGTAGATCACAATCCTCACGATCTCCGTGACCGGACACCTGCACATGCAAGAAACAAAACAAACACAAGCATAAAATCCAGTATATGCAACTATATGTCAGTCAGAGAAGACATAACTCATCATCATAATCAACAACAGGAGTGGAACCATAACTAATAGTCGCTTATCATTAATCAATCAAAGAAGAATACAACCATAGCTCTGACGCTGAATTCTCCTTCGGAGGGTCACCAGCGGAACATGTCTCGAAAAATCCTATCGGGGATAGGAAAAACCTCTCTCTTCGGATGTCTTGACAATAATCTCCTTGCTTGGATTTGGCCTTAAGGGAATGAATCAAGGCTCTTGCAGCATAAGGCTCTGATGGCTCTTGGGAACTTGGATATTAGCTTGCAAAGGAGATGAGCAAGCTTTTATAGATGGGGGAAGGGGATTTGGGATCCCTATAATCATGGGATTGGCCCTATCCTCAAGGAAGCTTCCATGAGAGGTGGCAAACGACTTCCTCTACATGGAGATCCGGAGCCAAACCTCCCAACTCAAATTAGATACCAGTTTATGGATTGGTTAGGACGAAACTTCCGCCATTTATTTTAAAAAAACACTCCTTAAAATGGTTGGCGCGAGTGCGACTCTGAGACAGAGCGCCAATTGGCGCGCCCTCTTTGAAGGATTTCCCCCATTGGTGCGGGTACTGAACTGTCTTCCCACGCCAATGCAAAAAGGGGTGTTTTTAGGGTTTTTCACAAGAAGTTGTCTTCAGGTCAATGAAATTACATGTTTAGGGGAATGCCATGAAAGTGTTTTCAAGTTATGTCACTACTCACAGGTCACGGAATGAGCCCTCCAATTGTGCAGGATGGGGAATTGCAGGGACGGTGACAAATTGTTGTGTAATAGATGCCCCCTAAAGCATGAGGCCCGAGAGAGAGAGAGGGGTGAAATGCTTTACGAGAATGTGTCCAACTGAAAACACCGCCATCGGAAAACTTGCGTAGAGAAGTACAACTGATATCTCAAATACATGATAGATATGTGGTATGGGCACATCCATCCATAATAGAGTATGCAATAATCCATATCTGAGGCATGGACGCAGCCATCCAGTGAGGATCGATAAATAGACTCAGGTATAGTCGCAGCAATCCAATCAGTGAGTCATGTAACTAATCACAAAAATCCACAAAATCGCAGCCTGGATTATAACAGGCAGAATCGAGGGTCTTGCACTCCATCTCGACTCGAAAAAAGTACAAGTTCAAGCATGCGAATAAGTGAGCTAAAGTCGAACATGCAAGAACATCATCTGATTACCAGCCAATGATGAAAGCTGTTAACAGACGCGAGAGGTACCACCATTAATGCCAATGGTACTCAAGGTACTACAGGTACAATCTACGGCATGTGAATCAATGAGTTGGATTCAAACACCCGTAGAATCACTCGATCGGAGGCCAATGATGAAAACCTCATGTCAAATATGAAGAACCTGCCATTGAGGCATGCAGGCTCCAAGGTACCAGAAGGGAGTCTCTAGATCAGCTTCCTGGATAATGAGCTGAAGTCGACAGGAAGTGACCTTGATGGAAGGTGGGCCATAGTGTTTCCCACACAATCAACGCGAGACAGAGGAACATAGTGTCTTTGTGAATCAGGATCAAATGATAATCAGAGGAAGGTTGATACTTGCAGAGGTCAACTTCTCATGAACATGTGGCGACACGACAGTGAGTTTGGAAGTATTTGACATCAACGGATCATAGTTCATGGCAACGAGGCAAAGAGAAGATGAGATGTCAAAAAGGATTACCCAAACCCACGGAGGAAAGTGAAAAAATGAGATGAGATATCCCCAACCCGACACGAATACAGACAAGTGCCATGTTCAAGAGCGACATACTGCCGACACGACAATGATTCTGGTTCCATTTTCCCCCACCATTTCTGGCGAGTACCCCAATTATTTTGATAACAAGCTTGAAGGGGATAGAATATGCTTGTAATATAAGTTCTTCCTTCGGACGAATCCATCCTAGTACATTTAACGAGCCCTAGGAAGGAGCGACTCGAATAACGTCATTACGACTGAATCCAATGTCATCAGGATTTAACGAGTCTGACAGAGGAAGAACTCGGCGTCTTTTCATATTTAGAGAGTTTGAAAAGACAGCGGAAAAGTAAACTCCAATGGTCCCTTTTCCTAAATAGTTCCTTAGATCCGAAAAGGTAGAAAACTATGTCTGACAAAAACCTCCTAGTCGCAATAGGCTAGGGTATTCCTTTTTCGTAAATAATCTATCCTAGCCCGAAAAATGGGTAAACGTATACTAGGTAGATGTCGTTTTGTGGCCACTTTAACGAGATCGAAACGAAAAGGGCCTCGACAATATTTTCATGTTTAGAGAGTCAGAAAAGAGCTGAAAGATGACTCCGAAATGACTTTTTCGTGTATTTACCGAGTCCAAAAAAGTATAAAATACAACTCGTGTCACCGTTTAAGTTGCGTAAAAACCTGTTGCTGCACATAAAGGCAAGTGTAAAATCCATTTTGACAAAATATATTAAAATATTAATAAAAAATAACTTTTAAAACCTAATTAGATTTCAAAAAGTTATAAATAAGTCTCAAATGGTAAAAACAAAATTACTTTTACTTTTTACCTCATTGGAGAGCAGCAGTGGTCCATTTGTGTGCAAACTTCTGACGACTACTACGACTGATCCAGGACGTTATTCAGTTCCGCGTTTGTTCCAGGTAATATGCATTTCCTTAAGCTCCATTCCAATCCATTTTTTATATGTTTTTATTATGTATTAGACTTCTGGGCGAACCATTTTGAAATTTTAGGGCTCGCTCCATTGGCACGGGTATCGAGCACGGACCCGCGCCAATGAACATTTCTTCACAAAGAGGTCACGCCAATGGCGCAACACAATTTTCCGCTCAAAATTTTGAAAATGTGAGTTATCTATGTGGATTTTAAAATGTTCTAGAGATCTAAAAATGTATTTTTTATTGTGTTGATGCAGATATAAAGCAAAAATGGTTATCGAATTGAAGGAGAGGGAACATGGAGAGGAAGATGAAATGGCTATCATGAATGAAGCCTACATGACTGCACTTACGAACTGTGGACTTAATAAATTCTTCCTCACACCTTGCTTACGAGCTTAGCCAGAGCTGCTACAGTACTTGGTCAACATATTGGATGAAAATGAGGAAGTTTTTAAACTTCGGGACCAAGTGTTGGAACTTGAGGTTTCCGACGTATATTTCAAAACCGGACTGTCGCGCAGAGGTCCGGTGCCCATCCTGACAGGCAGCAGACCATCTGGAGAGAAGATGGAGCAAGTAATGGCGAGAGTGTGCCCAGGGGCACGAACTGGATTGGGAATCAGGAAGGTGGATATACACACTATCCGCGATCTAGCACTCAGGGTAGTGCTACACACCATTACGCGGGTTGCGGGATCACAAGTGCCGCATGAGACGACCAAGGCCCAACTCATACTAGCCTCTGAGTGTATGAGCCCTACATTGTTTGATTGGGCTACTGCAGTGACAAAAAATATCAAAAGGCAGCTTACAAGGTGCAAGCAAGTCAAACTGAAGCAGTTTGGCTACGGTTCCATTTTGGTATCGTTCATCCTGGAACGAATACCTATCTTTCAGGGCCAAGGGGCCATAGTTGCTAAGCCGATACTAAGAGAGCCAAGGATGGCTCGCTGGGCAGCACTTATGCCCAGGTCAGGAGGAGGCCAACAGATGTCTTGGAGGCCAGAGTTTTTTGGATGGTTACAGCGTCAGTTGATCGTGGTCGAGGATTGATGACCCTATGTCGGGACCGATTTCACTGGAGACCTAGATCTCCCACTTCCGGAGGGGGATTACTGGGACAAGGAGTTGGGTATGACCTCTCTTTTTGATTTTTATGTTTTATGACTTTTTTTTGGTAATACATGTCTGCTCTAACACCAGTTTTATATGTATGCAGATGTCGGCCCAGAGATACCTGCCGGTATGTCTCCCATTGCATGGAGAACTCAGCCCGCAGCTGACCCTCAGGCGGAGGGTGTCGAGGGAGGAGAGTTGATCAAGAACCTTGAGGGAATTTCCTGGGGGATTCCAGACTACGCCCGGCTGGCAGATGTCCTGATGGCGTATCAGAGACACACGGTGGGAGTGCCTAGTCACCTCCACCGACTTTTGAGATGCTTAGTGCGCGCGGTAGCATTTTACCATGAGCACCATGTGGATTAGACACCTAGGGCTTCTTTCATGCATATATTTTTTGAGAGACATGTCGTCTCCAGATGTATTAAGACGAACATGTATATTTTTTGATTTTATGTGATGCACACTATGTAAACATTTCGACACATATATATATACATACCTCTTTCTGGATGGATCTTTTTACATGTGATGATGTTTTGTTTATAAATTGCGCAAATGTCTATCTAAAACCAAATTAGCTACTGCATCTGTTAATGTATTTATATTTTTGGGTATGTGTTGATATGTAATATAGTCAAAATTTCTCTCCAGCAGACGAATACGCAAATACAGACGTAAAATGGATGGATTTCTTACTGAATAATGCCCATTAAGTTGTAATACTACAAGTTGTGAGTCTAGATACACAAGTAATTCACGAATGCCGAGGTCCACAGCCTCGGTTAATAATTCCAATATAGCACTATATTCCGCGATATTATTTGTAGCAGGACCCAGACACACACCTTGCAGGTTAACCAACTCACCAGCAGGATCATAGATTACCCAGGCTGCCGAAGACAGATTCCTGGTACTGCGGGAGGCACCATCCGCGAAACCCACAAACGGAGTAATGGACATCTGCACAATCAGGAAGACCCGATCAGCAGAAAGATGCTTACATCGCACACCACACCACACATGCACACAAATGAATATACACACCTATGTACACACACCACACCAAAAATAACTTCAAGCGTAGTATTTATTAAGGTACAACCCATTTCTAGGCTGCGCCAGCGAAACTCCTTCATAATCAATGAGCTCATAAGTCCCATTCTTCAATACTCGTTTTAATATATAGGGCCCATGCCACATGGGTTGGAGCTTTCCTGCCCCGAGTTTTTCGTGCGCTTGGTCGTATAGGAGGACAAGGTCCCCTTCGACAAAGGAACGTGGAGAGACAGATTGATCAAAGTGTGCTTTGACCCGCTTTTTCTGTGCTTCAATGACTAAAGCAGCCAAGCGGCGGGTTCATCCAACCGTTCCAAATACAAGAGACGCTCTTCTTCAGGAGAAGTGTCGGGCAAAAGTTCCACAGCTAGCTTTAAGGAAGGAATTTCGCATTCAACCGGAAGAGTTGCTTCCAGACCATACACCAATTGGAATGGTGTGAATCCGGTCGCACTCTTTGCTGACGTCCGGTATGCCCATAGAGCTGAGAACAATTGGAGGTGCCAATTGGACTTATGAATTCCAACTGTTCGTTGAAGCATTGTGACCAAAACTTTGTTCATAGCCTCAACCTGGCCATTTGCCTGGGGGTAATATGGCGTTGAGCTATCGTGTCGTAAGCCCAATCTTGATGTCAGCTCGGCCATCATGTAATCTCGAAAGTGAGTGCCGTGATCGGTTAAAATGGCTTGAGGGACCCCGAAACGTGCAATGATGTGGTTGAAGATAAATTGGGCAATTGTCTTACCATCGGCGGCTAGTGTAGGCATCGCTTCGGCCCACTTAGTAAAGTAGTCGACAACGACGATTATATATGCATGCCCCCCAGCCGAATGAGGGTTACACGTCATGAAATCTATGCCCCATTTTGCAAAAGGGCCGACAGTAATGACAGGATGCAGAGGGAGGGGTGGCGCGCGCATCTTGCGCTGAAAAACCTGGCACGTGTGACATTTGCGGACTGCAACAATACAGTCTTTGAAGATTGACGGCCAGAAGTAACCTGCACGCAGAATCTTCTGGGCGGTGGCATATCCAGACATGTGACCGCCACAGGCGCCACTGTGACAGTCATTTAAGACTCTTTCGGCCTCTTCCAAAGTCAAACACCGACGGAGCACCGAATCTACTCCAACCCGGTATAATGTATCTCCTACAATGCGGTAGGGTTGAGACTGATGCCGAATTCGACATCGGGCATCTTTGGTCAACTCAGAGCGGAAGGTTGACGTCTGAAGATACACAATAATATCGCCATACCATGGGTCACGGGTGCTGATAAGGAAGATGGTTTCGTCTAGAATATGGTCTTCAGAATGAGATGGGGGGGAGTCTGTCGGGAGGGAGCAAATAAGATCCGCGAAAACCAATGATTTGGTCGACTTAGCAGTAGTAAACTCTAGGTCAAACTCCTGAAGGATAACGATCCATTTGGAGTATTTGCCCCCCAGTAATTGTCGAGAAAGAATATATGTCATGGGGTTGCAATTCGAAACCACGGTTACGGTACGCAGCAGGATGTAGTGGTGGAAACGTTGCACAGCTTGTACAGCTGCTAAAGCTAGCTTCTCGACGTGAGCGTAACGCGTTTCCGTGTCGAGAAGATTTCGTGATAGATAGTAAACAACGTGTTCGTTGCCATCATCGTCATCCTGCACCAGAACCATAGCTATGGTGCTAAAGGCGGCGGCCAAGTATAGAGTGAAATCACGGTGATAGTTTGGAGGCCGAAGCAACGGAGCATTAACAAGTAATGTCTTAAGCTTCTCAAAGGATTGTTGAGCAATGTCGTCCCAATGAAAGGGAACGTTCTGCTTTAAAAGACGCGTGAATCCTTTGGCCACTTCCGCGTAGTTCGGTATAAAGCGTCGTAGGAAGTTAGCTTTTCCCTGCAGACTCTGCAATTGATATAACGAGGAGGGTGATGGGAGATTGACAATGGCCTCGACCTTTAGGGGATCGAGGCGAATCCCGTCCTTGGAGACTATGAACCCCAAAAGGCGGCGAGAATCCACGCAAAAGACGCATTTATGAGGATTGAGCCAGATATTATAGCGTCGACAGCAAAGGAAAATCTGGCGGAGGTGTTCTGGGTGGTCCTCTCGCCGAGCTGAGTGAGCTGGCAAATCGTCCAGATAAGGTTGAACGATATGGCGTATGTCGTGGAACGCGTAAGACATAGCACGCTGGAAAGTGGCTCCAGCGTTCTTCAAGCCGAACGGGAGCTTTTTATAAGCAAAAGTACCCCACGGACAGATGAATGCAGTCTTGTGTTGATCAGCAAGTAGAATATTTATCTGATTATACCCGGAAAAGCCTTCCATCAGGGAATAGATCTCACTCCCAGCACATTCGTCAATGATTTGATCTATGAAAGGAGTGGGGTAATTGTCCTTTGGACAGGCCCGATTAATATCTTGGTAATCAACACAAACTCTGATAGTACCCTGTTTCTTATCTACAGGGACAATGTTGGAGACCCATTCTGTGAGGGGAATTGGGTAAATGAAGCCCGCGTTCAGAAGTTTTTCAACTTCTGCTTTAATGGCAGCGGCTTTGCGAGGGTGCACAGGGCGTAGGTGTTGGCGCACGGGTTTCGCACCAGGATAGGTAGGAATCTCATGCACTACTATGCTGGGATCAATCCCGGGCATTTCCTCATAGGACCAAGCGAACACGTCTCTGAATTCTCGAAAAAGATCAGTATAAACTCGTATCTCATCAGGAGAACAAGTTACTCCCACGTGTATGTTCTCAACTATCCCTGGTTTAACGGAGATGTCGATTGGAATGGTTTGAGTAATGTTGCTCAGGTTTCCCTCTGAAAGCACCTCATGTGTCAATATGGGTGTCTGGAGAGGTGGAGTGGGAACCTGAGATGCAAAACACTCTAGACAATCTGACATTGCCCCCAAGCTAGGCATGAATGAGGAACGATGATGTCCATCGCTCCAAGGCAGCTCCTCAAGAGACATTGTTTCAACAATGGCTTCATCAGAAGGGAAAATCTCTTTAAGAGGATCAGGCGAGTCGGCCTCACCGAGCCAGGGGGATTGAGAATAGATGTCTAAAGCCATGCTCGAAGGAGCATGCTGAGGAGGGGGAGGATCAGATGCGGCGATGATTTCACAGTAGTTAATCTCTACCAAAGTTAAGGGCATCGATTCTCCAAACTCAGCCACCTGCTCAGGCGAAGGGATGAGCCATGGGTCGTCAGACCTAGAGATCATGTTAACTTGAGCGGTGTGCGGTGGTGGTGCAGGAAAAATACCCATGAGGACGGGGTCCTTGAAGAGACCGGGTCCTACACTGTCAGGGGGATTTGGGATCTGATCAACGTAAGGAACATTGGTCTCGGAGGTGGAGGTGAAGAAAGACAACTGATCCACCGTAACGATTTTTCCCTCGTGAGGGAACTTAAGAAGTCTAAAGAGGGTGGACGGCACGCATAACATGGCGTGAGTCCAACTGCGGCCAAGAATTATATTGTAGTTAAGCTTGGCGTCAACTACTTCTACTTCTACATTGACTATCTTCCCCTCTAAGGTAATTGCTAAAATATTGAGAACACCCAAGGGTTTTGATTCCCGACCATCGAATGCCTCTAGGGCATTAGGAGACGATGAAAGGTCCGGAGAGAAAATGGCCTTCCAGCAAGCGAACGACATGACAAAGGTAGAGGCACCTTCATCCACAACGGCCCTATGGATGTTAAGACCATTGATCCTGACTTGAATAACAAGAGAGATCTGATGTGGAAGTCGGGGGGTAAATTTCTCTAAGTCGAAGGTGAGAAGATTAGAATCAGTGGGATCGATCCCACCGATTGCAGAAAACAAAGCTTTCCGTTGTGACGGGCAACTTTGAAGAACTTCCAATGCAGACATGGCAGAAGGCGCCTGTGCCAGATCCTCAACAATATTGTAGTGCTGAGCGGCACGGGCATTTGGGTTGTAGGGAGACCTTCATAGAACACCTTTAGAAGGTGGCCTGACAACAGGTTCAGCAGTAGGCTTCTCAATCTCCAATGAACCAGAGACAGGTGGGGGAGGTGGACTTTCCACAACTGCCTTCTCAAGTGCCTGACGTGATTCATTGTAATCCTTTGAATGTGTAGAAATAGAGATAGGTGCAGCACCATTCATCATAAAGACCTGGGACCCAAATGGTGTAGATGGTGAAGGCTGTTCAACCATCTGGGTCTGCTGAGACAGGAACGGTTCTTTGAGAACTGCCGGAGTCCCTTTGGAGCCTTTTAGAAGTTGTCTGACTTCAGATTTTCGTGGAAAATCTTTTGTATAATGATATCCTTCACAGATGAGGCAGGGGTACTTCGGTTTGCGTTGGGAACCATCCTCGGTACGAGGTTTGGAAGATTCTGGCTTTGGGGCGTCGGATTTGGATTTACCTTTGCCCTTCTTCTTTCCTTTAGAGGCTTTTTCCATCGGATTAGCCTGAACGTCGTTAACCTCCGCAGTTTTTCCAGAATCGGGAGGGGCGGGAGGAGCAGAATTATTGGATGAGTTGGACTTTTGCTTCCCATTCTAAGATTTCTTCGAATTTTGAGACACGGAACCAATAACACCATCCACCGCCGGGGTAGGTGGAGCTTTAGAGGTTCCAGACCGTGGAGCATCAGGAAAAATATCATAAAGCGTGCCGGACTGAGAATATACTAGATCCAGATATTGGGCACGCGCTATGGCTTGTTCCTCAGTCACACACGCTCCCATAGAAATATCTTGGGCGATTTTGTTAACGAAGGAGGTGTTGAACCAATGAGTTAGTATCTGATCAGGTATATGGAACTTGATCAGTCTACGACGACGTCACCACTCATGAATGTGATCAGCAATGTGGGTGGCTTTGTCCTGCTTCAAAGAAGTCAGGAGGTGCGTCCAGGCTTCGTAGCGAACTGGTAACTGAAAGTGAGTCAGAAAAGCCATGGCTAACGTATTGAAATCTTGAAAGATGCCATGGGATAATTCAATATACCACTTAGCGGCAGCGCCAGTCAAAGTGTGATAGAAGAGGCGAAGACGAATTGAATCATCCACCCAAGAGTTGGACGAGCACCAAAGATGGTAAGGCATCACGTGAGCTTGGGGTTCCTCCCCAGATTTACCCTCAAACTTGAGGCAATCACCGGGTACCTTGGTAGGAACCGGAGGCCAATAAGGATTGTGTAGAATTGGATCATTAGTTAATTTCGAAACATCCGGTAATTCCAAGGTAGCCAGAAATGGAAATGGCGGATTGGACGACATGCCTGGCCCTGGATAAGGACTAGTACCTGTACTCCACGCTGGTTGAGAATATCCTTGCCCCCAAGGGTTCTGTCCGGCAGGATTCTGACCATAGGGGGTATAGGGTGCATATCCAGTCTGATTCGGTTGCTGGTAACCATTGTGCGGGGCTTGATAACCAGAGTATGGACCTTGATTATATGTCGGCCCCATGTGAGCAGCATGTGGATTTGGCTTCTGAGCATAGGTGTAGTCGGGTTGTTGAGAGTAATAGTTAGAACCTTGGGGCTGGCTATAATTCGGACGGTATTGACCATGAGAATAGTAACTGCCTTGAGGTCGAGTGGGCTGCTGATAGGTGGGACCCTGCTGAGCTTGATAATTAGGGTGCAGCGGTTGATTTGGCTGCGACATTGAATAAGTCGGCTGTTGAGCAGGGTAAACAGGATGTGCAGGCTGGCCTGGCTGAACAGGCTGACCTAGCTGAGCGGGTTGCCCTGGTTGAACAGGTTGACCCGGAAAAACAGGTTGTGTCGGTTGTGCAGGTTGTCTTGGCTATTGAGGAGCACCAGGTTGTGCTGGATAGGCCAGTTGGCCTGGTGGAGGGACACCAGGTTGTGCCGGATTGGCCGGTTGGCCTGGAGGCGGGATACCAGGTTGTGCTAGATGGGCCGGTTGGCTTGGTAGCGGAATGGAGCCAGGTGGTTGCTGATAACCGGTTTGACCCGCAACAGGACCATAAGATGGTCCTAGCTGATGTGCAACATTGTGACCAAGAGGATACTGAGGTTGCATGGGTTGAGAAGGTTGGACTTTCCCCCCAAGACTGTATACCGGCCTGGGTTGGTACCCCGGTTGACCTGTGAGTCCTTGAGGTTGCCCAGGTGGGACTCTAGGGAGAGGCTGCATGAGTTGACCAGAAGGGTTGTAATACTATCCTTGCGGACCGTATAATGGCCTTTGCTGGCCCAGAGGGTAGCCCTGTACGGGCTGTCCCTGCGGGTCATAAGGATAACCAAGCTGGCCCGAAGGTTGGCCTTGAAAAGGTTGTCCTTGCGGGTTAAAAGGTTGTCCAACTTGGTTATACGGTAAACCCTGAGCATGAAGTTGAGCCTCAGGAGCACTTAAACGTAAAAGGTTCCTGTGCTCATCGTACTGATATGGAAAACCGTACACGGGTGTACCATCCTGTGCATAATGCGAAAAATATGAGCGGTTGGGATCTTGAGAGGACTGTCCGACCTCGGGGTTCGATTGTTGCAGGGACAATCGATACTCCTCTGGAGAGATGTTCTCCGGCATAGCAGATGCTATATAGATGTCTTCGGGAAGCAATGTGGTCCTTACGGACTGGGTAGTAACAACGGGTGCAGATGCGGCCACACAAACAGTGGGCATGGAGGGTACAGAAGTAACCTGAGGGGATGACATAACGGGTGTCTGTGGAGACATCCCCAATGAAGGAAAAACCGACCTCGTAGAAGGAGCTGATACCCCCATAGAGGCAGCAGCGGCAATAATCTGACCCAAGGATCTATACCCGGCTAGTAATGAGGGACTAGGTGATGACATAACAAATGGTTCGGGGTTGCCTTCTGGAAATAACTATCGAGGGAATAACTAGTAATCTTCACCAGACATGGGGATTTCCTCACTAGGAGAATCACTCATATTTGAACCTGCCGCTAGATCTCGTAACAGACGGCGAGGACTAGGAGGAATAACAGTAGCTATAAAAGGCAAGCCCGATGTAAGAGGAGGGAAATATTCCCCTACTCCCAATCCAAACCAAGGGTCAGAAAAGGGCCAATTGAACTCAACTGGTCCTCCAAAGGGCTGCTCAGACAGAACCAGTCCCCCGTCGGGAAACTCGGAAACGATGGGCTGCTGGAGTTCAGCAGAGGACTGAGAAGCCTCTGATGAATCGTCCGTATATGGACTACCAGTAGAAGAAATAGAAGGTTCTGCCACTGTGACAACAATGACAAAATATCAAGCACAACACACACGGGCTGAAAAAGAGTCAAGACACACAATCAAACGGCCAACAAGAAAAATCTAACAGGGCGTGTGATCGCGGGTGATTTGTTTTACCACATTGAAACTTAGAAACTTCACTGTTTCATGTTTTAAGAGTCGAGAAACGGATGAAAGGTGATTCTATCTCTTTCAGTTTTGAAGCAAGCATGAAAGGACAAGCGCTTGGCGATCCTTCCAAATTTAACGAGTCAGAAAATATCAAATGACTACTCAGGAATACTAGTTAAAGGGTGTACCAAATAACCATGAACTGAAATATACACCTTGGTTTCAAAATGAAAGAGAAATCAACCAAGGACTTAACGTACGTGCAGGCAATCTCCCCGAATGTTGTGTCCGGTGTATCACGGTTATAGGGCGGCAGACTCGGCTTCCTATGGATAAAGGATAGAAACCTAGTGGGGTCTCCCTTTATATACTCGACGGTACGGGGAGCACAAGTCTGTACTAGTGCTGTCTAAAGCCAAGAGGCGAATGACAGCTACTAGGTTTAAAGACGCCAGAACACGTCTCTAGCCTAGACCACTAAATGTTGCGTTAATGTTTCAATGCTGCCTTAGTGTAAATTGAATAAATTTTAACGTTTATCTTCAATTACGTTTCAGTTTTCAGGCCCTAGCGAGTGTTATGTCTCGAAATCTCCTAAATGCACAATATATGCCATGGTATATCATTTCATTCGATGAAAGCTAATTACAAGAGAGTTAAGAGCTTTTCACACAATAATAAAATGATCAGAGAACAACCAGCAAAGTCTCTAATGCAGCTAATGGAAACCAAAAAATTTTCTTGCAAAGTCACTAATCACTAATAACACCGAAAATATTTTAATTTGCACTAACTAATCAAAAGCAAAAGAGTTTTTTTTTTTATTTTCAATGTTTAATAGCAAAGTGCACTAAACAAAATGAAAACTAATGAAAAGAGAAATTTGAGAAGTGATGAAGAAAGAGCAAAAAAAATAAATTTCACTCAATGCAAACACACAATCAGATCTCCAAATTGACAAAACAGTCCCTCAAAACCAAGAGAATACCAAAGACTCAAACAGACCATGTAATCTAGGCCCAAAGTGAGACAAAGAAAAATTCGAATGAAGAAGAGAACAATCACTCAAATAACGCAATAAAATGATAAACAACCGCTAAATGAATGTAGAGGAGCAATCAAAAGGTTGAATGAACAAATTGAAACCAAAAAATCCCAAGGGAGGCTCGACACACAAGAGCACCTAGATGCCCTAGGGGTAAAATGTGAAATCGATGGAAACGAGCAAACAACCAAAGGACGAAGGTCATAGCCAGTCAAACAAGGCTCCAAAACACTCAAGAAGTCGAAACAACAAGACCAAACACACTGATCAAGCTCAGGAAGCTCAGAGTAATGCAAACCCTAGTACCTCACAGGATTGGCATGACTGTGAGGTTGAAACTAGTGCCAGAAACGAATTGGCATAGGTAATACACTAGCAACCTGCGGTAATGGGTGCGACTGTTAGGCTGTAAAGCGCGCCAGTCGAGTTTGCTATGGAAAAATAAAAATAGGCAATCCAACAAGCAGACCAGTGATGATCAAGCTGACCAAAAGCCAAAATCACAAAAGGAGCCAGTCAAAAGAGCCGATCAAGCAAGCAGAATTGAGAAACAACCAAAAAGACAAGACAATACTCCAAGTGTTCAGTTCATAAACTAAACTGGAGATTGACTGAAGCAGATTTGATCTACTTCGCTAATGCAGAGAAATAGCATTTCGAAGGCTATCTGGTTAACTCCAGGCTCCGTCTGTAGCTTACAAAGCAGAACAACAACAAGCTAGACGATCCCCAGTGGAGTCGCCAATTTGTTGAAGAGGTAAATCCCCTCTGTAGATAGAGGCGATCCCTACTAGCCCAGATCGAGTCTAGCAACAATCATAACACGCAATGGCACAGGTTCCTAATTTCAATAAACTAGCTTGCGAAGAAGGCTTACCTTGAGTCCAACACTGTTGCTTGTAGAGAAAGTAGCACTCCCATTCCTTTGCTTCGGCAGATCACGATCCTCACGATATCCGTGATCGGACACTTGCACACGCAAGAAACAAAAAAAACGCAAGCGTAAAATACAGTATATGCAACTATATGTTAGTCAAAGAAGACATAACTCATCATCATAATAAACAATAGGAGTGGAACCATAACCAATAGTCGTTTATCATTAATCAATCAAAGGAGGATACAACCTGGCTCTGACGCTAAATTCTCCTTCGGAGGGTCGCCAGCCGAACACGTCTTGAAAAATCCTGTCGGGGATGGGACAAGCCTCTCTCTTCAGATGTCTCAACAATAATCTCCTTGCTTGGATTTGGCCTTAAGGGAATGAATCAAGGCTCTTGCAGCATTAGGCTCTGATGGCTCTTGGGAACTAGCTTGCAAAGGAGATGAGCAATCTTTTATAGATGGAGTAAGGGGAGTTGGGATCCCTATAATCATGGGATTGGCCCTATCCTCAAGGAAGCTTCCATGAGAGGTGGAAAACCACTTCCTCTACATGGAGATCCGGAGCCAAACCTCCCAACTCAAATTAGATACCAGTTTATGGATTGGTTAGGACGAAACTTCCACCATTTATTTTTTAAAAACACTCCTTAAAATGGCTGGCGCGAGTGCGACTCTAAGACAGAGTGCCAATTGGCGCGCCCTATTTGAAGGATTTCCCCCATTGGCGCGGGTACTGAACTGGCTTCCCGCGCCAATGAAAAAAGGGTTGTTTTTAGGGTTTTTCACAAGGAGTTGTCTTCAGGGCAATGAAATTACATGTTTAGGGGAATGCCATGAAAGTGTTTTCAAGTTATGTCACTGCTCACAGGTCACGAAATGAGCCCTCCAATTGTCTGGGATGGGGAATTGCAGGGACGGTGACAAACTGTTGTGTAACACCTAGAAATTGATTCTATGAAGCCTTTTTATCATTGAGGTCTCATTTTTCTTCATTTTTCCTCTAATTTCCCTTGCATGAAAATTTGTCTCTTTGCCTTAATTTTCTCCTATTTTCCTTTATTTTCATAATTAAAGGCCAATTATTTCCTCTTTCGCTTTGCCAATTTTGATAGCCATAAATTTTCATATGTGATTCCCACTATAATGTTTTTCCCAACATTAAATTTGGATACGAGTCCCATGACCTTGGACTTATTTTATTTACAAGGAAAATCAACCAGGGGTTGTTACACCATGGTTCGCAAAGAGAAGGAATAAAATCCTGGTAGGATTTCACCTGATTGTAAAATAAATTACTGGGGAATAACTTTTGGGGTTATGTGGACCCTCTTTAGACCCCTCCTCCACGTGTCATATTGTTTTTGGCTTTCGCCACATGCTGAGGTTTCATCCTGCTACGTTGTACCAACCATTTCCCTTTGAAATGTGTTTAAACTACTAGGGTTACTTGGCCTCCTTTTAAAATATATGGTGTGGAATGGATGAGTGAGAATGCTCCTCCCTGTTTTGATACAACATAAACACTGGCCCATCATGTAACTTCCTCCAAAAAATAAAATCACGAGAATTTTGTATCCAACACCATGAAATATCATTGGGAAATAAACATTGAGTTTACATCACCTAGATTTACCATTGGGGTGACATGCCCTACACTAGACTACCACATCACATTAAGATCAACCTTCATCTGGCCAAGCTAGATTTCGATCCCCACCAAACCCTTCACTCCTGGGTTAAACATATATATCACGATATAAAATATATGGGGTCCTCTGCTTCAATTTCGCTAAATGAACCAACTCCTAGTCCCACTAAACCATGTCATCTCAATGGGATCCGACCATGCCTCCACTTGAGATATTTATGGTAATTCCTCTAGGCTTACATGAATAGTTTATACTCCCTTGAAATTCAATTAATTTGATTTCCTCCCCTTTCACACTTATTCATGGTGCCTGAATGCATGGTACATAAGGCTCAAGCATTATTTCTCCTTTGGGCCCTGAACTTCTAGCCCCCGATACATGGATATCTATATCTGATCTATAAGTTGGCATGGATATTCCACTGGAAAGTTCATCACAACATATATGATAATATTATATTAAAAATATGAAATTCTACACTATTACAATTTTATTAAATTTCTAGATCTGTATAATTTATTGTAATTAATGCATGCATGAGAATCGAAATTATGCAAAAAGTAGAGAACGAAAAAATAAAATCTCTCTCTCACACACACACATAAGACACAACATATTCTCTAGGGAACCTTTTTGGGAGAAAACCTAGTTGGAAGATGAGGCCACTCTGCTCTCTTTCTCTATCTCGAAACATGGTTGTAGGTACAAAGAAGTATGGTTTTTGGCTCATGGGCTGCTATAATGCATGAATCCTCTGTGTGCGCTATACCTCCTATCCATCTTGGCTATTTTTTCTTAGCTATGGAAAAAATTCACTCGAAAAAATGGAATGCCTCTTCCTCCTAGTGGCATGGTTATAACACAACTTGATAGTCTACTAGTGGTTAAGTTTGACTACATCAACTCTTAACTAGAGTTACAATATAAACTCTTATAGAGTATTGTTACATCAAAATCATGTGGCTAGCCCCTTTCCATGAATTAAGGGGGATGACATGGTATCCTCTTGAACCATGGTGGTGAGAACAGGAAGGTCAAATTCTTAGCGACATAAATTTCACATAAAAAATTTGATTGACGCACTTCGTACGTCATTGGAAAGATCTACATGTGTAGAATAGCATGAAAAGATGTTGTGTTAAAGAAAGAAATTTTTACCCCCATTTTAGGCCTCAGAATGCTCCTGAAAATTTTCAAATCTTGTTTTGCCAAACTAGGTCTCGCTAGTAAAAATGGTCCCATGAGCCGATTCCTCCACTTTTTCCACTCCAAATGCATCGAGATGGATGAAAAACCATACAATGATCCAGTATGTATTAGAATGTTTGGGCTTCCTATACCCCCTGACACTTGTTCATGGCGCCATTCTTATGCACGTTATGTCACCTTTATCGAGTATCTAAGCCTTGGCCCATTCCAACTTTATATACATAGATATGTATTACATTATCCTTCCTGAGCTTTGGAAAGGTTTGGCTTGAATCCATTCAATACACACACACACACACACATAGTACACACATTAGAACAACATATATGATATATATTCGACTATCTCTCCCAATATTTTACACTTCCTTGGCCCATATCGTCCCGCGTACTAAAAAAATATTTTTACAAGTTTACATAAAAGAAAAAGGAAAATGCTATCCTTACCGAGCTAGAAATTTTATAGAATAAGGCCTACTGGAAAAATAGTGTTAATATAGGCATTCAATATTTCCTTTAAACAAATATTGTATTTCTTTCCATACACAAGTATTTAGACTAATCGACAAGCTCATAATAAACATAGAATAAACCCATTCCATAGAAAAAATATTTTTGGAACCAACCTCTCATTTTCACACAAGAAAAAAGGCACTTCAATTTGTGAATTGGAGCCATTTATAAGTCATTAAACCCATAATACCTTCCATATATAGTAAGTATAAAACTTCAAGAATTTATCTCATAGATATATGATAGAAATACATAAAAAAAAGAAGTTACTATAAGCATTTAAGAGTTTCATTCAATAAGTTCATGCACCAGCATTGCACAAAAATGCAACAATTATTTAGAGCTACATGTCAATTTTCCATAGAGAAATTCTTTAATTCCACAACTCTCAGCTCAATTGATCTTATTTACAATACATAAAAATGGAAAACTTAAGGTAGGACTTCAATTTTCCACCCAAACATAGACCTATTATAGCCAAAATCACTTACAACTGTCACCCCTGAGCCAAATCCATGATCTAAGGGGAATTTATTTTCAGAAAATTTAGTATGAGGTCATATTTATTCCATAGAGTATAGTAAATACATATTAAATTGGGTGGTTTATCAATTGGTCAAGCACACCAAAATTCTTAACAATAGGTGTTTTATCAGTTATATCAAGCACTCATAGAGTGGTTTTTCGACCCACAACAAGTACCTTAAGTGGTTTATCATCTCTTTTTTAGCAAGCACTCATTTTCATGTGGTTTATCAACCCTAGCTATAAGCTTGAGTGGTTTCATAGCTAGTCCTTGGAAAGAACTCATTCTCATTTCCTATTAATCCTCTTGCAATCATGGCCCTAGTTTCCTCCTTAAGAAAATCCCATTAATAATTCAACATCCATTAAGCCTTTAGAAGGCTCTACTATGACTCATGAAGACGAAGAATGGCAACATGACATATCAAATTTACAAGATCAAGTGCAACAAATTTCGCTCTCGCAAAGAGCAACAAAAAATGACATGGAAGTTTTGAAGAAAGGCATGGAAAATAAGATGGATGGTTTGAAGAAAGGCGTGGAATCTAAGATGGATGGTTTAAAGAATGGCATGGAATCTAAGATAGATTCATGGAAGCTGGCATGGAATCTAAAATGGAAAACATGAAGAATGATCTAAAAGCAGACATGGAAGGTTTGACAAAGTTGATACAAAAAATGTTTCCTAATGGTGGAAAGATAGTAGAGGAAATGATGAGAACAAAATAAATGCTAATCGTGATTCCATAAACTCTAATGTTGGCAGGAAGAACCACCATATTCCAAAAATGGATATGAGGAAGTTTGATGGAAAGGATCCTGTAACATGGATACTACAGATGGAGCAATATTTTGATCTCAATAATGTGAAAAACACACAAAAGCTACACATTGCAACCTTACATTTAGAATAAAATACATTTGTGTGGTATCAATGGCTTTGCTCCTGTAAAAAAATTGTCACTTGGTCAATTTTTATGAATGAAATGATAGCACATTATGAGGATACAAAGAGCAACACCTTATTTAGCCAATTGATAAATCTAAAACAAAAGGGTTTAGTGGGGGAGCACATTGAGGACTTCCAAAAATTGAATATAAGGGTAACTGATATTCCAAAGGAACGCGGGATTGATCTCTTCATAGATAATTTAAAGGATAACATCCAACATGAATTTCGTGTTTTGGAAACTGATTCATTGGAGAAGGCATTCAGGTTGGCAAGAAAAATTGAATGTAAAATTATGGGGACAAGGAAGCCTACCACTCACTTCCATAAAGCGGGAAGTGTTGCTACTCCTAAATTTCAACAACCTACAAGGTTGACACCACAAAAATTGGAAGAAAAAAGAGAAAAAGGACTTTGCTAAAGTTGTGATAGAAAATGCACTAAAGTTCATAAGTGTGTCGAGAATAAATTATTTTACATGGATTGTGAAGGGGAAGAAGAAAGTGAACAAGAAGAGTGTTACACATCATTTTCTCACTGTCCCTGCAATCCCTCATCCCGCACATTGGAGGGATTTTTCTCATGACCTGTGAGCAGTGACATGACCTGAAACCACTTTCATGGCATCCCCTTGCATAAGCAAAAACATTCCCCTGAAGAAATTTTCCTCTGAAAAACCCTAAAAACATATGTTTTAGCCTTGGCGCGACTATCCAGTTCAGCCCTCGTGCCAATGGGGGAAATCCACCATAGAGGGCGCACCAAATGGCACTCTATCGTTGTGTCTCAATCGCTCCAAGCTTAATAAGGGATGTTTTTTAAAAACAAGTGGTGGAAGTTTGATTCCAACAAGCTCCTGAATGATTCATCAAAAGGAGTTGGGTGGTTTGGCTCCGGATCTCCATGTATAGGAAGTGGTTTTCCACCTATCATGGAAGCTTCCTTAGAGATAGGGCCTATCCCATGATTGTAGGGATTCCAAATCCCCTTCCTCCATCTATAAAAGCTTTCCTTATCCCTTAGCAATCTAGGTGAACTTGTAGGAAGGAAACTATAGCCAAGCAGCTATTGAGAGCCAAGCCGAAGAGAGAGAGCTTTGTCCAGATTCCCGACAGGCTTTGTTGAGACGTGCTCCACTGTCAGCCCCACCGAAGGAAGATCATAGCATCAGAGCTTTGGGCTATAATATTTCATTTGTTATCTTAATATAAGTGACATTGATTATGGTTCCATTCATGTGTTTATTTCTTTACACAATGAATTACATCTTCTCTGACTGATGTATGGTTACATGCTTTAGATTTTATGTTGTATGTCATTGTTTCCTTGCATGTGTGTAGGTATTTGGACGTGTCGAATGGAAGGATCATGATATTCCAAGCGAGGGACGGGAAACATCATCTTTTCTTCAACGACCACTGCGTGGGATTTGAGGTAGGCAACTCGTTATGATTTTTGTCGTTTTGTAACTAGGAACCTACGTCACTGCCTAACTTGATTTTTGCTAGACCTGATCTGGGCTAGTAGGGATTGCCTCTGTCCATAGAGGGGATTTACCTCCTCAAGAAACTGGCGACTCCACTGGGAGAAATTTTGATTTAGTCTTTTCTCTTTTGGTTGTTTTTGGCTTTTGATTGATTGATTTTCTGTTCTGGTTCGCCTCCTTTTGGTGTAAAACCCTTGTTCAGCCCCTAGAAGACCTGATCCAGTCTTTGTTTGATATTTTTTCATTCATTCCCATAGTAAACTTGATTGACATGGTTTATATCTTAACAGTCGCGCCAACTGGCACTTGTTACTAGTTAGCCCCCCATGCCAACATTGTTTTGGTGCAGATTACAGCCAAACAGTCGCGTCAACTCTATTGGTGTTAGGGTTTGCTTGCTTTTGAGCTCTCTGAGCTTGATTTTTGATCTTGGTGTCATTTTTATGAGTGATTGAGTGCCTTTAAGTCTTTGTTGACTGTGTTTGGCCCTTTTCCTCCGGTTTTTTCCCTTTACCATCAGTTTTGCATTTTAGCCCTAGGGCTTCTAGGTGCTACAGTGTACTGAGCCTCCCATGGGTGTTTTGGGTCCTTGTTTTCTCGGTCAACTCCATTTTAGATTCTTTGAATTTGTTTTGCTGGATTCCATTATATCATTGCGTCATTTGAGTGATTTTTCTCTCTTTCATTCAAGTTTCGCTTTGTCTCATTTCAAGCCTAGATTACACGGTTTGTGTGAGTCTGTTTGAGATTCTTCTTCGATTTGAAGGATTTTTCCATCAGTTTGGGTCTTGATTTTGTGCGTTTGTTTTGAGTGAACTTGTTTGTTTCAGCTCTCTCACTGTCACTTCTCGAATTTATTTCTTCATTCGTTTAGTGCATTTGCTCTAAAACCTTGAAAAAAAAAAACATTTCTTTGCATTTTGATTAGTCTAGTGAAAATTGAAAGCTTTTTCGCATTATAAGTGTGTATAACTCTAAGAGAAAAGTTTTTGTTTCATTAGCTTGCATTAGAGACAGTAGTGGATTTTTTTGTGCTCATTTTGTTGTTATTTGAAAAGCTCTCAACCCTCCCATAGTTAGCTCTTCATCGAACAAAGTGATATATTGTGGCATGTAGTGTGCATTTAGGGGATTTTTGAGATCCAACATTCGATAGGGCCTGAAATTGAAACATAAATTGAAGATAAAATCTAAAATTTATTCAATTAACCTAAGGCAACATTGAAACATTAACGGAATATCTAGAGGTCTAGGCTAGTGACGTGTTCCGGCGTCATTAAACCTAGTAGCTGTCGTTCACCTTCTAGTTTCAGACAATGCTAGTATGGACTTGTGCTCCCTGTACCATCGCGTATATAAAGGGAGACCCCATTAGGTTGCTATCCTTTATCCGTAGGAAGCCGAGTCTACTGCCTTTTACCCATGATGCACTGGACACAACGTTCGGGGAGATTACCTGCACGTACGTTAAGTCCTTGGTTGATTTCTCTTTCATTTTTTTTAACCAAGGTGTATATGGCAGTTCACGGATATCTAGTACACCCATTTTCCTAGATTTCTAGAGCAGTCATTTCGATCTTTACTGAACCATTAAATTTGAAAAGATCATCAAGCGCTTTTACTTTCATGCTTGTTTCCAAATTGAAAGAGATAGAGTCATCTTTTACTTGTTTCTAGACTTTGAAAACATGAAACAGTAAAATTTCCAGTTTTAATGTGGTAAAATTAATCACCTGCGATCACACGCCCATTTAGAGATTTTTTTTCGGCCTGTTATCGTTTGCTTTGGTTTTCCCGTGTGTCTTTGTTTTGATCTCTTCCTCTTGTCGTTACTATCATAATGGCAAAATCCTTAGTTTCATCTAATAGTAGTCCTTACACAGACGATTCATCAGAGGTCTCTCAGTCCTCTACTGAGCATCAGCAGCCTATTGTATCCAATTTTCCCGATGGGGGACCGATTATACCTGAGCTTCCCTTTGGTGGACCAGTTGACTTCAATTGGCCCTTGTAAAATGCTTGGTTTGGATTTGGAGTAGGGGAACACTTCCCTCCTCTTACATCGGGATCGCCTTTCTTAGCTGTTGTTATACCTCCTAGTCCTCATTTTATTTTAGAAGATCTTGCAGTAGGGTCAGATATGGACTCACCCAGTCCTTCTCCTAGTGAGGAAATTCCTACATCTAGTGAAAATTACTAGCTTTTTCCAGAAAAAATCCCCGAATCTTCTATTATGTCTTCACCTGGTCCTTCACTTCTAGCTGGATATAGGTCTTTAAGTCAGGTCATGGCCGCTGTGGCCTCTATGGGAATATCGACTCCGTCCATGAGGCCAGTTATTCCTTCATTATGGATGTCACCATCAACACCTCTCACGGCATCTCATTTCATCACATCAGTACCTGTTAGACCTACTGTTTGCGTGGCTGCATCTACACCTGCTGTCACCACTCAGTCAACCAGGACGTCGTCAGTTCTTGAAGAAATTTACACTGCTTCTGCTATTCCTAATAATATTTCTCCTGAGGAGTATCGGTTTTCTTTACAGTCGTCAAACTTCGAGGTTGGTCCATCCTCTCAAGACCTCAACCGTCCTTACTTTTCCCATTATCGACTCGATGGTTTCCTGATCTAAATATTTCCGTATCAGTATGATGAGCAAGGCAACCCCCTTCATTTTCTTTCTCATGAGGCTTATCAGTATATTAACATTTTTCTGTCCGCCCAGGCTGGGCAACCTTCTAACCCACAAGGACAACCCTTCTAGGGACAACCTTCGATCCAACCTATTTACCTATATGACCTGCAAGGACAACCCTTACAGGGGAAACCTTCAGGCCAGCAGGGGTTGTTGTATGGTCTACAAGGGTAGTCTTTCAACCCTCAAGGTCAACCTCTGCAGCCTCACCCCGTGGTCTAGCCGGGGCAACCTCAAGGACCCATGGGGCAATCGGGGTATCAACCTGGACCGTTATATGGTCCTGGGGGGAAAACCCATCCTTCTCAACTGTTGGTGCAACCTCAGCAACCTCATTTTCCCATTGGTCAAAATGTTGCACAACCAGGGCCATCTTATGGTCCTGTCACAGGCCAACCTGGTTATCAGGCACAACCTGGCTCTCTCCCGCCATCAGGCCAACCTGCTCAGCCAGGGTAACCTGGTGTCCTTCATCAACCGGGTCAACTTGTTCAACCAAGGAAACATGTTCATCCAGGCCAACCTGTTCAACTAGGGCAATCTGCACAGCCAAGTCAACTTGTTCAACTAGGACAACTTGCACAACTAGTTAACCCTGCTCAACAACCGATCTACTCCATGCCACAACTGAACCCACCTGTGCACCCAACTTATCAGGCTCAACAAGGCCCCACTTACCAGTAGCTTGTTCAACCCCAAGGCGGCTATTACCTTCAAGGTTAGTCATGACCGGTTTACAACTCGCCCCAAGGTTCTGGTTATTACCTTCAAAAACCGGGCTATACTTATACTCTGCATTCAAATCCATACATTGCTCAAATGGGACCCACATATAATCAGAGTCAGTACCCTAGTTATCAACCCCCGTACCCTAGTTATCAGCAACCGTATCAACCCAATTACACAGCTTATACCCCCTATAGTCAAAATCCTCCAAGACAGAACCAATGGGGGCAGAGTTATGCTCAACCATGTTGGAGTACAGGTAAAAGTCCTTATCACGGGCTTGGCATGCCTTTTAACCCTCAGTTACCTTTTATCGCCACGTTAGAGTTACCGAACGTATCCAAGTTGACCAATGATCCAATTCTTCATAATCCATATTGGCCTCCGGTTCCGACGAAGGTACCTGGTGACTGTCCCAAGTTTGAGGGTAAATCTGGAGAAGACCCCCAAGCACATGTCATGACCTACCATTTGTGGTGTTCTTTGAACTCTTGGGTAGATGAATCGATCCGTCTACGTCGTTTCCAGTGCAGTCTTACCTACGTTGCTACTAAATGATACATATAACTACCCCGTGGTATTTTTCAAGACTTTAATACTCTAGCTATGGCATTCCTGACACATTTCCAGTTACCGGTTCGTTATGAAGCCGGGACGCATCTCCTCACATCTCTGAAACAGGATAAAGCCACTCATATTTCAGATCATATTCATGAGTGGAGACGTCGTCGTCGTCTGATCAATTTTTACATTCCTGATCAGCTTCTAACTCACTGGTTCACTACCTCCTTTGTCAACAATATTTCACGGGACATTGCTATGGGGGCATGTGTAACCGAGGAGCAAGCCATTGCTCATGCCCAGTACCTCGATTTAGTGTATTCTTAGTCTGGCACGTTGTATGATATCTTGACTGATGCCCCGTAGCTAGGGACCTCTAAAGCACCACCTACCCCATCGGTTGATGGTGTTATTCGTTCCGTCTCTCAGACTTCTCGTAAGTCTTCTAATGGGAAGCAGAAATCGAATTCATCCAATAATTCTACTCCTCTCGCTACCTCAAATTCTGGTAAGACCACGGAGGTCAATCTCGTTCAGGATAATCTTGTGAACAAGGCTTCCAAAGGGAAGAAGAAGGGAAAAGGAAAGGCCAAATCCGATGCCCCAAAACCGGAATCCTCCAAACCACGTGCTGATGATGGTTCGCAACAGAAACCGAAGTACCCTTGCCTGATTTGCGATGGAGATCACTACACCAAATATTGTCCCCAACGATCCAAGGTTATTCAACTCCTTAAAGGCTCTAAGGGAACTCCGGCAGTTCTTAAGGAACCTTTTCCACCTTGGCAGACTTAGATGGTCAAGCAGCCTTCACCATCTGCACCATTTGGGTCTGAAGTTTTCATGATGAATGGTGCTGCACCTGTTTCGAATGCCACTCGATCGAAGGATTATGCCGGATCACGCCAGGCAGCTAGGAAGGAAGTCGTTGATGGCCTGCCTCCCCCACCTACCTTTGGTCCTTTAGAAATTTAGAAGCCCAATGCTAAACCCGTTGTATGACCATCTTCCAAAGGTGTTCTTCGAAAGTATTCCTACAATCCAAACGCCTGTGTTGCTCAACATTACAACATTTTTTAGGATTTGGCACAAGCACCCTCCGCAATATCTGCATTGGAAGTGCTTCAAAATTTCCCATCTCAACGGAAAGCTCTCTTATCTGCAATCGGTGGAATTAATCCTGCTGACTCTAGCCTTCTCACCTTCGATCTAGAGAATTTTGTCCCCTGACTTCCACATCAAATTGTCCTCGTCATACAAGTCAGTATCAACGGCCTCAACATTCACAGAGCCATTGTAGACGAAGGTGCCTCTACCTATGTTATGTCATCTTCCTGCTGGAAGGCCATTGGCTCTCCAACCCTCACTTCATCTCCCAATGCCCTCGAGGCATTCGATGGAAGGTAATCAAAACCCTTGGGTGTTCTCGCGAGTCTACTGATCACATTACAAGGTAAGACTGTCAATGTCGAAGTGGAAGTGGTTGATGCCAAACTCAACTAAAATCTTCTACTTGGTCACAGTTGGACCCATGCCATGCTATGTGTTCCATCCACCCTCTTTCAGCTCTTGAAATTTCCACATGATGGCAATATTATTACTGTCGATCAGTTGTCTTTCTTTACCTCATCCTCCAAGAATAACGTACCGTACGTGGATCAAATTTCCAATCCCCCCAACAGTGTAGGACCTAGTCTTTTCAAGGACCCCGTTCTCATGGGTATTTTTACCATGCCACCACTAGATACCATTCAAGTCAACATGATCTCCAGGTCAGATGACCCGTGTATCATCCCTTCTCCTGAACAGGTTACCTCTTTTGGAGAATCGATGCCTCTAACTCTAGTTGAAATCAATTATTGCGAGATCGCTGCTGCATCTGATCCTCCTCTTGCTGAAAATGCTCCTTTGAGAATAGCTCTTGATGTTTATTCTCAATCCCCTTGGCTTGTCGATGCAGATTCGCCCGATCCTTTGAGAGAAGTCTTTCCATCTAACGAAGCTATCATGGATACTATGTCTCTCAAAGATCTGCCATGAAGCGATGGACATCATCATTCCTTGTCCATGCTCGGCCTGGGGGCAATGTCTAATTGTCTCGAGTGTTTTGCATCTGGTTATCCCCCTCCCGAGCCTCCTCCTTTGAGCTCGTCAGAGCATATTTCTTCTTCTTGTTTCAAGCTCATTAAAAAATGAAATAAGCTGCTTTGAGGACAGTTCTTAAGTGTGTCAACCTCGTTAAAACAATGAAACACGGTCCCGTTCAATTTGAGTTTTGTTAGATTTCGATCGAATCTCTTGTGTTTTGAACCTTCAGTCCATTTCCTATGGACTAAAGCTTGGGGGGCATGTACCTCGAATTGAGACACCATGCTGGGGGAATGTCGTTTTTCCTTATCATTTCAAGCATAGTTTACATTTGTGTTTTAAGCTTACATAAAAAATAAAACTCATTTCCAAGAATAGTTTGCATGTGTGCTTTTAAGCTTGTGTAAAAATAAAATGTGTGGTGTGATGCATTTTGTGAGCTTTTAACTTTCCCATTGGGTCATGTGTTATGCAGCTAATGCATTAGATAACATTGTATTAGAAATTTTCATAACATATTAAAAAACATCATCATATGTGAAAAAAGATCCATGCAGAAATATATATATATATATATATATATATATGTCGAGTGTTTGTAGCGTGTGAATCACATAAAATCCAAAAATATACATGTCTATTTTAATAATATCCGGAGACAACATGTCTCTCAAAAATATGCATATGAAAAGCCTAGGTGACTAATCAACATGGTGCTCATGGTAGCATGTTACTACCTGCACCAATCGTCTCAGTAAGCGATGAAGGCGACTAGGCACCCCTACGGTGTGCCTTTGATAAGCCATAGGGACATCTGCTAGGTGAGCATAATCAGGAATCCCACGGGTGATTCCCTTTAAGTTCTGAACCAGCTCTTTCCCCTCGCCCCCCTCACCTTGAGGGTCACAGGCGAGAGGGTTCCTTTGCGCAATCGGCGACATCAAGGCGGGCCTCTCTGGGCAAACATCTACATACACATAGGATCAATTGTGAGAACATGCATGTATACCAAAAAAAATCATAAATTTTACAAAATAAAAAAGAGTCTTACCCAGATCCTCATCCCAGTCCTCTCCTTCCAAGAGTGGAAGGTCTGGGTCTCCTGTGAAATCAGTACTGGCATAGGGCCAGTCCTCTATGACGATCAACTGTCACTGAAGCCATCTGAAGAACTCAAGACACCATGAAATTTGTTGGCCCCCTCCTGCTCTGGGCATTAGTGCTGCCCATCGAGCCATCCATGGCTCTCTCAAAGGTGGATCTGCGACTATCGCCCCCTGGCCCTGGAAGATAGGTAGTTGTTCTAGGATGAATGATACCAAGATTGACCCGTACCCGAGCTTCTTTAGTTTGGCCTTTTTACATTTTTTCAATTACCGTTTGATATTCATGGTTACAGTTGTAGCCCAATCAAATAATGTCGGGTTCATACATTATGATGCTAAAAGGAGCTGTGTTTTAGTAGCCTCATGTGGCGCCTACAACCCCACATCCCGTATGATGGTATGTAGCACCACTCTGAGTGCTAAATCAGGAACAGTGTGAATGTCAACTTTGCCGCTACCTGATCCTGTTTGTGCCCCTGGGCACTCTCTCTCCATAACCCTTGACATCTTTTCACCAGAAGGCCTGGTACCTGTCATTATCAGAACTAGACCTCTGGAAGACAATCTAGTGATGAATTAGCATCAGAAACTTCGAGTTCAACCACTTGATCTCAAAGCCTAAACTTCTTTTCATTCTCATCCCAGATACTTATCAAGTATTGTAACAATTCAGGTTGTGCCCTGAGACATGGTGTCAAGAATAATTTCTTTAATCCACAATTACGAAGAGCATCAATGCATTGCTCATTCTCCATTTCCATTTCATCCTCTTCACTGTGCTCCCTTTCTTTCCATTAAATCACCATTGTGGCTTTATACCTGCATCAAAATGGTCATAAGCACATCATAAGATCCCTCGGGCATTCAAAAATTCATTTGATTGGTTCAATTTTTGTCAAATTTGAGCAGAAGTTGAGGTTGCGTGGTTGGCGCGAATGTTTTGCTGATAGTCGTGCCAGCTGGCGTGGCCCCTTTGCAAAAAGAACTCGATTGGCGCGGGTCTGTGCCTCATACCCGCGCCAATCTCCGAAGCCCTAAATTTGCTAAGTTTTCCCTCAGGGATGCCAAATCACAATGGAAAGCTATGAAATATGAATTAAAATGTAGCTAATGGAAGCACCTCTTACCTGGAAAAGACGAGATTCATAATGATACATCGGATCATCCACAATCATCACCGCAAGATCACAAGGAAAAACCTCACTATTGCTCTGCACAAAAGGTAAAATGTAAAAATTAAATATGTTTTTACTATTTGGTCATATTTATAACTTTTCAAAATCAAAATTAGGTTTTGAAGCTTATTTTTCCAATGCATTATCATATTTTTGTCGAAAAATGGGTTTTACACTTGCTTTTTGTGTAGCGACAGGTTTTGGCGTGACTGGGACGACGACACGATTTGTATTTTATACTTTTTCAGACTCGGTAAAAACACGAAAAATTCACTACTGGAGTCATCTTTCAGCTCTTTTCTGACTCTCTAAAAATGAAAATATTTTTGAGTCACTTGTCGTTTTAATCTTGTTAAATTGGCTGTGAAACGACATCTACACAGTATACGTTTACCCCTTTTTCAGGTTGGGATAGATTATTTACGAAAAATGAATACCCTAGCCTATCGCAACTAGGAGGTTCTCTCAGACATAGTTTTCTACCTTTTCGGGTCTATGAGACTATCTAAAAAAAGGGACTGTTGGGGTTTTCTTTTCTGATGTCTTTTCAAACTCTCTAAACATGAAAAGACGTCGAGTTCCTCCTTTTTCAGACTCGTTAAAACCTCATGACATCGGGATCTGTCGTAATGACAATACTCGAGTTCCTCCTTCCTAGCACTCGTTAAATGTATTGGGATGGATTTATCCGAAGGACAAACTTATATAGCAAGCATATTCTATCCCCTTCAAGATTGTTTCCAAAAATAATTGGGGTACTCACTAGAAATGGTGGGGAAAAATGGAACCAGTATCACCGTCGTCTCGACAGTATGTCACTCTTGAACATGGCACTTGTCTGCATTCGTGTCGGGTTGGGGACATCTCATCTCGTTATCTGCTTGCCTTCATGGGTTTGGGTAATTTATTTTGACCGCTCATCTGCTCTTTTTCGCATCATCATGACCTCAGACCCTTTGATGTCAAATACTTCCAAATCCAGTGTCGTGCTGCCGATATGTTCAAGAGAAGCTGGCCTCTGCAATTCTCAACCTTCCTCTGATTCTCTACTGATCCTGATTCAAAACATTATGTTCCTCTGTCTCGCATCGATGATGTGGGAAACAATATGGCCCACCTTCGATCAAGGTCACTTCCTGTCGACTTTAGCTCATTATCCAGGAAGTTGGTCTAGAGACTCCTTTCAGATACCTTGGAGCCTACATGCCTCAATGGAAGGTTCTTCACATTCGATGCAAGGTTTTCATGATTGGCCTTCGATCGAATGATTCTGTAGGTGTTCAACGCCAGCTCACTATTCACATTCCATGGATTGTACCTTAAGTACCTTGAGGTCCATCCTCATTATTGGTGGTACCTCTCGCGTTTATTAACGGCTTTCATTATTGGCTGGTAATCAGACAATGTTCTTGGATGTTAGACTTCAGCTCACTTATTCACATGCTGGGACTTGTACCCTGTTCAGGTCGAGATGGAGCGCAAGACCCTGGATTTAGTCTGATGAAATCCAGGCTACTGATTCTTTGTGGATTATCATGATTAGTTACATGACTCATTTGACTGGATGGTTGCGACCATACCTGAGGCTACTTGTTGATCCTCCTTACTGGATGGTTGTGCCCATACCTTGGATCCCAGTTATTGTACACTCTATTATGGATGGCTGCACCCATACCACATATCATGTATCAGAGGTATCAGTTGTACTTGTATGCAGGTCTTCCGACAGTAGTGTTTTCAGTTGGGCATGTTCTCATAAATAATTTCACCCCTCCTTCTCTTTAGGACCTCATGCTTTAGGGGGCATCTGTTACACAGCATTTTCTCACCATCCCTGCAATCCCTCGTCCTGCACATTGGAGGGATTTTTCCCGTGACCTGTGAGCAGTGACATGACCTGAAACCACTTTCATGGCATCCCCTTACATAAGGACAAAAATTCCCCTGAAGAAAGTTTCCTCTGAAAAACCCTAAAAATATATGTTTTAGCCTTGGCACGACTAGCCAGTTTAGCCCTCGTGCCAGTGGGGGAAATCCACCATAGAGGGCACGCCAACTGGTGCTTTTTCCCTGTGTCTCACTCACGCCAAGCTTAATAAGGGATTTTTAAAAAAAATAAGTGGTGGAAGTTTGATTCCAACAAACTCCTGAACGAGTCATCAAAAGGAGTTGGGTGGTTTGGCTCTGGATATCCATGTATAGGAAGTGGTTTTCCACCTATCATGGAAGCTTCCTTAGAGATAGGGCCTATCCCATGATTGTAGGGATCCCAAATCCCCTTCCTCCATTTATAAAAGCTTGCCTTCTCCCTTAGCAAGCTAGCTGAACTTGTAGGAAGGAAACTATAGCCAGGCAGCTATTGAGAGCCAATACAAAGAGAGAGAGCTTTGTCCAGATTCTCGACAGGCTTTGTTGAGATGTGCTCCACTGTCAGCCCCACCTAAGGAAGATCATAGCGTCAGAGCTTTGGGTTGTAATCTTTCCTTTGTTATCTTAATATAAACGACTTTGATTATGGTTCCATTCATGTGTTTATTTCTTTACACCATAAATTACATCTTCTATGACTGATGTATGTTACATGCTTTAGATTTTACGTTGTATGTTGTTGTTTCCTTGCATGTGTGCAGGTATTTGGACGTTTCGAATGGAAGGATCGTGATATGCCAAGCGAGGGACAGGAAACATCATCTTTTCTTCAATGACCACTGCGTGGGATTTGAGGTAGGCAAATCGTTATGATTTTTGTCATTTTATAACTAGGAACCTGCATCATTGCGTGACTTGATTGTTGCTAGACCCAATCTGGGCTATTATGGATCGCCTCTGTCCGCAAAGGGGATTTACCTCCTCAAAAAAGAGAATATACACCAGGAACCAACCCTAGAAGAGGAAGAAATGAGTCTGACCATATCGTGTGATGCATTGGCAGGAATTACCACTCCTTAAACTCTCAAGATAGAAGGACATATCAAGAAGAAAAATTTAATCGTGTTTACTGATTCAGGTAGTACCCATAATTTTATTCATTGTATGGTAGCCATGGAATTGAATTGTTTCCTATACCCAGCACTAGAATGTCAAGTGATGGTTGCAAATGGAGGAACTATAAATTGCTCTGGAAAATTCCATAATATCAAGCTAACCATGGGGGAATATGTATTGAATAGTCCACTGCTTTCCATTCCTATGGGAGGTGTTGAAGTTGTACTAGGAGTACAATGGTTACAATCTTTGGGGACAGTAGCTTTTAATTTTCAAGAAATTTTCTTGAATTTTTTTTCATAAGGAAAGGAAGTCGAATTATGGGGTATTGCAGGGAAGCCGAAAAGATAATAAGCTCTAGTGTCATGACAAAGCTTCTAAAGAAATAACAACAAGGCATAATTGCAAAATTATGCTCACTAGAAGTTCCAACATCAAAATTATCTATTTCTGCAGATCTCCAAAAAGTCTTGGACAATCATTCCAAGGTTTTTGAAACTCCCAAGGGACTCCCACCTATTCGTGATCATGATCATGCTATTCATTTGATTCCAGGAAGCGTTCCTCCAAACATCAGGCCTTATAGATATCCTTATGTCCAAAAGAGCGAAATTGAACGTATGATTGCAGAAATGTTAGAGGCAGGTATAATTCAACCTTGTCAAAGTTCTTTCTCTGCTCCTGTAGTATTGGTACACAAGAAGGATGGATCATGGCGAATGTGTCCAGATTATAGGGAGCTCAATAAGCTCACCATTAAAGACAAATTTCCCATTCCTGTGATTGATGAATTATCGGATGAATTACATGGAGCAATTTATTTTACCAAGTTGGATCTTCGTTCAGGATATCATCAAATTAGAATGAAGACTGAAGATATTCCGAAAACAACATTTCGAATTCATGAGGGTCATTATGAATTTTTGGTCATGCCTTTTGGCCTTACCAATGCACCTTCTACATTTCAAGGGTTGATGAATTCCATTTTCAAACCCTTCCTTACAAAATTTGTGCTAGTATTTTTTGATGATATACTAATATATAGTAGGTCTTGGAAGGATCATGTTGAACATGTTGATAGGGTGCTCAAACTATTGTAGGAGAAACAATTATATGCAAAAACATCCAAATGTTTCTTTGGAGTACAAGAGGTGGAATATCTGGGTCATATTGTATCTCACGAGGGTGTTAAGGTAGACCCCTAACAAAATTAAATCCATTAAGGAATGGAAATTCCCACAACCATAAAGTAGTTGCAAGGATTTCTCGGGTTATTAGGGTATTATCGCAGGTTTTTTAAGAATTATGGGAGAATAGTAGCACCTCTAACAACATTATTGAATAAAAATGCATTTTCATGGACTCTTGAAGCAACTAAGGCCTTTGAACATCTTAAAGAGACAATGTGCTTAGCACCGGTCTTAGCTATGCCAGACTTCACAAAAATCTTTATTGTGGAATGTGATGCCTCAGGAAATGGAATTGGTGCTATTTTAATGCAAGAAGTAAGACCCATTACTTTTTAAATTCGTCCAATCAAAGGAAAGTATTTACAGAAACCTATTTATGAGAAGGAAATGTTAGCAATACTGCATGCACTAAATAAATCGAGAACTTACCTAATTGGAATACACTTCAAGGTAAAAACTAATCATGATAGTCTTAAATTTTTTTTGGAACAAAGACTATCTTCAGCAGAGTAGCAAAAATGGGTCACAAAGACGTTGGGTTATGACTTTGAAATAATCTAGAAAAAAGGGAAGCTAAATTTTGTTGCAGATGCACTCTCAAGAAATAATGAAGAGGTGGAAGCATTGCTTTGTGACATTTCTATTATCCAACCAGATTGGGTAACTGAAGCAAGAGATGAATGGAAGAAGGATGAAGAAGTGTGGAAACTCATTCAAAAGTTTCAGCAATATCCTAGTACATTTGATACATTTATTTGGAAAAATGATTCCTTATGGGACAAAGATCGCTTATATCTTTGTAAGAATTCCCAACTAAAACAAAATATTCTTTTGGAATTGCACACTTCTCCTTTAGGAGGACACTTGGGATTTTTAAATACTTACCACAGGGTGAAGAAATATTTTTTTGGGATGGCCTTAAATCTGATATTCAAAATTTTGTGGTGGAATGTTTGGTTTGCCAGCAGAATAAAGTTGAGACAATCAAGACCCCGAGTCTTCTACAACCTTTATCCATTCCAAGTCAACGTTGGGAAGAGATTTCAATGGATTTTATCACAAGTTTACCTAAGTCTGAAGGATAGAGTGTCATAATTATGGTAGTTGATAGACTTACCAAATATGCACACTTTTGTGCATTATATCATCCATTTAAAGCAAGTACAGTTGCTAATACATTTATGGACAAAATTCAAAAGCTACATGGAAACCCAAGGGTTATTGTGAGCAACAGAGATCCCATTTTTATTGGAAATTTTTGGACGGAGTTATTTTCTTGTTTGGGTACTCAATTATCTCATAGATCATCTTATCATCCTCAATCGGATGGTCAACCTGAGATAGTAAATAAATGTTTGGAAGGATATCTTCGTTTTTTTGTATCTGATAAACAAACGTAATGGGTCAAGTGGTTACCTCTCGCTGAATGGTGGTATAACACTTCCTTCCATACTACAGCAAAAATGACCCAATTTATGGCACTTTATGGATATCATCCACCATCCATCACATGATCTTTAAGAGAAAATTTGAAGGTTCAATTATTGGAAGATCACATCGAGCATAAACAAGAAGTTCTCTAACTCTTAAAGGACACCCTAAATTTGGTACAAAATCGAATGAAACAATAGGAAGATCAACATCGTAGTGAGAGAAGTTTTTATGTAGGAGACTAAGTATTTTTATGGCTACAACCATACAAACAAATGTCCCTCAAGCAAACTAAGAAGGATAATAAATTATCACCAAAGTTCTATGGTCCTTACAAGGTGTTGCAAAAGATTGGTACTATGGCATACAAGTTGGAGCTTCCTGCTTCTTCACGAGTGCATCCAATTTTCCATGTTTCATGCTTAAAGAAGGTTATAGGTGAAAATCTTCCAGTTCAAACAATATTTCCAAAACTTGATGAGGAAGGAAAAATCATATTGTAACCTGAAGCGGTCAGGGAAACCAAAACTCGACAGCTACAGAATCGATCAATTTCATAGTATCTCATCAAGTGGAAGAACTTACCCACTATAGATTCTTCATGGGAGGATAAGAATTTTATAAAGAAGCACCCAGAGCTACTCAAGCGTTGAGGACAACACTTTTTTGAAGGAGAGGGGCATGTTAGGTCCCTATATTACTATTATAGTTCTTTATTGTTGTTATTGTAACCCCCTTATTGTTATTATTGTACCCTTGTAATCCCCATATTGTTATTATTGTGCCCTTAAATTATTATTGTTAGGTCGGCTAGGATTACATTGTGGCCTCACTAGGATTACACTGTGACCCCATGGACTCCTATATATAGAAAGAAGGTTTTGTAATTTGTATCATCTAATAATTTTTCATTCATGTAATGTATTAGAGGTTGCCCCCTCGAAGTGGCTAATTTCTAAGGCGTTGATATCTCTTTTCTTCTATTTTTGGAGTTGGTTTCACAACATTCTTCAAGGTGCCTCTTAGTCATTCCTCTTGGACTCTTCCTCTTATTTTTCTTAGTATTTGCACCTTAAAATTAATTAAAGGTGCCAAATAATCCCACTTGGGTTAATATTTTCACTTCCCTCTTAGATCATGGATCTATGGTCCCACTCTTCATGCCATTACATAAAAATACATTCATTTATAATTCAAAGTATTTTCACATTACCAAAAATGAGGGGGGAAATGTACTAGGGTGTCACAAACCCTACCCCCTTAAGGGGAACATCGTCCTCGGGGTTCTTATCAGTAAAGAAAAAATAAAAGTAAAATTTTCACACGAATCAAAAATCCACTTATTAAACAAAAAAATATGGGTATTTCACCTTATTTTCTCATCCAACTTACAAGTGGCTTCATCAGGTCCAAAGTGCTTCCATTGCACCTTGACCAACTCTATTGTTCTGTTCATGAGCGTGATTTTCCTCTGATACAGGATGTATAATGGTTCTGATTGAAACTCTCCCTTGGGTTCCACCTGTATCTACAAACCATTCAAAAACATGATTAGATTCATGGACATATTTCTCAACCAAGGAAACATGAAACAAATTGTGATATTTCACTATGGGTGGAAAGGCCAAACCATAGGCCATTGGCCCCACTCTCTCCAAGATATGAAATGGTTCAATATATCTCGGTGCCAACTTGGCACATGAGCCCATTTTCAATGATATTTTATTTTCCTTAGCACGGAGATAAACATGCTCTCCCACTTGAAACTCTTTATGTAGAATTTTCTAGTCCGCATAACTTTTTGCCTATCCTAGGCCGCCTTTAAATTTTTCCTAATCTTGACCATCTCCTCCATTTATTTTAGAAAACATGGCCCAAAAATTATTGGATTTACTAGATCATCCGAGCTAATAGGTTTTTTTAATTTCCCACCATAAAGTGCCTTAAAGGGAGTCATTCCAAATGATACTTGATAGTCGTTATTGTATGTAATTAGTGGTAGGTTGTCTTCTCACTTTCTTGTTTGACACATCACATACATTCTTAGCGTGTATTCCAATATTATATTTACTCTTTCTTTTTTACTGTTAGTTTGAGGATGATAAGCTATGCTAAAGGTTAGTTGGGTTCCAAAACCAACAAATAGTCACTTCCAAGATTTTGAGGTAAACTTGGCATATTTGTCTTATATTATATTTTTGGGTACTCCATTCAACTTGATTATCTCTTTCATGAAGATCTGGGCTATATCTATTGCTTAATGAGTAGAATTAATAGTTATGAATTGAGTTCCCTTGCTAAAAGTATCCACTACCACCATGATAACATCATGTTGTCTAGATGTCCTAGCAAGGAAAATTTTAGGGGCTAATATTCCTAGATGAACTAATTTTCCATGATTTTTCCAAAAATAAGATTCGTTAATTTCCATTTTTTATAAAAATTATTCGCCCAAATTTTATAGTATAAAATTATTTCACCTTAAAAATCACCAAAATTTTATATAGAGACTGTATAACATTAATAGAAATTTGAATATTTTTACAAAAATATTGTCAAACATTTTATAGATTGCATATGATGAACTACAAGATTCGCCAAGGTTTCAAAAGTTCAAGATAAATTTCCATGCTTAAAAATTTCCCTGGTCCCGAGAAATACTTTAATTCCATGGATATGACCTCCCATTTCCATTCTAGAATTGGAATTGGCTATAGCATTCTAGTTGGATGCTTGCACTCTACCTCACTTGTTGTCATTCCAAACGTTTTGCAAGGTATTATGCAATATCTTTCTTGATTCCTAGCCAAAATATGTCCTCTTCATGGTTGTCATCATATTTTTATATCTAGGGTGAGCTGAGTAAGGTATTTTATGGAATTCATACATGATAAGATTCCTTAAATCCCTTGCATTGGGAACATATTTCCTACTCTGGAATATTGGCATTCCATCATCATTGAGCTGGTAGCTTTTTCTTACTGATCCATATTCCTATTATTACCAAAAATTCTTCAAACATTGGTATTGTTCATCATTTACAAACCCTTCATTAATCCTCTCCTTGATGTCAAATTAGCATGTGATTATGACTGCTAGGTGAAACGTTTTCAAACTTCTACTGAGTGCATCTGCCACTTTATTCTCCTTTCTTTTGATATGATTAATTTCAAAGTAAAAATCACTAATAAATGCCAACCATATGGCTTGTATAGAATTTTTTTTGGGTTGGGAAACCAAGTATTTCAATCCACTGTGATATTTCATTACCACAAATCTCCTTCCCAATAAGTAATTCCTCCGCATTTTTAGTGTGTGCACAATGGCTGCCAGCTCCAAGTCATGAGTAACATATTTATTTTCATGCTCATTCAGCTTCATGGATTCATAGAAAATTAAATTTCTTATTGCATCATGACTCCACCAAGTCCCTCCATACAAGCATCAATGCAAACTACAAAATATTTTTATGGAGCAATTATTCAAAAAACAGGTGTGCAAGTGAGTAAATTTTTCAACTGTTCAAAACTAGTTGCACATTCAAGTTTGCATTGAAACTTCACTCCTTTTTTTGTAAGGTAATGATGGGTGTCCAACCTATGAGAAGTTTATAATGAATTTTTTATAGTAACTATCAAACCCCATAAATAATATGACCTCTTTCAAATTCCAAGGTACATGTCATTCCATTATCTCTTTGAACTTTTCTAGATCCACAACCACTCCTTCTAATATTGCATGACCTAATTAGAATTCACACTCACTAAATTTAGCATGCAATTTATGCTCTCTGAGTAGCTGTAGAAAAAATCTCAGGTGGCCTTTGTGCCCATTTTCATTCTTTGAATACACCAAGATGTCATCCACAAACACCAACAAAAATCTATCCAAGTATGATCTGAACACATTATTCATCAGACACAGAAAGGTTGCTAGAGAATTTGTAAGCTCAAATGGAACTAGTGTAAACACATAGTGATAATGCCTTGTCCTAAATGTAGTCTTGTGAATGTCTTCCTCTTTTATTCTGACATGATGGTGGGATATTCCTTAGATCAAATTTGAAAAATACAACAACCGGTCTTCGTGGATCAAATAGATCATCAATCCTTAGTAGTGGGTACTTGTTTTTCATGGTCACTTTATTTAACTTCCTGTAATCGATGCACAGCTGCAACGTTCTGTCTTTACTTTTAAAAAAAAGTGTTGGGGCTCCCCACAGTAGAGCATTGAGTTGTATATCCCCTTTTTCCATTAATTCCTTCAACTAAAATTTTAATTGTATGAGCTCAACAATTTTAATCCAATAAGGGGTCTTTTATGCTGGTGTTATTCCAAAAATCAGTTTGATTATGAAGTCAATGTCTTTATTGGGAAAAAGTGCTGGAAATTCATCTGGAATCACATCACCATACTGATTTATTGGGTGATTCACAAAGGTTTATGCGTTGGTTTCTTTATCATATGTGATTTGAATGGAATAAATGACACAACCTTTTCTATTGCGATGCTTTACTTTCATCACCGAGATCATTTAAAGTGCTATCAACCTCTTAATACCCTGGAACATTATTGGGTCACCTTCGTTGCTTTGGCACTTTAGTAATTTTTCATAACAATCCACCATCGCCTTGTGGGCTTCTAGCTAATCCATACCTATCTGAACATCATATGATTTCAATGGAATCAATTTCAATTTTACTACAGTAATGATGTACCTTATTTCTACAGGGAAAGAATCAACGATATATGTTATTCATCTCTTTGTCCCAATGGCCAGTTGCACAATCCATGATTCTTCATGGGTTTTCTTTGTAAAATGACATTTTTTTACAATATTAGGGCTGATATAGTTGAAATTAGGTCTTCGATCAATTAAAATTGAGGTTGGTGAGTTTTTTACCATACCTTCCATTTGAATTATTGTTCTTTTCGATACCTCCCTATTATCCAATGCAACATATATCTTGCGAATACTTTGGGACACATCATTCACAGTTGTTAGCTATTGTATGTTATATAACTTCATTCCAATATTTTTCAATAGAGGAAAATTTATTCAAATATGTATCTCTCCACATTCCCAGCATTGTATGCTCCCTTTTCCATATCCTTCACCCTATTCATTCACTTATTTCTAAGGTCTATTTCTACTGATTGTGGAATTTTTTTGATGTTAACTTTTGGTGAGGTTAATAAAATTTCCACCCTTTCCTCCTTGCCTATAATATCATAAGGTTCTCCGCCCTCTTCCTTTACCTTTATTCTCCCAGCTAGATCAAACCTCAGTCTTATGCTTATACTGTTCATATTAATTCTTTGTCTTTCGAATAAACTCCTCCATAATCTTAGGTTCATCGAATTATATCATGTCTTGGTATGCATCTAGTAACCCATTGAAATACCTCTGGATCTTAATCTTCTCATCCTTGATGTAAGGTAAATACCTTAGTAGTTCCAATAATTTATTGGTATATTCCTCAGGTTTCATCTCCCCCATTTTGTGTTCATAGAATTCCTTGGTGTTGCTGTCATAATATTTATCAGAAATGTACTTTGCTTAGAAGTAGTTTTTAAACTTCCTTAATGTCAACTCCTCCTCTCTGATTCCTTTGAAGTTCTTGAAATACTCCCACCATATATTATGTTTTCCCATCAAGTTGAAGATAGCGACCTTGGCCTTCATGTTCTGGGAGTAATCATGTAATCTAAAGTACATCTTTATTCCCATGATCCAAACCTCTGCATCTTCTACTTTATTTATTTCTCCATTAAAGGTAGGGTATTTTTCTTTCTTCAATTATTATTGCATGGGAATCCTCCATCTCTTTCTTTGATTATAATATCTCCTACCTGCATAGTCTAATGATTTTTCAGGGTTGTTTGACTCTCTTTCTTGTGTTCTAAGTATAATTTTTCCTCCTTCTAAATGTATATGCCTCTTTCTTGATTGAATTCCTTTTTCCTTCTTGTTATTCAGTTGATGCTTTTGGATCTCTAGTGAAATATCATTGGGCCTATACTTACCTTGATGGTTGGTACCAATCTCCTATTTTCTTTATCTTTTCAAGGTTGAATACTCTACAAAAATATGGCATTCACTTGTTCTTTATCTCTAACAATGTTTTCATTATTGGCCTTGCAACTTATTATCTTAGCTTAATTTAGGATTTCTCTCTTCTTTCATCTTCCCATCTAACTCTTATTAGGGGCTTTGTTGGGTTTTATTTACACCAGATCGCTCTAGTCTGCTACTCATTATTTTCCTTTCTTGTTATATCTTGATGCCTTCCAATTTTATTTTACACACACATATATGTTAACCAAAAAGAAAAGAAAAGAAAAAAATAACACAGGTTCTCTTTACCTTTGTTTATGTTGATCTAAAACACCAAATTTAAAATAGCACATAAATAATATTCCATCAATAGTTTCATGTAGCCATAAATTTAAACCATTTTCATTTTCAACACCATCACACATCTATTAGTAGAAAGGAAATCTAGTGAGTAAAGCATATCAAGCATTTATCTCAATTATGAATGTGAGCCTTTTAAATCCCAATGCTTGAACCTAGACCTCTGATACCACCCCTCTTACCATCCCTCATATTATTAAGGTAGAAAGAGAGCAGTTACTATGCCCAACTGATATCGAAGGTATAGTTATGGATATTGGGTCTAATTTTTTTTATCAATTCCAACTTTATCAAAACTTAAAATGGATAAAATCATTGGTTTTTCTTGTCAAGACCTTTCCAACAATATAAAATTTTCTTCAATCCGAATCTCAGATCAAAATCTAGGGTCATTCAAAGATTGTCATATTAGATAGTGCCATGTCACTTAAATTGCCACGTGGTGCCCACATGGTCCCCACGTGGTTACCCAAGTCATGGCCACATCACTGCCATGTGGAAACATTACCCCAGTTACTGACCCATTCATGTCTGATGCCATGGTTTGTGTTGTAACATTTTTTTTTGATAAGTTAGCATGGTATTTTAAAAAATATAAAATACGAAATGCTAAGTTAGAACATGGATGAAAAAGAAATTGAAAAAATATTAGGAAAAATATATTTGTTACATTCATGTTAGAAAAATGATAGGATAGTTTGCGCTAAATAAAGAAGGCACATGAAAAATGTTAGGGAAAGCATAAAATAATGTCAATTCTTTAGTGATCAAAATGATAATGGTTGCCTATTTAAATGCGCCACAATTTCGAAATGTAAAGTTTAATTCATGTATGTTTGAACCTTTGAAAAAGGGTTTACTATATTCATAAATTAAATTTATTTATATGCACGCATATTGATTTTATTGTGAAGTCAGAAAACGACAAGCGATAAAATCAAAATAATTAAAGCATTTGCGGATTCCGACGGTAGATCTTGAGCTACCCTCAAATCTACGGCGGAGAATGACTTCCCACCCCCTCTGCCTGTTTCTTGTTAATGCGAGGGGGAGGGTGCAAAATCCAGTTTCAATGGTCGTCTATTTTAGCGAAGTGGCAGCATGAGGTGACTTTTCACCCCCTCTGCCTAAAACCAGAAACCAAAGGGTACCACCCCCCCGAAATCCACCTCTAGTTGTCCATTTCCACTACTATTCACTCGCGCCATAATCGTCCATATATCCATCACTCATATCATTCCACGTCACCTATCTATTATCCCTAATCGTCCATTATACCCGTTAATCTTCTCGTTGGCCAATAAATTCACTCTAATTACTCGTTAAACTTAACATTACACAATAAATTCGCTTGACTGTTAGCCATGACCGTTGAACTTGAACCACAATCTATAAAATTTCCCACAGTCTCCCGCTCAATAATTCCACCTTCAAATTCACCTTCATCCTCCATCGTTGTTTCACAGTCAATTATCTTATGTAATTTCCCTTCATATTCCCAAAACCCTATCGTTGTTTTTATAAACCGAAAGTTGTAAATCCATATACCACTTTATTATAGTCAAAGTATGGCACCTAAGGCCAAAACAAAGAAGAAATCCACTCTGAAAGGTAAAGGTAAGAAAATTATGACAAAACAAATCTTGAATGTTGACAGTGTTTCAGAGGTCACACCAAAGGTCGCTCATCCAGTTGCCAAGGTCGTTCTTGAAGCCACCAAAGTCGTTGCAGGAGACATTCCTACAGCTCCACAAATCAAACTCGACCTCGCTCCCCTAGTTGATACATATTTCAAAATTATTTATTGTCACAGTGAATTTGAATTCTACGAGCTACACCTATGGATCAAATAGAAGCACCTGGATAAACAATACCCTATCAGGTTTTTGGAGTCCATGTTACCTTTGTTTGCATTCCCTCAAACTCACCCATTCCCAGATTTAATTACTTGGTGTCAGAAGCAGTATGACCCTATAACCAGGTTAGTGGTAGATTAGAACGGAAATGTTCTGATAACCATATCTCCTGAAACCATTAATCAAATGCTTCTCATCCCTTCTTCTGACTCATTATCTCATTTATCCCTTGCTTCCCTCATGGATATTTATCACACATTATCCTTCCCACAGAGAGCTCATATATTCGAAATATTTGTACCTGAGGATGCAGATTTACCCAAAAGAAATCCCCCATATTCATCCTCCATCTTCCCCATTGCTTCCAAATGTTGTATTTCTCTCCTTTCTTATCTGTTAGGATATCCCAACGATGAAACCATTGATGAACTCATCGTATGTTTCTTATCCATCTTCATCCTTAACAAACCATCATTGTTTATGTACAATTACAGTCATTTCTTGGCTGATGTTATACATGAACAATTCATGAATTTCACCAGTCAAGGAGCCTTTAATTATTCTTCTGTGATTATTCATATGATTTTGTTTCAGTAGGCAGATATGTTTCCCATTCATTTCAACAAGCAGGATGTATAGGGATTGAATCAATCAGTGATTCACTGGAAATAATTGGTTAGAGAATCTTCAACAACTACTTCTTTCTTAGACTTCATAGACTTATTCATTCATCCAATCATACAGTTTCTTACCAGTTCACCAGAGCCTAGAATTGGAGAAGACATCAAGAGAATTTTTCACCTCATTCAACAAGCAAAGACAGGTGATTGGTATCTGTACAAGAATTACATAGAGATCAGAGTGTATGGTTGTGAGCTTCCACCATAAAAAATTCTGAAATATGTGCCTATGAGAATTTTCTCATTAGAATACATAACACAAATGTTAAATATGGATGAATTGAATTTTAAATCGGGAAAGAGGAAAGCATAGTTTAAAATCCAAGGAAACATTGGATCATTCATTTGTAATAGCAGAGTAGCTGATGTTGATGCAGATGCACTATTAAAGAAGATGGGTTTTCAGTCAAGTTTTACTTGGTCATATGACCCTCATGGCATTATTTTTGCTCTGAGATTTTAATCCAAGACAAATTGTTACACTCACACCTCTAGAACAGAAATTGAAAAGTACATGAATCAGGATGAATGGGTAGAAGGTAGTTTACAAGAATCAGAGGAACAGGTCATTTCTAATTCAAATGTACATACACTAGTGCCTGAAAATAAACAATAAAAGGGGGTCAAAGAAGAAACACCACATTCCAAGAAGCTTATGAAAGAATTCATCTTACAGCATAAGAACCCAAGGCTTGATTCTTCCTTTCTTTCAGAGGATAAATAACCAGACATAATAGATTTGGGAGAAACTGAAGTCTCCACTTCTACAAACATTCCTCAAAAATTTTCATCAGCATCACCTGTAAGAGAGCCCCTAGAGATCATCCAACACACAGATGCCAGCTCTTCAAAGGAGAAAAATATCTTCTCCAAATTTCTAGAAATCAAACAAAAGAATGAAGCACTGAACTCAGATGTTTACAACCAATTTTGGAAACAAACATCTACATCACAACACATGCTTCTCACTTATTTTTACAGTGAGAAGGGAATAATGTGTATGGGCTTCCTGCAAGCAACAATGCCATTTCCGAAAACTCATGCAAACTACAAGAAGATTGTCCTCTCATTTTATGCAAGACACATACATCTAATTGAGCATATGGATATGCATAGGAAGTCAAGAGAAATGTTATTCTCATCCATGACTACAATAACTATGTCTCTTTCAAAATCAAAAGTAGCACTATCAAATATGCAATCCCAGTTGAACATTGAGAAACTTTCTTGTTTGGCTAAAGACAACAGGATAAAGACATTGGAAGAATTGTTAGTAAAAGTAGGACATGATCTTGCTAACTGCAAAATAGCTAAAGAAATCATCAAGAATAAAAATGCATACATTGCTGCCCTGCGAAAGAAACTTAAGTTGCCTTTGACTGAAGACCCATAGACCAAAGAGATGGCACAGAATGAAACTAACAAAGAGGAAATGCTTAAGCTAATCATTGACCAAAATATGCAGATAAAAAAAATGGAAGAACAAATTGAAGAACTGCTGAAAGAGAAATTAGCACTCTAGGTGATTGTTGATCCTACTCAAATAGCTCAAACATCTTCTATAGGTGCAGAATCCTAAACAACCTTCAACATGACTGATTCAACACAACTTTCTCAAGAATTAGCCACTCGGAAGTAAGTGCATGAAAATTTAAATCAGAAGTTTCGGCTACTTCAGTCTCAAAAGATTAAACATGATATTTTGTATCTAAAATAAATGCAGAAGACACATCTGTTGGGACTTAGAATCAAATAATTGGAAAGTGAAACTCTAATGGCATCAACTTTAGGAGAAGCTAAGCAGATTATCTTGGAAAATATCAGTGATTCCATTACTGAAATTTGGCCATCCATTCTTATCATCTTTGAGCAGCAGGAACTCATCAACAGATGCACAACAACAATTTAGGAAGGGAAGGATCAACTCCAAGAGAAACCAAGTGAAGCTTCAAATATGATTAAATTTCTTAATTCAAAGTGTTATCACTCAGAAAAAATGAAACATCATTTGACAAAGTCCTAGAGGTTCATGTGTCAAAGGTAGAGTCATAGAATTCATTTTTCATTACTTGGTTAAGGAAAATTTCAAATTTTTCTTATTATCTTATCCTAAAGTCCAAAACTCACCCTCATTCAAATCCTTTCATGTCACATCAGTCATGATTTTCTAACATTTTTCATTTCCCAATTTTATAGCACTGAAAGAGTCATTTTAGCTAAGACACCCTACTTTCGTAGCGAAATACACAGAGAAAACGCACTTTTCACTACGAAACTACTAATACTTTCGTAGAGAAACTGCCCAAAAATACACTAGGTATGCTACGAAAGTAAGGATTCCTCTCTGTCTTGTCAAAATAGTTGTTAGATGTCCTTCAAAAAAGTGAGGTTTCATTTCCTTCAGATTTATCTTGAACTTTATCTGCCATTTTTGCTAAGATTTTGTGTAAATAAAAAGGTAGATCAAGAGATATCTTACCAACAAAATGTAGAAGAAGCTTGAAGTGGTAAGAAAAAACTTTATGATATCTCCCTTCACAAGTGAAATATTTTTGAATGATAAGCAATAGCTTTGAGAAATTATCTTTCATGCAGCCAAGAGTTCGATGAATCTAGCCAAGATTTTGATCATCTCTGATGTAACAAGGTCTATTAAAGGGAAGATATTCGAAATTTTAAGGGAATGGAGATTTTTTTCACTACTGTAGCTTTATGTAATTTGACTGATATCACTAATACAGAGGACTTTTTCTTGACAGATCTAAGATTCTCAGGGATTTTTTAGTTCTTTTCTTATCTATATTTTTATGTGTACCACTTGTAGTGGATTTCATCCTTATTACTTAGAATTAATATTTGTATTCTCTGACTTCCTATATTGATGAAATGGTTATGTTGTTTTATGTTCCATGTGTGATTTACCTTTGCTAAAAACTCTTACCTGCCTCAGTTTCCATGTCAGGAGAACTTACCACTGAAATTACTGATTTTTTGACTCCATAAGCCCAATGGTTGTAGACTTGTAATATTTTCAACCTATAAACATCAAAATCAAGTTATTTTCCAAATAGATTTAGCCATCTAGTTTCATCATTATTAAATATCATTAACCCTTTTGAGAGATCCCTCTCACACTAAAGAGGCTAAGATAACAGTTACATGGAGTTGCCTGATTAGCAGCCAATCAAGTGCAATTTTGTGATAACATTTTGGTGCGTCTGTCGAGTGCCTAAATATTATACTTTCTCGAAATTTTGAAGCTAAACTTATGAAGGTAGAAGGAACTCAGAAAGATGTTCGAGGCTGCATCTACCTTGGTGACTCCATTCAAAATTCATATGATCAAAGGTGGCTTCGAGAAGGAGATACACGAGGAGTAATCCTGACCCAGATCCACCTAACATTGTGGACAATCCAAACACCATCTCCAGAGGCATTCAAGGCATTTCTGCAATATCAGGTACTCCATTACATACAAAATTATTGTCCTCTGAAGTTTTAATAAGTCCTGAAGATAAAAAGTTTGATGATAAAATTCAGGAAGTATTGTTTAGGTCTGAAAGTGAAAAGGAATTGACTGAAATTGTCTTAGACCTACATAGAAGAGGTATTGATACCTCAGCCTTAGTAACTCAAAAAGATAAAGAAGAGTTTTGGGAAGTAGTCACTCTAGAGTTACTGTTAGAGAAAGAATATTTGGATAGGTTGAAGGAACTAGACCCATTTGAAACTTTGTTAAGAAGTAAAATTGGTGTCCCTCTTCCTGATTGGAGTTCAATTATGATTGGACAACAAAGACCAAACAACCCTCCTCTTGAAAATTCCTCTTCCTCTACTGTTGCTATCCATAAAACTACCACATTCCCAGTCATCATGGCTGGAAATTTTCCACCTCCCCCTGTTGCTTCACCTGCTAGGTATGCCCCTCTTGTTCTTTCAGCTGTCCTAAATTCCCTTCCTAGAAAATATTCTACTAGAATAAAAACTTGGTGAAGTGATGAAGAGATTACAGCGGAAGAGCATGTAGACCATTTTAATGACTTCATAGACAGGGAGGAGGTTGACCATGAGGATGCCAAGATGAGATTTTTTTCTCAGAGCTTTACTGGTGAAGTTAGGAAGTGGTTCAAAGCCCTCACACCAGGAAGCCTACATAATTGGAATGAATTTGAAGATGGCTTTTTGAGGAAATGGGGAAATATAACCAACCATGTACAAGCCCTCACTGAGTATAATAGTTTGAAGAGACCTATTGATGAAACTCTTCAAAACTTTTCAAAAATATTTAACAAAGTTTATGACTCCATCCCTGCCCATCTAAAGCCTCCACTAGGAGCAGCTCAGCTGAGATATGCTAAAGCTTTTGATTATGAATTTTATATTATGCTAAGAGAAGGAGAATGCCCTTCACTTTCCGAAATGAAAAATGATGTAGTGAAGGTGGAGGTTAATATGATAGAAGCAAAAAATTCCAATTTGGGAAAGACTAAATTGAAAGAAGAAGATAAGCTTTCCACCTGAGATGACAAATTTGATTCCATGATGAAGAAAATGGAAAAATTGATGGATAGGATTTCCCTTGGGAATACCTCTGCTCCTCCTACACAACATGAACCTCAGTTTAGAAATCCTTAGTTCAGAAGACCTCAAAACTAGCAGAGTCCAAGGGAAAACATAAATCAGCCACTTGACCCTCAAGTAAGGCCTCCTGTTACGCAAAACTTAGTTGATGAAGAAGATCAGCTTGAAATACAAGAAGACTCAATTCATTTCTTAGATGAAAACATGTCAGGGATGTTTTTAACTAAGGAGGAACATGATGAGTCGGATCATGAAATAAACAAGGGTGAAGAACCATTTGATTATCTTAAAGGGTATCAACATGCAATATTTTGAGATGCAGAAATAGTACAACCTCAAAAACAGAAATGCGCAAATTACTGCAAACAAAACACAGCCTAAGAAAGATTCCCCCAAGGTTGCTGAAGTTATGAATGATACACCACCTCCTCCTCCTACTAAAGAGACTGAAAAATCTTCTTTTGTTTTCAGTTTGGAGAGTGAGATCTCTAAGATCAAAATCCCAGTACCTTTTGGAGAAATTCTTAAGGTGAATGAATATAGAAGTAAGATTGTAAAAATGTTGAATTCCCAACCAAGAGCAGCTGATATCCTAAATGTTCAAGAAGATCATCCAACCATATACTTGGGTCCAAGATTAGAGGATAAGCAGAATGAAGAAGTGCCTCCTTTTTATGTTAGCCTTAGTATTCATGACATGACATTAAATAATGCCATGTTGGATTCAGGAGTCTCTCATAATCTTATTCCCAAAGTAATCATGGAAAGGATGGGGTTGGAAATTACTAGACCATAAAAGGATTTGTTTTCCTTTGATTCAAAAAGAGTTCAGTGCATTGGTTTAATAAAATATATTGTTGTTGGTCTTACACAAGTCCTTGCCAAGACAATGGTAATGGAAATTGTGGTAGCAGACATTCCACCTAAGTTTGGCATGTTGTTATCAAGGTCATGGGAAGAAAATATCAAAGGTACAATGCAGATGGACCTAACTTATGCCACCATTACAGTTTTGGTGAGCAAAGGAGACTATATAGAGAAACAAGGATGGCTTACATGGTAAGTAGTAAAGATAAACCTCAGAAATTTCCAATATAAGTTGTTGATACTGAACTAGGATCTGCTATTCTTTTCAATGAATTGACTGATGAAGCAGAAGATTAAAATAAAGCAGTAAATCAGTAAACCGAAAATCAGCAAATCAGTGAGGAGAAGGCGAAAGGTTGGTGGTTTTTACACTTTGATGCATCAGCAGGAAGAGAGGGGGCAGGAGCAGGAATTTGGATCACAACTCCATAAGATGAAAATAAGTTCTTTTCATACAAACTGAATTTTGATTGCACAAATAACATGGCTGAGTATGAATCTTCATTTTTGGGCTTAGAAATTTTGAAAAGAATGGGTGCCCAAAACATTTCTGTTTGTGGAGATTCTGAATTAGTTATTAAGCAAGTTGAGGGTGTATATCAAACTAATGAAGTGAGAATGAGGGCATATAGAAATTTGATCATGGAGATGTTAGAGAATTTTGAAGAATATTCATTTATTGTGAAGACTAGGGACCAAAACTTAGTAGCTGACTCCCTAGATGTCTCTGCAAGTCTATTTATCATCCCTACACATTCCATTGAAATATACAAGGTTGAAGTTCGCCATAGACCTGCTATCCTAGATAACATTATCCATTGGCAATTTTTTGAGGATGACCAGCAAGTCAAAAACTTTATAGAATTGAAAGAGGAGTTTGAAAGTACACAAGTAGATTAGCAAAAAATGTTTGCTGAAACAAAGGGAAATTCTGAAGTGTTACAGCTGAAGAATAACTCTATACCCAAAGGTCTCATAACCCTTGAGAAGCTTTTTGATCAGAATGATGTGTTCAAGTCTCCTAGGATACAAGCTAATGATGAAGAGGTAGAGAGTTGTAACCTTGGTACAGTAGCAATGCCAAAAGTGATTAATCTTTCAAAGTTTCTTTCAGTTGACATGAAATAGAAATATATTGAGATGATGAAAAGGTTCATAGATTTTTTTTCATGAAGTTATGTTGATTTGAAGAAGTATGATCCTACTACGATTCAACATACCATTCCCATTAAAGAAAATGAAAAACCTTTCAAGCAGACCTGAAGAGGATTAATCCACTTCTCATGCCTCTGATTGAGAAGGAAATCAAGAAATTCTTTGATGCCAAAATTTTTGTTCCAATCATATTCTCAAAGTGGCTTGCAAACTTGGTTCTAGTCAGAGAAAAGAGTGCAGAAATTAGAATCTACATTGACTTCAGAAACTTGAACAAAGCTTCTCTGAAGGAAAACTACCCTCTCCCAAAAATGGACCAAATTTTGCAGAACATTGTTGGTTCCCAAAGGATGTCTATGCTTGATGGTTTTTCAGGGTACAACCAGATACTTGTGCATCCAGAAGATCAGGAGAAAACAACTTTTACCACACCATGGGGCAAATTCATGTATGCCAAGATGCCTTTTGGTCTGACGAATGCAGGAGATACATTTCAAAGAGTAGTGGACATTGACTTTTCTGAGGAGAAGGAAAAGATGGTGGTTGTCTATCTTTCTAACATAACAGTCTTCTCAAGGAGAGAAGAAGATCACTTGAAGCACCTAAAAAGGATTTTGCTGAAATGTAGAAGGTTTGGTATTTCTCTCAATCCCACTAAAAGAATTTTTTCTCTAACTTCAGGAAAGTTACTTGGGCATATTATTTATAAATATGCGATTAATATTGGTCCAAATAGGGTCAATGCAATTCAGAAAGTGGATATGCCTAGAAGTAGAAAAAGAAATTTAGTCTTGGAAAGGTAAATTTTTTGAGGAGGTTTATTCCTAATTTTGCTGAGATTGTAAAAGATATAAAAAATATGTTGAAGAAAGGAGCTGAAATAAAGTGGACAGCATAAGGAAAGCACTCATTTGAGGAGATTAAGAAGGCACTCACTCAAGCAGCAGTGTTGATCAGCTCGGACTTTTCAAAGGAATTTCTAGTTTTTACATTTGCATCAAAAAATACAATTGCTGGAGTTTTGCTGCAAAATGGACAACAAGGTACTGAGCAACCCATTTCATTTTTTAGCAGGACATTAGCTAATTCAGAGCTGAAGTACAACATATTAGAGAAGCAAGCTTATGCCTTGGTCAAGGCCATCAAATATTTCAGAATTTACATTCTACATTCTCATGTTATAGCTTTTGTTGCTAATGTTGTTGTGAAAGACATTCTATCTCAAGTTGATCCTGATGGTAAGAGAGGGAAATGGATTGATAAATTGTTGGAATATGATATAGAGATCAAGCCCACAAAATTGGTCAAAGGTCAAGGCCTAGAAAAGCTGATGGCACAGTCAAACTTTGACTATCTTGAAATGAACTTAATTGAAGAAATTTAAGAATTATCGGATGAAGATGAAGAGTTGATTCCCATTGAAGAAAAGTACATCATTTCAGATTGGTACAAAGACATTTCTTTTGTCTTACATCATCATAGAGCGCCTTCTAAGTTTACCAAGTCCAAGGCAGGATTTGTGAAGCTAAAGTCTCTGAGGTACTGCATCATTGATAAAAATTTGTATTGGAAAGATACCAATGGTATTCTTTTGAATTGTTTGTTGGAAGAGGAGGCTGAAAAAGTGATTGAGGAGTTTCACAAAGAGATTTTGGAGGTCATCATTATTGGAAGGCTACATCAAATAAGATTATCATAGAAGGGTATTATTGGCCTAATATGTTTAAATATGTTTACAAAAATATTGTTGCCTAACATGAATGCCAGATTTTTTACGGTAAGAAGAAGCTTGTTCCTTTACCCTTGATGCCTATCTATGTTGAAGCACCATTTTAGTAGTGGGGTATAGATTTTATTGGTAATATTCATCCATCATCTTCAGGTCAGCATCATTGGATTCTGACAACAACTGATTATTTCACTAAGTGGATTGAAGAAATCCTAACTAGGAAAGCGAATGATTCAGTTATCATTTCATTTTTGGAAAATAATATATTTTATAGGTTTGGCTGCCCTATGAAGATCATCACTGATAATGCACAAGCATTCAAATATATGAAGTTGATCAGTTTTTTTCATCGGTATCACATTACACTTAGGCATTCTACTGCATATTATCCACAAGGAAATGGTCTTGTTGAATCTTCTAACAAGATCATTGTGAGGATTATTAATAAGGTGTTGTGGGAAAATAAAAATTCATGGAATTTGAAGCTGAAGTATGCTCTGTGGTTTGATAGAGTGTGCACAAAGAGATCAATTGGAACTTCACCTTATGATTTCATATATGGAGCTAAAGCCATTTTTCCTACATCCTTGGGAGTGCCTGTCATCAAGTTGCTGCAAGGATTAGAGGAGGAGCCAAATACAATTCAGAGGAGGATTAATCAGTTGATAGCCTTGCAAGAGAAAAGGAAGAAGTCTATAACAATAACCAACAATCTCAAAAAATAATGAAGAAGACATTTGACAGGAAGGTCAAGGAGGAAAATTTTCAAATCCAAGATGTGGTTTTGAAATGGGAGGCCATGATTGAAGAAAAGGGGAAACATGGTAATTTTGAGAGTATTTGGAAAGGTCCATTCAGAGTAGTTGCATTTCATGGGAACAACACTTACATTTTGTAGGATATGGATGGACAACCATGTGTTGGAGGGCCTGTTAATGGTAGGTTTTTGAAGCACTATTCCTCTTAAATTATGTTGATCATTCATTCCATTATATGTATTCCATTTTATATGTGTTTCTACTAATAAAGACAAGATGATTATCAAGCTTGAGCCCAAGGTGAAGGTCATTAGAGTTTGAAGGAAAGCTTAGCAAATTTCAGAGTTTTTGTTTTCAAGAAGATGGATAGCAACATTGGAACTACAACTTCTTTGGTGTACCACAAGGGCACACCATCCCAAGTGGAGCCACTGTTATCACCCAGAAAAAATGACACATCATTTGACAAAGTCCTAGAAGTTCATGTGTCAAAGGTAGAGTCATAGAATTCATTTTTCATTACTTGTTTAAGGAAAATTTTAAATTTTTCATATTATCTTATCCTAAAGTCCAAAACTCACCCTCATTCAAATCCTTTCATGTCACATCAGTCATGATTTTCTGACATTTTTCATTTCCCAAGTTTATAGCACCGAAAGAGTCATTTTAGCCAAGAAACCCTACTTTCGTAGTGAAATACACATAGAAAACACACTTTTCTCTACGAAAATGCTAATACTTTCATAGCAAAACTGCCCAGAAATACACTAGGTATGCTACAAAAGTAAGGATTCCGGTCTGTCTTGTCAAAACAACTGTTAGGTATCAATAAATTATTGAAAGGGATAGGGTAGATGCCATTCGATTCAGTTAGGGAAAATATCAAGGTACAATGGTCATTGTTGAAGTCATTATCACCATTTTTAGCATGTATGAGTCATCATTATGCTATGAGTTGTCATTGAACTTCAAAATATTTCCAAATTGATTCATTTGTCATTCTCCATTCCCTCTTTGCGTGTTATTGAGCTTTGGAGAGCTATTTCACTGAGCCCAAGCTCTGGTTGGTATTTTCAAAGGTTTAAAGGTATCACTGATCAAACGAGGTAGAGAAGACATTAAAGAACCATGGCTTCAAAGAGAAATACCAACAAAGGTGGCCACTGTCTCATATATGAGCCATCAGAAATGAACCTAATAAATGAAGACCCCACAATTGTAGAAGTTTTTAGAAGAACAAGGTGTTTACAGTTTTGTCAAAGATTGCAAGGATGCCATGTACATGTTTCTAAATAATTTTCCCTAAATTTCATTGGAAAAACTACAAAATTGGGAATGTTGAACCTCACCATAACACCAGAGACCATTGCAGCAGTTACATGGATTCCAATAGTACAAGAAAGATGGTTCAAAGGTTTCAAATTCAACATGGAGGAATGTAAAGAATTTATCAAGCCAGAAAATAGTGAGGTTGACCTTACAAATGCCATTCCAAGGAGCTGCATGAAACATAATTTCTCAAAGCTACTGCTTATCATTTAGAAATATTTCACTTGTGAAGGGAGATATCATAAAGTTTATTCTAACCACTTCAATATTATTCTATATTTTTTTGGTAAGATATCTCTTGATCTACCTTTTTATTTACACAAAATCTCAGCAAAAATGGTAGATAAAGTTCAAGCTAAATCTGAAGGAAGTGAAACCTTAATTTTTCATCATGGTTTAATGCAATTGTTGGTTTTAGATGAGTTACAAATACTAGGCAGAGACTGGTCTTATTTTATGTTTGTTAGTGATTTTGAAATGGATATTTTTTCCCCTAAAAGAACTCCTAAATCTAGAGGTATACCATCATCTTTAGTGGCAGAACAAAGTGAACCAGTAGGGGCAAAGCAAAGTGAACTAGTAATGATGGAAACAGAGTAGCTGCAGAAATTTGATACACCTATTGTTTTACCTTCAAAACAAAAGTCAACAATGAGAAAACCTACAAAACAAGAGCCAAATGTGAATAAACAAGGAAGTAAAAGGATTAAAAGGAGCGAAACAGTGACTAAAGGAAATTTAGAATACATATTACATACTATTGATATTGAAGAGACTCCTATAGTCTAGGCTGAGGATATAGATGAGGGTGGAAAGAAGATCAAGAAAACTAAATCCGCAAAGAAGTTAGAGTTTGAAGGTGAGGATGTAGGTTTTATGTTTCATGCTAGGAAACCCATGACAAGACATACTAGAAAAATTTTCGAAAGTAGTAAAGAATTTCATCCAGCCATTGACATTGTCCAACCACCACAAAGAATTATTAACCTTTCATCACCTGTAGAAGAAGATTCAGTCATCAAGCAAAGGAAAGGAAAGGAGAAAATTATTGAAAAAACAGGGATTGAGGTCTTAAAGGAATAGTTGAAGATAGAAATCATGAAATAGAAATCATGATGAAGGAGGCAAGGAAGCATAATGTCAAAAAGGTGTAGTTTGAGAAGATGAAAGAGGTTTGGGAAGAGGAGTTTGACAGTGTATCAAAGACCTTAGATAACACACAACAATTAATCAAATGGACTATGCCATTGAGGAAAGAGGTGAAGCATGTTAGAAGAGTGAATCTACACTTGAAATCTAGTAACAGAAAGCTGAAAAACCAATTTAAAGACCTCCAAGAGCAATTAGAATTGATCCATGAGGAGTTGGAGAAGAAAGGTCTAAAGATGGCTGTAGTTGAGGAACCCATAGCTCAACTCATCATCAATGAACAAGAAACACGTCAAAGCTCTTAGGTTGAGTTGGTTTATGTTTTTAGAGCTCAATGGGATGTTGAAAACCAATTTTGTATAGCTAGAAGGCATATTTTTGAAACAAGGTAAAAATCTGGAATTTACACAGTTTTCCACAGTTTCGTAGCGTTTCCTAGGCTTTAAGCCAGGAAAATGCTATGAAAATTTATGTAGTTTTTTTTTGGCTTCTAAAACCACTTTTGGCAGCTTTCAAGGAGAGAAAATGGTAGTGATGATGTGTCAGGTTATGATGAACACCATGCAAGAGAAAATAAGCAGAAATTTTAATTGCAAAGGTCATTTTTTGTATGCTACGAAACTGCCATGGTTTCGTAGCGAGCAGTTTTGAAGGTTTATGAGCAAGTTTAAGAGAATTTTTTGATAGGTGGACATATTAAACAGGCCAAGGGACCTTGCTAACAATCATCCATGACTTGAATACCCTGAAAGAGAGACAACCTATCAGTTGAAGACTTCATTGAAGATAGACCCCTGTTTTCCCAAATAATAGGGTTTGTTTCCATATGTTGAGGAGGGAAATTAAGATGTCAAGTATTGATGAGTTCTATAAAATCCTATTCGAACATGTGAAGCATTAGTTGTTAGATGTATAATTGTTTTAAGAGATAAGGTAGTTGATGTAATAAGTAGCAGTTTGAGTCCTATTAGGAAAAGGATTGTTTTATAGTGTAGCTGTCATTTTCTAATTAAAGCACATGTTTTCTTGTTATGCAATGTGTCATAGGAAGAGTTTGATGAATCTATCCAAGAAGAATAACATCTCTGATGTAACAAGGTATATTAAAGGGAATATATTTGAAATTGTATGGGGTTGGATATTTTTTTCACTACTACACTGTTATGTAATTTGACTTATATCAGTAATACAAAGGAATTTTTCTTGACATATCTAAGATTCTCATGGAGTTTTTAGTTCTTTTATGATCTATATTTTTATGTGTACCACTGGCAGTTGATTTCATCCTTATTACTCATAATTCATATGTGTATGCTTTGACTTCCTATATTTATGAAATGGCTATGTTGTTTTATGTTCCATGTGTGATTTACCTTTGCTAAAAACTCTTACCTGCCTCAGTTTCCATGTCAAGAGACCTTACCACTGAAATTACTGATTTTTTGACTCCATAAGCCCAATGGTTGTAGAATTGTACTCTTTTCAACCTACAAACATCACAATCAAGTTATTTTCCAAATAGAGTTAGCCATTTATTTTCATCATTATCAAATATCATTAACCCCTTTGAGAGAGCCCTCTAAGACTGAAGAGGCTAAGCTTCAGTCACAAGCTAGTTTGAAACAGTTACATAGAATTTCCTTATTAGCAGCCAATCAAGTGAAATTTTGTGATAACACAAAGAAAAAGGAGGAGTTGGAAGAAATCAATATCTCATACAGGACTGAAACTATTCTAGAGATAAAGAAAGTGTTGCAGAAGACAAACTTGATCAACCAGTTGCAAACCAAGTGTGAAGCCTTAAATGTTATTGTCAAAAGGTTTCATACTAAATTTAATATGTTAAATCAAGAAGGTCTGCCGGGTTTAGTTGGATTAGATGATAAGTTGGTCAAGCTAGAAGATTATTGCAAAAAGTTGTATACAATTTCAATAGATAAAACAAAGTTTGTAGGTATTAAAGGTCACATCACAGGCAGAGCTTTTCTTGAAGCTCTACAGTTTGACTTGATTATTCAGCATCAGATCAAACAGTTGTTCATCCAAAAACCAAATTTTGCCAGATATACTGAAGTGGATGAAGTTTTCAAGAAAATGATGAATAGTGAAATTCTGAGTGAAGAGCAGTGGGATAAGTTTTATGAAACTGTAATATTCCAAAAATTTAGACTTCATCTAAATGGAATATTATAGTTGTTTTATCACTAGGTGGATGGATAATGGGTGGGGAGACTCATAAAACCCCTTTTGAAGGAATAATAACACTCCTAATGTGAAAGGAGGAAGAATAAGCAGCTAGATTAAGCACCTTTGGGTGTGAACAGGGATTGGATCATGTTGATTCAGTCAACTTTGACCAAATCAACAACACTGTCATGGAGGAGTGGCCTTTATGATGAGACATCGCAGTTTTGGTGGAGGACAACTTGCAGGAGCTTGGTGGAAAGTATGGATGGGACCCAATGTGATGAGGCTCTCATGCTATATATGTAGGGGATGGCAACCATTTTTATACATGTTTTAGATTATTATTTTTGATATTGATCTTCTTAGACTATTGCTTCCTCTTTCTATTTAGTAGGGTTGTTGTATTGTTTAGCACCGAGTGTTCTCGAGCGGGAATCCCACCTCTTTCCTTGAAAGGCCTATTGGGAGAGTATTGCACTATATTTCTCCACATCCAGGCTTGAGGCCAAGCATCAGTCCTCAGCTACAATTTTATTTCTATAGAGAATAGTGCTGCGTTGCAGGGTGTTGTAGTGGAGGGTTGATAACACCACTTCCGGGTTTGTTTCTCACTAGAGGGAGCTTTCCATGTCTTGAGAGATCAACTAGGAGGATTTCTGGGCTCATTTCACATCTTGGCACTTAGCCAAAGTATTCCTCATCTCCTACAACATAGTCCCTTGCAGAAACTGCATCATTTTTCATAGAGTTGCAGCAACAGGGTTTAAACCCTTGGTCTTGAGCTAGTTCTTTAGGGAAAGGGCCAACCCTTCTCCCGGAAAGCTAGAAGAAGGGATTCTCATCCCTATGTTGTATTAGTAAGCCATATGTATGTAATTTTGTAGTAATACTACATTATTTCAGAGCTGAATGTTCAGATCTACTCTTTTGTACTCAAGCTTTCAAGAAACGCTTGCCAGGTTATTTCTATAATGTATTAAGGAGGTCAGATCTCTATTTTCTTAGCATATTGTTCCATAAAACTCCATATTTATGATTTTATATCATAATTTTTCAGTAACCCTCTCATAATAATGCTATCATGTGCTTCATAAATTCTGCATAGCCTAAGTCAGGGGGTTTTGGTGCTTTTAAGCCATTTTGAGGCCGAGAGATATATTTAACTTAGTAAAAAGGATTTGTTTCTGGTCCTCTTTTATATATGATAGTCATAATATATATGCAAAGGAATCTAAGTGTTATTTCCCCTTGTTATAGTGTAATTTTCTGGGAATAACGTTTTTATGGTCCATATTTCTACATTTCCCCAATTTGGAGTGATGTAATGGAACATAATTATGTTGTTGTGATCATAATATGATGGCTATGTGTTCTATACAAATTTTATGAGATAATTTGTCACTGCTACTCCAGTTTTGTGTTCATGTATTACTGCATCCCCATTTTGGGATATTATAGTGGTATCAGAGCATAATCTTGGCTCAGCCTGTGGATCTCAGCCATTATGCTATCAAGAGAAGAAGGAGAATAAGAGATGTACAAAAAGGACAAAGAGAAGACTCCATTGGTTGGAGGAAGAAGGAAAGAGAAGCTCTCAAAACTTATTTCTAAATCTATACAGAGCATTAAAGAAGATCTCAAGAAAATGAGAAGGGAGATGGAATCTCCAAAGGAGTTTGGATCTAGGGCCAAATATATATTTTCACATGATAGGTGTGAGCATGCAACTACACCCTATTATGCATAGCATAGTAAAATTCCCAGATCTACCACGAGAGAGTTGAAAGAAGAGGAAATTCCAAGGACAGGAAATCTTAGTAATTTTATGCAAGAGTATGAATCTCAAACTGAGAAGTTTAGAGATCATATCACTTTCCAAGAGTTTTTCAAGATAAAGGTGGAGTGGAGCAAGCAGCCTAACATGGATAGATTTTATCTATCTAATTTTTATGGATCACCAACATTTTCAGGAAAAGCTTGGGTGGAGGAGCTACACACATATTTGCAGCAGCACCAAGTTTCTAAATATGAAGCCATCAAAGTTGCAGCGCTGCATTTTGAAGGTAAGGCCTATGATTGGTGGATATTTGAGTCATTTTCATTAGGAAATGCAAATAATTCTTCTTATGCAAGGTTCACTAAGAGATTAGTGGAAAGGTTTTTTTGGAAAACATTCTGAAACATGTTTGGTGGAACTAAACAAACCAAAACCAACAAACCCTTTGCATGTGTTAGATGGACCTATAAACTCAAATCCACTTCAGAAAACTATTGGAAAAGTTCACATCTTGCATAACACCTTGCTAGAGGCAAGATCTATGTCGCATATATTTGGACAAGAGGGCATGAAGGTTCCCTTTTCAAAAGAGGATCCTCTTATTGAGTAAGTGAATCCTATTCATATTGAAGAGGAAGAGAAGGATGGGGGAAAAAATGTTGTCACATCTAGAGCATATCTAGTCCTTCATGTAGAGGAAGGAGGAGCACATGCTCCAATAGGAGGAATTCTTGTATCATTACAAGAAATTCCTCAGGATCTCACATATGGAGGACAAAGCACAATCAATGAGCAGCATGATTGTGAGACATTGCAGATGGAAGGAGAAGGTAGGGAGGAAGGTCAGCATCACTTGATGAGGAGCACACACCCCTATCTATTTCAGATATATAATGCAAAGAAGAGGCAAACTGATTTGCAGTGTGAAGGCCAGGGCAAGGTTTCCCATCCATATGTACAGTCTACTCTTGACATTGATGTATCATTACATGGAGGCATTCCACCCGAGAGACCACTAGATCTAGAGTTGGTAAGAGACATCTTGCTATTTGGTTCATCACTCTTAGATTCTAGAGAGGTGAAGGCTTGGGAGGATTCTAGTATAGCACAGAGAGTTTGGGATTGACTCAAGGAGGAGGGAGACATTCTCCCATTTTCAGCATTACCCACTCTCGCTGCATATACTACGCTGACAGAAGTTGTTGCAGTGAAGGAGGATGGCACCTTCATAGTGAAAGAGAGCTGCTCCATGGATTTGGAGAAACATAGGGTACTTCCTTTGAGGAAGGAATCCTCCATACATTGGAGTAGATGGAGGCCACTCATGCTTACATTGGCCAATATCGGGAGATTCTTTTTGGATGGGAGCTTCTCATGGGAGGCTAACTTCCAGAGATCACTACTTCTATTTGACCACGAGCAGCTGCATGATGAGCATGGCAGAATTTTGAAGGATACCTTTGGCATGAGGGATGTCAAAGGAAAGGACAACATCATGTGGGGAGCTTCACATTTCAGATCATCAATACTGTCTCTTAGGAGGATTGATCCATATTGGAGGTCTCAAATCTTGGTAGAGTACTCCAAGGATCTTAGTGCTTGCAGGATACTTGATGATCTGGAGGGAGATGATAGATACATGGTTATTGGTGAGGTCATCTATTCTTATGGTATAATATTCTTGACTAGATTTTCTGAGCTCAAGAGGAAGCTACTCCATGCAGCACATGTGGCCTTTCTTTCCATGCACTTAGATGCATTTCATACCTTGATGGAGGAGTTCACTTGGGAGGGCATCCAACAAGATATATATCATCATATGGAGATATGCATAGCCCGGATGGTGATGGAGAGGATGTCACATCCACTTCCCTACTCTTTGGAGGTGAGGGAGAATTTCCGGTTGAGCCATTTCAACTCAAGGTCCCAAGTACATGGTGGAGAAGGTACAATTTCACATTATTTTTTGTACTTCTTTACTTTATATGAGCAACATTTTGTATTAAGGAGGTTCATTCCTTCTTATAAATTATATTATGATGTACTTGAGGCCAAATTTAGCATTGATATTGGCTATCCTTTTGGTGGTTTGTGGGGGAAGCCACATGATTCTTGGTGTGCACCATTGGCACCACGTCTTACTTTCATGATCCTATCTTGTAGGATGATTGTGGCAGAAAACAAGTGGTTGGAAAAAGAACTTGTTGTTATTGATTTGAGGTAGCCAAGGGATTCACTGCACTGGTTCCATGTGTGGAACTATGATCCACTTTCCGGTTGTCATATGGAAGCTTGTTTTCATTGGGTTTTGCTCCCATATATTGCTGATATTTTTATATTCATGAGGAGCTTTGTTTGGAGATTGGAACAAACGTTGGAAGTTCCCATTGGGAGTATGATTATACCTAATTTACATGTTGTATGTTTCAGGAGAAGTAATGGGAAAACCATGATTTCCATACTACATCTCTTTTCTTCACGTGGGAGGAGCCATTTGGAGAACTTGAGTTCTTGGAGGAGGCACTTCATGGCTGAATTGTTTGGTGGGGTAACTTGGGCCATTATTGGAGGCCATGTAATTTCAGCCCAAGATCAGTAACATCCCCATAATTACCATAAATGGAGAGAAAAACAACTTGGATGGGAAAATATAAACTCTCCATGCAGCCCCAACGCATTGCATAAACCGAGGGTTGATGATTTCTTTGATGAGCTACCTAGAATGGCTCATTTCATTTGGATGATAGCATGGGTATGGGAGACTCTCATTGGGGATGAGATTCCCTATTTTTATCATCACTCCTACCTTGAGGAGGCCATGGGATAACAAGAAGGTTTCCACTCACACCTTCCACTTTCTCATGATGTACACCATTTGGTTTTGCATACTTGGGAGGAACCATTGGAGGACAGATTTATTACAGATTATGTTGAGCTGTGGTGGGAACTATTGATGAGGAGGCCACAAGAAGAGGAAGGGAGGAATTTTTCTCCACCTTTACAATTTCTTAAGGAAAAGCAACATTTTGGAGGGGAGGACTATAATATTCCAAAAATTTAGACTTCATATAAATGGAATATTATAGTTTTGTAATCACTAGGTAGATGAATAAATGGGTGGGGAGACTCATAAAATCCCTTTTGAAGGAATAATAAAACTCCTAATGTGAAAGGAGGAAGAATAAGCAACTAGATCAAGCACCTTTGGGTGTGAACAGGGATTGGATCATGTTGATTCAGTCAACTTTGACCAAATCAACAACGTTGTCATGGAGGAGTGGCCTTTATGATGAGACAACGCAGTTTTGGTGGAGGACAAATTGCATGAGCTTGGTGGCAAGTATGGATGGGACCCAATGTGATGAGGCTCTCATGCTATATATGTAGGGGATGGAAAACATTTTTATACATGTTTTAGATTATTATTTTTTATATTGGTCTGCTTAGACTATTGCTTCCTCTTGTTGTTTAGCAAGGTTGTTGTGTTGTTTAGCACTGGGTGTTCCCGAGCGAGAATCCCACCTCTTTCCTTGAGAGGAATCTTGGGAGAGTATTGCACTATATTTCTCCACATATATGCTTGATTCCAAGCATCAGTCCTTAGTTACAACTTTATTTCTGCTGAGAATAGTGATGTGTTGTAGGGTGTTGTAGTGGAGGGTTGATAACACCAATTCTAGGTTTGTTTCTCAGTAGAGGGAAATTTCCTTCTCTTGAGAGATCATCTAGGAGGATTTATGTGCTCATTTCACATCTTGGCACTTGGCCAGAGTATTCCTCATCTCCTAAAGTGAAATCCCTTGTAGTAACTGTGTCATTTTTCATAGATTTGCAGCAGCAGGGTTTAAGCCCTTGGTCTTGAGCTAGTTTCTTAGGGAAAGGGCAAACCCTTCTCCCGGAAAGCTAGAAGAAGGTATTATCATCCCTCTATTGTATTATTCAGCCATATGTATTTAATTTTGCATTAATACTATGTCATTTCAGAGCTGAATGTTCAGATCTACTCTTTTGTACTCAAGCTTTCAAGAAACCCTTGCCGGGTTATTTCTATAATGTATTAAGGAGGTCAGATCTCTATTTTCTTAGCATATTGTTAATAAAAATCCAGATTTATGATTTTATATCATAATTTTGTAGTAACTCTCACATATTAATGCTATCATTTTCTTCAGAAATTCTACATAGCCTAAGTCAGGGGGTTTTGGTGCTTTTAAGCCATTTTGAGGTCTGGAGATCTATTTAACTTAGTAAAAGGGATTTTTTTTCTGATACTCTTTTATATATGAGAGCCATAATATATATTCTAAGTAATATAATTATTATTTCCCCTTGTTACATCATAATTTTCTAGGAATAACGTTTTTATGGTCCATATTGCTACATTTCCCCACATTGGAGTGATGTAATGGAACATAATTATGCTACTGTGATCATAATATGATGGCTATGTGTTCTATACAAATTTTATGAGGTAATTTGTCACTGCTACTCTAGTTTTGTGTTCATGTATTGCTGCATCCCCATTTTGGGATACTACAGAAACTATCCAGTGAAAATTAATTTTACAACATGCCAACACACCCAATTTTGTAGAGACAAGTTAGCCACAGTATTCATCAAAAGAGGTCAAATCATCAACAACCTCTAGAATAACAGAGACACTTCATCAACATGTCTCCTTATTTTATTCTCATTATTCTATTATTATAAATATCAATTAAGATATTTCAAAATTTTTATTAGTTAGTATAAATAACTCTCTGTACGAGTTATCAAGGGTTGCACCCTTGGATAAGGAGATTTTGTAAACAAAAATTGTTCTAAGTTTTGTTGATCATCAATAATACAAAGCATGATTCTGAACTCATCTCGTACAACTCTGTCCTCCCTATGAGTTTTCCAGTTTTCTTTCATTATGTTTCTCCATATTGTTGAAAATGCAGCAAGATGATGGAGCTTAGTGAAATGAAGTCGCCTTCACTAAGTGGGCCCGCAGGAAAATTTTGGCGCAAAGTCTATTTTTAGACATATGGAGCATGGTCTAGGGGTTGCAGTATGTTATTCTTGGAGTATTGGTCATGTTGGTAAAAATAGATGGACCTCTATTTTTAGACCTATAGGTCGAAGTCTATTTTTAGACTGCCTATCCTAAAAATAGGGAAGTCAAATATTATTTACCCTTAATAATATTTGGACTCTAAACTTCAGTTTACTCTCTTGGAGCACTTCAGCTCGAGCTACAGAAGTGGCTCATTCATCTGACAGAGGAATTACGCTATTCCTAAGGGTTTGGTGAGCTCATGCATGGTTGACTTCAGTTAGGACTTCAGTGGCAGAAGTTTGGTGGAGTTGATGAGACAGTTGGTGGAGTTGTGTTCGGTTTAACTTAGTTGAACTAGTTGAGATTAGTTTAACTAGCTAATCAACTAATAATGAGTGGAGTGAATTAAATATTATTTAATTCACTAATTATTAACTCATTATTCAACTCAAGAACACATCAGTTCACTACAGTGCATGGACAGTTCAGTGGAGACCAGTGAAAGAGGTAGATGAAAGGGTTGAGATAGCTATCAGTTGTGACATCAGTTGTGCATGAGATTTGCACCACACTTGGAGGAATTGCCCATGATTATTGCGCTGTCAAGCCAAGGAGATTCGAATCTTGGATCTCTCATTAGACCAGCCTTGATTGCACAATAGAGGCAGGCAATTAGTGGATGTGTTTTGAACCTGTGACTTGTTCAAAACCAAGCTAGTTTGTGTGTAACTTCATGAGATAGTACTGAGTACTTGTGAGGAGTATTGTACTGAGTTTGTTACATGTTTTCTCCATTATAATATACACAATAGCTGCGGGGCTTTTAGCTATAAGCTTTCCCCATACATACTGTGTAATGTGTGTGATGTTTTGATGATCTTTTGATCGCATACCGCTTGTTTTATTTCCGCATGTGTGATGATCTGAGTGGAAGAGATTATGTGTTGCATATGAATTCAAATTTATATGTGATTAGGATAATATCGGTGGATAAATCTTCTTTATTCAGGAAATTTCTACATGGTATCGGAGCTATTGAAGCAAAGATTGATCATCACAGTGATTACAAACTTATTTCAGTAGACAGAGTCTGCATGCGGGCCAGGTAACCTCTGGATCCATCCTTTCCTTTGAAAGGTGATATATCCAATAAATTCCCCTGTAGTTGATATCTGTGCTAGAAATAATTTTTTCTCACAGATCAAGAGCGGTTGAGCTTTGAGCTTGGAATTCAAATTTTGCAGCAGTTTTGTTTTCTTGGTGCCGGAGTTGAAAATGTCTTTCAACGGTTTGCGACTCAAATATGCTCTTGAAGGCAGTTCGAATTATGTTGCATGGAAGGATCACATGGAGGCAATATTAGAAGATAATGGAATGAAGGAGTTCATAGATACGGATGTCCAAAATCCCACTGATCCTGCTGAAGTCGAAGCTTGGCAAAAGAAGATGGCGAAATGTCGAAGGACCCTGTTGGAGGGCGTCAAGGATCATATTGTATCCAGCCTGCATGGAAAGTCTTATCCATATTTAATGTGGAAAGCTTTGACGGATCTATTCCAGAGTAAGAGCGACCAAAGGAAGCTGGCACTCAAAGATAAGCTCATAAACATCAAGATGGAGAAAGCAATAGTATCGCCAAGTACCTCACGAAGTTCACTCAATGCAGAGATGAGCTGGGAAGTGTGGGGGTGACTGTCGAAGATGAGGACATGGTGGACCTGGCTCTCCTTGGTCATCCGAAGGCTTAGCATTCATATCAAGATAGTGTCAATGGTCGGGAGAAGTTACTAGGATGGGAGCGCCTTTCGGCGGATCTCATGCAGGAGGAGATAAGGAGGACTACCAAGGACGAATCTTCATCAAAGGGAGTTGATGAAGAAAATTGCGCTTTGGCTGCCAAAGCAAAGAAGGGGAAGGGTAAGAAAACTTCTCATGCCGGTGCAAAGGGCAAGAAGCAAGACATGGCGAAAGTGAAGTGTTTTCACTGCCATGATCACGGACATTATGCCACAAATTGTCCGAAGAAGAAGAAAAACAAGCAAGAGGGAAGATCTGCAGATGGAGAGGCTTTGGCTTCGCAGTTCGAGCTTGAATTTTCACTGATCACATGCTTGGTTTCAAGTGTGATGGGATCAGTGTGGTTCTTGGACAGTGGTGCGTCATTTCACATGACGGGAGATCGGGATTTGTTCTCAGATCTGGAGGACAAAGATCTGGGTGTGCACATCGAGATGGGCGATGATGGTAGATACAATGCAAATGGTATCGGTACCATATCCTTTCAGAGGGAGTCTGGTAAACCCTTCGTGTTGAAGGATGTCATGCATGTACCTGGATTGAAGAAGAACTTGATCTCTGTGGTGATGTTGGAAGATAAGGGGTATGATGTGGTCTTCAGCGAAGGAAAAGCCTTCCTGCGCAGTAAGACTACTGGAGAGACCCGGAAGATAGGGGTTCGAACCAAGAACCTTTATCAGTTGCAAGTAGATGGCTGCGCAACAATGGCATGCAAGGCGGGAGAAGTGGTGAGCCGGGATGATGAGGGCGAACTGTGGCAGAGGAGATTGGGCCACCTTCACCACGGAGCTTTGAAGATACTGCAGCAGATTTCTAGTGGACTTCCTAAGGGCACTCTTGCGCAGTCAGATCAGTGCAAGGGGTGTACTTTAGGGAAGTATGTGAAAGCCACCTTTCACGAGAAGGATAGTCGCGCCACGACGATCCTTGAGAGAGTTCACACAGACGTGTGTGGTCCTTTCTCAGTTGCTTCGACAGCAAAGCACAAGTATTATGTGATCTTTGTTGATTATTTCTCTCGAAAGTGCTGGATCTTCTTCATGCAGAAGAAGAGCGATACATTCGCAAAGTTCTGTGAGTTTAAAGCACTGGTCGAGAAGGAGTCGGGGAAGAAGGTGATTGCTCTAAGGAGTGATAACGGTGGTGAATTCATCTCGGCCGAATTCAAGGAGTTCTGCAGCGCAGAAGGGATTCGGAGAGAGCTCATCGCACCCCATAACCCACAGCAGAACGGGGTGGCTGAGCGGAAGAACAGAACGATCGTGGGTGTTGCACGGGCGATGTTGCATGATCAGGGCCTACCCCTTCACTTGTGGGCCGAGGCATGCAATACAACAGTGTATGTGCAGAACCGTTGTCCTCACAAGGTTCTTGGCATGAGTACACCGAAGGAGGCTTATTCTGGCAAGAGGCCTGATATTTCCCATTTGCGGATTTTTGGTTCTCCTGTCTACATGCATGTGACGAAGGATGCGAGAAGGAAGCTGGATCCAACTGCTCAGGTTGGAATATTTGTGGGGTACACTGATACACCTCACAACTATCGGGTGTATTTGTCAGACAGTCGCAAGACTGTTGTGCGACGGGATATAAAATTTCAGGAGGAGAAAGCCATGTAGTGTTCGCTTGAGAGGGAGCTACACTTGCATGCAGATGAGGAGCTGTTAGTTCCTAAGGAGGAGCTTCCAGATGTGGATCATCCAGAAGAGGAAGTTCAAGAGGTGGAAGAAACCACCCATGTAGCGCCAACCATCAGAGGGCGCATGCGCACTAAAGAAGCTGAGCAACTAGCTCGAGATGCAGAGAAGGTTGTAGGACCACCTACAGCACAACGCAGACAGAGGCAGTCACCGGATCGGTACACTGGATACATGGCTCTTGTGAGTCAATGTGTCGTGACGGAGCCATCCTCTTTTGAGGAAGTTGTGGAGGAACCCGCATGGGTAGATGCCATGATCTAAGAATATGATTCGATCGTCAGAAACAGTGCATGGGAGATTGTCCCAACACTGGAGGGGAAATCAGTGGTGGGTTCGCGATGGATCTACAAAGTGAAGCAGGCGGCTGACGGGAGTGTGGAGAAGTACAAGGCGAGATTTGTCGCCCGTGGCTTCTCACAGATCGAGGGGATCGATTATGAGGATACTTTTGCACCTGTCGCAAGGTACTCTTCCATACGGACGATCCTTGCTCTCTCAGCGTAGATGGGATGGCACATCCATCAGATGGATGTGAAGACTTTGTTCCTCAACGGAGTCATTGAGGAGGAGGTGTACATAGAGTAGCCTGAAGGTTTTGAGATCTTCAGCAGTGAGTCGCATGTGTGCCGACTCAAGAGAGCACTGTACGGGCTGAAGCAAGCACCTCGTGCTTGGTACACTCGCATAGACATCTATTTCACCGGGCTTGGATTCTCCAAGAGTGAGGCGGATCCTAACCTGTACTAGATTTTTGTGGAGGGGAAGCTGTTGATCATCGTACTGTATGTAGATGATCTGATTTTGATGGGTGATGAGCGGTTGATACTTTCATGCAAGGAGGATCTTGCACGAGAGTTTGAGATGAAGGACCTGGGCATCCTTCATTATTTCCTGGGATTGGAGATTTGGCAGCGCAGTGGAGGACTGTTTGTTTCTCAGGGCAAGTATGCCCGGGAGATTCGGGAGAGGTTCAACATGCAAGGCTGCAAGCCTGTTGATACCCCTCTTCCTGGTGGATGGAGGAAGGGAGATGCTACTTCGGAGGAGGTAGTGGATGCCACTGTCTATCGACAGTTGGTGGGGTCGTTGATGTATCTGGTCAATACTCGACCCGATATATGCTATGCAGTTAACCAGCTTTCGCAAGCTATGGTTAAGCCTACCAAGATCTTTTGGAAGGCGGGCAAGCATGTATTGCGCTATATCAGAGGCACATCGAGATATGGTCTATGGTACAGACAAGAGGATGGAGTGAAGCTTTCTGGCTTCACTGATGCAGATTGGGCAGGGAGTCCAACGGACCGGAAGAGCACTTCTGGAGGAGTTTTCAGCATTGGGTCGACAACAATTTCCTGGTACAGCAGGAAGCAGAGATCCGTGGCACTCAGTTCAGCAGAGGCCGAGTACATGGCAGCTAGCTTGGCTGCATGCGAGGCTATTTGGATGAGGAAGATCCTCGTTGGATTGTTCAAGTTGCATTTGGAGCCTACAGTGATTTACTGTGATAACCAGAGTTGCATTAAACTCTCGGCTAATCCAGTATTTCATGATAGATCCAAACACATCGACATCAGGTACCATCATATCAGAGATTTTGTTCAGCGGAGAATCATGATGCTTTCATATGTTCCCACGGAGGATCAGGATGCCGACATCCTGACGAAGGCGCTCACCAGGAGTAAGTTCGAATTCCACAGAGGTAGGATAGGGGTTGCAGATAATCCATATCTTGCTGAGAGGGAGTGTTGAAAATGCAGCAAGATGATGGAGCTTAGTGAAATGAAGTCGCCTTCACTAAGTGGGCCCGCAGGAAAATTTTGGCGCAAAGTCTATTTTTAGACTATGTCTATTTTTAGACATATGGAGCATGGTCCAGGGGTTGCAGTATGTTATTCTTGGAGTATTGGTCATGTTGGTAAAAATAGATAGACCTCTATTTTTAGACATTTAGGTCGAAGTCTATTTTTAGACTGCCTTCCTAAAAATAGGGAAGTCAAATATTATTTACCCTTAATAATATTTGGACTCTAAACTTCAGTTTACTCTCTTGGAGCACTTCAGTTCGAGCCTTGGAAGTGGCTCATGCATCTAACAGAGGAATTACACTATTCCTAGGGGTTTGGTGAGCTCATGCATGGTTGACTTCAGTTAGGACTTCAGTGGCAGAAGTTTGGTGGAGTTGATGAGACAGATGGTGGAGTTATGTTCGGTTTAACTTAGTTGAACTAGTTTAGATTAGTTTAACTAGCTAATCAACTAGTAATAAGTGGAGTGAATTAAATATTATTTAATTCATTAATTAGTAACTCATTATTCAACTCAAGAACACATCAGCTCACTACAGTGCATGGACAGTTCAGTGGAGACCAGTGAAAGAGGTAGATGAAAGGGTGAGTACAGCTATCAGTTGTGACATCAGTTGTGCATGAGATTTGCACCACACTTGGAGGCAATTTCCCATGATGATTGTGCTGTCAAGCCAAGGATATTTGAACCTTGGATCTCTATTTAGACAAGCCATGATTGCGCAATAGAGGCAGGCAATTAGTGGATGTGTTTTGAACCCGTGACTTGTTCAAAACCAAGCTAGTTTGTGTGTAACTTCATGAGATAGTACTGAGTACTTGTGAGGAGTATTGTACTGATTTTGTTACATGTTTTCTCCATTATAATATACACATATAGCTGCGGGGTTTTCAGCTATAGGCTTTCCCCATACATACTGTGTAATGTGTGTGATGTTTTGATGATCTTTTGATCGCATACCGCTTGTTTTATTTCCGCATGTGTGATGATCTGAGTGGAAGATATTATGTGTTGCATATGAATTCGAATTGATATGTGATTAGGATAATCTCGGTGGATAAATCTTCTTTATTCAGCAAATTTCTACACATATGTTTGATTATCATCTAAATAATTAGGTGACGTTGACTGTGTCTCAACAACCTTATAATTCCTCCTGAAGTTATAATTATTACAAGTAATGATTTGCTTGACAATGTGTTAATGTAAATCCTTTTTATCAATAAATTTTCAGTATTTTGGTGATGTTAAATATATTTTGTTGAACTTTTAAACATTGTTTAAAAATTTTCTAGCTTATGGTTTATTGAATAGTTCAATTTGAATGTTTAATAATCATATATTCTTATTCTACTTAATCGAAATCATGAAATCCTAATTATTGTATGAGATGAGAAAGAAACCCTGACTTTAAATTATTGATATTATCAGTAAGATTTAAAACCTTAACTGTTTGATTAAAATCAATCTTATGCATTAGTCTTCCAAAATATTTTAAAACACAAACAAACATTTTAGATGCTTTGGCATGATTATTGACCAAAATCGTCTCAAAGGATGACATCAGACTAGAGCCGTTTCCGGGGAGAAGAAGAGTAAAAACTAAATTTTCCTGGGACAATGATTTTTCCTCTTTTCCTTTAAGGTTAATAAAGAATAAATATATAGGTCAAAACCTTTCACCTGGCGATTCCACTGTTTCAAACTGGCTCCTTTTAAGCACACCAGATCTAGATTTGAATCTGAGATTGTTAACCCTTTACCAGATCCAGAAAGACTTGTTAGAGAAGCCTCGGAACATTTCTACTTCTTCCTCTTCTGCCTTACACCCTGAAGAAATTTCATCCATAGAACCCTATTCAGCATTATCATCTCAACCTCAGTTGACTCAATTACCTCCTAGAGTTGCTGGAATTTATTCACAAGGAGTAGATCTTCAGTCAACTTTGTTGGCAGCCTCAATTGAGTCATATCAAGTCCCATCCTTCCCTGTATATTCACCTAGATTTGAAATAGAATTGGGCTTGCATTTGCACGAGTTTAAGCCCATTTATTTTGTAACTCTAGTCTATCATCCCATTCCATTAGACTCTAATTAACCGGAAGAGACAGTTTCTATCTATTCCAATATGTTGTTCGAATATAAGGAAGAATATTTAACACCATCACTTCAAAAACTAATTGTTAAAATCCCTTTGAGATATTCACTACCTCCTCCTCCTTCACATTCTCCTCCACCCTCTAACACTCATTCACCTACATCTTCATCATAATCAACATCAACTTCATAATCCATGGCTTTCAACCCATTATTCAAGCTAGGTATAATGTTTTGGTTCTCCCTAATGTCTTGGGATATTCCCCTGATGTGTATCTCAAACATTTACCAAGATTTAATCGAGAGACGGGTCCTTCAGCAGAAGATCATATAGCTTCCTTTTTATATTTTTCAAACAATATGAACATTGAGCATGAATATGTTTATATGAGACTATTTGTACAGTCCTTAGAAGGTCATGTTAGGATCTGGTTTACACAACTTAGAGCAAATTCTATTCATACTTGGAATGAAATCATAACTATATTTAAAAACCAATGGGAGGTAAAGAAAGACGTTGTTTACCTACTCACTGAATTTGAAGAATTAAAAAGAAATCTGGGTGAACCTGTAGCTGAATTTATCAAACGATTTAATAAACTCTACGACAAGATGCATGTTGATTGCAAACCTCCAGTAGCTGCTGCAAAGGTCATACTTTCAAAGGCATTCGATGATGACTTTGTAGTCATGATGAGAGAGAGAATTTCTAATAAATTGCAAGATATTCAAACTAATTCCATTGAGGTAGAAGCAAATACGTCAGCTTCTAGTAAAATTAGAGATAAATAAGAGAAAGCTCAAAGAAAATTTAAAAATCAGGAAGCATCTTCCTCTAAGTCAAAAAGTGAATATTCAAAGATAGATGAAATCACAACTCTGCTTAGAAATCTATCCAATAGAATTTCAAAATTTTAGACTCAACCAAGAACAGTTCAACAGACTATTTGCAGACCACAAACACAGGCCCAAGGTCAGTACAAGAAAGTTGCTTCACTGCAAATTCTCGAGAGGCCTCATAATGAACAATAATTTCCTACCCCATTGTTGATTGATGATAAAAAACCTGAGGACGACACTTTTTCCATTACTAAAGACATTAATATTGTATATCAAACATCCTTTTAGACTACCATTGTCCTTGTTTCCCAAAGCCAAATCCCTCAATAAAACCAAGATAATTCTCAGGTTTCTAAGTATAAATTTTTTTCTGAGTTTTTAATTGCATAACTCAATCAAAGATATGAATTAATACCTAGAGCTGGTCCTAGAAGACCTCCCAAGAATCCCCTAATAATTGAACCTCAACTGAAATCAAATGAAACTCAAACTACACCTCCTCAACCTTTAAATCAGTCAATTGATTCTACTCAGATTGATAAAAAAAAATCATTGCCTTTAATGTTGAGAAAGAATTAGAAAGAGTCAAAATTCCAATTCCACTTTCTAAACTCTCTAAAAATTTAGTGTATAAAAGTCAAGTAACCAAGTGGATCCAAAATTCTAGTATGGATGCTTAAGGAGATATAATCAGTCTACAAAACGAAAGACAAACTATATCTTTTGGTCCTAGTTATGACATTATTGATGAATCTATACCACCCTTCTATCTGAATTTAAAGGTGCATGATTCTCTACTATACAACTGTATGCTTGATTCTGGTGCTTCGCACAATTTAATGCCTAAAACCATCATGGAAAAACTAAATCTAGATATCACCCAAACTTATCACGACTTGTATACTTTTGATTCAAAGAGGGTCCAATGTTTAGGACTCGTTAAAGATCTAGTAGTAATTTTACATCAAATATCGGTTAAGAGTGTAGTATTATACATAGTTGTTACTGACATTCCTCCCAAATTTGAAATTTTGTTATCTAGATCATGTTGTGCAAAATTGGGAGGAAGTCGTCAAATGGACATGTTTTTTGCCACTATCCTAGTATATGGTGGAGAGAGCCTTAGATTATATAGAGAAGTGAGATTCATAAACATTGTTTGCAATGCAAATCAAGCTAGGAATCACCCCATTTATCCAGCAGATGAATACTTTAGTTATTTTAAAATATTATCAGTCACTTCATAGGATTCTCAACTTCAAATTGAGGATATAGTTGACACCTCTAAACCAGGTCATACTAAAATTTGGAAATTATTTTTTGATGGATCCTGCACCAAAGATGGAGCTAGAGCAGGAGTTGTTTTGATTTCAACTGAAAAGGAAAAATATTACACAATCATGTAAATTAGACTTTGAGGTCACAAATAATGTTGCAGAATACGAAGCTTTTATCCTAGGATTACAACTTGCCAGAAGTTTAAAGGTTAAAAACTTGAGTGTTTTCACCGAATCAGAACTAATAGTAAGACAAGTTAGGAGTCTTTGCCAAACGAAGCACCCTAGACTCAAGTCTTATAGAAATGAGATCTGGGACACTATTGAAAATACCTTTGATGCTTTTAACATCACCTTTATTCCTAGAGATGAAAACTTACATGCAGATTCATTAGTTATTTCAGCTAGTGCCTTCAAGATTCCATATCATTTTCATATTCAATATCATACACAGATCAAATATAGGCCTTCAATCCCAAACAATCATAAACATTGGCAGATACTTGAGGAATATGAACAAATAAAATCCTTTCTGCAAGTCATTGATGATTTTTTTGTATTACAGATTGAAGAGGATAATTCAGACAGTAAAGAAGCTACCCAAGACAAAGAAAATTCAAAACTAAAATCAAAGGTATTTGATCATGATATAATTCAATTATCAAATAATTTATCCCTAAGGGACTTGTTCCTTTAGAATTTTTTTTTGACCAAAACGATGTTCCCAAAAACCCCTTCTCTCTCTTACCAGAACATGACATAGAAGACATAAATATTGGCACTAATGAGGAAATTAAAAATATCAAACTTTGTGCATCATTAACCCCAGAACTTAAATCTAAATATGACAAACTTCTTAAAAATTATAAATATGTCTTTGACTGGCCTTATGTTGATCTCAAATCTTATGATACATATTTAATCGTGCATAAAATTCCACTGAAACCAGATGTAAAGCCTTACCAACAGAAGTTAAAAAGGATGAACCTAGTTCTTCTTCCCACCATAGAAAAAGAACTGAAGAAACTTTTAGATGCCCAAATTATTGTCCCATTAAGGTAATCTAGTTAAGTTGCAAATTTAATCCCTGTGAGGAAAAATAACGGTGAAATAAGACTCTGTGTAGATTTCAGGAACCTTAATAAAGCATCCTTAAAAGATAATTACCCACTTCCAAAGATGTATCAATTACTTCAAAAAGTGTTAGGTGCTAACAGGCTCTCTATGTTAGATTGATTTTCTAGTTATAATCAAATATTGGTGAATTCAGAAGACATGGAGAAGAAAACTTTTACCACACCTTGGGGTACATTCATGTATGCCTGGATGCCATTTGGTTTATCAAATGCAGGAGCAATGTTTCAGAGAGCCATGGATTTGGATTTTGTTGAGAAGGTAAATAAATTCATTGTTATTTATCTTGATGATTTAACTATTTTCTCTGAATCTGATCTAAACATCTTAAGAATTTGAAGAAATTTTTGAAAGATGCAGGAAGTTTGGAATTTCCTTTAATCGCAAAAAATCATTATTTTCCATTAAAGAAGGTAAATTTCTAGGTCATATTATTTCTAAAGATGGAGTAGTTATTGATCCCAATAGGGTCTCTGCTATTCAATCATTATGATTACCTATAAATAAGAAAGAGATTCAGGTTTTCTTAGGAAAAATTATTTTCACCTATAAATAAGAAAGAGATTCAGGATTTCTTAGGAAAAATTAATTTTCTAAGAAGGTTTATACCAAATTATGCAGAAATAGTGAATGATATAATATACATGCTTAAAAAAAACCACAAAATTAAATGGACTATTTCTGCAAGATTTTCTTTTGATCAGATAAAGAAAGCCATCTCCGAAGCCCCAACCTTAGCCAGTCCAAACTATTCGGAACCTTTCAACATGTTCTCTTTTTCCTCAGAAACTACCCTTGCAATTGTCCTTATGAAAAAGAGTGAGGATTACCATGATCAACCTATAACATTCTTTAGTAAGGTCATGAGAGATGTCGAACTGAGATATGATATTATTGAAAAGCAAGCCTATGCCTTGGTTCAAGCCCTCAAATATTTTAGAATGTATATTCTTCATTCAACTATCATTGCCTATATTCCCAATAACGTTTTCAAAATGATCCTCACATAGCCAGACATTGATGGTAGAAGGGGTAGGTGGATAACTCAGATTCTTGAGTTTGATCTTACCATCAAAACTACCAAGTTAGTGAAGGGGCAGGGTTTAGCTAACTTGTTAGCTGAATCCAATTGTAAATTCTTGGGCATCAAATTAGTTTTTCAAGTTTCAGAGAAGCAACCACAAGAACCTTCTTCAAATTTGGAAAGGGAGAATACACAAGAACCTTCCTTGAATGCAGAAGGGGAGAATCCACAAGAACCTTCCCATGGAGTGTAAGGAAAGAATACACAAGAACCTTCTCCTTCAACTCAAACAATCCCAATTCATATTGATGAGAAATTTGTTACATCGTAATTAGTATGCAAACATTTTCCACTTTCTTATTCATTTTGAATGTCCATCTCAGTTTTTGAACCAGTTCAAAACACTCAAGTTGAAATCTATCAAGTACTGTATTATCAATGCCAAATTATACTTGAAGAATCCTCTTAATATTTTACTACTTTTCCTAAGACAATAAAAAACTGAAGGAATCATTGATTAGTTTCATGCAGGAATTTTTGGAGGCCATTATGCTTGGAGAGCAACAACATACACCATATTGAGAGTAGGATTTTATTGGCCTACCTTGTTTTCACAAGTAGGATCAAAAGTCAGAACCTGTGTTCCATGTCAGATGTTTGTTGGTAAGAAAAAATTGGTAGCTCTTCCACTAGTTCCAGTAGTTGTTTCAACACCATTTATTCAGTGGGGATTAGACTTTATAGGTGAAATTCATCTAGCCTCTAGTAGTCAACACATATGGATCTTGATTGCAACTGAATATTTCACCAAGTGGGTGGAAGCCATTCTAGTAATAAATTCTAAAGATTCTGTTGTAACAAAGTTAATTGAAGATAATATTCTATCTAGATTTGGTTTCCCATAGAAAATAGTCACAGATAATGCCACAACATTCAGTAGCATAAAAATTATAGAATTCTTCCAGAAATATCAAATTATGTTGCATCACTCAACTCCCTATTATCCACAAGGAAACAACATTGCTAAATCATCAAATAAGAGTTTAGTAAAAGTAATCAAGAAAAATCTAGAATACCACAATAATAACTGGGACAATCACTTGATTTATGCAGTATGGGAAAACATAATTTCCCCAAAAATATCAACAGGAAAATTCCCATTCCAATTAGTTTATGGAAAAGATGTTATTTTTCCTACAAATTTTTCTTTCCCTGGACTCAAGTTTCTACAAGAATCTACTGATGAACCTAATGATTTCTCTAGAAGGATTAATCAAATAATTGAGATGAATGAAAAAAGAGATGAGATATAGTACAAACTAAATAAATATCATAATAAAATGAAGAGCCTCTTTGACACAAAAGAAATGGAAAGAGATTTTAGAGAAGGGGATTTAGTCCTAAGATGGGATTCTAGGAGAGAATATAAAGGAAAACATGGAAAGTTTGACAATTTATGGTTTGGTCCACTCAGTATTACAGAGATGAAAGGAAAAACCACATTTGTTCTATAGAATCTTGAAGGACAGTTTTCAACACTGCCTATCAATGGCAGATTTTTGAAACACTACATCCAGTATTGAAAGAGATCTGACATCATCGTTGTACCGAATCATTTTCTTTATCATTTGAAGTCAGTGTGTTTTCTACAAAAAATACTCCATAGCCCAAGGAGAAGGCACATGGAACTACATGTTCTCTGCATCCCACAGGGAGAAGTAATCCCCAGTTGGAATCGATGTTGTAACATTATTTGTTTTTGATAATTTAGTATAGTAGTTTAAAAAATAAAAAATATAAATGCTAAGTTAGAACATGGATGAAAAAGAAATTGAAAAAATCGTAGTAAACATATATTTGTTACATTCATGTTAGAAAAATGATAGGATAGTTTTCCCTAAATAAAGAAAGCACATGAAAATTTTTAGGGAAAGCATAAAAAATTTCAATGCTTTAGTGATCAAAATGATAATGGCCACTTGTTTAAATGCGCCACAATTTCGAAATGTAAAGTTTAATTCATGTATGTTTTAACCTTTGAAAAAGGGTTTATTATATTCATAAATTAAATTTATTTATATGTGCACATATTTTATTGTAAATTCAGAAAACGACAAGCGATCAAATCAAAAGAATCAAAGCATTTGCATATTCCAACTGTAGATCTTAAGCTTCCATCATATCTATAGCGGAGAATGACTTCGCACCAACTCCTCCTATTTCTTGTTAATGCAAGGGGGGGGGGGGTGTGAAATCCGATTTCAATGGCCACCTATTTTAGCGATGTGGTAGCATGAGGCGACTTCGCACCCCCTCCGCCCAAAACCAGAAACCAAAGGGTACCCCCCCCAAAATCCACCTCTGGTTTTCCATTTCCACTAATGTTCACCCACACCATAACTGTCCATCCGTCCGTCACTCATATCCACGTCACCTATCTGTTATTCCTAATCCTCCATTATACCCATTAATCTTCCCGTTCGCCAATAAATTCACTCCAATTACCTGTTAATCTTACCATTACGCAGTAAATTTGCTTGACTATTAGCCATGATCGTTGAACCTGAACCACAATATATAAAATTTCCCACAGTCTCCCACTCAATACTTTACTTTTGCCTTCAAATTCACCATCATCCTCCATATTTGTTTCATAGTCAATTATCTTACGTAATTTCCCTTCATATTCCCGAAATCCTACCATTGTTTTTATAAATCGAAAGTTGTAAATCCCTGTACCACTTTATTACAGTCAAATTATGGCACCTAAGGCCAAAAAAAAAGAAGCAATCCACTCTGAAAGGTAAAGGTAAGAAAATTATTACATAAGAAATCTCGAATGTTGATAGTGCTACAGAGGTCACACCAGAGGTCACACCAAAGGTCGCTAATCCAACTGCCAAGGTCATTCCCGAAGCCACCAAAGACATTGCAGAAGAATTTCCTGCATCTCCACAAATCAACCTCGACCTCATTCCCCTAGTCGATACCTATTTAAAAATTACTGATTATCATGGTGAATTTGAATTCTATGAGCTACACCTATGGCTCAAACAGAAGCACCTACATAAATAAGACCCTATCAGGTTTTGGGAGTCCTTGTTACCCCTATTTTCATTCCCTCAAACTCACCCATTCCCAAATTTAATTGCTTGGTGTTAGAATCAGTATTACCCTATAACGAGGTCAGTGGTAGCTCAGAATGGTAACGTTATAATAACCATGTCTCGTAAAACCATTAATCAAATGCTTCTCATCCCTTCTTATGACTCCTTATCTCATTTATCCCCTGCTTCCCTCATGGATATTTATCAAACATTATCCTTCCCACAGAGAGATCGTATATTCGAAATCATCCTACCTGAGGATGCAAATTTACCCAAAAGAAATCCCCAATATGCATCCTCCATCTTCCCCATTGCTTCCAAACACTGTATTTCTCTCCTTTCTTATCTATTAGGATATCCCAACGATGAAACTGTTGATGAACTCATCCTAGGTTTCTTATCCATCTTCAACCTTGACAAACCACCATTTTTTATGTACAATTATAGTTATTTCTTGGCTGATGTTATACATGAAAAATTCATGTATTTCACCACTCAATGAGCCTTTACTTATTCTTTTGTGATTATTCATATGATTTTATTTCAGTAGAAAGATGTGTTTCCCATTCATTTCAACAAGTAGGATGTACAGGGAGTGAATCAATCTACTTCTTTCTCAAAATTCATAGACTTATTCATTCATCCAGTCAGACAGTTTCTTACCAGTTCACCAAAGCCTAGAATTGGAGAAGACATCAAGAGAATTTTTCACCTCAGTGAACAAGCAAAGATATGTGAATGGTATTTGTACAAGAATTACATAGAGATCAGAGTGCATGGTTGTGAGCTTCCACCATACAAACTTCTGAAATATGTACCTATGAGAATTTTCTCATTGGAATACATAAGAAATATGTTAAATATGGATGAATTTCATTCTAAATTAGGAAAGAGGAAAGCTCAGTTTAAAATCAAAGAAAACATTGGATCATTCATTTGTAATACCAGAGCAACTGGTGTTGATGGAGATGCACTATTAAAGAAGATGGGTTTTCAGTCAAGTTTTACTTGGTCACATGTTAGGTCCCTATATCACTAGTATAGTCCCTTATTATTTTTATTATTGTACCCTTGTAACCCCCATTTTGTTATTATTGTGCCCTTAAATTATTATTGTTAGGTCGGCTAGGATTACATTGTGGCCCACTAGGATTACATTATGGCCCCATGGACTTCTATATATAGAAAGGAGGTTTTGTAAATTGTATCATCCAAGAATTGTTCATTTATGTAATGTATTGGAGGTTGCCCCCTCGAAGTGGCTCATTTATAAGGTGTTTATATCTCTTTTCTTCTCTTTTTGGAGCTGGTTTCACAACATTTGGTATCAGAGCTTTGGATTCTATGGTTTTCGCTTCTCCAAACTAGTCATCGTGGAATTTCAACTATAAAAAAAATTCTACGAAGGTTCAGAAGGTGAAATTTTTAGAGTGTGAAGCCTAATTCCTGAGGAACATCGTCGCAAAATTTCAAAGCTTGGTTCGCAATATTTTCAGAGATATGATCTGTGGAAGTTAGGGATTTTTGCAGGCTACCGAATTTAACCTAAACATGTTAGTGTGGAATTTTCACTATAATGTTTTTTCTAAGAAGATTCAGAAGCTGAAATTGGGGAGCAGCGGTTTTCCAGCTGAGGAAAATTTTGTTTCAGAACTTGTCTTTTAAGATGGAGATAGATCATGGAAGGTAGTTTCTTCGTGCCTCGAATTTCATCTCAAAGAGGTGATCGTGGGAAAAGTTCAATAACTCTCTCTCTGGGCAGTGGATTTCAGTGCCGTTAAAATTGGTCGTAAGTACACAGACTTTAGTTTCTTGGCTATCAATTTCAGAGACAAAGGACGAAACAGTGACACGTGGAAAGTCCTACAATTTTGTTTTACTGAACCAGTCCAGAATTAGGTCATTGTGGGAGATTGGACACGACTTTGTCTTGGGGAATCCAAATTAGATCAGACCTGTGGCATTTGAAAGAAGCTTTAGAGGGATACTATAGCGATGAATTTTAGATATTTAAGATTTTCAATTACAGAGATAATTCAATTTCAATATCGAGCTCCTCAAAGCAAGTAAAAGGTGTGTATTTTTTTTTTCCGAATTGCATAAGTCTTGTTTGAAGAATCAAGTTGAATTGGACTCTCCAAGGAAAATAAAATCTAGTACCACATTGGATTCTAAAATGGCCCCTAAAAATAATTCAACACCCATTAAGCCTTCAGAAGGCTCTACCATGACTCATGAAGATGAAGAATTGCAACATGATCTATCAAAATTACAAGAGCAAATGCAACAAATTTCACTCTCGCAAACAGAAACAAAAAATGAAATGGAAGTTTTGAAGAAAGGTGTGGAAGTGAAGATGGATGGTTTGAAGAAAGGAATGGAAGCTAAGATGGATGGCATGGAAGTGAAGATGGAAGGTTTGAAGAAAGGCGTGGAAGCTAAGATGGATGGCGTGGAAGCTAAGATGGATGGCATGGAGGCTGGCATGGAATATAAGATGGATGACATGGAAGCTAATATCGATGAGAAAATGGAAAACATGAAGATTTTTCTAAAAGCAGACATGGAAGGTTTGACAAAGTTGATACAAGAAAGGTTTTTTAATGGTGAAAAGATAGTAGAAGAACCTCATGATTTGAACAAAATAAATGTTAATTGTGATTTCATAAACTCTAATGTTGGCGGGAAGAACCACCATATTCCAAAGATGGATATGAGGAAGTTTGATGGAAAGGATCCTGTAACATGGATACTACAGATGGAGCAATATTTTGATCTCCATAACGTGCAAAACACACAAAAGGTACGCATTGCAACTTTACATTTAGAACAAAATACATTTGTATGGCATCGATGGCTTTGCTCCCGTAAAAAAATTGTCACTTGGTCAATTTTTACGGAGGAAATGATAGCACATTATGAGGATACAAAGAGCAACACCTTCTTTAGCCAATTGATAAATCTCAAACAAAAGGGTTTAGTGGGGGAACACATTGAGGACTTCCAAAAATTGAATATAAGGGTAACTGATATTCCAGAGGAACACAGGATTGATCTCTTCATAGGTACTTTAAAGGATAACATCCAACATGAAGTTCGTGTGTTGGAACCTGATTCATTAGAGAAGGCATTCAGGTTGGCAAGAAAAGTTGAATGTAAAATTATGGCGACAAGGAAGCCTACCACTCAATTCTATAAAGAAGGAAGTGTTGCTACGCCTAGATTTCCACAACCTACAAGGTCGACACCACAACAATTGGAAGAAAAAAGAGCAAAAGGGCTTTGCTACAGTTGTGATAGAAAATACACTAAAGGTCATAAGTGTGCTGAGAAGAAATTTTTTTACATAGATTGTGAAGAGGAAGAAGAAAATGAACAAGAAGAGGATATACACCAGGAACCAGCCCTAGAAGAGGAAGAAATGAGTCCGACCATATCGTGTAATGCATTGGCAGGAATTACCACTCCTCAAACTCTCAAGATAGAAGGACATATCAAGAAGAAAAAGGTAATAGTGTTGATTGATTCAGTAGCACCCATAATTTTATTCATTGTAAGGTAGCCAAGGAATTAAATTGTTTCCTATACCTAGCAACAGAATGTCAAGTGATGGTTGCAAATGGAGGAACTATAAATTGCTCTGGAAAATGCCATAATATCAAGCTAACCATGGGGGAATATGTATTGACTAGTCCAATTCTTTACATTACTATGGGAGGTGCCGATGTTGTACTAGGAGTACAATGGTTACAATCTTTGGGGACGGTAGCTTTTAATTTTCAAGAACTTTTCTTGAAATTTTTTTCAGAAGGAAAGGAAGTCGAATTACGGGGTATTGAAGGGAAGCCAGGAAGGATAATAAGCTCTAATTTCATGACAAAGCTTCTAAAGAAAGAACAACGAGGCGTAATTGCACAATTATGCTCTCTAGAATTTCCGACATCAAAATCATCTATTTCTGCAGATCTCCAACAAGTCTTGGACAATCATTCCAAGGTGTTTGAAACTCCCAAAGGACTCCCACCTATTCGTGATCATGATCATGCTATTCATTTGATTCCAGGAAGTGTTATTCCAAACATCAGGCCTTATAGATATTCTTACTTCCAAAAGAGCGAAATTGAACGTATGATTGCAGAAATGTTAGAGGCGGGTATAATTCAACCTAGTCAAAGTTCTTTCTCTGCTCCTGTAGTATTGGTACACAAGAAGGATAGATCATGGCGAATGTGTCCAGATTATAGGAGCTCAATAAGCTCACCATTAAAGACAAATTTCCCATTCCTATGATTGATGAATTATTGGATGAATTACATGGAGCAATTTATTTTACCAAGTTGGATCTTCGTTCAGGATATCATCAAATTAGAATGAAGACTCAAGATATTCCAAAAACAGCATTTCGAACTCATGAGGGTCATTATGAATTTTTTCTCATGCCTTTTGGCCTTACCAATGCACCTTCTACATTTCAAGGGTTGATGAATTCCATTTTCAAACCCTTCCTTAGAAAATTTGTGCTAGTATTTTTGGATGATATACTAATCTACAACAGGTCTTGGAAGGATCATGTTCAACATGTTGACAGGGTGCTCAAACTATTGCAGGAGAAACAATTATATGCAAAAACATCCAAATGTTTCTTTGGAGTACAAGAGGTGGAATATCTGGGTCATATTGTATCTCATGATGGTGTTAAAGTAGACCCTAACAAAATTAAAGCCATTAAGGAATGGAAAGTCCCCACAACCATAAAGAAGTTGCGAGGATTTCTCGGGTTAACAGGGTATTATCGCAAGTTTGTTAAGAATTATGGGAGAATAGCAGCACCTCTAACAAAATTATTGAATAAAGATGCATTTTCATGGACTCCTGAAGCAACTAAGGCCTTTGAACATCTTAAAGAGGCAATGTGCCTAGCACCGGTCTTAGCTACGCCAGACTTCACAAAAACCTTTATTGTGGAATGTGATGCCTCAGAAAATGGAATTGGTGCAGTTTTAATGTAGGAAGGAAGACCCATTGCTTTTGAAAGTCGTCCAATCAAAGGAAAGTATTTACAGAAACCTATTTATGAGAAGGAAATGTTAGCAATACCGCATGCACTAAAGAAATGGTGAACTTACCTAATGGGAAGACACTTCAAGGTAAAAACTGATCATGATAGTCTTAAACACTTTTTGGAACAAAGACTATCTTCAGAAGAGCAGCAAAAATGGGTCACAAAGATGTTGGGTTAAGACTTTGAAATAATCTACAAAAAAGGAAAGCTTAATGTTGTTGCAGATGCACTCTCAAGAAAGAATGAAGAGGTGGAAGCATTGCTTTGTGCCATTTCTATTATCCAACCAGATTGGATAACTCAAGCAAGAGATGAATGGAAGAAGGACAAAGATGTATGGACACTTGTTAACTGCAACGTCCTCAACCGAGCTCATATTTAATTTGCTGCACCCAGATTGTAAACTGGCCAAGTGAAGTGTACCATATGTACCTAGGTGCTTGTTTCCTAATGCGTGGGTGGTGTTTTGTGATGTTTTTGGTCTTTTGTGATGATTTCTGATGTTTTTGGTCTTTTGGTGATTTTTATGTTCACAATGAAAATGCCTAGAAAACTAATGGAAAGGAGTTGGTGGTCAAAAACAGAGTTAAGCCTAATGTATGGAATGGCAAATGCAATTGGAAACACTGAAGCAGAATCTAAACTATGACTAAATAAAAGCAAAAGCTTGATAATGAATTTTTAGGCAAATGACACAAACTAAACTTGAGAAATGATCACTAAATATGCAAATCCTCTAACTAAACAGTTAAACACTAATCTTACCATGATGCAACATTTTGTCCTAAGCTCTTCTATTCTATGACTAATTCCTAGTTCTATTCTGCAATTTAATTGAATGTCACAGAATCTTTACTCAAAGAGTTATTGGTTTCTTTTTCAAAGTAGTTCTTTTGAGGAAAAGCTCTGTTTATAAAATGATGAGGAAATTACAGAGATACTTCAGACCTTATAGTGATGTTGTCTTCTGTTCATATGGCTATGGATCATTTGTAGATTTTAGAACAAAAAATATGTTTGTGAATAATGAAGGCTGTTTTGTTAATCCTAATAACTGAAATAATCTATTGTGCAATGGATGACAATTTGAATATGAAGTGCAAGTGCAATGAGTTAATCTAAGAATGAACCTAAGATGCCACTAATCTAGAACAATGTTGAACTATAAGTCACATCAAACTTGAAACAAAGTAACTGAACATGAGTTAAATGCAATGAAACTCCGGAGCATTCTAACTATGCTAACATGCATTATTCTATGAAGTTACACAATCTGCTTGTTCATCATTAGTGATATTTTGGAAGAGTTCCTTCTTTTGGAAGAGGTAGAACAATTCTGATTGTGTAATTGAGTGCAATTGTAAGCAAATAGACTAAAAGCAAATGAAAAACTAAGATATCATATCCATACCCTACTCGTCATTATGATGTCTTGGGCAAGCGTTTAAGAGCAAGAACAGAGATGATACTTAGTACAAACACACAACTAAATCATTCATTATCACGGTCATGTATTGAACTTCTTAAGAATTTCTTGGAAGAGTTTCTTCTTATGGAAGAGTGATTAGAACAAGTGTAACTGAGAGAATCAAAGAAAATCAAGACCAATCAGAGGACAAAGATTTTATATTATTCATCATTCATCATTATAATCTGTTGGAAGAGTGTCTTCTTGTGGAAGAGCTGGAATGAATATAACTACAGTAGCTAGTTAAAACAACTATAAATTTAACTCCTAATCCTACAATACTATAGTCATTCAACATTCATCATTATAATCTGTTGGAAGAGTGTGTTCTTGTGGAAGAGTTAGAATGAATACGACTACAGTAGCTAATTTAAAAAAACAACTACAAATTCAAATGCAAAACGTAAAGGCACCTAGGAAACTTATCTAGTTTACGCAAAATAAATCCGTGCAAGAGGCAGGGGCCCTCTACCACTTGACGGCATTCAACTCCAAATTAAATCACGCCTTCAAAATAACTTTGTCTGCTCCATTAAAGATGAAATAGTTTGAACATAACACTCTGCGTCTTCAGGAACGTAACACAGAGTTTAAACAAAATCTAGCAGCAAATCTAACATAAAATCTCTAACATAGCTCTCGGTCTCCCAAGAGTTTATAAAGAAAATGCACGTAACAATAATTACAACAATTTAGGAACAATGTCTTTCCTTATCCGAATCACATTAGGAGTCTTTGAAGTGGCTGCGTGAAGAAGAAAAGACATCTGGACTGAGACAGTCCTAATAGGAGTCTTCCTTCATAAATGTGTTCCCCACGTTCAAAACCATACCCAGAATTCTTTTCTTCCTCCATGATGAGCAACGAACCATGTAGACATGATGTGGATCATGCCCATATGCAGTTTTTCTCAAGAGGCCACCTGGAACATACTCAAACATGAAGGTAGCTGCAGAATCGCCGGTTAGCTACGGAATGTCTGCATTCTGCAGCTAGTTCCGGTCAAAATGCTTAACAATGGAAAAAATCACAAAATTCAACAAGTCAGTCATGTAGATCATTCTAGAAGTAATTTTAACTATATTTATTGATCAATTGGGTCTAAGATAGAAATGGACAAGGGAAAATGAGGTAAAAATGAGGTGAAGGAAAGCACAAATTTGAGGCTCAACATACCCCCACTGCTGTCTCTTTGCATGTCCTCATGCAAATTATCCTATGAGTTCAGAGGCTTATGCAAGGACATCTAATCCCCTTCTTCTCCTTTGTCCTGGTGTTGTGAGGTCTTCCCGTCTTTGGTGGATGTTGAACCTAGCCAGAGTGCCCTGATTAGCTTTTTGTTCCTTGTCTTCAACTTCTCATTGGTCCTCTCCACTTTGTCTATATGCAGGGATAAGGTTGAGTTCATATCAATTTTGAGCTTGATTTGATCTTTGAGAATTTCATTCTCATTTTTTATGTGTCTATTCAGTAATTCCAACTCATACCTATCCCTTCTTAATATATCTATTTCAGACAATGGAGGACTGGGGGTTCTCTCTCTGCTTTCTGAAGCTGTCCTCTCTAAAGTTTCCACATAGTCATAAATTTCCTGTTGAGCAGGATCAATTTCAGGGGTTCCTTCATAAAAATCCTCTTCATCATCCTCTTCAATGGGTGTTTCTTCATCTTCTATGTTGATTACCCCCGTTTGTTTGATTGGTGTTTTCTTCAGTTTTCCCTTTAATCTGTGGATTCTCCTAAGCTGAGAGGATCCCTCTCCTTTCTCTGTGGCAGATTCCTTGATTATCTTTTCTTCCTTAAGTTGCCTCTTGATTCGAGTCAACTTCTCCAAAATGATTTCCTCACTGCTCTCTTGGGCTGGTTTGTCAATTTCAACTTTTGAAGCCCTCCATTTCCTACTTCTCTTTGTGGGCTGTGTTTCAGGTGATGGTTCTTTTGCTTCTTCAAAATGATTTCTTATTAAGAAATCATCCCATGTATCATTTGTTTTAGATAGATGATGCTCAATCAAAATTTTGACCAAACCATGATGATACAGGGTTGTCTCTAAAAATTGAATTCTTCTCTGAACACAAGAAGCCATCTTCTTCAGGCTTTGATGCAAGAAATATGGTAGATTTAAATCTTCTCCCAGAAAATGCATCATTAGTCTAATGTGGTAGACATAAAATGTCCCATATCTACCCTCACATGTAACAAATTTTTGTAAAAGAAGTAGTATGTTTCTCCATTTGTTTTTCAATGCAAAACTGGGAATTCCTTTCTTGAATACACTAACATCCATATTTGGTGATTTTAAAATTTGTTTCCAGGAGTCATTGTGGAATTCTCTATTTTTAAACCATCTCTCCTTACCAGCACCTCAGAGTCTTCCAATAAAAATCAAAGGATTAAGAAACTTGATATCTACCTACTTAACTTCAGTATTCCTGAAATGATCTTGCAAATGTTTTAGTGACTTCCTTGTGGAAGCCATTAAATTTCTCCAAAAATTGAAGCCATCCTATTTTTTGTAACATTTCTTTACATTGTGGGTAGCCTTCTAAATATTTTGAACCCACTGGTTCAGTCCTTAGGATAAAACCCATGATTTTTTTTTCAATATAAAATTAACACTCTTCTACCCACAAAACAATGACTTTCACTTTCGGATTGAAATGGCTTCAAGCTCTAAATGAAAATGGCTTCAATTTTGGAATGACATACCTCTGATTTATAGTGGCAACAGCTTCAAAACCTCTGGCTGATATGCCTCTGTTTGATAATGAAAGCAGTTTCAAATTCCGAGCTGATATGTCTCTGATAGACAGTGGCAGATGGCTTCAAATTTTCTTTTTGTGCAATACCTCTGGCTCTTGGTAGCAAATGGTTTCGATTTTAACACTGCAACACCTCTGTCTTTTGGTAACAAAAGACTTCAAACTCAACACTGCAACACCTCTGTTTCTGGTAACAAAAGACTTCAAACTCAATCACTGCAACAATTCTGTGTTTATAGTGAAAATGCTTCAAACTCCGTCCACAGTGATATTTTATCTGCCCACAGTGATTTTTTATCTGCCCACGGGATCAAGTGGCTTCAAGTCCTCACACTGTTATACTTCCAAATTTACCCTTCTACTCTGCTCTGCGTTTACAATGCTCAATGCTATTCAAACTGATATCCTTTGGCTCTGCTCTCGGTGATAATAATATCTCCGTCTTCGGAATGGAATGCCGGCTACAGAATGAAGTTATGGCAGTGGTCACGGAATGGAGTAGTGGAGTGAGGTGGAGAGATTGTATTAATGATTGAAGAGACGGCGGAGGATTTTACGACGGCAGAGGGAATCATCATTAAATGATTTGGTTAAGAGACGTGGAAAATTCAAATACCTCGGCCATTTAACCGCTTAAATGCTATCGGATATGAAATTTGAAATGGAAGATTTTAATCCAAAGTCTGTAGAGGGTTTGTTGGTGTTGATCAATAAAAAAAATTAAAACAACCTTTTCGAACAATCCATAACTAAACTATGCTAAACTTTTATGAAATGCCATTATAATTTAAACTTGTTACCTCTGCCTTTCATTTGATTTTTGTAGCCTTTGTCTTCTTGTTCACCTTTGGAGGAGTCTTCATAATTTTCTTGATACTTTTGATTCATGGATACACTGGGTCACTTTGTTGCAATTCTGATGTCTGCTGGTTGATGCCTTCAGGGTTTATAGCTGCGGAAAGACTGTCTGGCTGCAGAAAGGCTGATCAGCTGCAGAATGTCCACTGAGCTGCAGAATGTTCCTGTAGAGCACTTTAATCATGAAAATGGAATGTTTTTGGAGTATGGGTGAAATGTTAAATGGTATGAATGAAAATGGATGATGGATTATGATGTGTATGAAATGGATGATGAAATGGAATGGATTCAGTTCATGAAATGGAGTGAAAGAACATAAGGACTGTACTGCAATTCATGACATGTTTTATTCACTTACAGCAAGATATCAAATTTTGTATTTTGATATGAAAATGAGATGGATGGAAGATGGAATGAGATGAATGAAATGTGGAATGGAGTGAAATATGAGTGATGGAATGAAATGGAGTATGGATGGATAAGTGAATGGAGTGAGATGAAATGAATCATAAGCACTATGGAACTGAACTTATGATTTTTATAATAGCTGCTTATAAAAACAAAAATGGGAAAAGTTAGAGTGTCAGAGAGACTCTGATTTTCACCCTATCTTTTCTGTATAAACATGCCAATCAATGATTGGTTTTCATGTTTATACCTTTTTTTTTTTTTTTCAAAGAAATACTTCAGAAAATTTAATCAAGTTGATGAAGAAGAAGAATTCTTCTTCATTAACTTCACATCACTACATTCTTGGAACTTCTTGACAAATTCTTCTCTTGAGAGTGGTTTGTGATACAGCTTCAATCTATGACCATTCACAAGAAAAGTGACCTCTTCTTCATCTATTGTCCTGATTTTTACTGCTCCATTGTCAAAAAATTTAACAATTTCATATGGCCCAAGCCAATGTGTCTGAAATTTACCTTGAAAATCCTTGAATTTTGAATCAAACAAGAGAGCCCAGTCACCCTCTTTGAATTTATTCTCCTTGATGTACTTGTCATGCCATCTAGCCCTTTGCTGTTGGACTAGACTTGTTTTCTGAACTGCATCTTGTCTGATCTCATCCAATTCATTAATTTGCTCCAGTCTATGCTTTTGTGCCTCCGTTAGATCAAGTCCTAGCTGAACTGCCATTTTGAAGGTTTGAATTTGGAACTCTATGGGAAAAAAAACTTGCTTTCCATAAACAAGCTCATAAGGAGTATGGCCTGTTGTGTTTCTCCATGTAGTTCTATAGGCCCACAAGGCTTCAGGAAGCCTATCTACCCAATCTCTTCTATGTAAATGAATAGTTTTTGTTAGGATTCCTTCAATGACCTTATTAGTAGATTCCACTTGACCATTTGCTTGTGGATGATAAGGAGTAGATTTTCTATGTCTGATTTTGTACTTCTCCATCATTTGCTCCACTAGCCTTGATGTAAATTGAGCTCCTTGATCCGTAACAATTTCCCTTGGGACACCAAAACGAGTGAAAATATCCTCAAAAAGAAAAGTAACTACAGATGATTCATTAGCAACAAGTAATGGTTTAGCTTCTACCCACTTAGTAACATAATCAATGCAAACTAATATATATTTCTTTTGTCTTGATGGAGGACTAATAGGTCCTACAAAATCCAAAGCCCATTTTTCAAAAGGTTCAATGTGTACCTGAGGTTGTAATGGCATCTCACCCAAAGGAGAAGGTTTCCCTACCCTTTGGCAACTGTCACACCTTTTTACATACTCCCTTGCATCTTTAAACAAAGATGGCCAATAATATCCTAAATTAAGGATCTTATAGGCTGTCCTCTTGTCTGCAAAGTGTCCGCCACAAGGTTCATCATGACATGCCTTGAGAATTTCAGGCATCTCATCTTCACGAACACACCTTCTAATGATCAAATCTGGACCTGTTTTGTACAACTCATTAGCGACCCATGAATATCTTGCACTATCATTAATGATTTTTCTTTTATCCCTTGCATTCATAATTGAAGGAAATTTTCCTGAAACTAAATAATTGGCAATATCAGCAAACCATGGAGTTTGAGTAGAGATTGCAAAAAGATATTCGTCAGGAAATTGATCTTCAACCGGAGTGTCATCTTTGATATTTTGAATTCTAGACAGGAAATCAGCCACAGTGTTTTGTTTTCCAGGCCTATCTAGAATAGTAATGTTGAATTCTTGCAATAGTAACAACCATCTTATAACTCTGCCATTAGTGATTGATTTATTCATTAAGTATCTAATGGAAAAATGATCAGTGTGAACAAAAGTTTCATAACCTGTTATATAGTGTCTAAACTTGTTTATAGCATGAACAATAGCTAAAAACTCTTTTTCAGTTACAGTATAGTTTAACTCTGCAGGAGTCAAATTTTTACTGATATAATAGATGGCATAGGGAATCAAATCTTTCTGTCCCAATACTGCTCCTAGAGCTATATCGGAAGCATCTGTCGAGATATGAAAAGGTAACTTCCAGTTAGGTCCCCTTAATATAGGTGCTTCAGAAATTTTGGTTTTCAGGGTTTCAAAAGCTAACTGGCAATCAGAAGTCCACTTAAATTCACAATCTTTGGTGAGTAATTTGAAGATAGGAGATGCTATTTTGGTGAAGTTTTCTATAAATCTCCGATAGTACCCCGTAAATCCTAGAAAACTTCTTACATCTCTTTGACAACTTGGAATGGATAGGTTAGAAATAACTTCAACTTTCGCTTCATCAACTCTAATCCCATCCCCTGAAATGTGGTGCCCTAAAACAATACCTTCAGTGAACATCATAAAACATTTTTCATGACTAAGAGAAAGGTTTGCTTCTTGACATCTTTTTAAGATCTTTTCCAAGTTTTCTAAAGCCTCTTCAAATGTATCCCCATAAACTGTAAAATCATCCATGTACACCTCTACACAGTCATGTATCAGATCAGAAAAAATTCCTAATACTTCCCTTTGGAATGTTGCAGGTGCATTGCACAATCCAAATGGCAATACTCGGTAGGCATAAGTACCCCAAGGACAAGTAAATGTGGTTTTATCTTGGTCTTCAAGTGCTACTTGGATTTGATTGTAACCACTAAATCCATCCAGGAATGAAAAGTACTTTTTACTTGCTAATGTATCTAATACTTGATCTATGAAAGGTAAGGGAAAATGGTCTTTAAGAGTAGCTTTATTCAGTTCTCGGTAGTCAACACACACCCTCCATTTTCCATTTTTCTTAGGTACAATTACTAAAGGGGAAACCCACTGACTATCTGAAATAGGATAAATGAAGTTAACATTTAACAATTTTTGTAATTCTTCTTTGACAATTTCCCTAAGATTTGGATTCATCCGTCTTTGAGGTTGTCTGATTGGTTTGCAATTTGCCTCTATATATATGTGATGAGTACAAGTCTTGGGACTTATCCCTTTCATGTCAGTGTATTCCCATGCATATGCAGAAGAATGTCTCTGTAATATTTTGACTAACTCCTCTTGTTGAGATTTTTCTAGGTTCTTATTTATATTCAAAGTTTTGCCTGGAAAAATTTCACTTGTAGAGCTGCCAAATTTGTCCATAGAATGAAGAGACATCTGCCTAGATGACAAGAATTCAATATTGGATTTCTCTTGAAATGATTATTGTTTGTGTTCTGGAGAAGATTCAAAGTTTTCTAGAGTATTCAGAATTTGATTATCTTCACTAATTTCTGAAATTGTGAAGAGTGGTTGTAAATATTCTTCATCCTCTATCCATTGAGTGTCATCTAGATCCGTAATTGTCCTAGCTGGAGGATATAAAGTGAATTTCTTTGTTGAACTACCATCAGAAATATACATATCACCGGACCTACAACTAATAAAAGCATCAGCTGTAGCCAACCAAGGTCTTCCTAGTATAACAGGATGGCCTCCTATATTATTCTTGGGTGTTAGGATCATGAAATCCACAGGGTACTCCCAAGAGTCTAGGGACACTGGAATGTCTTCTATTACCCCATCTGGTCTGATCACAGATCTATCTGCTAATTGTAATAGTGTGGGTGTAAAGAGAAGATTAGGAAGTTTCAGTTTGTCCATGATTTGTCTACTCATGATATTTATTGCTTCTCCTAAGTCAATGAGTGTGTTTTGAATTTCAATTCCATTGATGTGAATTTTGACAACTGGATTTCCTGGGTCAAGGTACTTTGGAATAGTAATCTTGCCCATCGTAATGTCTGCTATTTTTCCTACCAGTTGAATTTTCTTGGTTTCTCTTATTCTTTTTCTTGTTGTCTTCATACTCAACTCCTTTATTGTTTTGGCTAAAATTGGGATTTCTTTGATGGCTTGCAATAATGGAATTTTAATGCAAACATTTCTTAATTCATCTAAGAAATCATAATTAGGCACCATGATTTGTTTTTCTACACCTCTATCAATTTGTAATCTTTCCGGAAAGGGAGGTATAGAAGTAGATGTGGATGGTTGCTCTAATACAAGAGTTGGATTTATTGGATCTTTTTGTTTTAGTTTTTCAATGTTTTGGTCTTGAAAGGATGTGTCTTCCTCAAGACTTTTATTAACCCGTAGGGAGTCTTCCTCAGAATTATCTTGTTCTTGTATGATCACAGAAGGTTTCCTCTTCTCAAGTATCCTTCCAGACCTAAGTTGAACGTCACTAAGGTCTAGAGGAGTAATTAAATAAGTTGGAAATTGTTGTCCTTCTATCATGTATGTATTCTGAGGGTTCTTATTATTGGGGTTTGGTATGGGTTGAGCTGGCAATTGATTAGATTTTTGAGGGAATGGTAATGGAAGTGGTTGATTTTGATGAGGTTGGTTCGGATGATGTTGTTGAGGATTTTGTTGAAAATTTTGTTGAAGATTTTGAGGAAAATTTTGTTGAGGATTTTGAGGATAAAAATGTGGATATGGTGGATAGGATGGTGGATACTGATAATATGGAGAGTATCTTTCATAGGGACCTTGTGATCCTTGTGCCCAAGCTTGAGATTGATTTTGAAATTGGGGCCAAGGTTGCTGCCAAGAATTCCAAGGTGGAGATTGATTATACATTTGATCATGGAATCCTTGTGTCTGAGATCCCTGCCAAGGTCTTCTAGATACAAAATTAAGAGACTCTGTGGAATCTGTAGGAATTTCTTCCTGAAAAACAGCCTTGAGACCAGGAAGAGAAGGACAATTTTTGGTCTCATGCTTCTCAGAACAAATAACACAGGTTTCTACAACTTTTACATCTAGAGGACACTCTCTCAAGGCATGTTTCTTCCTACATTTGGGACAAAAGATTGCCAAGGCATCAGATTCAGCCTTTTGCTTGTTTTGTATCTTGAGGGTGTCTATTTGTTTACTAAGACTCCCTAAGATGTCAGATTTAAAATCATCAAGCATGTGTCCTATTTCTGATCTACTTACTGTCCCAGAAGCAGACTTACTTGCCCTTGCAAGAGCGGGATCTCTTGGACCTTTGACAGTTTTAGATTTCCCTCTTAAAAGGTTGATACATAACTCAGATATTTCAGGTAATGTGAGTTGTGATATATCCCCTTTTCCCATCATGTTAAGGATATCCAACCATTCATCCCTAATTATTTTCAACAAAAGAGCTTTTAAGGTGTCTTGATCTAGATTTTCCATTTTTGCCCTTTTGATGTTGTAATTAAATCTTTCCAACAAATCTTCTAAGTTTTCATCTTCTTTTTGTAACATCTTGAAAACTTCTTCCTTATGATTAACCGACATACAACAATCCAAGTATCTCTCTAGAAATGCTTGTTTCATGTCTTCCCATGTTCTAATAGAACTACTGATTAGACTCATAAACCACTTCAATGCTGCTCCCTTCAGAGTTGAAGGAAATAATTTCAGTTTTTGAGCATCTTGTAAGTAGTCATAAGTCCTACACAGCACTTCAAATTCGAATAAGAAAGTTTCAGGATCTTCAGTTTTAAGTCCATAGAAGTTTGGAAGGACAGAGGGCGAAATGTTTTTCATGGTCGTATTGGTTTCTTCATCAAGTATAGGGAACCCAAAAGAGCTTCCTATTCTACCTCTTCCTCCATCTGCACCTCTACCTCCTTCTCCTTTTCCTCCTTCTCCTCTACCTCTACCTCTACCTCCTCCTCCAAATAATGTGTGTTCTCCATTAAAAACTCCTCCTCCTCCTTCTTCTGCCATGGTTGACTCTCCTGTGGATGTAGAAAGGTTTGTATCCCCAACAAGAGTTTTTGGATTTTCTTCTATGGCAGGTTCAGTGGATGAAGTGGAAGGTTTCTCTAATGGAATAGGTGACCTTAGATCTTCTAGAGGTCCAGGATCAGTAAAGGATGGAAGATGGGTTTGAGTTGAAGGTGTACTAGCTCTGGATCTAGATGAAACAAGTGGTGTTCTAGAAATCAAACTTCTGCCTCTGCTGCTTATAAATCTTCCCCTTGAATATCTCTCCCTACACATAAAATTGTTTTTGGATGCTAAGAAACAAAGGTTACCTAGTTTTCACTTCCTCGGCAACGGCGCCAAAATGTTTGGTCTCAATCTAGTCTCCTAAACTGAGCTCATTTAATTGTCAACCAGGATTTGTAAACTGCTGAAGTGAAGTGTACCATATGTACCTAGGTGCTTGTTTCCTAATGCGTTGTGTGTAGTGTTTTGTGATGTTTTTTGTCTTTTGTGATGATTTATGATGTTTTTGGTCTTTGGAGATTTTTATGTTCACAATGGAAATGTCTAAAAAAGTAATGAAAAGGAGTTGGTGGTCAAAAACAGAAAGGTTTTAATGTATGGAATGAAAATGTGAATAAGGCATTATTTAATCAAACTATGACTAATAAAGGTGTTGACAATGAATTTTTAGTACTGGAGCATGAAACTAAACTTGAGAAATGATCACTAAATATGCAAGTTCTCTAACTAGACAGTTAAACACTAATTTTATCATGGTGCAACATTCTGTTCTAAGCTCATCTATTCCATGACTAATTCCTAGTTCTATTCCGCAATTTAATTGGATGTCACAGAACCTATACTCAAAGAGTTATTGGTTTCTTGTTCAAAGTAGTTCTTTTGAGGAAGAGCTCTGTTCATAAAATGATGAGGAGATTGCAGAGAGATTTCAGACCTTATAGTGATGTTATCTTCTGTTCCTATGTTTATGGATCATTTCCATAGATTTTAGAACAAAAAGACGTTTGTGAATAATGAAGGTCAGTTGTTAATCCTAATAATCAAATAATCGATTGTGCAATGGATGACAATTTGAATATGAAGTAAGTGTAATGAGTTAATTGCATTTAACTCAGATGCTACTAACGAAGTTCAATGTTTATCCTATAAGTCATCAAACTCGAAATAAAGTAATTGAACATGAATTAAATGCAATGAAACTCCGGAGCATTCTAACTATGTTAACATGCATTATCCTATGAAGTTACATAATCTGTTTGTTCATCATTAGTGATATTTTGGAAGAGTTCCTTCTTTTGGAAGAGGTAGAACAATTATGACTGTGTAATTGAGTGCAATTGTAAGCAAATAGACTGAAAGCAAATGAAAAACTAAGATATCATATCCATACCTTACTCGTCATTATGATGTCTTGGGCAAGCGTTTAAGAGCAAGAACAGAGATGATACTTAGTACAAACACACAACTAAATCATTCATTATCACGGTCATGTCTTGAACTTCTTAAGAATTTCTTGGAAGAGTTTCTTCTTGTGGAAGAGTGATTAGAACAAGTGTAACTGTGATAGTGAATCAACAAAAACTACAACTAAATCCTACAGCACCATAGCTATTCATCATTCATCATTATAATCTGTTGGAAGAGTGTCTTCTTGTGGAAGAGCTGGAATGAATATAACTACAGTAGCTAGTTAAAACAACTATAAATTTAACTCCTAATCCTACAATACTATAGGCATTCAACATTCATCATTATAATCTGTTGGAAGAGTGTCTTCTTGTGGAAGAGTTAGAATGGATACGACTACAGTAGCTAATTTAAAAAAACAACTACAAATTCAAATGCAAAACATAAAGGCAGCTAGGAAACTTATCTAGTTTACGCAAAATAAATCCGTGCAAGAGGCAGGGGCCCTCTACCACTTGACGGCATTCAACTCCAAATTAAATCACGCCTTCAAAATAAATTTGTCTGATCCATTAAAGATGAAATAGTTTGAACATAACACTCTGCGTCTTCAGGAACGTAACACAGAGTTTAAACAAAATCTAGCAGCAAATCTAACATAAAATCTCTAACATAGCTCTCGGTCTCCCAAGAGTTTATAAAGCAAATGCACGTAACAATAATTACAACAATTTAGGAACACTGTCTTTCATTATTGGAATCACGTTAGGACTCTTTGAAGTGGCTGCGTGAAGAGAAAAAGACATCTGGACTGAGACAGTCCTAATAGAAGTCTTCCTTCATAAATATGTTCCCCACGTTCAAAACCATACCAAGAATTCGTTTCTTCCTCCATGATGAGCAACGAACCATGTAGACATGACGTGGATCATGCCCATATGCGGTTTTTCTCAAGAAGCCACCTGGAACATACTCAAACATGAAGGCAGCTGCAGAATCGCCGGTTAGCTACGGAATGTCTGCATTCTGCAGCTGGTTCCGGTCAAAATGCTTAACAATGGCAAAAATCACAAAATTTAACAAGTTAGTCATGTAAATCATTCTAGAAGTAATTTTAACTATATTTATTGATCAATTGGGTATAAGATAGCAATGGACAAGGGAAAATGAGGTAAAATGAAGTGAAGGAAAGCACCATTTTGAGGCTCAACATACCCCCACTGCTGTCTCTTTGCATGTCCTCATGCAAATTATCCTATGAATTCAGAGGCTTCTGCAAGGACATCTAATCCCCTTCTTCTCCTTTGTCTGGAAGATAGAGGTCTTCTGGGTTTCCTGATAACAAGTTTGAACCTGAGGTTGGTGAGTGCCCTGATTAGCTTTTTGTTCCTTGTCTTCAACTTTTCATTGGTCCTCTCCACTTTGTCTATATGCAGGGATAAGGTTGAGTTCATATCAGTTTTGAGCTTGATTTGATCTTTGAGAATTTCATTCTCATTTTTGATGTGTCTATTCAGTAATTCCAACTCATACCTATCCCTTCTTAATATATCTATTTCAGACAGTGGAGGACTGGGGGTTCTCTCTCTGCTTTCTGAAGCTTTCCTCTCTAAAATTTCCACATAGTCATAAATTTCCTGTTGAGCAGGATCAATTTCAGGGGTTCCTTCATAAAAATCCTCTTCATCATCCTCTTCAATGGATGTTTCTTCATCTTCTATATTGATTACCCCTGTTTGTTTGATTAGTGTTTTCTTCAGTTTTCCCTTTAATCTGTGGCTTCTCCTAGGCTGAGAAGATCCCTCTCCTTTCTCTATGGCAGATTCCTTGATTATCTTCTCTTCCTTAAGTTGCCTCTTAATTCAAGTCAACTTCTCTAAAATGATTTCCTCACTGCTCTCTTGGACTGGTTTGTCAATTTCAACTTTTGAAGCCCTCCATTTCCTACTTCTCTTTGTAAGTTGTGGTTCAGGTGATGGTTCTTTTGCTTCTTCAAAATGATTTCTTATTAAGAAATCATCCCATGTATCATTTGTTTTAGCTAGATGATGCTCAATCAAAATTTTGACCAAACCATGATGATATAGGGTTGTCTCTAAAAATTGAACTCTTCTCTGAACACAGGAAGCCATCTTTTTCAGACTTTGAAGTAAGAAATATGGTAGGTTTAAGTCTTCCCCCAAAAAATGCATCATTAGTCTAATGTGGTAGACATAAAATGTTCCATATCTACCCTCACATGTAATAAATTTTTGCAGAAGAAGTAGTATGTTTCTCCATTTTTTTTTCAATGCAGAACTGGGAATTCCTTTCTTAAATACGGTAACATCCATACCTGGTGATTTTAAAATTTTTTTCCAGGAGTCATTGTGGAATTATCTATTTTTGAACCATCTCTCTCCAGTTCTGAGCAACCCTGTAGCCTCTGCAATAAAAACTTCAGTGACAGTAAATTTTACATCTCCCACTTCAACTTCGGTTCCTTGAAATGATCTTGCAAATGTTTTAGTGACTTCCTTGTGGAAGCCATTAAATTTCTCCAAAAATTGAAGCCATCCTATTTTTTGTAACATTTCTTTACATTGTGGGTAGCCTTCTAAATATTTTGAACCCACTGGTTCAGTCCTTAGGATAAAACCCATGATTTTTTTTCAATATCAAATTAACACTCTTCTACCCACAAAACAATGACTTTCACTTTCGGATTGAAATGGCTTCAAGCTCTAAATGAAAATGGCTTCAATTTTGGAATGACATACCTCTGATTTATAGTGGCATTTCCAATGCCTTTCAAAACCTCCATCCGATATGCTTCGTTTGATAATGAGCGCTTCAAATTTCGAGTCGATATGTCTCTCGATAGACAAGTGTATGGCTTCAATTTTCTTTTGTGTAATAATTGGCTCTTGGGCAGCAAATGGTTTCGATTTAACACTGCAACACCTCGTCTTTTGGTAACAAAAGACCGAACCCCAAACACCGCAACACCTCCGTCTCTAGTAACAAAAAAGGATTTTAAACTCTAATCACTGCTACAATTCTGTGTTGATAGTGAAAATGCTTCAAACTCCGTACCCAGTGATATTTTATCTGCCCACGGGATCAAGTGGCTTCGAGTCCTCACACTGTTATACTTCCAAATTTACCCTTCTTCTCTGCTCTGCGTTTACAATGCTCAATGCTATTCAAACTGATATCCTTCGTTCTGTTTCGTGGTGCACACATTCGGCTCTCTCTAATGGAATGCCGACACAGGATGAAGTTATGTATGTGGTCACTTTAAATTGGTATAAGAGTGAGTGTGAGGGATCAGATTAATGATTGAAGAGATGGTGGAGATTTACGACGGCGAGAAATCATCATTGAATGATCTGGTTAAGAGACGTGGAGAATTCAAATACCTCGGCCATTTTTTAACCGCTTAAATAATATCGGATATGAAATTTGAAATGGAAGATTTTAATCCAAAGTCTGTAGAGGGTTTTTTGGTGTTGATCAATAAAAACAATTAAAATTAAACTCTTCTGGGGAATAATCCATACAACTAAACTATGCTAAACTTTATGAAATGCCATTATAATTTAAACTTGTTACTCGTCATTTGATTTTCAAGCCTTTGTCTTCTGCTCGATCTGGTGAGAGTCTTCATAATTTCTTGATACTTTTTTCTCATGGACATGTCTGGTCATTACGTACTACCTATACGTTCCATTGCTGGATGCCTTCTGTGGTTTGTGGAAGCCGCGGGAAAGATCACGGCCAGTGCAGTACGATCACTGCACGTCCATCACGCGAATGTTCCGTAGAGCACTTTTAATCATGAAAATGGAATGTTTTTGGAGTATGGGTGAAATGTTAAATGGTATGAATGAAAATGGATGATGGATTATGATATGTATGAAGTGGATAGTGAAATGGAATGGATTCAATTCATGAAATGGAATGAAGGAACATAAGAGCTGTACTGCAATTCATGACATATTTTATTCACTTACAGCAAGATATCAAATTTTGTATTTTGACATGAAAATGAGATGGATGGAAGATGGAATGAGATGAATGAAATGCGGAATGGAGTGAAATATGAATGATGGAATGAAATGGAGTATGGGTGAATAAGTGGATGGAATGAAATGAAATGAATCATAAGCACTATGGAACTTTACTTATGATTTTTATAACATCTGCTTATAAAAACAGAAATGGGAAAAGTTAGAGTGTCAGAGAGACTCTGATTTTCACCCTATATTTTCTGTATAAACATGCCAATCAATGATTGGTTTTCATGTTTATACCTTCTTCTTTTTTTTCAAAAGAGAAATACTTCAGAAAATTTAATCAAGTTGATGAAGAAGAGAGACTCTTCTTCATTAACTTCACATCATTGTCTTCTTGGAACTTCTTTACAAACTCTTCTCTTGAGAGTGGCTTGTGGTATAGCTTCAGTCTATGACCATTCACAAGAAAAGTGACGTCTTCTTCATCTATAGTTCTGATTTTTACTGCCCCATTATCAAAAATTCGAACAATTTCATATGGCCCAAGCCAATGTGTCTGAAATTTCCCTTGAAAATCCTTGAATTTTGAATCAAACAAGAGAGCCCAGTCACCCTATTTAAATTTATTCTCCTTGATGTACTTGTCATGCCATCTAGCCCTTTGCTGTTGGACTAGACTTGTTTTCTGAACTGCATCTTGTCTGATCTCATCCAATTCATTAATTTGCTCCAGTCTATGCTTTTGTGCCTCCGTTAGATCAAGTCCTAGCTGAACTGCCATCTTGAAGGTTTGAATTTGGAACTTTATGGGAAACAAAACTTGCTTTCCATAAACAAGCTCATAAGGAGTATGGCCTGTTGTGTTTCTCCATGTAGTTCTATAGGCCCACAAGGCTTCAGGAAGCCTATCTACCCAATCTCTTCTATGTAGATGAACAGTCTTTGTTAGGATTCCTTCAATGACTTTATTAATGGATTCCACTTGACCATTTGCTTGTGGATGATAAGGAGTAGATGTTCTATGTCTGATTTTGTACTTCTCCATCATTTTCTCCACTAGCCTTGATGTAAATTGAGCTCCTTGATCTGTAACAATTTCCCTTGGGACACCAAAACGAATAAAAATATCCTCAAAAAGAAAAGTAACTACAGATGATTCATTAGCAACAAGTAATGGTTTAGCTTCTACCCACTTAGTAACATAATCAGTGCAAACTAATATGTATTTCTTTTGTCTCGATGGAGGACTAATAGGTCCTACAAAATCCAAGGCCCATTTTTCAAAAGGTTCAATGTGTACCTGAGGTTGTAATGGCATCTCACCTGAAGGAGAAGGTTTCCCTACCCTTTGGCAACCGTCACACCTTTTGACATACTCCCTTGCATCTTTAAACAAAGATGGCCAATAATATCCTAAATTAAGGATCTTATAGGCTGTCCTCTTATCTGCAAAGTGCCCGCCACAAGGTTCATCATGACATGCCTTGAGAATTTCAGGCATCTCATCTTCACGAACACACCTTCTAATAATCAAATCTGGACCTGTCTTGTACAACTCATTAGCGACCCATGAATATCTTGCACTATCATTAATAATTTTTCTTTTATCCCTTGCATTCATAATTGAAGGAAATTTTCCTGAAACTAAATAATTGGCAATATCAGCAAACCATGGAGTTTAAGTAGAGATTGCAAAAATATATTCATCAGGAAATTGATCTTCAACCGGAGTGTCATCTTTGATATTTTTAATTCTAGACAGGAAATCAGCCACATTGTTTTGTTTTCCAGGCCTATCTAGAATAGTAATGTTGAATTCTTGCAATAATAACAACCATCTTATAACTCTGCCATTAGTAATTGATTTATTCATTAAGTATCTAATTGCAGAATGATCAGTGTGAATAAAGGTTTCATAGCCTGTTATATAGTGTCTAAACTTGTTAATGGCATGAACAACAACTAAAAACTCTTTTTCAGTTACAGTATAGTTTAACTCTGCAGGAGTCAAATTTTTACTGATATAATAGATGGCATAGGGAATTAAATCTTTCTGTCCCAATACTGCTCCCAGAGCTGTATCGGAAGCATCCGTCGAGATATGAAAAGGTAACTTCCAGTTAGGTCCCCTTAATATAGGTGCTTCAGAAATTTTGGTTTTCAGGGTTTCAAAAGCTAACTGGCAATCCGAAGTCCACTTAAATTCACAATCTTTGGTGAGTAATTTGAAGAGTGGAGATGCTATTTTGGTGAAGTTTTCTATAAATCTCCGATAATACCCTGTAAATCCTAGAAAACTTCTAACGTCTCTTTGACAACTTGAAATGGATAGGTTAGAAATGACTTCAACTTTTGCCTCATCAACTCTAATCCCATCGCCTGAAATGTGGTGCCCTAAAACAATACCTTCAGTAAACATCATAAAACATTTTTCATGACTAAGTGAAAGGTTTGCTTCTTGACATCTTTTTAAGACTTTTTCCAAGTTTTCTAAAGCCTCTTCAAATGTGTCCCCATAAACTGTGAAATCATCCATATACACCTCTACACAGTCATGTATCAGATCAGAAAAAATTCCTAATACTGCCCTTTGTAATGTTGCAGGTGCATTGCATAACCCAAATGGAAATACTCGATAGGCATAGGTACCCCAAGGACAAGTAAATGTGGCTTTATCTTGGTCTTCAAGTGCTACTTGGATTTGATTGTAACCACTAAACCCATCTAGGAATGAAAAGTACTTTTTACCTGCTAATGTATCTAATACTTGATCTATGAAAGGTAAGGGAAAATGGTCTTTAAGAGTAGCTTTATTCAGTTCTCGGTAGTCAACACACACCCTCCATTTTCCATTTTTCTTAGGCAAAATCACCAAAGGAGAAACCCACTGACTATCTGAAATAGGATAGATGAAATTAACATTTAATAATTTTTGCAGTTCTTCCTTGACAATTTCCCTAAGATTTGGATTCATCCGTCTTTGAGGCTGTCTGATTGGTTTGCAATTTTCCTCTATATAGATGTGATGAGTAAAAGTCTTGGGACTTATCCCTTTCATGTCAGTGTATTCCCATGCATATGCAGAAGAATGTCTCTGTAATACTTTGACTAACTCTTCTTGTTGAGATTTTTCTAGGTTCTTATTTATGTTCAAAGTTTTGCCTGGAAAAATTTCACTTGTAGAGCTGCCAAATTTGTCCATAGAATGAAGAGACATCTGCCTAGATGACAAGAATTCAATATTGGATCCCTCTTGAAATGATTCATGTTTATGCTCTGGAGAGGATTCAAAATTTTCTAGAGTATTCAGAATTTGATTATCTTCACTAATTTCTGAAATTGTGAAGAGTGGTTGTAAATATTCTTCATCCTCTATCCATTGAGTGTCATCTAGATCTGTAATTGTCCTAGCTGGAGGATATAAAGTGAATTTCTTTGTTGAAATTCCATCAGAAATATACATATCACCGGACCTACAACTAATAAAAGCATCAGCTGTAGCCAACCAAGGTCTTCCTAGTATGACAGGATGGCCTCCTAGATTATTCTTGGGTGTCAGGATCATGAAATCCACAAGGTACTCCCAAGAGTCTAGGGACACTGGAATGTCTTCTATTACCCCATCTGGTCTGATCACAGATCTATCTGCTAATTGTAATAGTGTGGGTGTAAAGAGAAGATTAGGAAGTTTTAGTTTGTCCATGATTTGTCTACTCATGATATTTATTGTTGCTCCTAAGTCAATGAGTGTGTTTTGAATTTCAATTCCATTGATGTGAATTTTGACAACTGGATTTCCTGGGTCAAGGTACTTTGGAATAGTAATCTTGCCCATCATAATGTCTGCTATTTGTCCTACCAGTTGAATTTTCTTGGTGTCTCTTATTCTTTTTCTTGTTGTCTTCATACTCAACTCCTTTATTTTTTTGGCTAAAATTGGGATTTCCTTGATGGCTTGCAATAATGGAATTTTAATGCAAACATTTCTCAATTCATCTAAGAAATCATAATTAGGCACCATGATCTGTTTTTCTACACCTCTATCAATTTGTAATCTTTTCGGAAAGGGAGGTATAGAAGTAGATGTGGATGGTTGCTCTAATACAGGAGTTGGATTTATTGGATCTTTTTGTTTTAGTTTTTCAATGTGTGGGTCTTGAAAGGATGTGTCTTCCTCAAGACTTTTATTCACCCGTAGGGAGTCTTCCTTAGAATTATCTTGTTCTTGTATGACCACAGAAGGTTTCCTCTTTTCAAGTATTCTTCCAGACCTCAGTTGAACATCACTAAGGTCTAAAGGAGTAATTAAATAAGTTGGAAATTGTTGGCCTTCTATCATGTATGTATTCTGAGGGTTCTTATTATTGGGGTTTGGTATGGGTTGAGTAGGCAATTGATTTGATTTTTGAGGGAATGGTAATGAAAGTGGTTGATTTTGATGTGGTTGGTTCTGATGATGTTGTTGAGGATTTTGTTGAAAATTTTGTTGAAGATTTTGAGGGAAATTTTGTTGAGGATTTTGAGGATAAAAATGTGGATATGGTGGATAGGATGGTGGATACTGATAATATGGAGAGTATATTCCATAGGGACTTTGTGTTCCTTGTGCCCAAGATTGAGATTGATTTTGAAATTGGGGCCAAGGTTGCTGCCAAGAATTCCAAGGTGGAGGTTGATTATACATTTGATCATGGAATCCTTGTGTTTGAGGTCCCCGCCAAGGTCTTCTAGATACAAAATTGAGAGACTCTGTGGAATCTGTAGGAGTTTCCTCCTGAAAGACAGCCTTGAGACCAGGAAGAGAAGGACAATTCTTGGTCTCATGTTTTTCAGAACAAATGACACATGTTTCTACAACTTTTACATCCAAAGGACACTCTCTCAAGGCATGTTTCTTTCTACATTTGGGACAAAAGATTGCCAAGGCATCAGATTCAGCCTTTTGCTTGTTTTGTATCTTGAGGGTGTCTATTTGTTCACTAAGACTCCCTAAGATGTCAGATTTAAAATCATCAAGCATGTGTCCTATTTCTCATCTACTTACTGTCCCAGAAGCAGATTTACTTGCTCTTGCAAGAGCAGGATCTCTTGGACCTTTGACAGTTTTGGATTTCCCTCTGGAAAGGTTGATACATAACTCAGATATTTCAGGTAATGTGAGTTGTGATATATCCCCTTTTCCCATCATGTTAAGAATATCCAACCATTCATCCCTAATTGTTTTCAACAAAAGAGCTTTTAAGGTATCTTGATCTAGGTTTTCCATTTTTGCCCTTTTGATGTTGTAATTAAATATTTCCAACAAATCTTCCAAATTTTCATCTTCTTTTTGTAACATCTTGAACACTTCTTCCTTATGATTAACCGGCATACAATAATCCAAATATCTCTCTAAAAATGCTTGTTTCATGTCTTCCCATGTTCTAATAGAACTACTGATTAGACTCATAAACCACTTCAATGTTGCTCCCTTCAAAGTTGAAGGAAATAATTTCAGTTTTTGAGCATCTTGTAAGTAGTCATAAGTCCTACACAGCACTTCAAATTTGAATAAGAAAGTTTCAGGATCTTCAGTTTTAAGTCCATAGAAGTTCGGAAGGACAGAAGGTGAAATGTTTTTCATGGTTGTATTGGTTTCTTCATCAAGTATAGGGAACCCAAAAGAGCTTCCTATTCCACCTCTTCCTCCATCTGCACCTCTACCTCCTCTTCCTCCTTCTCCTCTACCTCTACCTCTACCTCCTCCAAATAATGTGTGTTCTCCATTAACAACTCCTCCTCCTCCTTCTTCTGCCATGGTTGACTCTCCTGTGGAAGTAGAAAGGTTTGTATCCCCACCAAGAGTTTTTGGATCTTCTTCTATGGCAGGTTCAGTGGATGAAGTGGAAGGTTTCTCTAATGGAATAGGTGACCTTAGATCTTCTAGAAGTCCAGGATCAGTAAAAGATGGAAGATGGGTTTGAGTTGAAGGTGTACTAGCTCTGGATCTAGATGAAACAAGTGGTGTTCTAGAAATCAAACTTCTGCCTCTGCTGCTTATAAATCTTCCCCTTGAATCTCTCTCCCTACGCATATAATTGTTTTTGGAGTCTCAATCTAGTCTCCTAAACTGAGCTCATTTAATTGTCAACCAGGATTTGTAACCTGCTGAAGTGAAGTGTACCATATGTACCTAGGTGCTTGTTTCCTAATGCGTTGTGTGTAGTGTTTTGTGATGTTTTTGGTCTTTTATGTTGATTTATGATGTTTTTGGTCTTTTGGTGTTTTATGTTCACAATGAAAATTCCTAGAAAACTAATGGAAAGAAGTTGGTGGTCAAAAACAGAGTTAAGCCTAATGTATGGAATGGAAAATGCAATTGGAAACACTGAAGCAGAATCTGAACTATGACTAAATAAAAGCAAAAGCTTGATAATGACTTTTTAGGCAAATGACACAAACTAAACTTGAGAAATGATCACTAAATATGCAAATCCTCTAACTAAACAGTTAAACACTAATGATGCAATACTCTGTCCTAAGCTCTTCTATTCTATGACTAATTCCTAGTTCTATTCTGCAATTTAATTGGATGTCACAGAACATATACTCAAAGAGTTATTGGTTTCTTGTTCAAAGTAGTTCTTTTGAGGAAGAGCTCTGTTTATAAAATGATGAGGAGATTGCAGAGAGATTTCAGACCTTATAGTGATGTTGTCTTCTGTTCCTATGGCTATGGATCATTTGTAGTTTTTAGAACAAGAAGATGTTTGTGAATAATGAAGGTTGTCTTGTTAATCCTAACAACTAGAGTAATCTATTGTGCAATGGATGACAATATTGAATATGAGATGCAAGTGCAATGAGTTAATCTAAGAATGAAGCTAAGATGCCACTAAACTAGAACAATGTTGAATTATAAGTCATCATCAAACTTGAAACAAAGTAACTGAACATGAATTAAATGCAATGAAACTCCGGAGCTATACTAACATGCATTATTCTATGAAGTTACACAATCTGTTTGTTCATCATTAGTGATATTTTGGAAGAGTTCCTTCTTTTGGAAGAGATAGAACAATTCTAACTGTGTAATTGAATGCAATTGAAAGCAAATGGACTGAAAGCAAATGAAAAACTAAGTTATCACATCCATACCCTACTCGTCATTATGATGTCTTGGGCAAGCGTTTAAGAGCAAGATCAGAGATGATACTTAGTACAAACACACAACTAAATCATTCATTATCACAGTCATGTCTTGAACTTCTTAAGGATGTCTTGGAAGAGTTTCTTCTTGTGGAAGAGTGATTAGAACAAGTGTAACTATGATAGTGAATAGAAAAACTACAACTAATTCCTACAGTACTATAGCTATTCATCATTCATCATTATAATCTATTGGAAGAGTGTCTTCTTGTGAAAGAGCTGGAATGAATATAACTACAGTAGCTAGTTAAAACAACTACAAATTCAACTCCTATTTCTACAATACTATAGTCATTCAACATTCATCATTATGGTCTTTTGGAAGAGTATCTTCTGGTGGAAGAGTTAGAATGAATACGACTACAGTAGCTAAACAAAACAACTACCAATTCAAATGCAAAACATAAAGGCAGCTAGGAAAACTTATCTAATTTACGCAAAATAAATCCGTGCAAGAGGCAGGGGCCCTCTACCACTTGACGGCATTCAACTCCAAATTAAATCACGCCTTCAAAATAACTTTGTCTGCTCCATTAACGATGCAATAGTTTGAACATAACACTCTGCGTTTTCAGGAATGTATCACAGAGTTTAAACAAAATCTAGCAGCAAATCTAACATCAAATATCTAACACAGCTCTCGGTCTCCCCAAGAGTTTATAAAGCAAATGCACGTAACAATAATTACAAAAATTTAGGAATAATGTCTTTCCTTATCTGAATCATGTTAGGACTCTTTGAGGTGGCTACGTGAAGGAGAAAAGACATCTGGACTGAGACAGTCCTAATAGAAGTCTTCCTTCATAAATGTGTTCCCCACGTTCAAAACCCTACCCAGAATTCATTTCTTCCTCCATGATGAGCAACGAACCATGTAGACATGACATGGATCATGCCCATATGCGGTTTTTCTCAAGAGGCCACCTGGAACATACTCAAACATGAAGGCATCTGCAGAATCGCCGGTTAGCTACGGAATGTCTGCATTCTGCAGCTAGTTCCGGTCAAAATGCTTAACAATGGAAAAAATCACAAAATTCAACAAGTCAGTCATGTAAATCATTCTAGAAGTAATTTTAACTATATTTATTGATCAATTGGGTTTAAGATAGAAATGGACAAGGAAAAATGAGGTAAAATGAGGTGAAGGAAAGCACAAGTTTGAGGCTCAACATACCCCCACTACTGTCTCTTTGCATGTCCTCATGCAAATTATCCTATGAATTCAGAGGCTTCTGCAAGGAAATCTAATCCTTCTTTTAGAAAGCTAAGAGGTCTTCTGGGTTTCCTGATAACAAGTTTGAACCTGAGGTTGGTGAGTGCCCTGATTAGCTTTTTGTTCCTTGTCTTCAACTTTTCATTGGTCCTCTCCACTTTGTCTATATGCAGGGATAAGGTTGAGTTCATATCAGTTTTGAGCTTGATTTGATCTTTGAGAATTTCATTCTCCTTTTTGATGTGTCTATTCAGTAATTCCAACTCATACCTATCCCTTCTTAATATATCTATTTCAGACAGTGGAGGACTGGGGGTTCTCTCTCTGCTTTCTGAAGCTGTCCTCTCTAAAGTTTCCACATATTCATAAATTTCCTGTTGAGCAGGATCAATTTCAGGGGTTCCTTCATAAAAATCCTCTTCATCATCCTCTTCAATGGGTGTTTCTTCATCTTCTATATTGATTGCCCCTGTTTGTTTGATTAGTGTTTTCTTCAGTTTTCCCTTTAATCTGTGGCTTCTCCTAGGCTGAGAGGATCCCTCTCCTTTCTCTGTGGCAGATTCCTTGATTATATTCTCTTCCTTAAGTTGCCTCTTGATTCGAGTCAACTTCTCTAAAATGATTTCCTCACTGCTCTCTTGGACTGGTTTGTCAATTTCAACTTTTGAAGCCCTCCATTTCCTACTTCTCTTTGTAGGCTGTGGTTCAGGTGATGGTTCTTTTGCTTCTTCAAAATGATTTCTTATTAAGAAATCATCCCATATATCATTTGTTTTAGCTAGATGATGCTCAATCAAAATTTTGACCAAACCATGATGATACAGGGTTGTCTCTAAAAATTGAACTCTTCTCTGAACGCAGGAAGCCATCTTCTTTAGACTTTGATGCAAGAAATATGGTAGGTTTAAGTCTTCTCCCAGAAAATGCATCATTAGTCTAATGTGGTAGACATAAAATGTCCCATATCTACCCTCACATGTAACAAATTTTTGCAAAAGAAGTAATATGTTTCTCCATTTGTTTTTCAATGCAGAACTGGGAACTCCTTTCTTGAATACACTAGCATCCATATTTGGTGATTTTAAAATTTGTTTCCAGGATTCATTGTGGAATTCTCTATTTTTAAACCATCTCTCTCCAGTTCTGAGAAATCCTATAGCCTCTGCAATAAAAACTTCAGTGACAGTAAACTTGACATCCCCTACTTCAACTTCGGTTCCTTGAAATGATCTTGCAAATGTTTTAGTGACTTCCTTATGAAAGCCATTGAATTTTTCCAAAAATTGAAGCCATCCTATTTGTTGTAACATTTCTTTGCATTGTGGGTAGCCTTCTAAATATTTTGAACCCACTGGTTCAGTCCTTACGATGAAACCCATGATTTTTTTTCAATATCAAATTAACACTCTTCTACCCACAAAACAATGACTTTAACTTTCGGATTGAAATGGCTTCAAGCTCTAAATGAAAATGGCTTCAATTTTGGAATGACATACCTCTGATTGATAATGAAAAATGCCTTAAAAACCTTGGACTGATATGCTTCTGTTGACAATTGAACTTTGGAGTGATATGCCTCTGTTTGATCATGAAAGCAGTTTCAAATTTCGAACTGATATGTCTCTGATAGACAGTGGGAGATAACTTCAAATTTCTTTTTGTGCAATACCTCTGGCTCTTAGTAGAAAAAGACTTCAAACTCAATCACTGCAACATCTCTGTCTCTGGTAACAACAGACTTCAAACTCAATCACTGCAACATCTCTGTCTCTGGTAACAACAGACTTCAAACTCAACACTGCAACATCTCTGTCTCTGGTAACAACAGACTTCAATCTCCACACTGCTACAATTCTGTGTTGATAGTGAAAATGCTTCAAATTCCGTCCACAGTGATATTTTATCTGCCCACGGAGTCAAGTGGCTTTAAGTTCTCACACTGTTATACTTCCAAATTTACCCTTCTGCTCTGCTCTGCGTTTACAATGCTCAATGCTATTCAAACTGATATCCTTTGGCTCTGCTCTCGGTGATAATAATATCTCCGTCTTCGGAATGGAATGCTGGCTACGGAATGAAGTTATGGCAGTGGTCACGGAATGGAGTAGTGGAGTGAGGTGGAGGGATTGTATTAATGATTGAAGAGACAGCGGAGGATTTTACGACGGCAGAGGGAATCATCATTAAATAATTTGGTTAAGAGACGTGGAAAATTCAAACACCTCGGCCAATTAACCGCTTAAATGCTATCGGATATGAAATTTGAAATGGAAGATTTTAATCCAAAGTCTGTAGAGGGTTTGTTGGTGTTGATCAATAAAAACAATTAAAACAACCTTTTCGAATAATCCATAACTAAACTATGCTAAACTTTTATGGAATGCCATTGTAATTTTAAACTTGTTACCTCTGCCCTTTATTTGATTTTTGTAGCCTTTGTCTTCTCTGCTCATCTTTGGAGGAGTCTTCATAATTTTCTTGATGTTTTTGATTCATGAATTCACTGGGTCACTTTGTTGCAATTCTGATGTCTGCTAGTTGATGCCTTCAGAATTTGTAGCTGCGGAAAGGCTAACGGGCTGCAGAAAGGCTGATCAGCTGCAGAATGTCCACTGAGCTGCAGAATGTTCCTGTAGAATACTTTAATCATGAAAATGGAATGTTTTTGGAGTATGGATGAAATGTTATGTGGTATAAATGAAAATGGATGATGGATTATGATATGTATGAAGTGGATAATGGAATGAAATGGATTCAGTTCATGAAATGGAATGAAGGAACATAAGGGCTGTACTGCAATTCATGACATATTTTATTCACTTACAGCAAGATATCAAATTTTGTGTTTTGACATGAAAATGAGATGGATGGAAGATGGAATGAGATGGGTGAAGTGTGGAATAGAGTGAAATATGAATGATGGATGAAATGGAGTATGGATGAATAAGTGAATGGAGTGAGATGAAATGAATCATAAGCACTATGGAACTGAACTTATGATTTTTATAACAGCTGCTTATAAAAACAAAAATGGGAAAAGTTAGAGTGTCAGAGAGACTCTGATTTTCACCCTATATTTTCTGTATAAACATGCCAATCAATGATTGGTTTTCATGTTTATACCTTTATTTTATTTTTATTTTTATTTTTATTTTTATTTTTAGAATAGAAATGCTTCAGAAAATTCAATCAAGTTGATGAAGAAGAGAGACTCTTCTTCATTAACTTCACATCATTATCTTCTTGGAACTTCTTGACAAACTCTTCTCTTGAGAGTGGCTTGTGGTATAGCTTCAGTCTATGACCATTCACAAGAAAAGTGACCTCCTCTTCATCTATAGTTTTGATTTTTACTGCCCCATTATCAAAAATTCGAACAATTTCATATGGCCCAAGCCAATGTGTCTGAAATTTCCCCTGAAAATCCTTGAATTTTGAATCAAACAAGAGAGCCCAGTCACCCTCTTTGAATTTCTTCTCCTTGATGTACTTTTCATGCCATCTAGCCCTTTTCTGTTGGACTAGACTTGTTTTCTGAACTGCATCTTGTCTGACCTCATCCAATTCATTAATTTGCTCCAGTCTATGCTTTTGTGCCTCCGTTAGATCAAGTCCTAGCTGAACTGCCATCTTGAATGTTTGAATTTGGAACTCTATGGGAAACAAAACTTGCTTTCCATAAACAAGCTCATAAAGAGTATGGCCTGTTGTGTTTCTCCATGTAGTTCTATAGGCCCACAAGGCTTCAGGAAGCCTATCTACCCAATCTCTTCTATGTAGATGAACAATCTTTGTTAGGATTCCTTCAATGACCTTATTAGTGGATTCCACTTGACCATTTGCTTGTGGATGATAAGGAGTAGATTTTCTATGTCTGATTTTGTACTTCTCCATCATTTGCTCCACTAGCCTTGATGTAAATTGAGCTTCTTGATCTATAACAAATTTCCTTGGGACACCAAAACGAGTAAAAATATCCTCAAAAAGAAAAGTAACTACAGATGCTTCATTAGCAACAAGTAATGGTTTAGCTTCTACCCACTTAGTAACATAATCAATGCAAACTAATATATATTTCTTTTGTCTTGATGGAGGACTAATAGGTCCTACAAAATCCAAAGCCCATTTTTCAAAAGGTTCAATGTGTACCTGAGGTTGTAATGGTATCTCACCAGAAGGAGAAGGTTTCCCTACCCTTTGGCAACTGTCACACCTTTTTACATACTCCCTTGCATCTTTAAACAAAGATGGCCAATAATATCCTAAATTAAGGATCTTATAGGCTGTCCTCTTATCTGCAAAGTGTCCGCCACAAGGTTCATCATGACATGCCTTGAGAATCTCAGGCATCTCATCTTCACGAACACACCTTCTAATAATCAAATATGGACCTGTCTTGTACAACTCATTAGCGACCCATGAATATTTTTCACTATCATTAATGATTTTTCTTTTATCCCTTGCATTCATAATTGAAGGAAATTTTCCTGAAACTAAATAATTAGCAATATCGACAAACCATGGAGTTTGAGTAGAGATTGAAAAAAGATATTCATCAGGAAATTGATCTTCAACCGGAGTGTCATCTTTGATATTTTGGAGTCTAGATAGGAAATCAGCCACTGTGTTTTGTTTTCCAGGCCTATCTAGAATAGTAATGTTGAATTCTTGTAAGAGCAACAACCATCTTATAACTCTTCCATTAGTGATTGATTTGTTCATTAAATATCTAATTGCAGAATGATCAGTGTGAACAAAAGTTTCATAGCCTGTTATATAGTGTCTAAATTTGTTTATGTCATGAACAACAGCTAAAAACTCTTTTTCAGTTACAGTATAGTTTAACTCTGCAGGAGTCAAATTTTTACTGGTATAATAGATGGCATAGGGAATCAAATCTTTGTCCCAATCTCTTGCTCCTAGTACCATCGGAGAGCTTATCTGTCGAGATATGAAAGGTAACTTGATTCTGGTCGAGTATTATAGGTCTTCAGAAATTTTGGTTTTAGGGTTTAAAAACTAGCCCAGCGATCGAAGTCACTTAAATTCACAATCTTTGGTGAGCTATTTGAAGAGAGGAGATGCTATTTTGGTAGAGTTTTCTATAAATCTGAAAATCGACACCATATCGTCCTAGAAACACTGCAACATCTCTTTGTGACTTGCTGGAATGAATGAACAAACCAACTTCAACTTTTACTGTTGACTCTAATCCCATCCCCTGAAATGTGGTGCCCTCAAACAATACCTTCAGTGAACATCATAAAACATTTTTCATGACTAAGAGAAAGGTTTGCTTCTTGACATCTTTTTAAGACTTTCTCCAAGTTTTCTAAAGCCTCTTCAAATGTATCCCCATAAACTGTAAAATGTAAAATCATCCATGTACACCTCTACACAGTCATGTATCGGATCAGAAAAAATTCCTAATACTGCCCTTTGGAATGTTGCAGGTGCATTGCATAACCCAAATGGAAATACTCGGTAGGCATAGGTACCCCAAGGACAAGTAAATGTGGTTTTATCTTGGTCTTCAAGTGCTACTTGGATTTTATTGTAACCACTAAACCCATCTAGGAATGAAAAGTACTTTTTGCCAGCTAATGTATCTAATACTTGATCTATGAAAGGTAAGGAAAAATGGTCTTTAAGAGTAGCTTTATTCAGTTCTCGGTAGTCAACACACACCCTCCATTTTCCATTTTTCTTAGGCACAATCACCAAAGGAGAAACCCACTGACTATCTGAAATAGGATAGATGAAGTTAACATTTAACAATTTTTGTAATTCTTCTTTGACAATTTCCCTAAGATTTGGATTCATCAGTCTTTGAGGCTGTCTGATTGGTTTGCAATTTGCCTCTATATAGATGTGATGAGTACAAGTCTTGGGACTTATCCCTTTCATGTCAGTGTATTCCCATGCATATGCAGAAGAATGTCTCTGTAACACTTTGACTAACTCTTCTTGTTGAGATTTTTCTAGGTTTTTGTTTATGTTCAAGGTTTTGCCTGGAAAAATTTCACTTGTAGAGCTGCCAAATTTGTCCATAGAATGAAGAGACATCTGCCTAGATGACAATAATTCAATATTGGATCCCTCTTGAAATGATTCATGTTTATGCTCTAGAGAGGATTCAAAGTTTTCTAGAGTATTTAGAATTTGATTATCTTCACTAATTTCTAAAATTGTGAAGAGTGGTTGTAAATATTCTTCATCCTCTATCCATTGAGTGTCATCTAGTTCTGTAATTGTCCTAGCTGGAGGATATAAAGTGAATTTCTTTGTTGAACTACCATCATAAATATACATATCACCGGACCTACAACTAATAAAGGCATCAGATGTAGCCAACCAAGGTCTTCCTAGTATAACGGGATGGCCTCCTAGATTATTCTTGGGTGTTAGGATCATGAAATCCACAGGGTACTCCCAAGAGTCTAGGGACACTGGAATGTCTTCTATTACCCCATCTGGTCTGATCACAGATCTATCTGCTAATTGTAATAATGTGGGTGTAAAGAGAAGATTAGGAAGTTTTAGTTTGTCCATGATCTGTCTACTCATGATATTTATTGCTGCTCCCAAGTCAATGAGTGTGTTTTGAATTTCAATTCCGTTGATGTGAATTTTGACAACTGGATTTCCTGGGTCAAGGTACTTTGGAATAGTAATCTTACCCATCATAATGTCTGCTATTTGTCCTACCAGTTGAATTTTCTTGGTTTCTCTTATTCTTTTTCTTGTTGTTCTCATACTCAACTCCTTTATTGTTTTGGCTAAAATTGGGATTTCCTTGATGGCCTGCAATAATGGAATTTTAATGCAAACATTTCTCAATTCATCCAAAAAATCATAATTAGGCACCATTATTTGTTTTTCTACACCTTTATCAATTTGTAGTCTTTCCGGAAAGGGAGGTATAGAAGTAGATGTGGATGGTTGCTCTAATACTGGAGTTGGATTTATTGGATCTTTTTGTTTCAGTTTTCAATGTTTTGGTCTTGAAAGGATGTATCTTCCTCAAGACTTTTATTAACCCGTAGGGAGTCTTCCTTAGAATTATCTTGTTCTTGTATGATCACAGAAGGTTTCCTCCTCTCAAGTATCCTTCCAGACCTAAGTTGAACATCACTAAGGTCTAGAGGAGTAATTAAATAAGTTGGAAATTGTTGTCCTTCTATCATGTATGTATTATGAGGGTTCTTATTATTGGGGTTTGGTATGGGCTGAGCTGGAAATTGATTGGATTTTTGAGGGAATGGTAATGGAAGTGGTTGATTTTGATGAGGTTGGTTCGGATGATGTTGTTGAGGATTTTGTTGAATATTTTGAGGAAAATTTTGTTGAGGATTTTGAGGATAAAAATGTGGATATGGTGGATAGGATGGTGGATACTGATAATATGGAGAGTATCTTCCATAGGGACCTTGTGATCCTTGTGCCCAAGCTTGAGATTGATTTTGAAATTGGGGCCAGGGTTGCTGCCAAGAATTCCAAGGTGGAGGTTGATTATACATTTGATCATGGAATCCTTGTGTCTGAGATCCCTGCCAAGGTCTTCTAGATACAAAGTTAAGAGATTCTGTGGAGTCTGTAGGAGTTTCCTCTTGAAAAACAGCCTTGAGACCAGGAAGAGAAGGACAATTCTTGGTCTCATGTTTCTCAGAACAAATAACACATGTTTCTACAACTTTGACATCTAGAGGACACTCTCTCAAGGCATGTTTCTTCCTACATTTGGGACAAAAGATTGCCAAGGCATCAGATTCAGCCTTTTGCTTGTTTTGTATCTTGAGGGTGTGTATTTGTTCACTAAGACTCCCTAAGATGTCAGATTTAAAATCATCAAGCATGTGTCCTATTTCTGATCTACTTACTGTCCCAGAAGCAGATTTACTTGCCCTTGCAAGAGCAGGATCTCTTGGACCTTTGATAGTTTTGGATTTCCCTCTGGAAAGGTTGATACATAACTCAGATATTTCAGGTAATGTGAGTTGTGATATATCCCCTTTCCCATCATGTTAAGGATATCCAACCATTCATCCCTAATGGTTTTCAACAAAAGAGCTTTTAAAGTGTCTTGATCTAGGTTTTCCATTTGTGCCCTTTTTATGTTGTATTTAAATCTTTTCAACAAATCTTCTAAGTTTTCATCTTCTTTTTGTAACATCTTGAACACTTCTTCCTTATGATTAACCGGCATACAATAATCCAAGTATCTCTCTAGAAATGCTTGTTTCATGTCTTCCCATGTTCTAATAGAACTATTGTTTAAACTCATAAACCACTTCAATGCTGCTCCTTTCAGAGTTGAAGGAAATAATTTCAATTTTTGAGCATCTTGAAGATAGTCATAAGTCCTACACAGCACTTCAAATTCGAATAAGAAAGTTTCAGGATCCTCAGTTTTAAGTCCATAGAAGTTCGGAAGGACAGAAGGTGAGATGTTTTTCATGGTTGTATTGGTTTCTTCATCAAGTATAGGGAACCCAAAAGAGCTTCCTATTCTACCTCTTCCTCCTTCTGCACCTCTACCTCCTTCTCCTCTTCCTCCTCTACCTCTACCTCTACCTCCTCCAAATAATGTGTGTTCTCCATTAACAACTCCTCCTCCTCCTTCTTCTGCCATGGTTGACTCTCCTGTGGAAGTAGAAAGGTTTGTGTTCCTATCAGGAGTTTTTAGATCTTCTTCTATGGCAGGTTCAGTGGATGAAGTGGAAGGTTTCTCTAATGGAATAGGTGACCTTAGATCTTCTAGAAGTCCAGGATCAGTAAAGGATGGAAGATGGGTTTGAGTTGAAGGTGTACTAGTTCTAGATCTAGATGAAACAAGTGGTGTCCTAGAAATCAAACTTCTGCCTCTGCTGCTTATAAATCTTCCCCTTGAATCTCTCTCCCTACGCATAAAATTGTTTTTGGATGCTAAGAAACAAAGGTTACCTAGTTTTCACTTCCCCGGCAACGGCGCCAAAATGTTTAGTCTCAATCTAGTCTCCTAAACTGAGCTCATTTAATTGTCAACCAGGATTTGTAAACTGCTGAAGTGAAGTGTACCATATGTACCTAGGTGCTTGTTTCCTAATGCGTTGTGTGTAGTTTTGTGATGTTTTTGGTCTTTTATGTTGATTTATGATGTTTTTGGTCTTTTGGTGTTTTATGTTCACGATGAAAATGCCTAGAAAACTAATGGAAAGAAGTTGGTGGTCAAAAACAGAGTTAAGCCTAATGTATGGAATGGCAAATGCAATTGGAAACACTGAAGCAGAATCTGAACTATGACTAAATAAAAGCAAAAGCTTGATAATGACTTTTTAGGTAAATGACACAAACTAAACTTGAGAAATGATCACTAAATATGCAAATCCTCTAACTAAACAGTTAAACACTAATCTTACCATGATGCAACATTTTGTTCTAAGCTCTTCTATTATATGACTAATTCCTAGTTCTATTCTGCAATTTAATTGAATATCACAGAACCTTTACTCAAAGAGTTATTGGTTTCTTTTTCAAAGTAGTTCTTTTGAGGAAGAGCTCTGTTTATAAAATGATGAGGAGATTGCAGAGAGATTTCAGACCTTATAGTGATGTTGTCTTCTGTTTCTATGGCTATGGATCATTTTAGTTTTTAGAACAAGAAGATGTTTGTGAATAATGAAGGCTGTCTTGTTAATCCTAACAACTAGAGTAATCTATTGTGCAATGGATGACAATATTGAATATGAGATGCAAGTGCAATGAGTTAATCTAAGAATGAACCTAAGATGCCACTAAACTAGAACAATGTTGAATTATAAGTCATCATCAAACTTGAAACAAAGTAACTGAACATGAATTAAATGCAATGAAACTCCGGAGCATTCTAACTATGCTAACATGCATTATTCTATGAAGTTACACAATCTGTTTGTTCATCATTAGTGATATTTTGGAAGAGTTCCTTCTTTTGGAAGAGATAGAACAATTCTAACTGTGTAATTGAATGCAATTGAAAGCAAATGGACTGAAAGCAAATGAAAAACTAAGTTATCACATCCATACCCTACTCGTCATTATGATGTCTTGGGCAAGTGTTTAAGAGCAAGAACGGAGATGATCCTTAGTACAAACACACAACTAAATCATTCATTATCATGGTCATGTCTTGAACTTCTTAATAATTTCTTGGAAGAGTTTCTTCTTGTGGAAGAGTGATTAGAACAAGTGTAACTATGATAGTGAATAGCAAAAACTACAACTAATTCCTACAGTACCATAGCTATTCATCATTCATCATTTTGATCTGTTGGAGGAGTGTCTTCTTGTGAAAGAGCTGGAATGAATATAACTATAGTAGCTAGTTAAAACAACTACAAATTCAACTCCTAATCCTACAATACTATAGTCATTCAACATTCATCATTTTAATCTGTTGGAAGAGTGTCTTCTTGTGGAAGAGCTAGAATGAATACGACTACAGTAGCTAAACAAAACAACTACCAATTCAAATGCAAAACGTAAAGGCAGCTAGGAAAACTTATCTAATTTACGCAAAATAAATCCGTACAAGAGGCAGGGGCCCTTTACCACTTGACGGCATTCAACTCCAAATTAAATCACGCCTTCAAAATAACTTTGTCTGCTCCATTAACGATGCAATAGTTTGAACATAACACTCTGCGTTTTCAGGAATGTGACACAGAGCTTAAACAAAATCTAGCAGCAAATCTAACATAAAATCTCTAACATAGCTCTCGGTCTCCCAAGAGTTTATAAAGCAAATGCACGTAACAATAATTACAACAATTTAGGAACAATGTCTTTCCTTATCCGAATCATGTTAGGACTCTTTGAGGTGGCTGCGTGAAGAAGAAAAGACATCTGGACTGAGACAGTCCTAATAGGAGTCTTCCTTCCTAAATGTGTTCCCCACGTTCAAAACCCTACCCAGAATTCATTTCTTCCTCCATGGTGAGCAACGAACCATGTAGACATGACGTGGATCATGCTCATATGCGATTTTTCTCAAGAGGCCACCTGGAACATACTCAAACATGAAGGCAGCTGCAGAATCGCCGGTTAGCTACGGAATGTCTGCATTCTGCAGCTAGTTCCGGTCAAAATGCTTAACAATGGCAAAAATCACAAAATTCAACAAGTCAGTCATGTAAATCATTCTAGAAGTAATTTTAAATATATTTATTGATCAATTGGGTCTAAGATAGAAATGGAAAAGGGAAAATGAGGTAAAATGAGGTGAAGGAAAGCACAATTTTGAGGCTCAACAGAGGGAACACTAGAGTTGTGAATAAAAAGTCACCTCTATCCGAACCAACAGGGAGCACCACCCTAGAGTCTTTTTTTACACTAGGAAAGCATCCATTATGAGTATGCTTCCCCTATTTTTATTGACTTGCATATATGTTTGGGCTCACTGCTGGGCCAGAGAAATTAGTTTTTGTAATTTGACACAAATTTTTGGTATATATATGCGAGAGATGTTTTTTGCGGCTCTACATGGTGTGCCCCCTGTTTCTGTTTATGGATTATGTTATACTAATGGATATCTAGTTTTTCTATGTTTTTGTTTTTTATGTATGATGGTTTATCCAAGATGCATTCTAGTTTAGAATATTGCTAGCTATATGATTAGTTATTTGGTTTTGACTCCTTGGTACATGTGTGAATGTAATGTAGTCAATTTGTCTGCTTAATTTTTTTGCATGCAAGTATTTTCTAAATATATGTGAATCTCGTATCTCAAATGTTTGGTTTA